>CM017771.1:40679754-41917566 GCA_008009225.1 Acer yangbiense | reverse complement strand
GTTTTTGTTTTTGTTTTTGTTTTCTAAATAAAATGGAAAACAAAATGGAAAACGATAACGAACGCGTATTCGAAATTGGATTTGGAAAACAAAAACGAAAACAGCCCCTGTAAAATGATACAGGACAGCCCTTTACTTGATTTGAAGAGATGTAGTTGCACACACTCACAACTCATGCATAAATTCTTATTCTTGTATGTTGTGTGTTTATTTTGTGTGCATTAATGTTTTTTTAATATCTCTTCATGTATGTTATTAAATGATTGCATCTTATACATTGAAATGCCATGACAATTAGGCATTAGGATGCAAAGTCATGCCTATTGTTAGCTTAAGATTCCATAATTTTTCACTTAAGCATTGCATGGGTTAGAAGACCCCTGTCGTTACCGCTGCCGGATCCACAGCGGTAGCCACAGCGGTGAGATGCTCTGTTTGCATCACTCCTAACCGCTGCAGTTTTTCGCAGCGGTTGGGACAGCGGTTTTACGCACCGCTGTGGAAGCCACAGCGGTTGCTACAGCTGTTTCGTACCTGATGCATTTTAAATGCACTGCTGTGGCTTTGACAGCGGTAGCGACAACGGTTTTTGCCCTGTTTTGTACAAAACGGCGTTTCATCAACTTAGCTCCATATATATATATATATATATATATATATATATATATATATATATATATATATATATATATTGTGATGTTCTTAGGTCATTTTTAAGAGTCCAAAAATCATATTTTTCCCCAAGAACACATTTCAAGAGAAAAATTCACAAGAACTCTCCTTTAAACACTCAAAGCTTTTCCTTTGTTCATCAAAGTTCATATAGGATCATCCATGACCATATAGGATGCATCCATGCATAGTTTTGCATCATCACATCTTCCTTGGTATGTTCTTCACTAACTTCATCTAATTTTAGCGTTTTTCATATTAAGTCATCTCTTTATTTACTTGTATATTTTTAGATTATATGCTAGATACAAGATAGAGATTGTTTGTGATAAATTGATTGAGTGTTGTATTGTGATAGCTATCTAGGTTTTCAAAATCTATGTTTAGCTAAGCTTTTTGATATGTCATTTAGTTATTGATATATAGGATTGCATTAATTGTCATCTAATCATTCTAGATAAGCATCTAAGGTTCCCTAGCTTTGTTTGCTCTTTGAATATCATCATATATTTACATAGGTTATTTTATCTCTTCATTGAGAAGTAAGACTTGTGGCTAAGATTGCTTAGGCCACAAGCAAATTGGACTAGAACCACTTTTAAAGGCCCGTGGGTAGAAGTAGGGGGTTATTGACCGTAGTGTTTGACGAGGTCAACATAGGTTGTAAACTCCATTTCAAATAGTGGATTTGAGGTTCGAGTGTGGCGCACTTACTAGCCCGTGGTTTTTCCCGTGAGGGTTTCCAGATAAATATCAAGTGTTATTTAATATTCCGCACATATTACACTTGCTATATTATATTGACTAGTTAGGGGTATTTTCATAATCTTGACCATACACGAAAATTGGGTAAAATTGGTTAAAATCTATTCACCCCCCTCTAGATTAATATCATACACACTGTTATTAGTTTCAATTGGTATCAGAGCGGGTTCCTAGATATACTTAGGTGATTCT
Source organism: Acer yangbiense (assembly GCA_008009225.1). Classification (NCBI taxonomy): domain Eukaryota; kingdom Viridiplantae; phylum Streptophyta; class Magnoliopsida; order Sapindales; family Sapindaceae; genus Acer; species Acer yangbiense. The sequence goes on along the minus strand of CM017771.1, from coordinate 41,915,937 downwards.
AGCTCACTTTGGCGTGTTTTGCATTTGTGTGAATTTTGTTCATTCATAGATTTTGCGTTTCGTTTCGTTTCATTTCATTCATTCATTATATACAATGAGTGGAAATGGTGGTGGCAACGAGGGTTCTTCTAGCACAAGGCCTCCATTTCTTATCGGGTTGAATTATGCCTCTTGGAAAGGCAAGATGGAGTCGTACATATGTCAAATCCATGACCGGGCTTGGACGGCGGTTGAAGACGGCTACACATCACCTATGATGACTCATATGAGTGGAGGAGAGGATGTGCTCAAGCCAAAAACGCAATGGAATGCATAAGAGTTTGAGTCATCAAAATGGAATAGGAAGGCAATGCATGCCATCCTATGTGCAATGGATGAGAATCAATATAAGTTGATTCAAAACTCTAGGATTGCCAATGAGGCATAGGATATCCTAGAGGTTGCACATAAAGGCACCGAGGTAGTCAAGGATTCGAAACTTCAAGTCCTCTAAACTCAATTTGAGTTGCTAAAGATGGAGGACAATGAATGCTTCAATGATTTCGAAATCAAACTGATGGATATTGTGAATCAAAGCCATCAACTCGGTGATCCATATTCGGATAGAAGGATCAAGCAAAAGATTATGAGATCTCTCCCTGATAGATTTGAGTCTAAGGTGACGGCTTTATAGGAGAATAGCTCCTATAAGGATATGAAGCTGAGTGAGGTGATTGGGAGGCTTCTAGCTTATGAGTCTAGGAAAGGTCCTACCTCCACACCTCCTAAAAAGTAAAAGGGAATTGCTTTGAAAGCCTCCAAGGTTGAGAAGGAGGAAAGTGATGACTTGGACGAGGACATGGCGTTGTTGATGAGAAGGTTTAAGAAATTTTACAAGTCTGAGAAGAAGGGTTTTGGATCCAAGGGCCAAGACTTGAAGAAAAAGGCTCCCTTCAAGAAGTTTGAGCCTAGGCAAGAGAAGGGCGAAAGGAAAGAGATCCAATGCTATGAGTGTGGCGGTAGAGGACTGTAAGGATTCCCGTTTTGTTGATTGGCTTATTTCATGGTCAAACCACATGTTGGGGTTTTGAATGTAAGGGTAGTCTAAGTGTTTAAGGTTGAAGATCAAAGGCCCTTCCATGACCTCAAGATACAAGCACGCCAAAGGTATAATCTCTTGTGCTTGGTTTTCTTTGAAGAGAATTAGTAGCACACACACTTTTAGCATTCTTGCTATGATTGCATATATGCTTATTTTTGTGTGCATACTCTTCACATGTCACTTTACACACTAGCACTTTGTTTTATATCTTGTTGTGTATATATGTGCTTAGTAATTCGTTTCCCGATAGTGTTCAGAAATGTCCGCGCTCACACGTTTGTGTGCTTGGTTTTGCGCGAAGACCACCCATGGAGAATGCCCTTGGCTTCTCCTTGGTTTTCACCATTGTTGGTGATCGGCGGTTATGATCGGCGGCCTGGCTGCCGAATGAAACCGCCGTTTCAGTCCAGATTGGTCTGAAGCAATTATGCGGTCACGATCGGCGATCACGACTGCCGTTCGAAACCGCCGTTCATACCTGATCGATTTTAATCTCTCGGTCTAATTCGGCGATTGGATCGGCGGTCACGAAACCGCCGAATGAAACCGCCGTTGATGCTCTGTTCTTCACGGGCTCAATTCGGCGGTCGTGATCGGCGGCCTGGCCGTCGATTGAAACCGCCGAACGGTGCGTTTCAGGGGCAAACTTGTCTTTTCACATGCCCAATTCTTGATGTCTATAAATATCTTACTTTCTCATTCTCTAATCAAGCTTCTTGAGTTATTAGAACCCTAAACTTCAAAGAGAGATTTTTGAGAAAAAAATCAAATCAAGAACTCACCTTTAAACACTCAAATCAAATCTATTTTGCATCAAAGTTCATCTTGCATTCATCTATGATTGGGTTTGCATCATCACAACATGCTTGGTAAGATTTTGATTAATTTCATCTTATTTTAGTATTTTTACTATCAAGCATATTCTCTTTTAATTACTTGTATATTTTTGATCATATGATAAATACAAGATTAGAGAATTAATTGTGATGAATTGATTGAGTGTTGTTTTGTGATAGCTAATTAGGTTTTTGATTAATCTTGATTAGCTAAGCTATTTGACATGTCATTTAGCAATTGATATCTAGGGTTGATTTAAATTGATTATCTCATCATCCTAGATAAGCATCTAAGGTTACCTAGCCTTGTTTGTTATTTGAATATTTATACATATTCACATAGGTTGTATAATCTCTTCATAGAGAATTAAGTCTTGAGGCTAAGGTTGCTTAGGCCTCAAGCAATTAAGACTAGAGCCACTTTTAAAGGCCCGAGTGGTAGAAGTGGGGGGTTATTGACCGGAGTGTTAGACGAGGTCTACATAGGTTGTAAACTCCATTTCAATTAGTGGATTTCGAGGTCCGAGTGTGGCGCACTAAACAGCCCGTGGTTTTTCCCGGTGGTTGGGTTTCCACGTATACATCAAGTGTTATTTAAATTCCGCACTATATTACACTTGCTTGTATTTTTGACTAGTAGGGGCATTTTCGTAAAATTGACTTGCATGCAAAAATTGGGTAATAATAGTTAAAATCTATTCACCCCCCCTCTAGATAATATTTAGAACACATTGAGCGTTTATTGTTATTTACTTTCAATTGGTATCAGAGCAATTGTAAGGTTCCCATTTGTTGATTGGCTCATTTCGTGGACAAACCACATGTTTGGGGTTCTTTGTAAGGGTAGCCTAGGTATCGATGTTATTGCTCAAGCCCTTTGAAGACCTCGTCTTGATAAGCACCGAAGGTATATTTCTATGTGCTTACTTTTCTTTAAAGAGATTAGCTGCACACACACACTAAACATACATTGCATATGTGTGCATTCTCTTCACTTGTCACATTTCACACTTGCACTTATGTGTTATATTTTATTGTGTGTAATTATGTCTTGTTGTCTTGTAATTCATTTCCTGATAGTTTTCGGAAACGTCCGCGCATGCACTAGAATGTGCTTGGTTTAGCGCGAGGACCGCCTACGGAGAATGCCATTGGCTTCTCCTTGGTTTTCACCTTTGTTGGTGATCGGCGGCCTGGCCGCTGAATGAAACCGCCGTTTGCTTCCTGTAGTGTATAGAGCAATTCTGCTGTTATAATCGGTGGTCTCGACCGCCGTTCGAAACCGCCGTTCAAGACCTGATTGATTTTATCTCTCGGCCTAATTCGGCGGTTGAAACGGCGGTTACGAATGAAACCGCCGTTTTCATACCTGATTGATTTTTAATCTCAGGTTTGATTCGGCGGTTGGATCAGCGGTCACGAAACCGCCGTTGGTCCCCTGTTCCTCTCGGGCCAATTCGGCGGTTATGAACGGCGGCCTGGCCGCCAATTGAAACTGCCGATCGGTGCATTTCAGGGGCAAACTTGTCTTTTCACATGCTCTGTTTTTCATGCCTATAAATACATCACTTTCTCTTGTTCTGAATGTGACTCTTTAATCATCAAGAACCCTACTTTCAAAAGAGAGATTTTTAAGAGAGAAAGCAATCAAGTTTGCTCATTAAACACTCAAACCAAAATCCATTTGCATCAAAGTTCATCTAGCATTCTCTAGCATATCTAGGATGCTTGCTTGCATGGGTCTTTCATCATCACACTTGCTTTGGTAAGTTTTTCACTATTATCATACATAATTAGTGTTTAATTTATTATGGCATCTCTTTTATTACTTGATTGATCTTAGATTATATTCTTATATTCAAGATAGAGATTGTTGTGTTGATTTGATTGAGTGTTGTTTTTATGATAGATATCTAGGTTTCTATAATCTATGATTATCTAAGCTAATTGACATGTCATTTAGCTTTAATATCTAGGATTGTTTTTAATTGCAAATTTATCATCTTAGATAAGCATATAGGGTTTCCCTTGCTCTATGTTGCATTTGAATATTTATATATTCACTTAGGGTGTTAATCTCTTTTTAGAGAATTAAGTCTTGTGTTGTGATTGGGATTAGGTTGCTTAATTCGCAAGCAATAGGACTAGGTTCACTCATACCGGGATTAGGTAGGTGTGTGATTACTTCCGGGATTAGGTTGTAATCGGTTTACACATTTAGTGGATTCGAGGTTCGAGTGTGGCTTACTTACTAGCCCGTGGTTTTTCCTGTGAGGGTTTCCACGTAAATATCAAGTGTTATTTACATTCCGCATCTTATTATACTTATTATATTATTGTGACTAGTTAGGGGTTTTTTCGTAAAATTGACTTGTATGCAAAAATTGGGTAAAATCATTTAAAATCTATTCACCCCTCCCTTTAGATTAATATTAGATCACACCGTAAATTTGTTTCAATTGATGTATATTATTACGTTCAATTACTTATAGTATATCTAAAATGTGTGTACATAATTCTTTTATAACATGCTAATGTCTTATAAAAAGCATGAAATTCATATACATGCTCAAATGAAAAAACATGAATTGATAATTGCGTTCTTAAATGCAAAATCTTGTGTGAAAAAGCTTATGAGACTTAAATGAAAAAGGATATTGTATCCATTCAAGGATTTTACAATCCAAATGTCTCTCTTTCTTTATTAGTTGAACATGTCTACTATCATACAGATATCTTATCCGGAAAAATCAAATAGGGTGCAAAGTTGCTCATGACATGTTTAGCTTATAAAATTGGATATAGTTGTTCTTAAATTGAAATCAATGAAATTTCTATATCCTTGCTTCTCTCATGACAATGGTGAAATTGGTTTGAATTCCTATTAGAAACCTTTGTCATTTGCTTTGCCAAATACCATGGTATTTTGGACTTGAATGCTATATGTCTTGTATGCAAAGCATTTTTGATTCACACATTTTTATTCTAATAAAACTCCTTGTTTCTCTCTGATTAATTGAGATTGCATAAAGTGACTTATATTGATTATGCAAATACTAGAATGCTACTATCTCTCTTTGCCTTGAGTGACCCGGTTGGGGACTACTCCTTTGCCTATATCATAACAAAAAGGGGGAGTAGGATGTGGTAAGGGGAGGTGCAAATTGTTGTAGCAATTGTGCACATTGGGGAGAATATATATTGAGGCGGAGTAACCCTTTGAGGGGGAGCATTGCATACACAAATATTGCATGATATTGTGCTTAATTTTTTTAATATGCAAATGCTTGTTTTAATCTCACTTGATTCATCTCACCTTTACTTGTTTTGGAAAGTTTAGAAACCTTGTTTCAGGGAATGATTGTTCTATAAGAGATTGAAGACTTCAAGTTTTATTTCTATATATCTCTTTGTATTGTAGAAAATCTTCATTGACCCATAGGTTTATTTTATTGTGAGGAATCAATGTGAGTGGTGGTTTTGTCACGAAATAGCCAAAGGGGGAGATTGTAAGGATTCCCGTTTTGTTGATTGGCTTATTTCATGGTCAAACCACATGTTGGGGTTTTGAATGTAAGGGTAGTCTAAGTGTTTAAGGTTGAAGATCAAAGGCCCTTCCATGACCTCAAGATACAAGCACGCCAAAGGTATAATCTCTTGTGCTTGGTTTTCTTTGAAGAGAATTAGTAGCACACACACACTTAGCATTCTTACTATGATTGCATATATGCTTATTTTTGTGTGCATACTCTTCACATGTCACTTTACACACTAGCACTTTGTTTTATATCTTGTTGTGTGTATATGTGCTTAGTAATTCGTTTCCCGATAGTGTTCGGAAACGTCCGCGCTCACACATTTGTGTGCTTGGTTTTACGCGAAGACCGCCCACGGAGAATGCCCTTGGCTTCTCCTTGGTTTTCACCATTGTTGGTGATCGGCGATTATGATCGGCGGCCTGGCCACCGAATGAAACCGCCGTTTCAGTCCAGATTGGTCTGAAGCAATTATGCGGTCACGACCGCCGTTCGAAACCGCCGTTCATACCTGATCGATTTTAATCTCTCGGTCTAATTCGGCGGTTGGATCGGCGGTCACGAAACTGCCGAATGAAACCGCCGTTGATTCTCTGTTCTTCACGGGCTCAATTCGGCGGTCGTGATCTGTGGCCTGGCCGCCGATTGAAACCGCCGAACGGTGCGTTTCAGGGGCAAACTTGTCTTTTCACATGCCCAATTCTTGATGTCTATAAATATCTTACTTTCTCATTCTCTGATTAAGCTTCTTGAGACCTTAGAACCCTAAACTTTCAAGAGAGATTTTTGAGAAAAAATCAAATCAAGAACTCAACTTTAAACACTCAAATCAAATCCCTTTTGCATCAAATTTCATATTTGATCTTCTATGACTTCATAGAATTGATCCATGCATGGTTTTGAATCATCACATCTTATTTGGTATGTTCTTCACTAATTTCATATTACTTTAGTGTTTTTCATATTAATACATCTCTTTAATTACTTGTATGCTTTTGATTATATGCTAGATACAAGTTAGAGATTATTTGTGATGAAAATGATTGAGTGTTGATTGTGATAGCTAATTAGGTTTTTAATTAATCTTGATTAGCTAAGCTATTTGACATGTCATTTAGCAATTGATATCTAGGGTTAATTAAATTGATTATATCATCATCCTAGATAAGCATCTAAGGTTACCTAGCCTTATTTGTTATTTGAATATTCATACATATTCACTTAGATTGTTTCTCTTCATTGAGAAGTAAGTCTTGGGGCTAAGAGTGCTTAGGCCTCAAGCAAATTGGAATAGGGTTGCTAATAAAGGCCCGCTGGGTAGAAGTGAGGGGTTACAGACCAGAGTGTTAGACGAGATCTACATAGGTTGTAAACTTCATTTCAATTAGTGATTTCGAGTTCCGAGTGTGGCGCACCTAACAGCCCGTGGTTTTTCCCAGTGGTTGGGTTTCCACGTATACATCAAGTGTTATTTAAATTCCGCACTATATTACACTTGCTTGTATTTTTGACTAGTAGGGGCATTTTCGTAAAATTGACTTGCATGGGAAAATTGGGTAATAATAGTTAAAATCTATTCACCCCCCCCTCTAGATAATTTTTAAAACACACCGTATTTGTTTCAATCATCATGTCATGGAGATAACTAAAGGTCATTCAATCATACTTCCTATGAAAATCTCCTAATCCAAAATGCATGTTTGAACATAAATATGACATGGATTGTAAACAAACAAGGTTCACACTTATTGAATTGAAAATATATAAACATATGTGCAACCAAGCTTACTCAAGCAACAAAAAGAGAAGCATAAGATATTTCAAATTTTTTTTTTTGCAAGTGACAAGAATGCAATAATAGCTCTCTTTGCTTGAGTTCCCCATATGGGGTTAGAATCAACCTTCATTAATGAAGGCGATGAGGTCCTATGGACCTACCAAGTCCATTGGACTTAGTTGAACCTATTTGAGACTTGTTAGTCTCGTAGCAAGCGGGTTCATCTTTCCTTATCCACATAGATATGATTTTTTTCTTCTTAGTGGTTGAGGGTTGCATGTCATTCACTAACCTAGGATTATTGACAAAGGATTTCCTAGGCTCATGCAAGTGGGCTCTTCTTAGCCTCTTTTTCTCTATCATGCTATTAATCCTACAATGCTTAATGTACTTAAAGAACTTAGGCCTAATATGCCCATAAACACCACAATAATGACAAGTTGGTACAAAGTAAGAATTCATACCATATCCGTGTGAAGTCATTGGAGACTCATCATGCATTTGATGTCTCCTTTAGTGTTGAGCCGGTTCATGTCTTCTATGTGGTTGAACCGGAATGGGTTGCCTCCTTGGATGAGGTAGCATGTTTTGCCTCTTTTCATAGTGAGTCATTTGTTGAGGAGAGTTGACTCGAGAGGCTCTAATCCGTTGAGCTTGGGGTTGTCTTGTTTTCACCACCTTCACTTGTGCATTTTTTGAACATTGTCCTAGTTCTAACTTCTTCCTAGGAGTTTGCACCGGTGACGCTTCTATCTTACCCAAACTCTTCACAAAGACGGTCTTCTTAGGAATAGAGCAATCCTTGCTCACTTCGAATCCAAGACCTCTTTTGTCACAAGGGCTTTTTCCTACACCAAGTATGTTGTCAAGCTTCTTGGTGCTTGTGGTCATTCTAGTCAATGACTCTTTGGCTTCAACAAGCTCTCTCTTCAAACCCTTTTCATTCCTCTTAGACAAAGCTAGCTCATCTTTTAGCTTGTCTTCTTCCACCATGGATCTTACCACTTCATCATTCAAGTGATCAACTTGTGTTGAAAGCCTAAGTAGTTCTTCCTTTAACCTTTGAATCTCTTTTTCATTCTTTAACTTAGAGCTTTCAAAACTTTCAAAGTTGTCCTTAAGATCCATCTTCTCCATTTGCTTCCTTAAGAGGTCATTGTATGTTGAAAGCTCTAGATTTTCTTCCTCTAAACTCCTTAGAAATCTATTTTTCTTCTTCATAGAGCTTTCAACATTGACTATAAAGTCATGCATATCCATATTCTCTACATTTCCATTTGTAGAGTTAGATAAGGAGTCATTTCCACTAGTGTCATCTTCTAGACTCTCCTCCTCTCCTATGGATCCAATATCCTCATCAAGACTTTCACCTTGATCTCTTGAGTCAATAAGTGCCATATCCCAATGTGAAGCAACAACTATCTCCTCTATAGCTACTTCTTCGACTTTCTCTTCTATGGGATCACTAGCAACGGAATTCTTACCAACAACTTTATTTTCTTCATTAGTGGCACCCAATGCCTTGAAGTTATTGATAAGCTCATCATCACTTGATGACTTATCTCCCTCTCCGGAGTCATCACTTTCACTCCAAGTGGCGACCATCATTTTTTCTTTCTTGTTCTTCAAATTCCCACAATCGGGTGAGATATGACCTATGCCGCCACACTCATAGCAATGGACCCCTTTCACTTGCCTAGGCTCATGCTTCTTGAAGGGAGCCTTTTTCTTCAAGACTTGGCCTTTGGATCCAAAGCCACGCTTCTCAAACTTGACAAATTTCTTGAATCTTTGAAGCATCAAAATCATGTCTTCGTCCAAGTCACCTTTCTCCTCCTTCCCTACCTTAGAAGCACTCAAAGCAATTCCTTTTTGCTTCTTTGAAGGAGTGGAGCTAGGACCTTTCCTAGACTCATAGGCGAGAAGTCTACCTATTACCTCACTCGGCTTCATGTCCTTAAAATCACTGTTTTCTTCTAACGCCGTCACCTTAGACTCAAACCTCTCGGGAAGCGATCTCATTATCTTTTGCTTGATCCTTCTATCCGAGTAAGGGTCACCAAGTTGATGACTTTGGTTGACAATGTCCATTAACCTAATCTCAAAGTCATTGAAACACTCATTCTCCTCCATCCTAAGTGTCTTAAATTGAGTTTGGAGGACTTGAAGTTTGGAGTCCTTCACTACTTCGGTTCCCTCGTGTGCAACCTCTAAAATGTCCCATGCCTCCTTGGCTATCTTAGTGTTCTGAATCAGTTTGTACTGATTTTCGTCCACTGCACATATAAGGGCGTGCCACGCCTTTTGATTCCACTTGGATAACTCAAACTCGGGTTGTGTCCACTGTGCTTTAGGCTTGAGCACTTCTTCTCCTCCACCTGTGGGAGTCATCATAGGAGGCGAATATCCATCTTCAATAGCCATCCATGCCCTATCATGGATTTGACACACATATGCCTCCATCTTCCCTTTCCATTGGGAGTAATTTATGCCGGTGAGGAGGGGTGGCCTTACGCTCGAAGCACCCTTATTTGAACCACCGATTCCACTCATAGTGTATAATGAATGGATGAAATGAATGCAAAATGTATGAATGATCAAAGAATCACACAAATGCAAAACACACCAAAAATGAGCTAGGATCACCTATGTATGTCTAGGAACCCGCTCTGATACCAATTGAAACAAATACGGTGTGTTCTAAAAATTATCTAGAGGGGGGGTGAATAGATTTTAACTATTATTACCCAATTTTCGCATGCAAGTCAATTTTACGAAAATGCCCCTGCTAGTCAAAAATACAAGCAAGTGTAATATAGTGCGGAATTTAAATAACACCTGATGTATACGTGGAAACCCAACCACTGGGAAAAACCACGGGCTGTTTAGTGTGCCACACTCGGACCTCGAAATCCACTAATTGAAATGGAGTTTACAACCTATGTAGACCTCGTCTAACACTCCGGTCTGTAACCCCTCACTTCTACCCAGCGGGCCTTTATTAGCAACCCTATTCCAATTTGCTTGAGGCCTAAGCACTCTTAGCCCCAAGACTTACTTCTAAATGAAGAGAAACAACCTAAGTGAATATGTATGAATATTCAAATAACAAACAAGGCTAGGTAACCTTAGATGCTTATCTAGGATGATGATATAATCAATTTAATTAACCCTAGATATCAATTGCTAAATGACATGTCAAATAGCTTAGCTAATCAAGATTAATTAAAAACCTAATTAGCTATCACAATCAACACTCAATCATTTTCATCACAAATAATCTCTAACTTATATCTAGCATATAATCAAAAGCATACAAGTAATTAAAGAGATGTATTAATATGAAAAACACTAAAGTAATATGAAATTAGTGAAGAACATACCAAATAAGATGTGATGATTCAAAACCATGCATGGATCAATTCTATGAAGGCAAAGAAGATCAAATATGAAATTTGATGCAAAAGGGATTTTATTTGAGTGTTTAAAGTTGAGTTCTTGATATGATTTTTTCTCAAAAATCTCTCTTGAAAGTTTAGGGTTCTAAGGTCTCAAGAAGCTTAATCAGAGAATGAGAAAGTAAGATATTTATAGACATCAAGAATTGGGCATGTGAAAAGACAAGTTTGCCCCTGAAACGCACCGTTCGGCGGTTTCAATCGGCGGCTAGGCCGCCGATCACGACCATCGAATTGAGGCCGTGAAGAACAGAGCATCAACGGCGGTTTCATTCGGCGGTTTCGTGACCGCCGATCCAATCGCCGAATTAGACCGAGAGATTAAAATCGATCAGGTATGAACGGTGGTTTCAAACGGCGGTCGTGACCGCCGATCGTGACCGCATAATTGCTTCAGACCAATCTGGACTGAAACGGCGGTTTCATTCGGCAGCCAGGCCGCCGATCATAACTGCCGATCACCAACAATGGTGAAAACCAAGGAGAAGCCAAGGGAATTCTCCATGGGTGGTCTTCACGCAAAACCAAGCACACAAACGTGTGAGCGCGGACATTTCCGAACACTATCGGGAAACGAATTACTAAGCACATATACACACAACAAGATATAAAACAAAGTGCTAGTGTGTAAAGTGACATGTGAAGAGTATGCACACAAAAATAAGCATATATGCAATCATAGCAAGAATGCTAAGTGTGTGTGTGCTACTAATTCTCTTCAAAGAAAACCAAGCACAAGAGATTATACCTTTGGCGTGCTTGTATCTTGAGGTCATGGAAGGGCCTTTGATCTTCAACCTTAAACACTTAGACTACCCTTACATTCAAAACCCCAACATGTGGTTTGACCATGAAATAAGCCAATTAATAAAACGGGAATCCTTACAAACATTACACCCGATTGTGGAAATTTGAAGAACAAGAAGGGTAAAGTGATGGTCGCTACTTGGAGTGGAAGTGATGACTTCTGTAAGCGCCTCACTTTTGATTGGCGTATTTCGTTGGCAAAATCACAATGGGGTTCTATCTGTAAGGGTAGCTTAGAATGGAAGAAAACCTCATTGTGTGATCAAGAGCTTCAAGGAAGGTAATTCTCTTGACTTAACTCTATTTTGAAGAGATGTAGTTGCACACACTCACATTATTTGCATGCTTTGTTGATTGCATTTTGTATTCCCAAAGCCTTGTCATGCATTAGGTCTAGGAGTACATTTGTTGCAAAGGGCGCTGTTCAAAGCGCTCTACAAGGCGCTGTTCGAACAGTGCCCCTTTAGACCTGATGAGAATGGGTCATTTTTTTGCATCAGACTTGATGCATTTTTGTGTAGGCGCTGTACGAAAGCGCTGTACGTACAGCACCCTTCCTTGGCTGAGCAGATCAGAATTCCGGCGCTGTTCAGGCGCTGTTCAAAAGCGCTGTTCTGAACAGCGCCCATGTAGAAGACCTTTCATCTTCTTCTGAAGGCGCTGTTCAAGTCGCTCTACGTACAGCGACCTGTACAGCGTCCAAGGCATTTTCAGGCCATTTTTTCAAAACGATGTCACTTCACTTGGATCCCATTTATATATGTCTTGATAGTCTTGGCTCGTTTTCTAGAGCAAAAATTACACTTTTGAGAGCATGATTGAGTATCTTCAAGCCAAGGTATCAAGACTTCATCTTTAAGCTTCCAAATCACAAAACCCTTCATCTTGCATCTTTCATTCATCATCTAGCATAATTCTAGGTTGATTTCATTTAGGGTTTTTAGTTTTGCTCACATGACTTGTATCTAGAACATCATTCTCATATCTATATGTTCTGCTTTACAAGATAGCTTCTTTATCACTTGAATTGATTCAAGATTGCATCTTTATGACTTGACTTAGTTTCAAGATTGTTTTATTGTGGTTTGTGAGTTGTTTTGTGATAGATTATGCATATAGGATTTTGGTTGCTTATTTAGTGTTGTTATATGCATGTCATCTAGTGATATGATATCTAGGAATGTCTAACATGTTCATCCATCCCTAGATAAGCTTGAATGTCTAACCTTGCTTTTTTAAGCATCTTGAGTATTTCACATATTCACCTTAGGTTGTGCTATCTCTTCACCTTAGAGACAAGTCTTGTATTTACCTCTTAGGTAGTTTGCAAGCAAGGGACTAGAGTCACTATTAAAGGCCCGCGGGTAGCAAAGACGGATTAGTAATTTTTGGTGTGATGTGGTCAACCTAAATTGTAATCGTATTTGCAAATAGTGGATTCGAGGTTCTCGTGTGGCGCACATAACAGCCCGTGGTTTTTCCCCGTGTGGGTTTCCACGTAAATATTGTGTGTCCTTTAATTTCCGCACTTATATGCTTGTTTTGTATATTGACTAGATTGGGGCATTTTCATAAATTTGACTAATCTCGAAAATTGGGTAAAAATGTTTAAAATCTATTCACCCCCCCTCTAGATTACTTTAGGACACGTTTATATATATTTTCAACTTCAACGATGGAGATGAGTCTTTGGATGATGAAGAACTCATGGCTAACTTCATAGCATTTGCCTCCTCCCACAAGAGCAAAGGTTCTAGTGAAGAAGAGGAAGAGAGTCAAGAGGAGATTGACTCAAGTGAAGATGATTCCTCATCTAACTCCACAAAAGGACATGTGGAGAAAATGGATCTTGAAGACTTCATGATCCAATTCGAAAGCTCAAGGTTGAAGAACAAAAGAGAAATCCGAAGGTTGAAAGAAGAAAATTTAGAGCTTTCAATCAAGGTTGATGACTTGAGTGAAGAAGTAATGAGATCGGTGGAAAATGAACGTAAGCTAAGAAAGGAGTTAGACTTATCTAGAAGGAATGAAGAAGGTTTGAAAAGGGAGCTTGATAAAGTTAAGGGATCAATGACAAGGATGACTTCTAGCATCGAAAAACTTGACCTTATGTTAAGTGTTGGGAAAAGTCCTTGTGACAAAAGAGGTCTATGATTTAAAGATGGCAAGGAGTCCTCTACTCCTCATAAGATGGTATTTGTTAAGAGCTTGAGCAAGAATGAAGCTTTACCGGTGCAAAATCCTAGGAAGAAGATTGATCTAGGACATTGCTCACATAGTGCACAAGTGAAGGTGGCTCCAAGAAGACAACCTCAAGCTCATCCCACAAGAGCTCCTCAAGGCAACATTCCTCAACAAATGGCTCACAAAGGAAAGAGACCAATCGTGCAAGTTCAATCAAGGAAGCAAACTAGTCCGGTTCAACAACGAAGATGTAATGAACCGTTTCAACCACAACGGCATGGGAAGGCTCCTATGCATGCTCAAGGACAAGGTATGATTCCTAACTTCATCCTTACATGTCACTTTTGTGGTATTATTGGTCATATAAGACCAAATTGCTTTCGCTATATTAAAATGCATAGAACTAAAAACATGATTGAGAAGAAAAAGAATAGAGCCATGATGTATGTTCCTAGGAATGAGAGAATTAATTTGCATGATCCTAGGACATCTAGAGCTCATGTACCATTGACCACTAGGAAGAAAAGTATTTCACCTAGGTGGATTAGAAGAGATGAATATTTTTGCAATGTTGCTCAAATTGCCTTGAAGGCAAATTCTTCTAATATGTGTTATTTAGATAATGGGTGCTCTAGGCATATGACGGGAAATAAGAGTTTCTTTGAGACTCTTGTCATGAAGAAAGGAGGATGTGTCACATTTGGTGATAGATCCAAAAAGAGAGTTGTAGGGAAAGGAACAATTTCCATTCCCGGATTACCCTCATTGTCTAATGCTTTATTTGTTGATGGCTTGAAAGCCAATTTGATAAGCATTTCTCATCTAAGTGATGAAAGACTTTCCGTCTTATTTAGTAAGAAAGATTGCTCAATCCTATTGCCCGATGGGCAAACCTTATTGAAAGGTATGAGATCTAGCAACAATTGTTATTGTTTTGAAGCTAGAATAGTCTCAAACAATGTGTCTAAGGATGAGCAAATTGAGTTGTGGCATGAAAGACTTGGCCACATGAACTATCGTGATCTATGGATCTTAGATAATTTCAATGTTGTGCGTGGCCTTCCCAAGCTTGGGAAGAAAGCCAATGGAGTTTGTGGACCTTGCCAACAAGGAAAACAAACCAAAAGCATGCATAAAAAGGGCAAGTATCTCTCCACCAAGGAGCCCCTAGAGCTTCTCCACATGGATCTTATAGGTCCTATGCAAACTGAAAGTTTGGGTTGAAAGAGATACATTTTTGTTTATGTTGATGATTTCTCTAGGTTTACATGGACATATTTTCTTAGAGAAAAATCCGAAACTTTTGATAAGTTTAAAATGCTTTGTACTAAAATTCAAAATGAAATGAACTCAAACATTAAAAGCATTAAACGGATTCAAAGTGACCATGATAGGGAATTTGAGAATGCCCTATTTGAAAGCTATTGCAATAGCTTAGGGATCTTCCATGAGTTTTCGACTCCTAGGACACCTCAACAAAATGGAGTTGTTGAGAGGACGAATAGGGTCTTTCAAGAGATGGTCCGTGTGATGTTGCTTAGCAATAATGTCCCTAGGAACCTATGGGCCGAAGCCGTCAATACGGCTTGCTATATAGGAAATAGAGTTTTCCTAAGGCCTGGAACTAGAAATACCTCTTATGAGTTATGGAAGGGTAGGAAGCCAAATGTTAGCTACTTCCACTCCTTTGGAAGCAAGTGCTACATTTTAAATGACTGTTGAAACAAATAATAGCACGGTGTGTATAAAGCTATCTAGAGGGGGGGTGAATAGATTTTACGCTTTTTACCCAATTTTTCGTGTTAGTCAAAATTACGAAAATGCCCTCAAGATAATATAACCAAGCAATTGTAATATGGTGCGGAAATTAAAACAACACTTGGTTTTTACGTGGAAACCCTCACGGGAAAAACCACGGGCTATGTAAGTAAGCCACACTCGAACCTCGAATCCACTAAATGTGCAAACGATTACAACCTAATCCCGGAAGTAATCACACACCTACCTAATCCCTGTATGAGTGAACCTAGTCCAATTTGCTTGCGTTCTAAGCAACCTAATCCCGGATGCTACACACAAGACTTACTTTCTCTTTGAAGAGAATACAACCCTAAGTGAATATATGTGAATATCCAAAATGCAACATAGAGCAAGGGAAACCCTATATGCTTATCTAAGATGATTAATATGCAATTAAGTATAATCCTAGTTATCAAAACTAAATGACATGTCAATTAGTTTAGCTAATCAATATTAAGCACAAAACCTAATATGCTAGCACAATATAAAATCTCAAACATACATCATACTCATCTCAATATTGTATCTAAAGCATACAAAATAACAAACAAGTAATTAATTGAGATTGCTAGATAAGAGAAACACAAAACATGTAAGATATTAGTGAAAAGCTTACCAAGCAAAGTATGATGAAGATTCCATGCTAGATGACATCTAGATGATCTAAGATGATGCTAGATGATGATTGATGATCATGAAAAGTGTTTGAGAATCAAGAATGGAGTTCTTGGAATTTTTCTTCTCTTTGAAAAATATCCTAAGTATGAATTCTGAATATGAACTCTCTTAATTGACCTAAAGTCAAAGTGGCATATATATAGGGGGCCAAATCAAAATGTGGTCGTTTAAGTAA
Source organism: Acer yangbiense (assembly GCA_008009225.1). Taxonomy (NCBI): domain Eukaryota; kingdom Viridiplantae; phylum Streptophyta; class Magnoliopsida; order Sapindales; family Sapindaceae; genus Acer; species Acer yangbiense. The sequence goes on along the minus strand of CM017771.1, from coordinate 41,899,605 downwards.
GTTTCAAAGAAACGCGCCAATCGGCGGTTTCAATCGGCGGCCAGGCCGCCGTTAATGACCGCCGAATTAAGCTCGTGAAGAACAGAGCATAAACGGCGGTTCATTCGGCGGTTTCGTGACCGCCGTTTCCAACCGCCGAAACAGAACAGAGAGATCAAAATCAACCAGGTATGAACGGCGGTTTCGAACGGCGGTTTCAAGCCCGCCGTTTCAACCGCCGAATTAGACTGAGAGATAAATCAATCAGGTCTTGAAACGGCGGTTTCGAACGGCGGTCGTGACCGCCGATCTTAACCGCAGAAAAGCTTCAGACCAATCTGGACTGAAACGGCGGTTTCATTCGGCGGCCTGGCCGCCGATAATAACCACCGATCACCTAGATAGGTGAAAACCAAGGAGAAGCCAAGGGCATTCTCCATAGGCGGTCCTCGCGCTAAACCAAGCACATTCTCGTGCATGCGCGGACGTTTCCGAAAGTTATCGGGAAACGAATTACACAACAACAGGACACAAATACACACAACAAAATATAATAAATAAGTGCAAGTGTGAATTGTGACAAACGAAGAGAATGCACACATATGCAATGAATGTTTAGTGTGTGTGTGCAACTAATCTCTTCAAAGAAAAGTAAGCACATAGAAATTTACCTTCGGTGCTTATCAACACGAGGTCTTCAAAGGGCTTCGAACTTTAAGACCGATACTTAGGCTACCCTTACAAAGAACCCCCACATATGGTTTGATCACGAAATAAGCCAATTAAAAACAACGGGAATCCTTACAATGATCAACTTGGCAAGTTTGATGCTAAGAGTGATGAGGGTATCTTTATTGGCTATGCCTTGAATAGTAGAGCTTATAGAGTTTTCAACTTGAAGACTCGAACCATCATGGAATCATCCAATGTTGTCATTGATGATGAAAGGCTCAAGTCTATTGACTATGATGAGGAGGTAGTTAGAGAAGATGACTCTCCCTTGGATAAGGTTGTGGAGACTCCCAATGTTGGGACATCCAATGGTGATAATAAGGACACATAACTTATTGATAGAGTTCCTCTCTTGGACTCTAATGAACCTGCTCCATGGGTTAGAAAACTCCATGATAAAGATGACATCATTGGAGATATGAATGAGGGTGTTAGAACTAGGCGTCAAATAGCTAATCTCATTAGCTTTACATGCTACACCTCTCAAATAGAACCCAAAAAGGTTGATGAAGCCTTACACGATGAATTTTGGTTTCTTGCCATGTAAGAAAAGCTAAACCAATTCGAAAGGAATAAGGTTTGGACTCTAGTTCCTAGGCCTAAAAGCACACATGTTATAGGCACTAAGTGGATTTATAGGAACAAATCCGATGAGGATGGCAACATAGTGCGGAACAGGGCTAGACTTGTAGCACAAGGGTACTCTCAGATTGAGGGTATCGACTTTGAGGAGACATTTGCTCATGTTGCCCGTCTAGAGTCCATTAGGCTTCTCTTGTCCATTTCTTGTGTGCTCAAGTTCAAATTGCACCAAATGGATGTCAAGAGTGCCTTCCTTAATGGCTTCTTGCAAGAGGAAGTGTTTGTTAAACAACCTAAGGGGTTTGTGGATGCACAACACCCCAACCATGTCTATTGCCTCAAGAAGGCTCTCTATGGGTTGAAACAAGCACCGAGGGCTTGGTATGAGTGCCTCACTCAATTTCTTGATGATAATAACTACACAAGGGTAGTGTTGACAAGATGCTATTCATCGAGAAAGACAATGATGAGCTCTTTATAGCTCAAATATATGTTGATGATATAGTGTTTGGCTTCACCAACAACATCAAGGTCCAAGAATTTGTTGATGTTATGTCTCATGAATTTGAGATGAGTCTTGTTGGTGAGCTTAGTTACTTCATAGGTTTGCAAATTAGGCAATTAAATGATAGGATCTTTATAACCCAAGCCAAATATGCCAAAAACCTAGTGAAGAAGTTTGGTCTAGAGAATGCCAAACATTGTGATACACCCATGAGTACCACTTTAAAGCTTAGCAAGGATGCAAGTGGAAAAAGTGTGGAACAAACTCTATATCGGGGCATGATAGGAAGCTTGCTTTATTTGACCGCAAGTAGGCTTGATATATCTTTTAGTGTGGGTGTGGGTGTGGGTGTGGGTGTGTGTGCTAGGTACCAAGCGGATCCTAATGAGTCCCATCTCTCTTCTGTAAAGAGAATCATTCGTTATGTGAATGGGACATCCAACTATGGGATTTGGTACTCTTTTGACACTAATGCTAGTTTTGTAGGCTTTAGTGATGCGAATTGGGTAGGAAATTGCAATGATAGGAAGAGCACATCAAGCAGTTGCTTCTTTCTAGGCAACAACTTGGTGTCTTGGTTTTGCAAGAAGCAAAACTCGATTTCCTTGTCCATGGCTGAAGCCGAGTACATAGCCGCGGGGAGCGGATGCACATAACTTCTCTGGATGAAGCAAATGCTAGTAGACTACGGATTCAACCAAGGTACACTCACTCTCTTTTGTGATAATATAAGTGTTATTAATATTTTCAAGAATCCGGTGCATCATTCTAGAACTAAGCATATTGACATCCGCCGTCATTTCATAAGAGAACTAGTTGAGAATAAATGCATAGTACTTGAATATGTAGGTACTAATGATTAACTAGCAGACTTATTTACTAAACCCTTAGATGCTACTCGTTTTAAAACATTTAGTAGATCTATAGGGATTTGTCTCATGGAATGATGAGTTATGGTGATTGACCCCATATGAGGAACTCAAGCAAAGAGAGCTATTGCATACTTGTCACATGCAAAAATTTAAAAAATTTATGCTTCTTTATTAATTGCTTGAGTAAGCTTGGTTGCACATATGTATATATGTTTTCTATTCAATAAGTGTGAACCATGCTTTATTTACAATCCATGTCTTATTTATGTTCAAACATGCATTTTTGGACTAGGAGATCTATATAGGAAGTATGATTTGAATGACCTTTAGTTATCTCCATGACATAATGATTCTTAATTGACATGCTTAAATGAAAAAACATGAATTGATGATTGCATATTCTTAAATGCAAAACTTGTGTGAAAAAGCTTATGAGACTCAAAATGAATAAAGGATCTTGTATCCATTCAAAGGATTTTATAATCCAAATGTCTCTTTTTCTTTATTAGTTGAACATGGCTACTATCATACGGGTATCTCACCCAGAAAAATCAAATATGGTGCAAAGTCACTCATGCCATGTTTCGCTTATAAAGTTGGATATAGTTGCTCCTAAATTAAAATCAATGAAATCTCTATATCCTTGTTTCTCTCATGACAAATGGTGAAATTGGTTTGAATTCTATTAGAAACCTTTGTCATTTGCTTTGCCAAATACCATTGTATTTTGGACTTTAATGCAACTTGTCTTGTATGCAAGGCATTTTTAATTCACACATTTTCTTAAAATAAATTTCCTTGTTTCTCTCCAATTAATTGAGTTGTATAAAGTGGCTTATATGATTATGCAAGTATCTAGTATGCTACTATCTCTCTTTGCTAGAAGTGACCCGATTGGGGACTACTCCTTTGCCTATATCATGACAAAAAGGGGGAGTAGAAGTGGTAAGGGGAGTTGCTTATTGTTAGTAGCAAGGGCGCATGTTGGGGAGATTATATATTGAGGGGGACTAACTCTTTGAGAGGGAGCATTGCATTCACATACATTGCATAATGTTGTGCTTATATTCTTAAAATGCAAATGCTTGTTTTATTATCGCTTGATCACCTCATATACACTTGCTTTGGAAGTGTAATTTTTGTTTTGTTTTGAAGGATTGATAGCTCTACAAGAGATTGAAGACTTGATGTTTTATTTTCTTATCTCTTTGTAATGTAGAATATCATTGTTGACCTTTAACTTTATTTATGTTGTGAGGATCAATGTGAGTGGTGCTTTTGTCATAAAATAGCCAAAGGGGGAGATTGTAAGGTCCCATTAATTGATTGGCTTGTTTCATAGACAAAACACATTTGGGGTTGTTGTAAGGGTAGCTAAGGCTCTTAAGACCTCAAGAGAAGAAGCACCAAAGGTAAATTTCTAAGTGCTTACTTGCTTTGAAGAGATGTAGTTGCACACACTCACAACTCATGCATAAATTCTTATTCTTGTATGTTGTGTGTTTATTTTGTGTGCATTAATGTTTTTTTATTATCTCTTCATGTATGTTCTTAAATGATTGCATCTTATACATTGAAATGCCATGACATTTAGGCATTAGGATGCAAAGTCATGCCTATTGTTAGCTTAAGATTGCATAAATTTTCACTTAAGCATTGCATGGGTCAGGAGACCGCTGCCGGATCCGCAGCGGTAGCTATAGCGGTGAGATGCTCTGTTTGCATCACTCCTAACCACTGTGGTTTTTTGCAACGGTTGGGATAGCGGTTTTACACACAGTGCTTACCACTGTCATAACCGCTGTGGAAGCCATAGCGGTTGCCGCAGTGGCTTCATACCTGATGCATTTTAAATGCACCGCTGTGTATATCGCTGTGGCTTTGACAGCAGTAGCGACAACCGTTTTTACCCTGTTTTTTTACAAAACGGCATTTCATCAACTTAGCTCCCTATATATATATATATATATATATATATATATATATATATTGTGATGTTCTTAGGTCATTTTTAAGGGTCCAAAAATCATATTTTTCCCCAAGAACACATTTCAAGAGAAAACTTCACGAGAACTCTCTTTTAAACACTCAAAGCTTTTCCTTTGTTTATCAAAGTTCATATAGGATCATCCATGACCATATAGGATGCATCCATGCATGGTTTTGTATCATCACATCTTCCTTGGTATGTTCTTCACTAACTTCATCTAATTTTAGCATTTTTCATATTAAGTCTGTAGGGAAAAAATACGGTCACGCAACGGAAGTGAGACTAAAATAGAGTTTAGTATAGTTTAAAATTTTTCCATAAATTGAACCTTAACCCTCTAATTAATTAACATATAATACTAAAGATATCATACCTTTGTCGTGTGATCCGATTGACATTGCATCGATGGTGATCCGATTGACATTGCATCGATGGTAATCCGCAAGATCTTCCAATCCAATCACGAACGTGAATCACCTAGGAGCGTGGTCTCCCTTCTCTTTGAATTGTGTACCTGAGGATGGATTAACAAAACTTTTTCTTTTTCATTAGTCACAACAAGTTCCAAGAGACAACAAAGAATGATCTGGTCACTTTTGAATTCACAATCTTTAGATCGAAACTCGCGTGAACCTTATTCGAAATTGTGCACAAAACCTTTTGATGTAAAAGTAACTAGTGCACTATCGAAATAAGAACTAACTTTTCTCTCTATTCCTCTTGGCCGAAAATCACACTAGTCTAAGAGTTGGATTCTATTTTTCTCTAGTAAAAGAAAAAATCTCAAGTCCAAGACATTAGGGTTATTCGAATTCTATATAAAGAATATATATATCATGGCCGAAAGTCACTTTCCAAATAATATATATTTGTCAATCTCTATATCACGAATTCTGCATCCTATATATATACGATTCTGCATGCCACATATAAATATATATATATATGTCAATTCAGCATGCTTTATAAATAAATAAATATATATATATATCGGCTAATTACCATATATATTTTATATATATCTATATATTGAGGCCGAAATCCTTTACCATGTAGGATTTGTGTCTTTTGACTTAAATCCTAACCCTAGGTAGATTTCCTTAGAATTCCAAACCCTAATCCAACTCTTTAGTGTATTTGTGACTATATAAAAGACTTCCTTATTTGACTAGATAAATAAATCCTTTATTTATGATTTATTTATCTACTTACCAAATAAAGTCTTTTATATTTATTATACTACCACAATAGTATACTACTAAAAAACATATTTCCTAGTCAGAATTGTTTTTTGATTTTTAATTAAATAATTAATCAATCAATTAAATAATTTCCATTTAATCAATTTAATAAAAATAAAACAATATAATATTATATCTATCTCGGCCATGTGCCATATATATTAATATATTTATATATTGTTTTTCTATTTTATTAAATCCATTGGACCTTAACAAAATGCCCACATGTGAACTAGGCCCATTCTTACTAAAAGAAACAAGTCCACATGCCTTAAAACAATTCTAGATGGACCCATAAATTAGTCTAGTAGAATATATCAAGTGATTCATGCAAGCCCGTGTGGATTGTGGATTGGGGATCTTAGCGGGCCTATATAAATTTAAGCTCCAATAGACATAACCCAATCACAATCAACAAATGATTCACTTAGGTTCAATCTATTAATTTTAGTTCATTCCACTAAAGAACTAAAATTGCACTCTTAAATAAAGATGGAATAAGTAAATGATTCTCATTCATACCCTAGACAATCTTATAGGAGATAGTGAATCCTCGTGAAGAATATCAGTAATCGCCAAGAGCTCATAGACCGCCTATAGCTCTCCAAGTTACCATATTTACTCATATGACCACATTTTGAACTTGGATATTCTGACTTGTCCAGAAGCCATGTTTCAATAGACTCTATTAAAAACTTAACGTTAAGATTCAATATCCAATACCTCAAAAACATCCATATGATGATATTCTACTCTCATTTAATAAATGGAGCCACGATGTCCATATCTATAAATGAAGTCCTCTATCGATTAACAAATGAATACCACCAAACTATCGAGGATAGACTATGCTATATAATCGTACTCATTGATAACTCAAATGATAACACTTGCAACCATAAGTCCATCATTTATCTCAGGATTAAGATAGACTCTCCGATTGTCTTGATAATGAAAAAACTTTTATCTACTGACGGTTCTAGATAAAGTATTTCATTGTGATCCTATTCAATGCACCCGGTGCACTAGATTCTTTTACTCGAAGACCCTTCGATGATTTCAAACTCATCATAACTCATTTGATCCCACTCAAATGCTAGAAAAAGAATTCTACAACTTTAACAAGATAAATGTGCCCAACCTTTAACTTAAGTTGTGAACATTATTCAAGACTAACTAAAGAATTGTGTCTACCTCATACATATCCAGATGTACGAACAATTCTTCTTTTCTCATAGTCTTTTGACCTTATGATTATTTACTTTGACAATTATAATATTAATCTATAAATGCTATAAGATTTGTTAAACCAAAAATCACTTTATTAATATGAAAAGATTGTCAATTACAATATTACATTCTTGCTGTTGAGCATAATCCTAACAATCTCCCACTTGCGCTATAGCAAATGTGTCATATCTCTCATTCCCATGTTCTCTAGGTGCCCATCAAAACTCTTATGTGGTAGAGCCTTTGTGAAGGGATCCGCTAGATTTTCTGCTGACACGATTTTGGTAATCGTCACGTCACCCCTATGCACAATCTCCCTAAGAAGACAATACTTCCTTTCAATGTGTTTTCCTCTCAATGTGTTTTCCTCTCTTATGACTTCTTGGTTCTCTCGAATTAGCCATTGCTCCATTGTTATCACAGTAGATAGTGATCTACTTATTCGCACTGGGAACCACTTCCAAGTCAATCAGGAATTGGCGGAGCCAAACAGCTTCTTTGGCAGCTTCGCATGCAGCAACATACTTAGCTTCCATGGTGGAATGAACAATACAAGATTGCTTGATACTCCTCCATATGACTGTTCCTCTTCCAATAGTAAACACATATCCTGATGTGGATTTTCTGCTAGTCAGAATCCGACTGGAAATCAGAATATGTATACCCAACGAGAATCAAATCCCCTTCTGAGTATACAAGCATATTATCTCTCGTTCTCCTGAGATACTTGAAAATATGCTTGACTACCGTCCAGTGATTAGGACCAGGTTTCGATTGAAACATGATAACTATGCCCACAGCAAAACAAATATCTGGTCTAGTGTAGAGCATTGCATACATGAGACTTCCAACTGCCGAGGCATTTGGAATCCTACTCATGAACTGCTCTTCATGCTCATTCTTAGGAACTTATTCCTTAGAAAGTTTGATTCCATTTCTGAAAAGTAACATACCTTTCTTGGAATCTTGCATGGAAAATCTAGACAAGATTTTATCTATGTATGAAGCTTGGGATAGTGCAGTTGTTCTATTCTTTCTATCCCTTATTACTTGGATATCAAGAATATAACTTGCTTCTCCTAAGTCCTTCATATCAAATTGTTTTGCTAACCATTCTTTTACTGATGTCAATACACCTACATCGTTTTCGATGAGTAGTATATCATCAACATAAAGAATTTAGGAAAACCAACTTATCGCCATTAATCCTTTTGCATACACAAGGTTCGTCACAGCTTGATCGAACCTTATGTTCCAGGATCAAGATGCTTGCTTTAATCCATATTTGGATTTTTACAACTTGCATTGCCTTTTGCCAATGGCGACCATCAACATGCTCCATTGCTTCCTTATATGTGTAGGGATTATCGTCGTCCGGGGAATTCTCCATTGATTCTCCCAGACCGATGTATCTCTCGGGTTTTTTACTAACCCTCCCACTACGACGAGGAATGGTAGGTTGTTGATTTTGTGATGGTGTGGAACTTACAATTGGGCTAGGTTGTGTAACCTCTTGTGGAATTGTATCTCCTGACATCTCATTCAGGACAATTCTACTTTTGGGTATAAAATCATTCATATAGTCCTTTTCCAGAAATTTAGCATTTGTTAAAACAAATACTTTAAGATCTGAAGAACTATAGAAATAATATCCCTTAGTTTCTTTTGGATACCCCACAAATACGCATGTTTCCGAACGGGACTCCATCTTTTCTGTCTTTCCTTTTAACACATGCGCATGACAACCAAATATCCTTAAGTGTTGTAAACTAGGCTTTTGCCCGGTCCACAACTTATGCGGTATTTGAGGAACCGATTTAGATGGTACATCGTTTAGAATGTATATTGCAGTTTGTAAAGCATATCCCCAAAAAGAAATAGGAAGTGTTGAATAACTCAACATAGACCTAACCATGTCTAAAAGAGTTCTATTTCTCCTTTCCGCCACCCCATTTTGTTGAGGTGTACCTGGTGCAGAAAACTGAGATATAATTCTATTATCAATAAGATATTGCTGAAACTCACCAGATAGATATTCTCCACCACAACTCAAGATTTTTATGTGTTTCTCTAGCTGATTTTCCACTTCAGCTTTAAATGCTTTGAACATGTCAAAAGCATCCGACTTATGTCTCATGAGATACACATATCCAAATCTTGAGTAATCATCTGTGAAAGTGATGAAGTACTCATATCCACCTCTAGCTTGAATGCTCATAGGACCACATACATCAGTATGCATTAATCCTAAACATTCAGTGGCTCTTGTGCCTTTGGTCCTAAACGACCTTTTGGTCATTTTACCTTCCAAACAGGATTCACAAGTTGGTAGATCATCGACCTTTAAGTCACTTAAAGGTCCATCACTAACCAATCCTTTAATCCTATTAAGGTTAATATGACCTAGGTGAAAATGGCATAGGTAGGTTTCATCTTATGATAATTTTACTCTTTTATGGGTTGCGTTAATTCTGTGTCTAACAAGTGAGAGATATTTCTATGTAAATAGAATAGACCATTTTCCAATGTACCTTTGCAAACAAATTTGTCATCTTTACTAATAATAATTTTTTTTTATTAAAAGTAACCGAATATTCAAATTTATTTAAACAAGAAACTGAAATTAAATTTCTCTTGAATTGAGAAACATAATAAATGTCTATCGAATCTAAATGCCTACTAGAATCTAGATTAACTCTAATATCTCCCACTGCACTAGCAGACACCAACGCTCCGTTGCCTAAACGCAAGTTGATTTCATTCTTATTCAGCCTTCTCCTTTCTTGAAACCCCCATAAGGAATAACAAACATGATTATTGGCTACTGAGTCTACGATCCAAGAATCTATAGAATCTGCCAGTAAACATGTTTCAAGATAATTCACATTACCTTATTCCTTCTTATTATGAGACTTTGGGCAATTACTTTTCCAATGTCTCTTTTCACCACAAAAGAAGCACTTCCTTTTCATCTTGGTTACTTTCTTAGTCTCCTTCTTGGTAGGCCCAAGTTGCTTTTTCTTCTGTTATTCCTTGGCCTTCTGACGGGTCTTAACAGTAGCAACTTTACCAACATATGAATCTCTTCTAGAGACATCATCATATCAGCAGCAGACCCTATTCCTTCATGCTGCTGTTGCAACACGTCGGAGATGGTAGCCATTTGGCCATCTCATTCGAGGTCTTCCACTGCTCATACTTGTCTCTTTGCATCACATTAGATTCATTAGTGGGAGCAGGTGGTTTTTAGGAGTAGTCAGAACAAACTTATGTTTTTTAGTTTGCAGCAACAACCCAATTTTCCTTTTCCATGTGACAAAATTATCTCCAGTTAAAGTGTTATCTTTTAGGATGTTCATAAGTGATGGGGTCATGATTTCTGAATAAAACAAAAATATATATGAGTAAATAATCATGATAAAGCACTTTCGAATATTTATCTTGATTTAAATAAATAACTCAATCATAAAAATTCAACGGTGATCCAACACCCATAAATGTTATGCCTCATTTGGGAGTACGTACCATTTACTTGTTGGACTAGGTCCCACCTAATTGTTAACATAACAACCAGCATTTTAAATTTTAGCCTTGTGATTTTATTGACAAGAACTCTTGGGAGGATATTAATAAAATCACATTGAGTGTTTTACCAAGATATCGACCCTCAATATTTTCTCTCACGAAAATCCCTCATTGGGGAGTAGATCTTGTTTGAGTCAATTGTCTAGTCTATCCTTGTAAGGAAGTATGTTGCTAAATTCCATTCATGGACGCCCCTTGGGGGGATTACTAATAAATAATAAAGCTCAACTAATCTTGGAGGCCATAGGTGTTGCAAAACACCTTCTCCCACTCAATTATTTAAGGCGTGTGATTAAATCCCATAGAATGATTTACCAAGTTATCTAGATGCCAATTTAGATACCTAAATCATTCAATGCATGCTCATACCAAAAGAGATATATGAGTGGCACTCCTATTCTATATGACATGTTATCATACAATAACAAATATTGTAATATTTACGAAAAATAAATAGCCACAATTTTGGTCCATCCTAGAAAAGCAAGTAAATTACAATTGTTTGGAATACAATAAAACTCCTTTCTTGGTGAACAAGTCTTCAAGCGGCCATCGTCCACTCGCGCACCCCTTGGCTGCCTCCTATGGGCATGCGCACCCCACAACCTCACAAAGGGCTGCTTTGCGCAGCCCATGACAAACCAAGGGCTGCCGTGCGCAGCCCACAACTCAACATGCGCAGCTGCGTGCTCACTTGCGCGTACGCATGTTGCTATGTTGCACACGGTCCCAAACTTGTTCCGGTTGCTTCCAATTCTTCAAATCTTAAAATCTCTGATCCTTGAATATATTACAGCAGTATTTAAACAAATAAAATACAGCAGTTTTTTTTTTTTTTTTTAAATAAAACTACTGCTGTATTTTTAATACAATATTTTTCTGTAGTATTTTAATACAATATTTTTCTGCAGTAAATTTATTACAATAACAAAAATAAATAAAAAACTTAGCAACTACCAAGAAGGAATTATGGTGATAATAGACCACCCTTCTTGTTACAATTCCAAAACAAAAAATACAATGAAATTCTAGGACCAAAATTGAGCAACAACAATTCACTTTATAACAACATATATAAATCCATACATTCAACATGTAATTATATATGAGAATACCTAGAGTGCCATCTCTTTCTAAAACATGCATATCACAATAAAAAGAAATAGATTCACGTATATATACGTTAATTAATTAAAGGGTACAACCAGGCTCTGATACCAATTGTAGGGAAAAAACGATTGCACGCAGTGGAAGCGAGACTAAAATAGAGTTTAGTATAGTTTAAAATTTTTCCATAATTTGAACCTTAACCCTCTAATTAATTAACATATAATACTAAAGATATCATACCTTTGTTGCGTGATCCGATTGACATTGCGTAGATGGTAATCTGCAAGATCTTCCAATCCAATCACGAACGTGAATCACCTAGGAGCGTGGTCTCCCTTCTCTTTGAATTGTGTACCTGAGGATGGATTAACAAAACTTTTTTCTTTTTCGTTAGTCACAACAAGTTCCAAGAGACAACAAAGAATGTTCCGGTCACTTTTGAATTCACAATCTTTAGATCGAAACTCGCGTGAACCTTATTCGAAATTGTGCACAAAACCTTTTGATGTAAAAGTAACTAGTGCACTATCGAAATAAGAACTAACTTTTCTCTCTATTCCTCTTGGCCGAAAATCACACTAGTCTAAGAGTTGGATTCTATTTTTCTCTAGTAAAAGAAAAAACTCTCAAGTCCAAGACATTAGGGTTATTCGAATTCTATATAAAGAATATATATATCATGGCCGAAAGCCACTTTCCAAATAATATATATTTGTCAATCTCTATATCACGAATTCTGCATCCTATATATATACGATTCTGCATGTCACATATAAATATATATATATATATATGTCAATTCAGCATGCTTTATAAATATATATATATATATATATCGGCTAATTACCATATATATTTTATATATATCTATATATTGAGGCCGAAATCTTTTACCATGTAGGATTTGTGTCTTTTGACTTAAATCCTAACCCTAGGTAGATTTCCTTAGAATTCCAAACCCTAATCCAACTCTTTAGTGTATTTGTGACTATATAAAAGACTTCCTTATTTGACTAGATAAATAAATCCATTATTTATCTACTTACCAAATAAAGTCTTTTATATTTATTATACTACCACAATAGTATACTACTAAAAAACATATTTCCTAGTCAGAAAAAGATTTTGATTTTTAATTAAATAATTAATCAATCAATTAATTAATTTCCATTTAATCAATTTAATAAAAATAAAACAATATAATATTATATATATCTTGGCCATGTGCCATATATATTAATATATCTATATATTGTTTTTCTATTTTATTAAATCCATTGGACCTTAACAAAATGCCCACATGTGAACTAGGCCCATTCTTACTAAAAGAAACAAGTCCACATGCCTTAATACAATTCTAGATGGACTCATAAATTAGTCCGATAGAATGTATCAAGTGATTCATGCAAGTCCGTGTGGATTGGGGATCTTGGCGGGCCTATATAAATTTAAGCTCCAATAGATATAATCCAATCACAATCAACAAATGATTCACTTAGGTTCAATCTATTAATTTTAGTTCATTCCACTAAAGAACTAAAATTGCACTCTTAAATAAAGATGGAATAAGTAAATGATTCTCATTCATATCCTAGACAATCTTATAAAAGATAGTGAATCCTCGTGAAGAATATCAGTAATCGCAAGGAGCTCATAGACCGCCTATATCTCTCCAAGTTACCATATTTACTCATATGACCACATTTTGAACTTATATATTTTGACTTGTCCAGAAGCTATGTTTCAACAGACTCTATCGAAAACTTAACGTTAAGATTCAATATCCAATACCTCAAAAACATCCATATGATGATATTCTACTCTCATTTAATAAATGGAGCCACGGTGTCCATATCTATAAATGAAGTCCTCTATCGATTAACAAATGAATACCACCAAACTATCGAGGATAGATTATGCTATATAATCGTACTCATTGATAACTTAAATGATAACACTTGCAACCATAAGTCCATCATTTATCTCAGGATTAAGATAGACTCTCCGATTGTCCTGATAATGAAAAAACTTTTATCTATTGATGGTTCTAGATAAAGTATTTCATTGTGATCCTATTCAATGCACTCGGTGCACTAGATTCTTTTACTCGAAGACCCTTCGATGATTTCAGACTCATCATAACTCATTTGATCCCACTCAAATGCTAGCAAAAGAATTTTACAACTTTAACAGGATAAAGGTGCCCAACCATTAACTTAAGTTGTGAACATTATTCAAGACTAACTAAAGAATTATGTCTACCTCATACATATCCAGATGTACGAACAATTCTTCTTTTCTCATAGTCTTTTGACCTTATGATTATTTACTTTGACAATTATAATAATAAACTATAAATGCTATAAGATTTGTTAAACTAGAAATCACTTTATTAATATGAAAAGATTGTCAATTACAATATTACACTCTTGCTATTGAGCATAATCCTAACAAAGTCATCTCTTTATTTACTTGTATGTTTTAATATTATATGCTAGATACAAGATAGAGATTGTTTGTGATGAATTGATTGAGTGTTGTGTTGTGATAGCTATCTAGGTTTTCAAAATCTATGTTAGCTAAGCTTTTTGATATGTCATTTAGCTATTGATATCTAGGATTGCATTAATTGTCATCTAATCATTCTAGATAAGCATCTAAGGTTTCCTAGCTTTGTTTGCTCTTTGAATATCATCATATATTCACATAGGCCATTTTATCTCTTCATTGAGAAGTAAGACTTGCAGCTAAGATTGCTTAGGCCACAAGCAAATTGGACTAGAACCACTTTTAAAGGCCCGTGGGTAGAAGTGGGGGGTTATTGACCGTAGTGTTTGACGAGGTCAACATAGGTTGTAAACTCCATTTCAAATAGTAGATTTGAGGTTCGAGTGTGGCGCACTCACTAGCCTGTGGTTTTTCCTGTGAGGGTTTCCACATAAATATCAAGTGTTATTTAATATTCCGCACATATTACACTTGCTATATTATATTGACTAGTTAGGGGTATTTTCATAATCTTGACCATACACGAAAATTGGTTAAAATTGGTTAAAATCTATTCACCCCCCCTCTAGAACCGTTATTAGTTTCATCCAATGGATTAAATAAAATGGAAAAATAATATATGGCTCATGTATGTTACTTGGGCGGCAAGGCTATTATATTAGTCTAATATATTATTTTATTTAATTATTTGATTAAATAGAGATTAATTAATTAATTAATTAATTATTTAATTAAGAATTAAAATCTTTTTCTGACTAAGAAATATGTTTCTTAGTGGTATACTATTGTTGGTAGTATAATGAAAATCAAAGACTTTATTTGATAAGAAGATAAATAAAAGGATTTTATTTATCTAATCAAATTAGGAAGTTTTTGATATAGTTACAATTGAATAAAACACTAAAGAGTTGGATTAGGGTTTGGATTCTAAAGATTGATAGGAGTATGGGTGAAACACAAATCCTCATATAGTGAGGATTTCGGCCACCTTCTAGATTACCTATCATAGAATTCGGCAACTTTAAATATATTTAGTCAAGAGAATTCGGCAACTATATAGAGATATAAAGTGCAGAATTTGGCTAATATAATATAAATAAGATAAAGTGCAGACTTTGGCTAATAAAATATATGTAAGGAAAGTGGCTAATATAATATATATAAGGAAAGTGCAGAATTCGTGCACTATATATATTTTTATGAGGCAAGTTGAATTGGTGCAATATATATATATATATATATATATATATTTGAGGCAAGTTGAATTCGTGCACTATATATATATATATATATATATATATATATATATATATATATATGAGGTAAGAGAATTCGGCGACACCACAATATTGATGTGAAGAGGAATTCAGCCAACCCTACTGGTTAGGCTTGAGAGTTATTTTCTTTTGCTTGAGAAAAATAAAATCCAACTCTAGAGATTAGTGTGAGAATTCGGCCAAGAGAGAAAAAGAGGAGATCGTTTTATTTCGATAGTGCACTAGTAGCTTATACATCAATAGACTTTGTGCACAACTTCGAATAAGGTTCACGAGAGTTTCGATCATTAGATTGAAAATTCAAAAGTGACTGGAATGTTCTTTGTTATCTCTTGGAGGTTTAGTGACTAACGAAAAAGAAAAAGTTTTTGCTATCCATCCTCAGGTACACAATTCAAAGAAAAGGTGACCATGCTCCTAGGTGATTCACGTTTTGATTGGATTGGAAGATCTTGCGGATTACCATCGACACAACGTCAATCGGATCACGCGACAAAGGTACGATACTTTTATTTATATGTTAATTAAGTAAGGGGTTAAGGTTCATCTTTAAGGAAAAATTTTAAAACGTACTAAAACCTATTTTAGTCTCGCTTCCGCTGGTTGCATGTGTTTTTCCTTACAGCGGTGGCCTGTGTGTGTTTGTTTATGTCAGTGTAGGAGTTTTATGGCATTCCCTATGTCATGGTACCCCTAGGTTACGAGCTTTAAGCCTTTGATAGGATCCTACCATTACATTCCATTACATTTCATGATCCTACCATTACACGAGATTACATGTACCATTACATTCCATGATCCTATCATTACATTCCATTACATTTCATGATCCCACACGAGATTACATGACATGGAATGACATTCCATGATCCTCCCATGACAACACAAAATTACATTCTATGATCCTCCTATGACAAGACGACATTACATTCCATGATCCATCATGGAATGTAATTTCATAACATTGATGACATTGATGACATGTCCATCTTCCCACTGTCCGTCTGATGACGTTGATGACATGAATTTTAATTTTAATTCCATGATGATGGAACTTATTACAACTGTTGCATACAGCTTCAGGAATATGGTTCTGTTGATAGTGAACTACGATGGACAGTGGGAAGATGGACAGTTCAACCCTAAAGCTGTTTTCTTTTTGTCAGTGACAGTGAAGGGGACTTTGTAAACATTGGCAGAGAAGATATGTAGTCCGTTTGGCTTAAATTCCAATGAAGTGGACTTCAAGATAAGTACTAGAATTGATGGCTCCATTATTGAAATGATTTATGACTTAGATTTATAGATCTTCGTTTCGCATAACAAAGAGAATCCTAAATGTTATGTGTTGGTGTTTCACAAACAGTTACGAAGCTAGGTTGAGCAGTTAACTGTGCCTCCTAATCTGAAATCCAAATCTACCTCCATCACCTTCGGTTCTACTGGTGATCAGGCATGTACGCCACCACCCATGATGAAGTGTAAATCTACACTCAGCCTTGTTGTGAGTTCATCCGGATACAGATCCACAACTTGTAGCAATGAATGTGTTCCGAGTGGTTCCCCCGTTGATGAATCAAAAACTCCGCCATCAATCAGGAAGTCTATATTTCCCCAAAGCCCACTCGCTACAGCAGGTAAGAAATCTGCTAACAGCAGCAATCACGGTGATTATGCTAAAGACGAGAAAGTTGATTGTCCAACTGTTGTTACGACTGAAGAAGACGACATGGGTTGCTCAGCCAATATCAAGTCGCCATTGTGTCCTTGCTCGAATGATATCAGTCCACAAGATTTATCGCTACACCCTACACATGATGACATTCCATTACACCTTGTTGATCTGATAAGCCTTTCTGCAGCAGGTATAAACAAGAATTTATTAGGTCTCGAGCACGAGTTAAAATTGCATCGATGGTCTGGAAGTCAAAGAAAGTCCATTAAGAAGTACAACTAGGAGACTTGTTCAAGTTGCTCTAAAAAGGGACACAACAAATTAGGGTGCCGGAAACGAGCGTTTGATGCATCTCGGCCAACAAAGCCTCCACACACTTGCAGTATATGTCACAGACCTGGACACAATAGACAAACTTGTCCCTTTAGCTAATAACCCTAATCCATAAGGTGATATCATGACCCAGTTTTGAATGCTGCACCAACAAGGTCCCTCAATTTAAGAACCTTTTATCGGCACTTTTAGGTTGATTCATGGACAATGTGTCATTTTACTTTGGTTTTAAGGAAAATGCGTGCAATATGTGATCTATTTAATTTTTCTTTCATTCAGTTGTTTGAGTAGTCCCTGCTTGAAATGTCACCTTACGATATCGGTTCTGAATTGTTTGACGTTAGGTGTAATTGCCCGTTTATTTACAAACCTCAATTGGGTAGGTACTCCTCTAGTCTAGTCTCCTCCCAAAGAATTTGTAGGCTACTTATCCCCCTTATAAACATCTTCGAAAAACTTACCGATCTACTTACAAAGATTTTGCAATCCAAGATGGCTAATATGTGCTTATATTTACAAGGGATGTTCACGGGGTCTCTTCTTGCACAGAAATCATAGGTAGGCATAACTATGTGTGCCCAACAAGGGTCTACTTTCATCCTGAAAATAAATATATGCTCGCGTGCGTGCCTAAAACAACCTAGAAGGGGGGGGGGGGGGGGGGGGGGGGGGGGGGGGGGGGGGGGGGGTGAATGGGTTGTTAATCAATTATTACCAATTTTTCGATCAGTCAATATTAACAATAAAAACACAAATCAACAAACAATAAAAATCAAGTATGAGGTGCGGAAAATAAAGGACACTTGATTTTTTACGTGGAAACCCAAACTGGGAGAAAACCACGGGTTGATATGTGCGCCACACACGGTCAACGAAATCCACTATATGAAAAGGAATCTACACCTTCAAGTGATTCTCGGACTCTCACCCTAGATAACCTCAGGCTATGGACACTACCACTCGCCACTCTTGGTTTCCTAGTGATATCCTCTGATACACTACTCTTGGCGTGAGCAACTCCTAATCTACCCCGCGGGCCTTTTATAGTGGCACTCAACCAATTGCTTGAGCACTACACACGGGTAGCCACAAGACTTTCCTTGCTTGTGCAACTTCACTAAGAAGCCACAAGACTTTAACTCAAGAAGAGAATCAATAACCTATGTGAATATGAAAATATTCTAAGTGCAATTAATGCTAGGCTACACTAAATGTTTAACTAGATGTTATAAAGCAAATGAACAACCTAGTTATCAACAATGCCTACATGAATATGCATGAAGACTCAATTAGATGCTAAGACACTCTAGCAACCTGATTGTCAATAAATAAAGCCAACTCAACCTAAGTTGTCAAAAAGCAAGGCAATGACAATAGATATGCAATAATCAAATGCAATCAAGAAATTGTCAATCAACAAAGCCAATCAACTCAAGTTGTCAATTAAAAATGGCAATGGCACAAACTTGCAATTAACTAATGCAATCAATAAGTCCTACACAATAATGCCTAAATGCAAAGCATATATTCTTAGCTAGATGTTGTCAATCACAAAACAATCATAGCTATCATAAACAAACATCTCAATCATGCAATGAGATTAATTAGCTAGATGGCAAATAAGCCTGAAAACCTAGCTATCAACAAACAACTAATCTCAACCAATCAATAAGGTCTCAAACATGTTATAAACAACATTTAGCAAAGAGACAAGCATTTAATTAACAAATAAATGCTAAACCTAGGCAAACATGTCATAAATATGAAACTATAAGTTTTAGGACATGTAGAAAATACCTAGTCAATGAAATCAACACACTTCATGCTAAGAAGAAGCTAGATGCACATGTGAGGTGTTTTGGTTGAGTAAAAATGAGTTCTTTGGAGCTTTCTCTCTATAGGGTTTTGTTTCTCTCTCTTAGATCTGGTTTTGAGCTCCTTAGCACGAGCAAGGAAGAAGAGAATGTATTTATAGAAGCCCTAGATGAAGTGACGTCGTTTTGGAAAAAATCTATCCAGAACCCGTCATGTGCGCTGGTCAACCAGCGTACCTCACCAGCACACAGCGATGCTGTGCAAAGTGCGCATGACGACAGGCGTAGCTCACCAGCTTAAGACTAGCGACAACATTCTGCCAACGTTGTGCTGGTGTGGTGCGCTGGTCCTACGCTGGACCACCAGCGCATAACGCTGGTTTTGCGCGGGTAAGGTGGCCAGCGCATTGCACCTATGCACAAATCAAACATACAATTGTGCATGTGTGATGAGGTGAAAATGATGCATCCTAATGCCTATCATGACATGGCATTTTAATCACAAGATGTAATCAATTTAAACATGCATGAGAATGGATAATCATCATGAAAAATGACCAAGTATGTGACACATAAGAAATATGCAAAATGAAAATGCATAAGTGTGATGATAAAACATATAAGCACACAATGAGGAGACACACAAGTGCAATCATATAAATGCAATGAAAGTGTGTGTGTGCTAAAAAAAAAAACATAGATGCATAAATCAATGAAACACACATGTAAGGAGCCAAATGCAAGATAGATAAAGATGCATGCAAGTGTGTGTGTGCATCTAATCTCTTCAAGAATCAAGGTCAAGTGATATACCTTTTGAAGCTCTTGAAGTCACGTTGGGAAGTCCGGAAGCTTGCCAAACACGAAGACTTAAGCTACCCGATACATACCAATCCCAATGTGGTTTATCATGAAATAAGCCAATCAAAAAAGAGGCACTTACAATCTCCCCCTTTGGCTATTTCATGACAAAACACCACTCACAAGGTAATCCTCACAAAACACAAAAATAAAGCTATTGTCCATACTGAGTGCATTCTACATTACAAAAAGAGATACCTAAGAACTAAGTCTTCAAGGTCTTCAATCTCTTCGTAGATCATTGAACCTATACACAATAGCAAGAAAGCACTTCCCAAGACCAAGTGCATGTGATGTAAACAAACATAGAAAGCATTTGTACTCTGAAACAAATTATAGCACGGTGTGTATAAAACTATCTAGAGGGAGGGTGAATAGATTTTAAGCTTTTTACCCAATTTTTCTTGTTAGTCAAAATTATGAAATTACCCCTAAATAGATATAGCAACAAATCAAGTATAAAATGCGGAAATTAAATAAGACTTGATTTTTACGTGGAAACCCTCACGGGAAAAACCACGGGCTAGTAAGTAAGCCACACTCGAACCTCGAATCCACTAAATGTGTAAAACGATTACAACCTAATCCCGGAAGTAATCACACACCTACCTAATCCCGGTATGAGTGAACCTAGTCCAATTTGCTTGCGATCTAAGCAACCTAATCCCGGATGCTACACACAAGACTTACTTTCTCTTTGAAGAGAATAACAACCCTAAGTGAATATATGAATATCCAAATGCAACATAGAGCAAGGGAAACCCTATATGCTTATCTAAGATGATTAATATGCAATTAGAACAATCCTAGATATCAAAACTAAATGACATGTCAAATAGTTTAGCTAATCAAGATTAAGCACAAAACCTAATTAGCTATCACAATACAACTTCTCAAACATACATCATACTAATCTCAAACTTTTATTCAAAGTATATAAAATAACATACAAGTAATTAATTGAGATTGCTTGTTAAGAGAAACACAAAATATGTAAGATAGTGAAAAGCTTACCAAGCAAAGTATGATGAAGAATCCATGCAAGATGTCATCTAGATAATCAAGGATGATGCTAGATGATGATTGATGATCATGAAAAAGTGTTTGAGTAAACTAAAAATGAGTTATTTGGAATTTTTCTTCTCTTTGAAAAATATCCTAAGTATGAAATCTGAATATGAACTCTCTTAATTGACCTAAAGTCAAAGTGGCATATATATAGGGGGCCAAAACAAGGTGTGGTCGTTTTGATAAGTTGGCCTCATATTTGCCTTGGGCGCTGTACGTAGAGCGCCTCTTGTACAGCGCCCCAACTCTGTTCTCACGGGAAAACAGAGTGGCGCTGTACGTAGAGCGCTTTGTACAGCGCATGTACATCTACCCAACAGCGACCGAATTAAATCGATCAGGTCTGAACAGCGCTCAATGGGCGTTGTTCGTACAGCGCTTCTGTAGAGCGCTTTTGGGAGCGCCCAATGCAAAAATGCAATCCTAAGTCTAAGCATGACAAGGCAATTTGGATATGCAAGATGCAATCAAACTAACATGCAAGAAGAGATGTTAATGAACATTAATGCACAAAAATAAGACACACAACATACAAGTATTAAACAAATGCATGAGTTGTGAGTGTGTGCAACTATCTCTTCAAGACAAGTAAGCACAAAGAAATATACCTTCGGTGCTTATCAATACGAGGTCTTCAAAGGGCTTCGAACAATAAACCCGATACCTAGGCTACCCTTACGAAGAACCCCAACATGTGGTTTGTCCACGAAATGAGCCAATCAACAAATGGGAACCTTACACACTCAATAAAAGCAATATAAATAAATGCATGTGCAATGCTCCCCCTAAAAGGTTACTCTCTCTCAAACTTCTCCCCTAAAGCATACATAATGCTCCCCCTATATCTCTCACGACTTCTCCCCCTTTTTGTCATGAGATAGGCAAAGGAGCTCCCCCTATCGGGTTGCTTTAGCAAAGAGAGCTATTAGCACAAAAGACATTTGCATAATCATATACACCAATTTTATGCAACTCAAGTAATTGAGAGAGATTCAAGGAGTTTTATTTAAAGAAAATGTGTGACTAAGATGCTTTGCATGCAAGATATGTTGCATTCAAGTTCAAAAACAATGGTATTTGGCAAAGCAAACATCAAAAGGGTTCCCAAGTGAATTCAAACCAATTTGTACCCTTTTGTCATGAATAAGCAAGATATAGTTTTTCAAAAGATATTTTCAAGCTAAGAGCAACTATATCAATCCTTAAAGGCAAACCAAGACATGGATTCAAGGATCCTATTTGATTTTTCTGGATTGAACATCCGTATGATAGTAGCCTTGTTTACACCTTTAAGAAGAGAGAGAAGACTAATTTGGATATGAAATCCTTATTGATTAGGGTCTTCTCATTTGCTTTTCACACATATTTTGCATATTAGCAATCAAAATCATTTCATGCATATCAATTTAAGCATGTCATTAAGCTCTCATGTCATGGAGATAAATTATGGGTCATTCATATGTACTTTCTCAAATAATTCTCCTATTCCAAAAATGCATGTTTGAGCATAAATATGACATGGATTGCAAGTAAAGCAATTGTGCACACTTATTATGAAAAAGAAACATATAAGCATATATGTGCAACCAAAAATCTCAAGCAATTATCAAAAGAGCATAAATTTAATCAACTTTTTGTACATGGCAAATCATGCAAGTTTGCTCTCTTTGCTTGAGCTCCCCTCATGGGGTCAATTCCAACCAAGTTATTGGGAGGCATGAGCCCCTATAGACTTACCAAGTCCATTGGACTTAGTTGTTACTACGGGTATCTCATTTGCACAATGGCAAGCGGGTTCATTCTTTCTAACCCACCTAGGTTCCACTTTATCAATTCTAGTGGTCATAGACATGTTTCTAAGATCCCTAGGTTTATGCAAACTTGCCCTCTTTTTCAACCGTTTTTCTTTCATGCTTTCTAACCTACACCTCTTGATGTAATCAAAGTAATTTGGTCTTAAGTGACCAATCATACCACAAAAATGACAAGTAGGTACAAAGTAGGAATTTATACCATTGCATTGTGATCTCATCGAGGCATTGCCATGTTGATGAGGTTGTCTTTGATGGTGCTTCAGTTTGCTTCTCTTTGGAGCTTGAGCTGATTGGTGGCACCTTTGTGGTTTAGCTTGTTGAGGTGGTTGAGTCGGTTGAATGTGCCTTCTTGGTTGTACAAAGCTTGGGTGTTGAGCTCTTGAATGTTGAGATTGAGCTTTACCCTTTGTTGGCATCTTCATTTGGCCATTCTTGGATGACTCTCAAAGATCAATCTTCCTCCTAGGGTGTTGATGAGGTAAACCTAAGCATTTGCCTTGAGCTAGAGGTTGCTTGATCTTAGCCTTCTTCAAAACTTCTAGATGCTTCATCTCTTTATCCTTGACAATCTTCAAGGTGGCACTCTTAGAGGATTCACCCACTTCAAGAGTCTTCTTGTAGTAAGAAGATTGAGGAGGCACTTTAGGAACAATTTCCTTCACAAAAATAGTCTTGTTGGATAAAGGTGTCACTTCCTCATCAACAAAACCTAGGCCTCTCTTGTCACTAGGCATCTTCCCATAACCTAGCATAATGTTGAGCTTCTCCGTACCCGAAGTAAATTTTACAAGTGACATCCTTGCTTCTTCTAGCTCTTTCTTGAACTTGTCCTCATTTTCTTTGACAAGTTTTACTTCCTCATCCAAGAGAATCACCTTTTCTCTAAGTTGAAGGTTGTCTTTCTTCAACTAAAAAATCTCCTTCTTTTTCTTCTTCAAGGAGTCATGAAAGAATGTCATAAAATCCTCATAACTCATTCTTTCCTAGTTGTCAAAACTCTCCAAGTCGGAGTTATCATCTTCACATGAGTATGAGCAACACTCATCAATTTGTCCCTTACTAATTGAGTCAACTCCCTCATCAAGACCTTTCCCTTGGTCATTTGATGTCATACAAGCAACTTCCCTTTGCGTAGCTACATCAATCACACCTCTAGCTACCTTTTCATCTACTCCTTCTTCAAGGTCACAAATAAAGGCATTTTTGCCTTCTTCTCCAACATCCACATGAGAGGCTCCAAAGGCCGTGTAGTAATTTGCAAGTTCTTCATCACTTGAAGAATCTTCTACACTCTCACTATCACTTGATGAGGTGGTCATCTCCTTTTCATTTCTCTTGTTCTTTAAATTACCACAAACCTTGGAGATATGACCGTATCCTCCACATTCAAAGCACTGAATGCCTTTTCTTGAAGACTTTTCTTGGCTTGGCTCAACCTTCTTGGAGTCATTCCTTTGTAGCCTCAAGAACTTCTTAAATCTTGTCACCATTTGAGCATCGTCTTCATCCGAGTCATCATCCTCCTTTTCAACTTGGGAGGTCTTCAAGGCTATTCCCTTTTGCTTCTTGGGAGGGGAGGAGGTGGGAGCCTTTCTTGACTCATAGGCAAGAAGCCTTCCAATTACTTCACTCGGCTTCATCTTCTTGAAGTCACTATTTTCTTCAAGTGCCGTCACCTTGGATTCAAATCTAGGAGGTAGAGACCTCATGATCTTCTGCTTGATTCTCCTATCCGAGTAGGGATCTCCTAATTAGTGACTTTGATTCACTATGTCCATAATCTTCACTTGGAAGTCATTGAAACACTCATCTTTCTCCATCCTAATAGACTCAAACTGTGCTTGAAGGACTTGGAGCTTAGAATCCTTGACCACCTCGGTTCCTTCATGAGCCGTTTCCAAGATTTTCCAAGCTTCATGTGCATTTTTGGTGATTTGGATGAGTTTATATTGACTCCCATCCATTGCACTAAGTAAGGCATGCATGGCCTTGTTGTTCCACTTCGAAGCTCCAAAATCTTCGGTACTCCATTGAGCCTTAGGCTTGGGTACAATGCTTCCATCTCCGGCGGTTACAGTGGGAGATGTGTATCCATCCTCTATCACCATCCACACCCTATCATCTATTTCCGATAGATAGGACTCCATCTTCCCCTTCCATGAGGAGTAATTGTCACCCTTGAGCAATGGTGGCCTCACGCTCGATGCTCCCTCTTTGCTAGTCCCAAATTCACTCATAGTGTTTGGGTGAATGTATGCAAATGAATGCAAATGAATGTAGCAATCAAAACACACAAAAGAGAGACACACAAGCAAGAGCAAAGATCACCTAAGTATGTCTAGGAACCCGCTCTGATACCAATTGAAAATAAATATATGCTCGCGTGCGTGTCTAAAACAACCTAGAGGGGGGGTGAATGGGTTGTTAATCGATTATTACCAATTTTTCGATTAGTCAATATTAACAATAAAAACCCAAATCAACAAACAATAAAAATCAAGTATGAGGTGCCGAAAATAAAGGACACTTGATTTTTTACGTGGAAACCCAAACTGGGAGAAAACCACGGGCTGATATGTGCGCCACACACGGTCAACGAAATCCACTATATGAAAAGGAATCTACACCCTTAAGTGATTCTCAGACTCTCACCCTAGATAACCTTAGGCTATGGACACTACCACTCGCCACTCTTGATTCAATCCCTAGTGATATCCCCTGATACACTAGTCTTGGCGTGAGCAACTCCTAATCTACCCCGCGGGCCTTTTATAGTGGCACTCAACCAATTGCTTGAGCACTACACACAGGTAGCCACAAGACTTTCCTTGCTTGTGCAACTTCACCAAGAAGCCACAAGACTTTGACTCAAGAAGAGAATCAATAACCTATGTGAATATGAAAATATTCTAAGTGCAATTAATGCTAGGCTACACTAAATACTTAACTAGATGTTATAAAGCAAATGAACATCCTAGTTATCAACAATGCCTACATGAATATGCTTGAAGACTCAATTAGATGCTAAGACACTCTAGCAACCTAATTGTCAATAAATAAAGCCAACTCAACCTAAGTTGTCAAAAAGCAAGGCAATGACAATAGATATGCAATAATCAAATGCAATCAAGAAATTGTCAATCAACAAAGCCAATCAACTCAAGTTGTCAATTAAAAATGGCAATGGCACAAACTTGCAATTAACTAATGCAATCAATAAGTCCTACACAATAATGCCTAAATGCAAAGCATATATTCTTAGCTAGATGTTGTCAATCACAAAACAATCATAGCTATCATAAACAAACATCTCAATCATGCAATAAGATTAATTAGCTAGATGGCAAATAAGCATGAAAACCTAGCTATCAACAAACAACTAATCTCAACCAATCAATAAGGTCTCAAACATGTTACAAACAACATTTAGCAAAAAGACAAGCATTTAATTAACAAATAAATGCTAAACCTAGGCAAACATGTTATAAATATGAAACTAGAAGTTTTAGGACATGTAGAAAATACCTAGTCAATGAAATCAACACACTTCATGCTAAGAAGAAGCTAAATGCACATGTGAGGTGTTTTGGTTGAGTAAAAATGAGTTCTTAAGAGCTTTCTCTCTCTAGGGTTTTGTTTCTCTCTCTTAGATCTGGTTTTGAGCTCCTTAGCATGAGCAAGGAAGAAGAGAATGTATTTATAGAAGCCCTAGAAGAAGTGACGTCGTTTTGGAAAAAATCTGTCCAGAACCCGTCATGTGCGCTGGTCCTGCGCTGGTCGACCAGCGCACCTCACCAGCGCACAGCCATGCTGTGCAAAGTGCGAATGACGACAGGCGCAGCTCACCAGCTTAAGACCAGCGGCAACATTCTGCCAACGTTGCGCTGGTGTGGTGCGCTGGTCCTACGCTGGACCACCAGCGCATAACGCTGGTTTTGCGCCGGTAAGGTGACCAGCGCGCTGCACCTATGCACAAATCAAACATACAATTGTGCACGTGTGATGAGATGAAAATGATGCATCCTAATGCCTATCATGACATGGCATTTTAATCACAAGATGCAATCAATTTAAACATGCATGAGAATGGATAATCATCATGAAAAATCACCAAGCATGTGACACACAAGAAATATGCAAAATGAAAATGCATAAGTGTGATGATAAAACATATAAGCACACAATGAGGAGACACATAAGTGCAATCATATAAATGCAATGAAAGTATGTGTGTGCTAAAAAAAAAAAACATAGATGCACAAATCAATGAAACACACATGTAAGGAACCAAATGCAAGATAGATAAAGATGCATGCAAGTGTGTGTGTGCATCTAATCTCTTCAAGAATCAAGGTCAAGTGATATACCTTTTGAAGCTCTTGAAGTCACGTTGGGAAGTCCGGAAGCTTGCCAAACACGAAGACTTAAGCTACCCGATACATACCAATCCCAATGTGGTTTGTCATGAAATAAGCCAATCAAAAAAGAGGCACTTACACATCCTCTAACCATGTGAAAAAAATCCTTTTCCTACAAGGTTTCAAGTGAGGTAGGAGAGGGTGTAAACCAAACATCCACTTGCATGAGAGAGAAAGAAACCAATAAATCTTGACCATGTATTTTCATTTATGATTAGGTCTCAACAATCTAGTGCAAATTTAAGGGGAATAAAAAAACAGATGAGAGATTCTTGATCTGTTAACAAGTACAAAATGAGTACTTCATATACACAATCTTGTACCCCACATTAGGCTACGTTGTTTATGCTATGAATTGGATAAAAACAGCCTTTTTTTGAGTTCCCAATGCTGTAGTTATTTTTTTTCTCCATCCCCTTTAGCTTGCGGTTGTGTAATATGTTAGTGCAAAATCGTGTAAGTTTACTCTGCATGCTGCATGTTTGTCTTTTCTTCACATGGGCATAAGATCGTGTAATCTATTGTTGTAGATTTTTATCGTGTAAGGAATTTGTTCTGCTACCGTGTTTCATATAAGTTGTTTGTCTTTTCCTTGCGTAAAGAATTTGGGTAGTATTAAGGATTATTTACTTTCAACAGACAACATTTGAATCCATTGCGAAACATGCAACTTGGGTGTAGATAGACTTGTCCAGATATACCCCAACGATGATTTTCTTGTTCGAACAATGCATAAACATTGTCTCCAAATACAGACGATGATATCTTCGATTAAAGGTTCTTATTCTTATTCACATAAAACCATTCTTTGTGAAACTAAGAATTGGAAAATGAACAAGAAATTAAAGAATATATATTAAACATTTTTAACAATTTCCATTCAAGGAATAACCTAACCACTTCCAGAGTTCCAGGTACCCGAGTGAGAACAATTTCTCCTTTGTTGCTTATAAGGCTTTGCTGACCCGATGGCTGGTGGATGTTTGTTCGTAAATAAAATGTCCACGATTACAAATTGTCTATAATATGGATTCTTGATGCGTTGTATTCGGCATGTTTTCGTTTGACCAAAATATTTCCTTTCACACGTACACGTGTAATTTGTTCCATGGTTATTGTTGATTAATTCCAGTCCAAAACCTTATTTCATGGTATATATATAATAGTATATTATATATTGATTACTCTATTGGGCTTCGTTTGGTAAAAGATGTTTTCTTTTAGTAAGATGGGCTTTATCCACCTTTAGGAAAACAATCGTATCTAATCCATTCGATTTTCGATATTGCGTTTTTACTTTTAAAGAGCAAGGGTTATTTTCATTATCGTTTTAGGAGTAGAGCTTTTATAGTATATATTTTGACCAATACAGTCTATATTTTCATTTATTTTAATTTTAGGGTTCAGCTACTATATACTAGTATAGTTGTTGGATTAGTTATTGGGCATTAGATTGAAATTGAAGGGTCAATAAAAACTAAACATTTAAAAAACTCATGCTTTTACTTCTCTTCTTCTACTCATCCCCGTCAAAAAGCTAAAAGTAAAAGTTATCCCAAACGAGCATAAGAAAAAAAAAAAGGGGGACCAACTCTATGTCTTTATCTCTTCGCCACTAATTGTATGGTTAGTTTCAGTTATAACCCTTATTCAATGGTCGAGCCAACCCCACACAACCTTTATGCCTTGCTATGTCACAAATGCATCGTCGTAAACCTCGGATTCTGATGTAAGACTGAACTTACCATTTGCACATGATAGGTGTATCACACTATCACCATTCACATGACCAAATTTTTTTATGATGTGTGAGATATCCAATTTGGATGTACTTCAGATTTGTTATAGAGAACATAAATAAATGCGTAATACACAATGAAACCTTTGAATCCGTATCATCCGTTGTTAAAGAACGGTGAAGGTGAACCTCACGTAAGAATAAAAACATGATTGACAAATGATGATGTATTTTGTTGTATTGGAAACACAACGAAAACAAAAGCAGTACCGAGGGAGATGAAAGTGCAAGGACTAAGAAAGGTCTGCACATATCTGAGATTAACCTACACAAAATTCACAACTATTAATCTAAAGATGGAAACCATAGCAGTAGAGGTATCGAATCTACAGGTACCAAGGTTTTGATCGCAAACCAACCAAATAACCAGCAAAAAACAACAAAAAGAAATGGAAAATAACGTAGATTACACAATAACAACCATAATCTAAAAGCTTTAAATAGATTTACAAAAAATTCCTTGAAGTTGATGTCAAATCTTTCAATGAAAAAGGTCGGCGTTGTCTGATCGCGCTCCAAATGTTTACATTTAGCGCCCCATTTTCCTATCTTTTTGTGCTTGTTTCTCGGGTAAAACCGGGTATCTAATGGATAAAATAAGTGTTTCAGGTGATTAGGGAAGTTCAGGGGCATATTTGTCATTTTGGACAATTCAGGGGCAAAAGTGCAAGATTCAGGAAATTATTGATTATTCTGTGAATTAGGGAAAGCTCAGGGGTTCAAATTGTAATTCGCCAGCAAAGCACAGCGTCAGATGCCACGTCACCCCTGGAACGGCGTCGTTTTGGCGCTGCACACGTCACGCCTAACGTCAAGTCGTCTTTAAGCTGCAGTCGGGTCGACCCGCGACCCGGTAGACTCGACTCGACTCGAACCAGTCTCAACCCGGCAACTTCGGTGATTGTTTTCGACCATTTTCCAGCCATTTTTTCGACTGTTCTCCACCCAGATCAGAAGCCCACTCCACGATGGTCACGATGGACCCACTTTTAGCCTCCCATGCAAAGGTTTTCAACTCCAACAAATCCTCCAAGTCTCCATGGAAGTCCAAGCTTGCAAGCTCATTCCAGCGGCTTCCTTCCCTTGAACTGGAACGTCCAAACTCGCCAAAACTCCGTGGTTTCATGCCGCTAGAAAGTTCCCGCGGTCTAGAAGGTCAGAACTCGCCGCCGACTCCAAATTCTCCACCGCGAGCTTAGACGGCGGGCACAAACTCGCCATCTAGGGGTTCTTAACCCGCCGGGACAACCAACTTGGAAGATATTTCATCCAAAACCTCACCAATACAGTTCCCTATATATATGCTTCCTTCTCTAACCTAAAACACACCTCCCAAATATCCAAAAGGCACCAAAATACCCAATTAGCTTTGTTTAGCTTAGTATGGCTTAGTTTAGCTTAGTGTAACTTAGACTCTCACCACACCCACACCACATTAGTTATTTTATGTAACTAAATATTGATGTTGGGAATTTGGTGTACTTTGTATATTATCTATTCTATTTGTTGATTTTCTATGTTGAGCTTTAATTCATATATGTGTTGATTGAATTGATAAATTGATTAACATGTAAAACAATTTAGACCATGCATGAATAACTCTTGATGTATGTGTCTTGATTAAAGGTTTTAGACTATCCTAGGTAATCCATAGAAATCAACTAATTGATTGGGTGATTGCACTTGTACACCAATATCCCAACATCCCATCTCTCATTACCACTTTTGCAAGACCATTGCATTAGATGGTAATTAGTTTAGTTAGTTAGTTAGTGTAATTTAGATTAAAATCATCTTAGTGTAATTGTAGCTTAATTAGTTTTAATTTATGTAGTGTAATTTAGATAAAATGCCATCTTAGTTTAATTTAGTTATTAATTAGTTTAATTGCTTGCTTGCCATCCTCCTTTACTTTTCTTGCATCTTAGTTTAATTGCTTACATGCCATCCTCCATCATTTACTTTTCTTGCATGTAAATATGTTGTAATTAGTGTAATTAGTATATAATATATATAAGACTAGAACCGATAAAAGGTACCTCACAGTCCTTGTGGAACGAACCGTACTTGCCGCTATGCGATCGTAACGATCCATGCACTTGCGGATAAATTCACACGCCCCATCATTTTACCGACAGTTTAAAGAACTGTCGCGTTCGTGTCCTGCGTGTGCCGACCAAGTTGTTGGCGCCGCCGTGGATAGAACCGTTCCGGGGCACGTCAAGTTTATGGCGCCGTTGCCGGGGACAAAAGGTGCAGCGTATATTTTGTTGGTTTTAGTCTTGTTTTTATTTTCGTATTTGTATTGTTATTTTGTGTTTAAAGTTTGAGTCTCTTAATTATCCATTAACCATATTGCAAGTATGCTATAGGATGCATAGAATTAGATAGGTTTGGGGTTTTCGAACTCCTTACTTTTTACTTGTATAGCATGTGCTTGTGATAGTTTTTGGTGTGATGTTTGTGTGTGTAGGGGTAGGAATCAAGAAGAAGAAAAACCTACCGCGGGTCAAGTCCGCGGGAATGAGCCCGCCCAACAAAGCCGCCGGGTTCTTTTTGAACCTTTGGCGAGACACAGAGGCAGGACATAACCCCCCAGCCGGACGGAAGGAACCGCGGAGTTTACGGCGACTTCACATCTGCGGGACAAAGTCTGCCGGCCAGAAGGTCAGAACCCGCGGAATGTGCTGGAGGAATTCGGCGACTTCATGCCGCGGGACATAACTCGCCATCCAGATGGAAGGAACTCGCTGAGTTCATGGCGACTTCAGGCCGCGGAAATAATCCCGCTGGCCAGAAGATACGAAACCGCCGCATCATCTGGAGGAATCACCGCGACTTCGTGCCGCGAGAATGAACCCGCTCCACAAACCCACCAGCCACACCATGCACCAATACACCATGCCATGAAGCCACGCCATCCTACGAATGCTAAATCTCAGGTCCAATCCTCTACTTTTGAGCTTTTACTTCAAGTTATATTTATTGCTTAGCTTAAGAGTGTGAATTGATTGTGTTGCCTAGTGATTAGGATTGGTTTTTGTAATGTGATTAGTGGTGGATAATTAGGATTGTATATATATGTTTACATGTTAGTCGTAGATATTAAGATTGCATATATATGATTATGTTGTATTTTTGTTTTTATTTTTGTTGTTGTTTTTCAAACCGTGTGAAAATGCCCTGTTTTGAATTTTTGAGGTGAAATGTTTCTTTAAAACTGTACTAATCGGTGAAGAAATAAATTTTTCTGCCCATGATGCGTTCATCGTTTTTTCGATATGGTTCTAACGGTATAAAGAACGTAAAGTTCTGGGTGGTGGTTTAAAAGTTATGAGTGTTTCTTAGACCGAAGGTCATGAACGTGCCCTGTTTTCAAATTTCTGCACATGACCTATTTTCAACGTCTGTTTTCACACTTTTCCAAAATGAATTTTGAAATGTTTTCTTCATGACAAGTGTTCACTTGCATATCTATATTCTTGTCTCAAATTTTGAGCATGTTTTGTGAAGTATCTTTGAAAATATGCATTGAAATGCAGACATTGTTCGAATTCAAAAGTTGACAGTTTTGTGGGAATGTTTTCCTCCATGTTTAGAAGCATTTTTCACATGGTGTTTTTGTTTTTAAATTTTGTGTTTAGTTGTATATAAGTGTTAGGATGTTTTGTGCTCATATTTCCAAATCATGAATTCCTTGTCCATGTGCTTCAAGTTTTCAACATTGAAGACAATGTCGAGTTTAGGTTTGGGGGTGTGGACACGTTTCAATTTTTTGTAATTTTTTTTTTTTTTTTGTGTTGTATATATTGTGTTTTTGTGTTTTTTGTTAAAATTTTTGAAGTTTTTGCAAATGAGCCATTTTGAACAAATTGTTTGAATGAGATGTTTTGAATTGTGCCATTGAGGAATCTTTCACGTGTGTTAGTTGTTGAGTCCTGGATAACTTTTTGTCAGTCTAGGATTGCTTTGCATAATGTGAAATTAGTCCCTTTCTCTTAGTGTCTAAGTGGACGAGACTCCATACTCGATTGTTAGGATTAATAGTGGAGACTACCCGTGAGTTTTGTGCTTTAACGTTCATTTTTAAGGGTAAATTCTGTTTCTACTCCTAAACACTCTTTGAACATATTTTTCATTGTGATCTCATCGTATCAATTGCATTGTTTGCCATAGAACATTCATAAATGTGGATAACATTTTGAATTCGTATTCCCATGATAGACGGACTTCTAGAAATGATATTAGGATTTTGTTAGTGTTTCACGAATAATCCTAAACACATCCATATCCCTATTATGTGTGCTTCATTGTTGAATTATGGCCAAACACCTACCCAAACACATAAACCTACCCACATCACCATCACAAACCACTAACCTAAACACTTAGCCTTACCTAAGTTATTAATCTTGTTAAGGTGTACAAATTAGAAGATTCAATTTATAAGCTCTAAAAGTTGTAAAAGCATGTACTGAGGCATATTTTATGTTTGTGCTAAAAGAAAGGCTTTCAAAATTTAAGTGTTAAAAATTGAGCACTTAAAGCCTTTGTACTTCAATGCAATGTTACTCAAAATTAGAGTAACCAATTAGCACAAATTGAAATTAAAGTTGTAGCCTAGACGCTTGTTTGAAAATATAAAAGTCTAAAGTTATATAGAGCTTAGAATTCCAAAATGTATTGTATAAACACCTTGGCTTGATTGGTAATTTTCCGTACCCTATCTCTACCATTTCCATACACCACATATCACCCATGGCCAATACAAATTAGGGAGAGTCCGATTGATCTTTTAGGAAGTCTATTTTGGGAATGCAAATTTAATATGCTCTACCACGTTCATGGCATTCAATTCCTTCATGAGATCGATTTTCAAAAAATGTGCTTTATTTCTAATACTCGTATGCGTTATATATTTGATTTCCATTTACATAACTTCCAAAACGCATGTGTTTGATAGAGAGTGTGCCTAGGACTCTGAGAGAAAAACAGAGTGAAATCCAGTGAGAATTAGAGTCGAGTCGAATTACATCCGAAGCATTTAAGTGTGTTGAATTTGATGCTATGCCATTGAGAGTGTGGGATTTGCATTATGTGTTTCATTCAATTTGAATGACTTTGAGTTATTCTTCACTCAGCGAACCTCACATGTGTGATTCCTCATTTGCACAACTCTTTTATATCTTATTTTGTATGGCTTTGTTTTTTTTTGCAAATTGTTTTTATTTTTAGTTTTTAATTGTTAGCTTTACGTTTGTGGGTATCGTAGCGGTAAACCCTTAGGAGACTACACTCCTCCTACTAGGGACACCTAGGGGTTTAAAAGGCTTGTGGCACGTGCTAAATGCCATCGTTTCTCCCACGAAAGCGGACTAATTAGTTTATGTTTTATTTATGCTTTAGTAGTGTTAATTGTTAGTTTTTGTTTTGCTTGAGGACGAGCAAAAGTTAGGTTTGGGGGTCTGATCGCGCTCTAAATGTTCACATTTAGCGCCCCCTTTTCCTATCTTTTTGTGTTTGTTTCTTGGGTAAAACCGGGTATTTAATGGATAAAATAACTGTTTCAGGTGATTAGGGAAGTTCAGGGGCATATTTATCATTTTGGACAATTCAGGGGCAAAAGTGCAAGATTTGGGAAATTATTGATTATTCTGTGAATCAGGGAAAGCTCAGGGGTTCAGATTGTAATTCGCCAGCAAAGCACATCGTCAGATGCCACGTCACCTCTGGAACGGCGTCGTTTTTACGCTGCACACGTCACGCCTGACGTCAGCATGACGTCAGGTCGTCTTCAAGCTGCAGCCGGGTCGACTCGCGACCCGATAGACCGGACTCGAACCGGTCTCAACCTGGCAACTTCGGTGACCGTTTTCGACCATTTTTCGGCCACTTTTCCGACGGTTCTCCACCCAGATCGGAAGCCCACTCCACGGTGGTCACGATGGACCCACTTTTAGCCTCCCATGCAAAGGTTTTCAACTCCAACAAATCCTCCAAGTCTCCATGGAAGTCCAAGCTTGCAAGCTCATTCCAGCGGCTTCCTTCCCGTGAACCGGAACGTCCAAACTCGCCAAAACTCCACGGTTTCATGTTGCTAGAAAGTTCCCGCGGTCCAGAAGGTCAGAACTCGCCGCCGACTCCAAATTCTCCACCGCAAGCTTAGACGGCGGGCACAAACTCGCCATTCAGGGGTTCTGAACCCCCTGGGACAACCGACTTGGAAGATATTTCGTCCAAAACCTCCCCAAAACAGTTCCCTATACATATACTTCCTTCTTTAACCTAAAACACACCTCCCAAATATCCAAAAGGCACCAAAATACCCAATTAGCTTTGTTTAGCTTAGTATAGCTTTGTTTAGCTTAGTGTAACTTAGACTCTCACCACACCCACACCACCTTAGTTATTTTATGTAACTAAATATTGATGTTGGGAATTTGGTGTACTTTGTATATTATCTATTCTATTTGTTGATTTTCTATGTTGAGCTTTAATTCATATATGTGTTGATTGAATTGATAAATTGATTAACATGTAATACAATTTAGACCATGCATGAATAACTCTTGATGTATGTGTCTTGATTAAAGGTTTTAGACTATCCTAGGTAATCCATAGAAATCAACTAATTGATTGGGTGATTGCACTTGTACACCAATATCCCAACATCCCATCTCTCATTACCACTTTTGCAAGACCATTGCATTAGATGGTAATTAGTTTAGTTAGTTAGTTAGTGTAATTTAGATTAAAATCATCTTAGTGTAATTGTAGCTTAATTAGTTTTAATTGATGTAGTGTAATTTAGATAAAATGCCATCTTAGTTTAATTTAGTTATTAATTAGTTTAATTGCTTGCTTGCCATCCTCCTTTACTTTTCTTGCATCTTAGTTTAATTGCTTGCATGCCATCCTCTATCATTTACTTTTCTTGCATGTAAATATGTTGTAATTAGTGTAATTAGTATATAATATATATAAGACTAGAACCGATAAAAGGTACCTCACAGTCCCTGTGGAACGAACCGTACTTGCCGCTATGCGATCGTAACGATCCGTGCGCTTGTAGATAAATTCACACTCCCCATCATTTTACAGACAGTTTAAAGAACTGTCACGTTCGTGTCCCACGTGCGCCGTGGATAGAACCGTTCCGGGGCGCATCATCATCGGTTGAAACGGTCGCAGAGAGAAATATCCTTCCGTTGTTTATCTATTCTCTTGAAGGCCCCCACATCTGTCTCTAGTTGATCAACACGAGCCTCTAAAGAAATCCTTCCTACTGTGTTCCTAGAAGCATTTTTTTTCTTCATTACTTCGTTTAATGCTATGAACTCGTCCAGCAGCAGTTTCATAGCCTCGAAGCTTCTACTTACTTGGGAAACCACACGATCCCACCTGCCTAATTCGTTCTCGACATCCCACTCCATATCTCTGGTATGCAAGCAAAGTAGCGAAAGGTAGATGATTGTGACCCACACATGTTTTAAAGGAAAACCAGTACTAAGGTCATGGCGAGTGAATATAAATAGAGTTAGATGATAAAGAATTGTAATAAAAAAGCTAACTCAAATAAGCTCTAAAAAAAGAGTTCAGGTAATGCTGCTTACCCCCCCCCCCCGTTTAAAGGGGGGTAAGCATTACCTCCCTCTCAAAAACATGACATATGTCCATTGGCAGTAAAATTGTCTACCCAAATAAAGTGTTTGGACAAATTTACCCCCTCCTGGACATATGTCCCAATTTAGTTGGTTAGACACAAATTGTGACACCATTTTTGGATAGCTGATTTCAGTCCGAGTACTTAAACGAGCATGAACCCGATATATTGTATCCTAAATTCCTAATGAATGGAAGCATACCATGTAGCATGGATAACTCATTTGATTGCTTTTCCTTCCCATTTGGCATACACCCATTGGGCCAATGGATTGGTTGTGTTAAATAATGTCCTATACATACATATACAGATATATAGAAATGTTCAAGTCAATGTGCACTGATGTAAATATACGGTCGAGGATATTGAATGTCAGCCACTAGTTTTACATGCTTTGACTCAAGTGCGTGTGCAGTTTTCAAAACTAGTGGGTCACATTCTGAAAATACCTACAAGGTTATACTAAACAACTTAGAGGGGGGTGAATAGGTTGACACACTAGTTTTAAAAATTCTTTCGTGACTTATGTCAAAACCTTGGTGAGTATACAAACTAACCTTTAACAAGATTGTTATGAGAAAACAATTAACACATGTATGCTTGATTCACCACCCTTAGTCTACAAAACATATACCAAGAAACAATGTATCTCATATACAAGTATATTCATCAATGAAGAGCAAATTCCACAAGTTGTATTTTGAATATTACAATGTAAATTCACTAAGTAGAACTTTACAACTTGATATAGAATCATAAGATACAATGTTCAAACACTTACAAGATACAAGAAACAAATGTTGATTCAACAAACAATGTGTGCATCTATTTCTTTATCAATAACTTGTTTACAAGGATGTGATGAAATGAAGATCTTAAACAAGTTATATTGATCATACATACAAATATAAAGAGATAGAGATAGAGACATTTGACACATTGATTTTTACGTGGTAAACCTCCGAAGAGGAAACATTCACGGGTTGAATCCACAACTACCAGCAAAGCAATTCACTATGATGAAAATGACTTACACACTCAAGGCTATCAACACATGATATCCACCCTAAGCTATCAACTCCTAGCCTACCCTCGGGCCTAGTGAATCACCTAGCCTACTTCCTATCTGAGATGTGTCCTACACCTATAGGAAGCAACTTCCCATCCAAGACGCTCACGTCTCTAGGAAGATTTCTTGCTTGACTATTCGGATCACAAAGATCCTAGTTAAGCCTCCCTAGCTTAACCATCCGAGTCCTCCCGACTCTAATCAAGACACATTGATTTTTACGTGGTAAACCTCTGAAGATGAAACATTCACGGGTTGAATCCACAACTACCAGCAAAGCAATTCACTATGATGAAAATGACTTACACACTCAAGGCTATCAACACATGATATCCACCCTAAGCTATCAACTCCTAGCCTACCCTCGGGCCTAGTGAATCACCTAGCCTACTTCCTATCTGAGATGTGTCCTACACCTATAGGAAGCAACTTCCCATCCAAGACGCTCACGTCTCTAGGAAGATTTCTTGGTTGACTATTCGGATCACAAAGATCCTAGTTAAGCCTCCCTAGCTTAACCATCCGAGTCCTCCCGACTCTAATCAAGACTTCTTGCTTAGCCATCCGGATCACATAGATCCTAGTTAAGCTTCCCTAGCTTAACCATCTTGAGTATCACACTCCTAGCTAAGACTTAATGCTCAAGTTGAAGCTTCACTCACTCCAAGATGAGACTTCCACCTTTTGCAAGGCAAATGATCTAAGTGATGCAAATGATGCAAACACATGCAACATAGAATATATGATCAATACATCCTATGGAAACTAGAAATAATCAATGAGCACACAATTGTATATTTTTCTAGTTTATGATCCAAAACATGACACCATACAAAATGATGCATTAGCATATGAAATGTATGGATAAGGTACACTCCATGAAGATCTAGACATAGATAACAAAGTTCACAAAACAAAGTTATCTAGATCTTAAACATGAACAAAAATCTAGAGCATGCAAAACACCTAAAACATGCCAAATCCTAGATTCTATTCATGTTACTAAAGCTTGAAAACAAAGCATGTTCGTTAAGCATATATTCAAGACTTTAGAGCATAAACAACAGAAATGCTAGAATCACAAGATATGATCAATGAATATTCTAGCAAGTATTTAGAACAAGGATATAATTAAATGATCAATTAAATCCTAGAAAGCTCTAAACACAAAATCAAATGTGCTAATCCTAAATATGTTCAATTAAAGGATTCAAGCACATGCTAAGGTTATTAATCATAAAATGAATCAATCAAGTCATAAATAACCCTAGATATCAAGCTAAGCACAATACAACTCTCAATCATGTGAAAAACTAGAATAATAGAAAACTAGTTCACACTTGTCTCTAATTAGACTTGATTAGCTTTGATTATGAAGCTATCTTTTCAAATAGCATTCATCATACATACACATACATATAGAATATGAAAACCCTAGGTAGTTGAAGATAAAAAAAGAATGAAATCATAAAGTTTAGTTCAATACCTAAGAATCCCGTGCAGTTTCAGTTTTGAGTGAAGAACCACCTCAAAACGTGATCAAACAGCTGTAAACCTTTTCAAAAAAGGTAGGGGGCTTGAATACGAAGATTCTCCAACTTGAATCACTCAATTCTGATTTCGTATGAGAAAGTTATGGTGTTTGGAAGGTGAGAAAAGTTGGAGAGAAAATTCTAGTGATATTCTAATTTTTTCTTCTTCTTAAATGAAAATGGGAGGGAATGAAAATATTTAAAAAGAATAGAGAGAGAGGAAGGAACCAGCCAACTAGCATGTGCCATGTCAGCACCACATGTGGACCTTGTGTGGCACACGTGGGTAGAGGGCCATGCTGGCCGTGTGGCACACGTGGCCACCAAGCTTGGCCATTGGCCTAGCTTGCTCCTCCCACGCTTCTCTCACGTTCTTCAGCTGTATTTGGGCCTTCGAACTCTGATTTTGAATCCGTCTTTGGATTATGAATCATGACTTCTTCATACACAACGACGACTACAAAACTTTGACAAAAGGTTGAGAATTTATCTCAGAAAACGACGACGAAGACAACTCAACGAATGAGAACGTAAAGTATTGTAGCTACATCGTTTGAACTCGAAACCTAATGAATGAGTAACCAACATGACCGAGACTCAATAAGGAATCATAAGAGATCATGTTCATGTCTAAAATCAAAAATACAAAAACATATAAACATAAGTTCACACAAGTATTCCATTTCCTAGACATAGTCTTAAAACATGCATTTCTAAAATGTATGACAATATGAGTTCAATGCATGAGCATACTAAAGAATGTGAATGTGTTATATAAATGGTGCACAACAATGCAGGGATACTCATGAATGATTTGTGTGTGTGTGCCTTACGCCTTGCAAAAGGAAGAAGGATCTTGATGATACCTTAGCATCCAAGAACGAACTTTCCCTTTTGAAGATGACATTTGCATGAGGTGTTGCTTTTAACTTTTAAAGCTTCTTTTCTCCAAGAATCACCTAAGCAACTAATCAATACAAATAAAGAGAGTTTTGCAATGGAATCAAGCCAACAAAGATCTAGGATCTTACACATTCAATATCCTCGTGAAGTTATATCAGTGTGCACTGACCAGATTAGGACTGATATATAGAAATGCTCAAGCAAGTGCGCACTGATGTAAATATACGATCCAGGATATTGAATGTGAGCCACTAGTTTTACATGCTTTGACTCAAGTGCGTATGCACTTGTCAAAACAATTGGCTCATATTCAATATCCTCATGAAGTTATATCAGTGCGCATTGACCAGATCCTGAGTCTAGAATTTCTAGACGTCCAACCACAGCCGCACATCCACAGTGGGCCCACAACCCCACATTAACAAATACCCACACCCAATATGAATGTGTGGTTGTGGGCGAACGTCCTTAACTTATAAAGTCAAGACGGTCCTAATTATAAAAGTATTATATATACAGTCTCGTTCTCATGCGGACATCATGATATAACTTCATGAGGATATTGAATGTAAGCCACTAATTTTGACAAGTGCATACACACTTGAGTCAAATCATGTAAAACTAGTGGCTCACATTCAATATCCTCATGAAATTATATCAGGACGTCCTCATTTGAAAATTTGTAATGATATAGGTTGTTTGTTTTTTTAAGTTATATTTTCTGAAAATAAATATTTTCACATCTATGCCTTTCTAACTATTATTTGTTATATATTTACAATTTAATATATTAAGGACAACTATAACTAGTAATTTACTAATTCTAAAACAAAATTATTTAGTGAGTAATAATATTAGAATTTTATATAAATAATTAGAAAAAATGCATATGAATTGTATTTCATTTTATTAAGTTGATGTCCATTCCGTGGAAGGGAAAAAAATATTAATACGGTTAGGGTTTGACAGAAAACAAAATCCGAATTAAGTTATATTAATGAGGAAAAAAAAAAGTCCTTATCGGAATATGCTAGGTAACCCAGACCCAGTCTCCATTTGTTTGAGTTTTCAAGCAACTAGGTTTTGTGATGTTGTAGTTGTTTACGGTGAGAAGAACAAATACAGTATTAATACGATTAGGGTTTCAATAGAAGACACAATTTGAAATAAGTTATTTATTTATTTATTTTTGAAGAGCAATTTCAAATAAGTTAGATAAGTGAGGATAGTTTTGGAAGTAATAAATTGTATTCAATTCTAGTGGTTTTTTATGAAGAGAAAAGCGAAAAAAATAAATTAATTATGATTGATATAACAAAATATATATATTGTGATTTGATTTTATTTAAATTTGATATATAAAGAAAGAACTAATATATTTACATTGAAATATATACTGTACATGTGTACATACATATCCTATAAATTACACTGCAATTTAAAAGAATCAAAAATATAAAAATGAAATAAGGGTAAAACATAAAAGTCAAAAAACTTAGGAGGCAATGCTATATAAATTGTAAAACTTTTTTTTTTTTTTGGAGGGGGGGGGGGGGGGGGGGGGGGGGGGGGGGGGGTGTGGTAGTAAAAAAAAAATAGTCGGGGTATTGTTGTATTATTAATTTTTGTTTCTGTCTTCCTAAAAGGTTGTTCAGAATGGTATTGTGTAATGTTGCTTATGTAAACAACTAGTTTACGATTGTTACACGATAGAGTATATTGATAAACAACAATCAACCCAATTGACATGGTCATGTTCTCACTTTTAGAAATTGATTTTACACATGCCAAAGCACTATAAAACAAATTCGGTATACGAAAGACGTATTTTTAAATAGGATCCTTACCCTCCCCTAATTTCAGTATAATGATAATAGCCCATGATTCTGTCCGTATCACTCGTACTATGATGGAAGATAGTTAAAAATTTCTAATATACGGTGTTTAAGTAAATAGGTTATTCCAACAGGCAACTGTTGGTAAATCGTGTAGGATTTTTAAAAATAAAATATATTTGTTGTCAGTGTAGGTACTATTTTTAGATTCGTCAAAGTTGTACACGTGTATAACCTATATCATCAATTTAGGTATGAAGATCGGTTCTCGTCTCATTAAATATTTTGTCCTCATTCAATTACAAAATATCTTATCGACTTTGGTTGGGACGCCATTTCCGGATGGTCAAATACAACTTGAACTACTCCCCGATACTTAATTGTTAAATCAATCAGTATTATTAGGTTGGGGCACACCCCATGACCAAATTTCTACATTTTATCATTACCCATACCCTATTCGTAGATAACGAAATCTTGGAAATGTGACCTGGAAATATGGTGGGAAGAGTACAGTAACATGCAATGATGGTAACCTTACAAAGTGGCTTTTAAGGGTGGGCAGGGGTTTGGGTCAATGACCAAAATTTAATTGATACGACACTTAAAATGGGAACAAGTCAAACGTCAAAATCGGATGGGTTATCCCACAGATTTACTAAATCATCCATTGTAATCTACAGCCGTGTCAACGTAGCATAATGTAAAGGGTTGTACAACAAACATTGTAAGCCATCATCTCCAACCCTAAAACCTAATTTGGTGCAACCGTTGACCTTTTTTGGTGCAACTTCCACAGGATTTTTTTTTTAACATCTCAAACCCGTTAGACCATCCAATATTTTATTAAATCTGGGTCAAACTATATATAAGTAAAACTTTAGGGATGAAATAATAAACAAAAGTTAATGCTATTCTTGTGGCAACTAAAGACTGTTGCGCTAGGGTTCCCTTTAGATTGTGGATGAAGCTAGAATTAAGCGCATACTATTTACGCTTGGATGGAGACTAATTCCTGTTCTATGTTATGTTTGTTAATTGTTGTATTTTGCCTATCGGTTTGAGAAGTGCACCCTTAACAAACATTCGGACATATTCCCACTTCTACATATGAAGTGAGATTTTTTGGTTTT
Organism: Acer yangbiense; assembly: GCA_008009225.1. Lineage (NCBI taxonomy): Eukaryota > Viridiplantae > Streptophyta > Magnoliopsida > Sapindales > Sapindaceae > Acer > Acer yangbiense. The sequence goes on along the minus strand of CM017771.1, from coordinate 41,856,078 downwards.
CATCAAGATTTAAACGGCTATAGATAATAATTAACATTATTCTGAAGCAAAAGAAAGTTAAGCTAGCTTGTTTTATGCGTATCAATGGGAGCATTTTTATCAACATCGACACCTCCCTCAATTCAAAAGTGAAGTTGGGGAATGATGTTCAAACTAACAAAGGTGTTAAGTACATCTCAAAATTCACTGTGTCTTAAGGGTTGTTCGAATAGTTTGATAACTGTAGTGAAATGTGAAAATGTACAAGTTTTTTTTTTTCTGAATTTGAACTGCAAGGTTAGTTTCCGATTATAACTTAAAAAAGCCTTCAGAAGGGACATAACTTGTTAAGATTTTACAACACAAAATCGTCAGATGATTACACAGACAAACAAGGTATGAGTGTATGACTGGAACTTTTTAACATGGGTTATCTAATCCAATTACAAAACAACAGGCATTTTTGAAAACAGAAAACAAATGGCAACAGCAAACCTAAGTACCAAACATAAAATGCTATTTGCAAGTCCTAAAATGGATTATAGGAACAAAACAACCATCACTTGCAAAAACATGTTTGGTGGCGCTATGACGGTGAGTGTCTGAACGTATTAATGCCTTGAGCCCGAAGGGCGATTCTTAAATAATGTACAACCCTCTTGACGCCGAAGACGGTCGATGGTCGACGGTAGACGTTGACTTGGGATTGTCTGTGGTATTCTCTAACCTGTAAACATCTCTCTCCAGTTCTACGACGTGAGATTCAACAACTATTGATCGAGAATGGGACTGTGATTCGTTTCTTTCCACAACTTTCTTGTATTCAATTGTAACATCTAGGAGGTCTTTCAGAGAGTTGAAACACCTACATATGCAGAAAATCAGTCGATCCAATACGGTGGATTTGTTCTCATCATCTGACTCCATCTTTACAGACAGAAGTTACCCTGTTAACGAAATCTGACTCTGAATATGTTTTTATATAGGGGCACACAGTGGCATAGCGCCCCTCATCGGCGGAAACATATAAGACATTTTCGCCTTTAATTTTAAATTAGACAGCAAATAGTATAATCGTCAAATAGAAATCACCAATGTATTATGTATATAACAATATCATCAATCATGTAAACGAAATATATTTGTTGGTTGTCCACATGATGTCCATAATTTTAGATGGTATTACATGTCCATAATTGAGTTATTATGTATTTATTGTTTTTCCTGTTTTAGTAAATTTATAGTTGTTAGCTTGTTCCCTACGTTTGGTACACGGGACGGGACAACGTGGTACAGTTTTTTCTTATCCCACGTTTGGTGCGACTTTAGCATGGCACAAAACGGGACAAGGTGGGACAAAAATCACCAAATTCTATCCTACCCAAGACCCTAGGCCAGACTTGTCCCATGCTTGGGACAGGATAGGGTGGGACCATATATAATATATTAAATAATAACATATATTATATATATTATTATAATATATATAATAATAACATATATTATAATATATATAATAATAACATATATTATTAATATATAAGTCATAATAATATATATATATATAATATTATATATATTATTATAATATATAAATATAATATTGCACAAATTTGTTATTTTTTGAAGATTTAAGGGTAAAAAGGTCTTTTTGAGACTTGTCCCACGCATGGGACAAGTCTTACCTAGCGTCTTGGTTGGGATAGAATTTGGTGATTTTTGTCCCACCTTGTCCCATTCTGTCCCATGCTAAAGTCGCACCAAACATGGGACAAGAATAAACTATCCCATGTTGTCCTGTCCCATCCCGTGTACCAAACGCACCCTTTAAAAGACCTTTTTACCCTTAAATCTTCAAGAAATCACAAACTTGTGCAATATTACATATATATATAATTATAATATACATATGTTATAATAATATATATAAGGTATTATATATATATATTATTAGATATATAATAATATTTAATATATTATATATGGTCCCACCCAGTCCTGTCCTGTCCTGTCCCATCTCTATGCCAAACGCACCATTAGGGCTACCCTTAAATATATACTTAATCCAATGATAAATTAACGGAAATAATGGAATCCAGTAAATGTGTCATTGTATTAGTATAATTGAAATAAATAAAACTAATATAATAGTAATGTGACATTGTAGAAAGTGCTATAATTATCATTTTATTTTTATTGACATGAATCGAGATCTCAAATTTCTTAAGTTTAGGGTTTTGAAATATCGCATGCTATATGAAAATAATTTTTACTCGAATAAACTATTACATAAATATGGGTGGGGGAGGACACAAACCCACAACCTTGTGGTGCAAGTGTAAGAGGTTTTATAGTTAGACCAACCTCAAGCTATGTTTTAATTAGTATTCGTATTTGGATTATATTTATCTACTGAAATTGTTATGAGTTTTTTTAATGGAAAAAAACAAAAAAAAAAAACAAAATATCAGTTACATAATTCATCAAAATAACCATTTGATGGGGACATCTTGGATTCTCGGTATGTTCTGAATAGTAGGTGATGTCAATGTTTAGTCAAAATTAATAAAATAAAAGCCCACCCTTTATCTTCAATCCCGGTTGAATCTTGGTTCCAAACTACATACAAGCAACCAGCTTTGAATCTTTTCAAATCAATTCCCTTCTATAGTGAAGATAAAAAAAGTAGTCTTTAATGTATCAACATGCCTTTTCAATTGATTATATATAATTTCATGATATATGATCGAACTTTTGCAAGTACCAAAATTCCACACTCGGGATACACAAATCGAATGAGATGTATAATGGCAAGTGGGATCGTTCCTCAGGGAAAGGGAGGATATTTGGCTATAACTAATTTATGTACACTAATCTAAACTACGTGCGGAAAAGTAAAATTCATTTTGGTTTTGGAATTTGTCTTAACAATTAAACTAAATGAAATTAATTTATCTAAAAACAAGTAATGTAAAGGAAAGTGTGATATATGATGATGGATATTGGGGAATTGAGTTGACAACTAAAAGATTTCCTAATGTAATGAATTAGTCCAATTAAGCACTTTAATCCAACTCAAGGTTTGTTCTTAAATTGATTTAACTCAATACTATGCAAATTCACACCTTGACTCAAGTAAGCCCTACTATGAGTCTTGGTGGAAATAGATTCAAGCTTTTACCCAAGTGAACCCCACTATGAGTAATTGCCCAAATAATATTCTTAAGAACAAATTAAAGGTCTTGTACCAAATAACACATACATGCATCAATTTTCAATTTCATATAAGCTAAAGATTGGAGAGTGAGTTGAAAGCCATTCAAACCCTAAACCACAACCTTCATATGTGAACCATTTTTACCACAAGCTAAATTGAACCCCAATATTAACTTAGTAAAGTAAAAATGACAACTTCAAAGCAATGAAATGAAAATATACCAAGAGAGGATTTTATAAATACATGACTAATTCAAATACATAGGATGATCACATAAGTTGTCTCATCAATTCCCCAATATAAGGGTTTAGTTACACATAGTGGAAATATAAATAAAGAGAGCAAAGTTGTAGAGAAAACCCATGATGGCCTTCACAAGTCTTCTTGTTCCTTGATGTGCTTGAGATTCCCTTGACCTTGGTGAATCTCCTCTTCTCTCTTCAATAAATTTCCAAGATGAGATGGAAGAATGGTGGAGGATGAATTAATGGTGAGATGTTGGGTAATGGAAGGTTAGAGAGAGGTTAGAGAGGTTAGGGTTTCATGAAAGTGGTGGAGAGTGGTGTGAGAAGGAGAAAAGGGGATATTTATATGTGGCCTCATGAGTTAGTGGTGAAATCCCGGTGCTGCTGACGTGGCGCGTGATCGGCGGCCAGAAACGGCGGCCAGGCCGCCGAATTTAAACCGCCGAATTGAAAATGGACCTACTGGAATTGATCGGCGGTTGGAACGGCGGTTGGACTGTGGCCGCCGAATGCACCTGACACTTCTGGAATGAAACGGCGGTTTCAAACGGCGGCCAGACCGCCGAATTGAACCGCCGATTTCCTCTTTTCTTGCCAAATGACCGTTTTGCCCTCAAATGCTCTCCTTCAGCCGCTTTTAGCCCAAAATCACCGGATTTCTTCGCTCTTCAACCAAGAATACAAAAAGTACCTGTACAATCAACATCGAGCCATAAATTTCATGAATTTACTCGAAAGTCAATCAAAAGTATCGGAAATAGGGGGTGAAATTCTATATATGTAATGGCTCGATCAAATACCCCCAAACCTAGCTTTTGCTCGTCCCCGAGCAAATTCAAAAACAAAACTAGGGAAATCCGATAACCCAAAATAACCTAACTAAGAACTAGTACTAAGGCTACCGATATACACAATCATGAAAACAATCAAAAAGAGTGCGAATGCCAAATATGATGAGATACCATGAGAAATGTGCTAAAGTTGAAAGAACACAAAATCAATCCAATAAGTGCAATGCTAGTCATGAATCCCACATTGAATTGTCTTTGCTTTGGCGACCACCCGCACAAGCGTTTTGGCCATATTTCGCCTCGACTCTAGATCCTTACAAGATTCGCTCTTATTTTTCCTCTCAGAACCTAGGTTTACAATCATACAAGCGTGCGAATGAGTTTATGCAATGGGGACAAATTAAGACGCATACATGTATTTCAAAAATTGAACGCTCTTTTAAGTGAATAAGTCTCATAAAAGGAACCAAAAACCATGAACGCGGTAGAGCATGACAAAAGTTTGCATTCTCGAATGGAAAACCTACAAGATCAAATTGACTTTTCCTATAAATTGATGAGGCCGAGGGTGTTGTATGGTGAATGGTGGATACGGGAAGTGTGGGGAATTTTCGATCAAGCTTACAACTCTAGAGCAGCAATGAGCTAAGTTTGAGCTCGAAAAACTACAAAAATTCCAACTAAGCTCATTTTGAGCAACTTGTAACAACATTCGCTACTCAATGAGAGCAACACCAATTTGGACTCATACAAGGCTCAATTTATTTATTCTTCTTCCTTTTTTTTTTTTCCAAGAACATACACATTACAAAAGCTTGAGTACGCAAGATCAGAAAGTTTAGGTATGGCTTGTGTTTGGGTTCAATGGTGTTTGGGAAAATGTTTGGCTTGGTGCTCGGCCACCATTATTAGACCTTTGAGCACAATTGGGTAGGAATTGAGTGAAAGTGTTTTGGTGTTTCCTATAAAAGTCATATCATCCTTTCAAGTAGGCAAACCATAAGAAATTGCAAACTAATGACATGATAACCACAATTGATGAATGTTCTATGGCTAGTGGTGCAAATGATGTGATGAGACTTCAATGATGCACAACAAAATGTGAAATGTGTTTAGGAATACAAAAAGATAAACATAACCCTCATGGATTCGCTTTTTAAGGCACGTGAACTTAGGGTAGTCTCCACTAATAGACCTACACACTCACACAAATGGCCACCTCAACTTAAATCAAGAAAGTATGGGACTAACTCATGACGTGCATGCAATCTTAGATTGTCAATGAGCACATGACAAAGGTATCAAACCAAGCAAAATATGCTCATTCATGGTCTATATCGCACAAGCTTGGCAAAAATTTTGTTCCAAAATTTTTTTTTATTTTTACAAAAGAAATAAAGTCAAGTAAAGTTAAGTCATTCACATCCACACCCCCAAACCTAAATCCAACATTGTCCCCAATGTTGACAAGGAGGACCCGGCAAGGAAGGCGCCCAAAAAATTCTATGAACAAAAAGTCATGCATAAAATCATGTGCAAAATATCCAATGAAGCACAATAAAATTCCCAAAAGTAGATAAGAAACATGCATAAGCAACTAAAACTAAGTCTGAAAAGTTAAACTAAAATCCGACTGAACATAATGTAAAGTGCCCAAATTGCTAAAAGTAAGTGCGAAACTAAAACTGAAAGTGAACTAAAATAGATGACAAATCTCAATGTGCATCCTTGTCGTGCTCTGCATGTGCCTACTCATCCTCCTGCTGGTGCTGCTCCTAGGGCTCTGAGCTGGGGCCTGCTCCACCACTACGCTCTGAAGCTGTGACTGTGCTCTCCCTCAGGACCTTGATCAGCTCATCTATCTGTTTCTGTTGATCGTTCTGCTGCTGAATGATGGTTGAAGCCCATGAGGGCGTCTGCTGTGAATACTCTGTCGCCCATGCCTCAAACCATGCCGGTCTCTGCTCTGAAGGTGCCTCTGTGGCAGCTGGAACTGCTCCAGGATCCTCCTCATCATTGCTGCCCTCATCTCCTCCTTGCTGCTGCAGCAACCTCTGTCTCTTCCTCGATCCCAAGGGTAGGAGGCGCTCCACATCCTGAGGCTCTGTCAAGTCGTGAAAGGTTCTGGAGTTGCAGGGATCCCCCATAGTGAGCAAGTCATCTCCACGTCGCTCTGGAACACCTGCGTCCCTGCATAAATCAGCAATCAAGCATGGAAAAGGGATGACCGACTTTTTCGTCTTTCCAGCTCTGCATATGGCCATGCGAATCAGCCGCCCCACGTCTATCTGCAACTGGTTCTTGATGCAATACAAAATCTGAGCGATATCCAGAACAATTTTCGTCCTCTGCTGTGTCGGCTTCAGAGAGTGGGACACAAAAATAGACCAAAATGCTATGTCTCTCTGTAGTTCGGACTGACGAAGATGATGGTCTGCATCCCACAAACCACTGTCATTCATTTCTCTCCTGAGAGACGCAGCAAGTGTGGAATCATATAACCGGAAAGTGCCTTCCCTCGGGAGTCCATTCGGAAGGTCATCATGCGAAGTGGTCCCATAATAGTCATTTATGTCCTCGGGGCGAATGAACACATCTACATCTCGAACCCTCACGGACTTCCCCTCCAGGAATTCATCAGGGATCATTGAGGCATAAAACTCCCGAACAATGCTCACATTGGCCCTGTTGCGGGGTTTAGTGACAAATTGGCGCCACCCTATTCTTTCCACTTGACGCACGATATCGGTTCCGCTTACGTCATCCAAATCTATGGACCTGTCATGGTGTACAGTTCTGGTGAAAATATTGCTGAGGCGACCCGCATACAATGCATTGCGAAGGCTATGCTCGTCAATCCTTCGGGTACGGGAGCCAGAAGCCTTGCCCTTTCCCTTGCTCTTTTTCGGTGCCATTCTGCACATCACGAACAAAAAAAACAAGGCACATAGTATCCAGCCACAACATGCTACATTTTTTTATGAGAACATCAACATAGGCACAATACAATATCAACATGACAACTAATCAATCATTTGTCATCAAAAATCAAATTTATGCCCACATTTAGTTACAACAATAATCTTTAACAAAGCAAGCATGTTAAACCCACAAGAATATGGCAATATAAAGTATTTCCAACACACCAAGCCATAATGTCATCTCTATCAATTGATTTACATTCACAAAATAGAGCATATCCATCCACATTCGCACTACAACAAAAATTGACAATTTAGGGCACATGCAAACATCAATCAACATCCTAGGAGCATTTTATTTCTAACACAAACAAAACCCAAGCATGCATTATCATCAATTTGGCCTTTAATCACAAAACCCCCAAATTTTTGGACTAAACCCTAACCCTAACATATTCATGCGAGTTGTAGTTGAATTTGAGAGGAGGGAGAGAGTCAATCTTGTAAAGATAAGTTCAGAGGGGAGGATACATACCTTGAAGCCTTGAAATCGGAAGAGAAGGGAAAGGAATGCACCTTGGGAGGATTTTGGAGTGTTTTGAGTGAGAAATTGTGAGTGTGGCTCGTGAAAGAGACAGCACTCTTATGACCTGATTTCGTATATTCGGCGGTTTTAATCGGCGGCCAGGCCGCCGATTTGTGACCGCAGAATTCGACTTTTTTGGCAAAACGCAGTCGTTTCATTAATTCGGTGGTTTCATGTTATGTGGCCAGACCGCCGAACATCCCGCCGTTTCTTGAATGACATTCTGGACCAGATTCGGCGGTTTAATTTCAACCGCCGTTTTGATGTTTTGGAGACCTGATTCAATCGGTGGTCTATTTATTCCCGCCGTTCTGACCGCCGTTCTGTTGGCAGAACTTCTGTTTTTGATCGGCGGTCTAATTCGGCGGCCAGGCCGCCGATTTGTGACCGCCGATCTGTGAAAATTTGGCATTCTTCATTCCACTACACACTACACAACACTCATCAAGCAAAAAGACACCCCCAAACCTGTCTTGGACAAGGTTTCCAACCCATTGGTTCAATAAGTTTTCATGAACCACTATCCAATACAAATTAGGGGATAATTTCACAAAATCTTTAAACTTAACAATTAACAAAACAAAATGTACAAAATGAAATCTATCTAAGTGGGATTCTTTTTTTTTTTTTTTTTGCTAAACTCATCTAGAGGTTTTGTTCAATGGATCACCCTCATCTTTTCGAACCCAAATTTGTTTCACTACCCTCACCTTCCTCCAAGTCAAGTTATTATGCCTTGTGTAACTCTTGAAGTATTCATCACATTGGGACCTTTTGTGTCCACTTCTAGAGCAAAAATAGCAAGTTGGTGAAGGGATAGAAAATTTACCTCTAAGGTGAGTGTTTCTTGATACAAGGGATTGCCTATTGCTTCCTTCCCGGCTCTCTCTCTTCCTTGTTGGCACATACCTTGAAGGCATTTTCAATTGTGGTTGATTCTTCCCTTCGGGTACATTTTTCTTTGTTGATGTTGCAAGAGGGTTCCCACACCCATGGGTGTTGTTGAGCAAGGTTGGTTTGTTGGTTAAGGCTTTGATTGCTTGTTCGGATTTGTCAAGCTTCACAAGGTAATCACATTCTTTTACCCTCATAATTTTCAGAGCATTGTCTTTGCCTTCCAACTCATTCTTCATGACCCGCATTTTCCTCTCAAAATCTTCTCTCATTGCTTCCTTTTCTTGCACAGTTTCAATCACCTTCTTCTGAAGCAAAATCTTCTCTTCTTTAAGCAAATCCCTTTCTAACATCAACTCCATCTTTTGATTCCTCAATTCATCAACTTCCTTGGGGGCTTCTTTAACATGGACCTCCTCTTCTTCATCCAAGATTGCAAGGAGCTCGTCCAAATAATCGTTTGGGGGAATTCGGAAGCTTCCCCGATTCAATTACATCTACAGTAAAACAATCAACCGCACCAAGAAGTTCTGAAGAGTTGAAAATGTTGATGTTGATGACTTCCCCAAGCACCTTCATGGACAACCTTCCATTTTTCACATCGATGACCGCTTCGGTAGTAGCCATAAAAGGTCTCCCAAGCAAGATTGGCAGCTCATTGTCTCTCTTATTCTCACCATCCATTTCTAACACAACAAAATCTGCTGAGACACTCAATTGACCAACCTTAATTAGCACATCTTTCACAATTCCCTTTGGATGCCTAACCGATTGGTCCGCCAAGACTAATGACACTGAACTTGGTTTGAGGTTTTGGAGCTCAAGGTGATTATACACTGCATAAGGCATAACATTAATACCGGCTCCAAGATCAAACATTGCCTTTTGGTCATCCCTTCCACCTATTGACACATTGATAACAAAGTTTCCAGGGTCTTTGAGTTTAGGAGGTAGGGTCATGTGAGAGGTATTTGGAGTGGAAAGTACAGTGATGGACTTAGCTTGTTCGGGTTGGCTAGGGAATTTCCCCGTTTCTTGTTTATTCAAAGCCTCGGTAATTTGACCAAGTTGGGTTTCCAAGTTCTTCATTGATGCGCCCATATTGGTAACTACCGCTTCGAGAGAACTCAACCGTTGCCCATCCGGTAGAATGGGCTCTACTTGTTGTTGCCTTGCTTGGTTGTTGTAGAAATTTCCCGGTTGATTCCATTGATTGGCTTGGCCACTCCCCGATCCTTGACCTTGGTATAACCCCCGGTTGTTGTTGTACCCATGATTCACCTCTTGGCTAAGCAAATCCGAGTTCAATGCATTGTTGTTTGAATAAGAAAGGTTCGGATGGCGCCATTTTTGATTGTAGGGTTGAGAGTACATACCACCTCTATCTCTTTGTTGATATCCCATTGCTTGGACTTCCTCTTGGAATCCATCACAACCTTCTCCATTGAAAGACATATCCCCACTTCCATCTCTTCCTTGAACATGGCTTGCATTCCCTTTGTTGGTTATGAATGATTGCATAGACAACATCGTGGCTTGCATAGATTGCATTTGCTTGGCCAACTTCGAAACTTCAATTGCCGTCTCTGTTCCTCCTCCTATATCATGCCTACCATTTGCTCTTGTGCTAAAATTGCATTGTTGGGACATAAGAGCAAGCCTCTCACACACATCCATCACAAAAGCCGCCGTCTTGTCCGCGGTTGAGCCTCCACAAGCATTAGTAATCAAAAGTTGTGTATGAGGAGAGAGTCCTTCTTGGAATGAGGATACCTTGTATTCATCGGGGAGCATGTGGGGAGGAAGTTGTGCCAGTAAAGATTGGAACCTCTCCCATGTCTCATGAAATGAATCACCAATCTCTTCTTGAAACCCCGTAATTCGCATCCGCAAATCCCTCTTCTTGTTTGATGGAAAGAATCGGTTGAAGAATGCTTCACACACCGCCTCCCATGATATAAGAGATCCGGGCTTTTGGGTATTGAGCCATTTTTTTGCATTGTCCTTCAAACAAGTTGAGAAGCACCTCATTAGTAGTTGTTCCTTTGAGAGTGTACCCATCCTTGATGTAAAGGGGAAGGTCTCCACTACCCCACTAAGATCCTTCATGAATTGTAAGTAGTCTTCATTTGGTTTGCCAAGGAAGGATGGTAGTTGGCTAATATGCATGGTCTTGAGCTCATATGACTTCGTGAGCTCATCAAGAACAATGGCCGGTGGTTCATTTCCGATGATAGGTCTTGAGTATTGTCCCATGGTGAGTTGTCTTGGAGGGTTTTCCATTTGTGGGTATTGTACATTTTGTAGGATATTCATTGGTGGGGGTGGATTATTGGGGGGGTTTTGGTTTTCTCTCCCGTCTTCCATATTCACCCGGGCCCTTTCAGCGGCTCTTGCTAGTCTTCCAACTTGGTTAATACGATCGTTGAAGGGAAACAGAATACCTCCCCTAGAACGACGTCCGTGCATACACTGGCAAACCTGAAACACCAAAAACAAAAACTACCAAGAAGTAAAAAGATAAAAATAACACAATTAAACTACTAAACTATGTCCTAAACTAGAATAGCCAAATATAACGCTGCCGATCCCCGGCAGCGGCGCCAAATTTTGATCGGACTTTTGCAAGTACCAAAATTCCACACTCGGGATACACAAATCGAATGAGATGTATAATGGCAAGTGGGATCGTTCCTCAGGGAAAGGGAGGATATTTGGCTATAACTAATTTATGTACACTAATCTAAACTACGTGCGGAAAAGTAAAATTCATTTTGGTTTTGGAATTTGTCTTAACAATTAAACTAAATGAAATTAATTTATCTAAAAACAAGTAATGTAAAGGAAAGTGTGATATATGATGATGGATATTGGGGAATTGAGTTGACAACTAAAAGATTTCCTAATGTAATGAATTAGTCCAATTAAGCACTTTAATCCAACTCAAGGTTTGTTCTTAAATTGATTTAACTCAATACTATGCAAATTCACACCTTGACTCAAGTAAGCCCTACTATGAGTCTTGGTGGAAATAGATTCAAGCTTTTACCCAAGTGAACCACTATGAGTAATTGCCCAAATAATATTCTTAAGAACAAATTAAAGGTCTTGTACCAAATAACACATACATGCATCAATTTTCAATTTCATATAAGCTAAAGATTGGAGAGTGAGTTGAAAGCCATTCAAACCCTAAACCACAACCTTCATATGTGAACCATTTTTACCACAAGCTAAATTGAACCCCAATATTAACTTAGTAAAGTAAAAATGACAACTTCAAAGCAATGAAATGAAAATATACCAAGAGAGGATTTTATAAATACATGACTAATTCAAATACATAGGATGATCACATAAGTTGTCTCATCAATTCCCCAATATAAGGGTTTAGTTACACATAGTGGAAATATAAATAAAGAGAGCAAAGTTGTAGAGAAAACCCATGATGGCCTTCACAAGTCTTCTTGTTCCTTGATGTGCTTGAGATTCCCTTGACCTTGGTGAATCTCCTCTTCTCTCTTCAATAAATTTCCAAGATGAGATGGAAGAATGGTGGAGGATGAATTAATGGTGAGATGTTGGGTAATGGAAGGTTAGAGAGAGGTTAGAGAGGTTAGGGTTTCATGAAAGTGGTGGAGAGTGGTGTGAGAAGGAGAAAAGGGGATATTTATATGTGGCCTCATGAGTTAGTGGTGAAATCCCGGTGCTGCTGACGTGGCGCGTGATCGGCGGCCAGAAACGGCGGCCAGGCCGCCGAATTTAAACCGCCGAATTGAAAATGGACCTACTGGAATTGATCGGCGGTTGGAACGGCGGTTGGACTGTGGCCGCCGAATGCACCTGACACTTCTGGAATGAAACGGCGGTTTCAAACGGCGGCCAGACCGCCGAATTGAACCGCCGATTTCCTCTTTTCTTGCCAAATGACCGTTTTGCCCTCAAATGCTCTCCTTCAGCCGCTTTTAGCCCAAAATCACCGGATTTCTTCGCTCTTCAACCAAGAATACAAAAAGTACCTGTACAATCAACATCGAGCCATAAATTTCATAAATTTACTCGAAAGTCAATCAAAAGTATCGGAAATAGGGGGCGAAATTCTATATATGTAATGGCTCGATCAATATACTTGTTATATCAAATAGGCAAAAAGTGTCTTGGGGCGTAGCAACGCTGATAGATGGATGAGCTATTGGCTTCGAAGAATGAATCCCGAGTCAGTGTATCGAATCCTACAAATGGGTTGATGTGATTATAAAAAATACATGGTTTAAAAAGGTGAATAGATAGATACCGTCAATAAATACGTAATAATGATTTTGACAAACTCCAAAATTATTGTTTAGCGTTAGGTTCTGGAACCGTGAGGGTAATAAGGATTACAGCAACTCGAAAGTTTCATAACCAAATGATGAGACTATGATGTGAAATTAAAATAGCATGTTTTGGAAATATGCACCGGCACCGAATGTGTTTACATTCTGACGAGATCACTTATGTGGTGTGTTTAACCCCTCACACATGCACCGAAAGGTTAGGGCTAAAGTCCTCCTCTCCCCCAAAAGAACTCAACAGTTTTTTAATAGTGTAAAACAGAAAGAAGGTATATTTCAACCATTATAAAAAGTTTTTTGAGTTATATATATTTCTCCAATTTTTTTGCTAGCTTTATATTTAACAAATTTGGTATACTTAGCTCTAATGCTTGAAAAATAATCAATTTTGATTTATTGGTTTATATTAGAATGAACTTATCATCCACACAAAATTTAATATGACAATTCATATAAATCGATATGATTTCATGAAGGTGTGGACGGAACTTGAAGTGAGGGATCCCTCAGTTGACGGTTAATCTAATACAATGATAAACACTGGATTTGGTCAACGTTGAACCTTCCATAGAAACAAAAATAAAATTCATTAATATAGAGATTTGTATGGAGAATTCTATAGGCATGCAAATACATGTACAAAATTCTAGAACATTGTGGATACATATAATAAAAATACGAATTATATAGTAATTATTACTTTTTAAATGATAATACAATACAACTTCTTAGCTACCCACGGTTTATGGTTACTTAATTTAGTTGGATTTTATGTTAAATAAATTTTTTTTTTTAACTTTTATTATTATTAATAGGTTTAGTTTGCCATACCAAACATATCACATCAATAAACCATAAAATCTCAAATTTTAATTTAATATATTAAAATAGTCCTTCTATTATTATGATTCATTTTATTTCATCCTTAGTATTTTTCTTTATTTTATATCTTTAATTTATTTAGAATCATTAAATCAATAATTTACCCATAATTAGAAGAATAAAAAATTCAAAATAATGTCTAGTAATATTTATTAATCAATTATTTTGTATTAAATTAAACTAAATTCATTAAAAATACAAAACAAAGTTACGGTTTATAAAATTAGATTGTAATTTATGTTGTTTTTCTTGTTATTATTTATTTATTGATATTACGTTTCTTCTTTTTATTTCTTTTTAAATATAAGATTATTTAGTTCATTTTGAGTGAGTGTTTTATTTGTTTTATTTTATACCCTAAACTTCGCTATACCATCAGATTTTTCTTTTTTTTTTTTAAAAAAAAAAAAAACTTATTTTACTATGATCTCAATTTTTCAATATTTTTTTATATAATTGTTATTTTATTAAGTGCCCCACCTGGTTAAAATGCCTGGGCCCGCCACTAATACAATATGAATTATTAGTTGATAAAAATTTAAATGATAATTTATATATCTAATAAAAATAAAAATTATATATTAATGATTACTTTTTAAACGATAATACAATACATATATCTTTTAGAATACGTTACTTTATTATAAAAACTAATAATTTTATTAGTTAATAAAATATCGAGTAATAAAAATTACATATATCCATTTTTTTTAATACAAGGTGGATAAAAACAAGGTGGAAAAGGATCCTTTCAAATTTCCAATGTTTATTATTCAAGTTGAATCTACAATTCAATCCTACCACACGGATCATCTATTCAATAAGTATAATTAAAGAGAGCTTCTCCATACAATCCACAAATTATCTGTTTATATTCCAAATTAAATTTTTATATTAATGACAATTTTAACCTAAACTAAAATTACTAAACAAGACAAAAAAATTTAAAGACACTCCAAACTACAAGAGTAACAAAAAATATTTTCATATTTCGATTTTATATATACATATATATATATATAAACGAGGTACTTGTTTTTTGAGTTTTTTTTTAATTAATTTTTAAATTTTTTTTATTTATTTACATACATACATATGCTTCCTACAAATCAAGCTTATATATTTTTATTTTTCTTAGCTGTTAGTTTTGCTTGAGAAAGAATGGAGATAGAAAATTAGAGATATTTATTGGAGGAGAGAGAGTTTAATATGGTAATTAAAAATTTAGAAGAGAGTATTTAATTTGTAATAATTAATCTAATGATTTAGGAGAGATAATTTTTTTTTAATAATTTAATTCAAAAAAGATAAAAAAGATAATCTTGTAACAAAACGAACTGTCTTTAGAATATTTTTAAATTTAAATTTTGAGAATGAAGTGTTTTTAGAAAAGAAGTGTAAAAAGAAAAAATTGGATTGGCA
Source organism: Acer yangbiense (assembly GCA_008009225.1). Taxonomy (NCBI): domain Eukaryota; kingdom Viridiplantae; phylum Streptophyta; class Magnoliopsida; order Sapindales; family Sapindaceae; genus Acer; species Acer yangbiense. The sequence continues at coordinate 41,840,807 of CM017771.1, read as the reverse complement.
TAAGAAGCTCTCATAATTAAAATACAACTAATTGTCAAAAATATCATCGTCTATAATTTTTAACTTTGGTTTTGTGTGTGAAAAAACCCAGCCATTACCCATACATAAATAACATATATGCAGCTCATGTTTTCGGGTCAATTCTGCAGTGCCTACGTGGCCACTGTATTTTTTCGATATTGGCTTGCAATATGAAATTGTTGCACCACTCCTGATCCTTATTTGTGTTGGTATTTTTTGAACCATTTAATCCAAAATATTTCTACTGATGTTTATATTTGCCTATATAGATGTGTGGAATGTACTACCTTTCAGACATTGTCGGATCGTGTAATCTTCTAGTTTATTCCTCATCGTGTCATCATCCAGAGTATTCTTTATCATGTGGGAGTAATTGAAAATTGTCAGTATCCTTTCAATATGCAATTTTCAATATTTGAAGTGCACTTGTGATTGATCTAACATTGCGTAAGAATAATTAAATACATTCCACCTAAAATCCCACCTTTTTTTGTCCCAACACATGTGGCATGTGAGGTGTCAAATTGTGAGTGGATATACATTAATGATTTTTTTATCTCACTTACCACATGTATCCCTTCACCATTTGACATTTCAATTATCACATGTTTTGGGATGAAAAAGGTTGGATGGAAAGGTGGTATGTGTAGCATTACTGATTACATAAACGTCTACTTAAATGTAATATTATCTTTTTACAGTCATGGTAGACAACGACAATTTAGACCAACTTCCTACCCAAATGATGTGGTACGGTATGAAGGTCATTTTATGCACTTTAATTTTTTTTTTTTTCATTCCACTGTACTAACTGGATTCACTTTATCAACTAATAAGTTATAAGTTTTTGTTAAAAACGTAGGATAATAACCTTCTATCATGTAATGATGTTGCCCCTTGCAGAAACCTATCAAATAATCAGTTTAGTTGAAATCAGTCGTGTTAGGATTATGCTCAATAGCAAGAGTGTAATGTTGTAATTAACAATCTTTTTCATATTAATAAAGTGATTTCTGGTTTAACAAATCTTATAGCATTTATAGTTTAATATTATAATTGTCAAAGTAAATAATCATAAGGTCTAAAGACTATGAGAAAAGAAGAATTGTTCGTACATCTGGATATGTATGAGGTAGACACAATTCTTTAGTTAGTCTTGAATAATGTTCACAACTTAAGTTAAAGGTTGGGCACCTTTATCTTGTTAAAGTTGTAGAATTCTTTTGCTAGCATTTGAGTGGGATCAAATGAGATATGATGAGTCTAAAATCATCGGAGTGTCTTCGAGTAAAATAATCTAGTGCACTGGGTGCATTGAACAGGATCACAATGAAAAGCTCTATCTAGAACCGTCAATAGATAATAGTCTTTTCATTATCAGGACAATCGGAGAGTCTATCTTAATCCTGAGATAAATGATGGACTTATGGTTTCAAGTGATATCATTTGAGTTATCAATGAGTACGATTATATAGCATAGTCTATCCTCGATAGTTTAGTGATATTCATTTGTTAATCGATAGAGGACTTCATTTATAGATATGGACATCGTGGCTCCATTTATTAAATGAGAGTATAATATCATCATATGGATGTTTTGAGGTAATTGGATATGAAATCTCAACGTTGAGTTTTCGATAGTGACTATTGAAACATGGCTTCTGGACAAGTCAAAATATCCAAGTTCAAAACGTGGTTATATGAGTAAATATGGTAACTTTGAGAGTTATAGGCGGTCTATGAACTCTTGGCGTTTACTGATATTAATCACGAGGATACACTATCTCCAACATGATTGTCTAGGGTATGAATGAGGAACATCTTCTTATTCTATCTTTATTTAAGAGTTCAATTTTATCTCTTTAGTGGAATGAGTTAAAATTAATGGATCGGACCTAAGTAAATCATTTGTTGATTGTGATTAGGTTATGTCTATTGAAGCTTAAATTTAGATAGCCCGCCAAGATCCCCAATCCACACGGACTTGCATGGATCACTTGATATATTCTACCGGACCAATTTATGGGTCCATCTAGAATTGCATTTAATATATTAAGAATATAATTTGTATATTATTTGTTTAATGGGCTGATCAATTATATTAATATATTAATGAAAGGCATGCGGGCTTGTTTCTTTTAGTAAGAATGGGTCTGGTTCACATGTGGGCTTTTTATTTAAAGTCCAATGGATTAAATAAAATAAGGAAATAATATTTGACCCATATATATAATGTGGGGCGGCAAGGCTATGTAATTAGTCAAAAATATTATTTTATTTTATTGTTTGATTAAATGAGAATTAATTAATTTATTAATTAATTATTTAATTAAGAAACAAAATCTTTTTCTGATCAGGAAATATATTTCCTAGAGTTATACTATTGGTAGTAGTATACTAAAAGTAAAAGACTTATTTGGTAAGAAAATAAATAATAAGTTTTATTTATTTAATCAAATAGGAAAGTTTTTTATTAAGTCAATTAAAAGAATAAAAACACTTATGAGTTGGATTAGGGTTAGGAGTCTAAAGTTGATGGGAATTAGGGTAAAGCACAAATTCTTTTTTGTAGAGGATTTTCGGCCAACCCTAATAGAATCACATGTAGATTTTGGCAACCCTAAAGGAAAGGAGAAGTAAAATTCGGCCACCCTATATAATACAAGCTATAGGGTTCGGCCACCCCCTAGTGTTTACTGGATCAATTTCTTCTTCTTCTCATACTCATAGAAAAGTGTTTGATTATTCTGCCAAGACAAAAAAAAAAAAGAGAAGAGATTATTCTTTTGATAGTACACTAATTGCTTGTTTATCAATAAGCTTGTGTGTACAACATCGAATCAGGTTCACGTGAGTTTCGATCATTAGATTGAGAACTCAAAAGTGACTGGAATAATCTTTGTAGTCTTTTGGTTGTTTTGTGACTAACAAAAGGAAAAAGAAAGTTTGTTTATCCATTCTCAGGTACGCAATTCAAAGAAAATGGAGACCACGCTCCTAGGTGATTCACGTTCGTGCTAGGATTGAAGATCTTGCGGATTACCATCGACGCAAGTCAATCGGATCACGCGACAAAAGGTATTAAACTTTTATTAGTTTATATATATGTTTAATTAATTTAAAGGGTTAAGGTTCATCAAAGGAAAAATTTTTAAATGAACTAAATCTCTTTTTAGTCTCGCTTCCGCTGCGTTGACCGTGATTTTTCCCTACAAGTCGAAGACGGAAAATCAATTCGGTTCCCTATTCACACTGACTGAAGAGATAATATATTGCGCTTATGCACGTATTTGAAAAGAGCTGATCTTGACGTTTGTACTTGATGGATGCACCGACCCAGTCCATCGCATTTTCATTATAACTATGCATTGAGTGGTCACATCAAGGAACTGTTCGCACTGTTTTACAGTGGGTGCATTCAGTTTAAACATCTTTTGGATTATCTCCTATATTTAATGACAGTTGACTTATGGATAATATTTAGTAATTTATTTTAATTTTTAATAAAATAGGGGGAATTATAGCCTACAAGGTTATTGAAAATGGTCTGACTTTAAATTCTGCGCATTTATTAAGTATTTTTTTTTTTTTTGGTATCAAGGATACCGGTTTTTGTCCAGGCACCACCCATCAACCTGTCCACCCCAACTACGTGATTCGCCGTGGCCTGTATGTTGGATCGTGAAGTAGGACAATAATGCAAGAATGTAAGCGGTTCAATCAGAACTCGCCCCCACTTGGGTAAGATTCGAACCGTTAACGTTAGCCCCATGCCAGTCCTTCCACTAGGAGAGCTAAACGCCCTAAGGGCTAGCCACGATGTAATTGCCAGGAGTAGAACCAAGGACTTGGGTATTTAATCCCAACCCTTGGACCACCAAGTCAACCACCTTGTGGTTGAATATAGTTTTCAATTTTTCATTGTATATTAATATTGAATATTACTATTACACATTCATGTTGAGCACAATGGGTATTTATTTGGTTTTATGAAGGGGCGCAACTGTCTAGTAATCAACACCTTCGAATGGTAATGCCTTCTGAAACTAATAATGCACAGTGTGTATAAAACTATCTAGAGGGGGGGTGAATAGATTTTAAGCGATTATTACCAATTTTCGCGATTAGTCAAATTACGAAAATACCCCAATCTAGTCAAAGCAATAAATCAAGTGTAATAAGTGCGGAATTATAAATGACACTTGATTTTTACGTGGAAACCCAAACTAGGAAAAACCACGGGCTGTTATGTGCACCATACACGAACCTCGAATCCATTAATTGCAATGGTGTTTACAACCTAATCCCGGCCTGTAACCCACCACCACTACCCGCAGGCCTGTAAAAGTGGATCTAGTCCAATTTGCTTGCGGCCTAAGTAACCTTAGCCATAAGACTTAGTTCTCACTAAAGAGATTAAACAACTTAAGTGAATATGCAAAGATATCCAAATATGTACTTAGTGCTAGGTCACACTAAATACTTATCTAGGATTATAAGATGAAAATTAAATTGATCATAGATATCAATAACTAAATGACATGGCATAAAGCTTAGCTAACATAGATTAAACAATCCTAAGTTTAGCTATCACAAAAACAACACTCAATCAAAACAACACAACTATCTCTATCTTGTATATAAGAATATAATCTAAGAACATACAAGTAATTAAAGAGAAGCTTTGTTAAGTAAAACACTAAGATTAGATGAAATTAGTGAAGAACTTACCAAAGCAAGTGTGTTGAGTAAGACCCATGCAAGCAAGCATCCCAGATATGTTAGAAGATGCTAGATGAAGTTTAATGCATATGAAAATGATTTTGAGTGTTTAAATGAGCAATCTTGATTGCCTTTTCTCACAAATATCTCTATTGAATTTAGGGTTCTTGTATTGAAAGAGTTAGGTTCAGAGAGATGAGAAAGTGATGTATTTATAGGCATAAAAAATAGGGCATGAGAAAAGACAAGTTTGCCCCTGAATCGCACAATCAGCGGTTTCATTCGGTGGTTTTAAAATCACCGATCCAACCGTCGGATTGAATCCTGAGAGAACAGGGGATCATCGGCGAATATACCCAAGAGATTAAATCGATCAGGTCTAAACGGCGGTTTCATTCGGCGGCCATGGCCGCCAATCATAACTGCATATCAGCTCCAAAACCTTCTGGACTTAAACGGTGGTTTCATTCTGTAGCCATGACCGCAGATCAAATAGTCGTTTCACCAATTTTGGTGAAACCAAAGGAGAAACCAAGAGCATTCTCCTTAGGCGATCCTCGCGCTAACCAAGCATACCATCGTGCATGCACGGACGTTTCTGAACAATGTTCAAAAAACGAATTACTAGACACACTAACACACAACAAAATACAACAACAAAGTGCAAGTGTGAAAGGTGACATTGGAAGAGTATGCACATAAAAGTAAAGCATACATATGCAAACATTACAAGTGAGTGTGTGCAACTAAATCTCTTCACTGAGAACTAAGCATTAGAGATATACCTTTGGAGTGCTTATCACCTTGAGGTCTTGAGAGGGCCTTGAGCTTGATCATCAATCTCCTAAGCTACCCTTACAATACAAACCTCAATTGTGGTTTGTCACCGAAATAAGCCAATCAAACATTGAGGAACTTACACCTTCATTGCAATTATAAATATCAAAACCAAGGTCATAATATTGCAAATGTATCAAAACTAACGACCACACTATGGCGACCATAGGTGAAGTGGACAACAAGGTGGAGAATGATAAAATTTACCTAGTTCTCAATGCCATGTTGACACACATCCGGAAAATGAAAGCATTTAGAGATGCCATCAAAAAAATGGAAGAACTTAGAGATGTCATTAGAAAATGTACACAAACAGCTCCGGCTGGGATACACCGAGTTTACGGCGATTGTCCGATGGACATAGATTCATTACATATACAATTATTCGAACTCATTGAAGAGGCACGGCGGCTTTCAGCACAGCTCGATGAACAGTTCGGTTTTCCTGTAGGACCATTATCCCTTCCGGCAAACTGATCAAACAAGTCCTACATCTTATTTCAATGATCTATGCACATATTAGTTTTTTAGCTTTCATCCGGGTGTTTGATTTTAATGTCTTGAAGTTTTAACGAAGGGTATTTTCATCCACTAACTTAATCTTAACTCCGTTTCATGTGTTAACTATCTTAGAGGAGCCAATTAGTCGATGTACACATGAGGATTGTACTTACCTTTTTTTCAATTATATTAATATATGATTAGTTAATGAAATGATAAGATTATTAACAAAATGGGTTATGAATAAGTCTTCTTGCCCGTATCCATCTTTCTTGACGATATTGTCTTTTGCATTATATATTCATTTGAAGATAAATCCATAAATAAAAAGAAAAAAAAAATTAATCAAGAGGCACCGTCTTAATCAAATAAAACAAGAGGGCATATTAAATAATGGAATATCTAGAATAGGAGAAGATATCAACTATCAATAGAGGTATGACTATGCGATGTGACAAGGGTATTCATGTTCTTCAGAGTTATACCAAATGTACCACTATTCGTCCCTGCATCACTATTCATCCCTGCATCATATATTCACAATTCATCCATGTATCATGCAAGGCCTACTCCCTTTTACTAAACTGACAATATTTTCACCTTCTTGAATGTTTATACCTGTAATCCCCAATCCATATTCCATTACTTCCACTGCTTACCTACCTATCCCTATAATAGTATCAAGTACCAACATACACCTCATCATTTATCCAAAAAACTTTATTCATAACATAAGGGTACCCTTAATCAATAATCTTAAATAATTAAATAAGAAATATTTAGTTCCTAACTTTTTTTTTTTTTTGGTTTTTTATAATAACACCTTTTAACTTTTGTTTTCAATTTTGGGCTTTCACCTTTGAAATAGTCTCTTCCCATCTTCCCAATCACCTTTGAAATAGTCTCTTCCTCACTCACAGTCTCACACCCTCACACCCTTCTTATATCGCTCCACCTTTGTTTATTTTAAATCCACCTTCAATCCCCTGTTTCCATTCTTCACACCCAACAGTTTTATTTGCCTCTAGTCAATATGCTTCCTTCTTTACATAGTATAAAGTGTTTTCTTCCATGCAACATCTCTTCCCAATCACCCTCCTTATATCGCTCCACCCGTGTTTTATTTTTGGTTGCTGTTTAGATTATTTGTTTTACCTTTGAATATTAAGTTAGGTTTCTTCGAATAGCTAGGTAATGTAGCATAAATTGTCATTGGAAGATACTGCGGTTCCTATTTTTTCAAAAGGAAGAAGACCTCCGGGGAGGCTAAGCTATGAAACAATGGGCAAAAAGTGTGTATTCAAGGTGAACCACTTTCTTATTCAAGTGGCGAACATCACTATGATGTTCGGTGGATGAGACATTGATATTTTTGATGAAAGCACTAGGTGACGACGTGGTCAATTACGTGGAGAAGGTTTGGAGCATCCAAAGCATTCCATTGATCAAAGTGTATCTGCAGAATTTGAGCAGATATGTTAGAGTATGAAAATAATATGAGGGATTCGTGTGAAGAAACGACAGAAGGTTTGAACATACGAATTTTAGAGGAAAGAAAAGCTTGGGTTTCTATCACTTTCTCAACTATCGAACAGCCATGATGTGATCCATCAAGTTTGTGTTACAATCCAGGGTTCTTTACTAAAAACACTGTACGAATATAATCACATTTTCCATTATTACCATGATCACCAACATCAGTTCTTAGACTTCTTACTAACATACCGTGTATTGAAAATAATGTATTCATCGTGTAAGGGTTATGTTCAGAAAGCTATTATATATTAATTCATTCATACAATATCCCATACTTTAAAGTTGGTGTTCGGTTGTTTGAATCCCTACTGTAAGTAGATGAAATGAATACATACATCTGTATATATGTTATTGGGTTACTGAAAATGTCGTAACTGAATTTCATCACCTTCATTATGAGGTTCTCTTACGAAATTTATTTCAAACAATTGTCATTATCACATTCATTATGAGGTTCTCTTATCCAATTTACCCAACTCAATATTTAACACATGCAGTGTAACATGTACCGTCTAATAAATCATTGCAACATGTGCACAACAAATAACACGATATCGGTGTACAAAAAAGTAAACCTTATTTATATTGTAACCAACCCTCTTCGAGTGACATAAAGACATAGACATTACATATTAGGATTATGTTCAAACCAGATGTGTTGAATCCGGTTTCATGTTCGACATTAGTCATTTTCTTTCGTTCAATCCCAATGGCCGATCGAGTAATATCCTAATGCTTTGTTTTAATCTTTCTATGTTCGTGTCTTCTGGATAGGGGTTAATGTACCAAACCTAATTTGCTGCTGACAAAATTGATTTTGCCTGCTTGTTGACCATAATGACGTTTGATGTGATGAGCCAGTGGGATTTTGACAACCCAAAAACCAATGGCCACGCTATTCTGGGGATACGCAATGCCGGTCCATAAATATACTCATTACCTCTTCATGTAGCATTGCAAAACAGGAATGGACGGTTGAATATGTGTTACGAAATATAAATTGCATCATCAAATCCTTATGCTCCCAACGCAATATTTTGTAATAATTATCTCCGGTACATTAGTACAGTTCATAATTATCTTCGTTACACTAGTTCAGTTCATCCGTCCCCAAACTATTCATATGGTTTACACATAACATTTAAGTTAAACGATAATGCAATGGGACTATTATTACGGCCATCAAGTTTTTCACTATTGGACATGTTCATTTTAATATAATAAAATATAATGAATTATTAACTTAATTTCGATGATTTACGTTAATTACATATAAAATATGAGGATTTCAAAACATTAATTTTTCCATTAATCTAAATGAATGGATTATAATCTTGCCACATCTTTAGGGCACCAGATTTGGGCAACGTAGCATTATTGGTTTTTTTGTACTTAAAGTGTTTATCAATAAAGAAACTTATATGTATATACATTAGCTAAAGCCTACATTGCATATTTGCACCCTTTGGGAGTTCGAGTAATATTACAAAAAGTATTTTGTATTTTAATGGGTTGACATTATAAATTCTAACACAACTTTAAAGTTCAAATACATTTAGAACACTAACCACACGGTTGTTTGATGACATCATTTTTTAGAATGGATAGGAATTTCCAAGGCAAAGTAGCAGTCAGCCAAGATCGAATATACTCCTTTCTTGGCGCGATTTTACAAGTATTCAGTGAATTGGAGGACGTGCGAACTCAATTTTCTGGGCATTTTAAACACAGATGTGGTTTTGTTATGGACAAAATTCATCCAGGTAATTGATGACACACAGAGTCTGATCGCGGACTTTGAGATGGAGATGGGTCGTCCTTTATCACTATCTCATCCTCCCCATTAGGTCATTAAAAGTATTGTAAACGAATACATGTAGGCTGTTTGTCTTTACCTTATCAACTGTTACGTATGGAAATTTTGACTAGTGGGTTCAGCTACTGTATATTATGTTGCAAGTTGGGATGTGATGTTTTTAAGTTTCGAATATGTAAACGAAAATCTTCACCTTGTGTTTTCTATGTTTTGATCTTTGAATTTGGTGCAGTGGTTTACAAATGAAATGTCGTAGATAATTGTTGTTAGGATTATGCTCAATAGAAAGAGTGTAATGTTGTAATTAACAATCTTTTTCATATTAATAAAGTGATTTCTGGTTTAACAAATCTTATAGCATTTATAGTTTAATATTATAATTGTCAAAGTAAATAATCATAAGGTCTAAAGACTATGAGAAAAGAAGAATTGTTCGTACATCTGGATATGTATGTGGTAAACACAATTCTTTAGTTAGTCTTGAATATTATTCACAACTTAAGTTAAAGGTTGGACACCTTTATCTTGTTAAAGTTGTAGAATTCTTTTGCTAGCATTTGAGTGGGATCAAATGAGATATGATGAGTCTAAAATCATCGGAGTGTCTTCAAGCAAAAGAATCTAGTGCACTGGGTGCATTGAACTGGATCACAATGAAATACTTTATCTATAACCGTCAGTAGATAAAAGTCTTTTCATTATCAGGACAATCGGAGAGTCTATCTTAATCCTAAGATAAATGATGGACTTATGGTTGCAAGTGATATCATTTGAGTTATCAATGAGTACGATTATATCGCATAGTCTATCCTCGATAGTTTGGTGACATTCATTTGTTAATCGATAGAGGACTTCATTTATAGATATGGACATCGTGGCTCCATTTAATAAATGAGAGTATAATATCATCATATGGATGTTTTGAGGTAATTGGATATTAAATCTCAACGTTGAGTTTTCGATAGTGTCTATTGAAAACATGGCTTCTGGACAAGTCAAAATATCTAAGTTCAAAACATGGTCATATGAGTAAATATGGTAACTTGGAGAGTTATAGGCGGTCTATGAACTCTTGGCGATTACTGATATTAATCACGAGGATACACTATCTCCAACATGATTGTCTAGGGTATGAATGAGGAATATCTTCTTATTCTATCTTTATTTAAGAGTTCAATTTTAGCTCTTTAGTGGAATGAGTTAAAATTAATAGATCGGACCTAAGTAAATCATTTGTTGATTGTGATTAGGTTATGTCTATTGAAGCTTAAATTTAGATAGCCCGCCAAGATCCCCAATCCACACGGACTTGCATGGATCACTTGATATATTCTACCGGACCAATTTATGGGTCCATTTAGAATTGCATTTAATATATTAAGAATATAATTTGCACATTATTTATTTAATGGGCTGCTCAATCATATTAATATATTAATGAAAGGCATGTGGCTTGTTTCTTTTAGTAAGAATGGGTCTGGTTCACATGTGGGGTTTTTATTTAAAGTCCAATGGATTAAATGAAATAAGAAAAATAATATATGGCCCATTTATTCAAGTGGGGCGGCAAGGTGTATATTAACCTAATATATTATTTTGTTTCATTTTTTTAATTAAATAAGAATTAATTAATTTATTAATTAATTGTTTAATTAAGAAACAAATCTTTTTCTGATCAGGAAATATATTTCCTAGAGTTATACTATTGGTAGTAGTATACTAAAAATAAAAGACTTGTTTGATAAGGAAATAAATAATTAATTTTATTTATTTAATCAAATAAAAAGTCTTTTTTATTTAGTCAATAAAAGAATAAAATATCTATGAGTTGGATTAGGGTTTGAAGTCTAAAGTATGATGGAAATTAGGGTGCAACACAAACCTATTTTGGCATGTGATTTGCAGCAACCCTAGTCCATTTTTGAGGAGGATTTCGGCAACCCTAAAGACAAGAGGAAGCAAAATTTCGGCCACCTATATATTACCACATATAGAATTCGGCCACCCTAGTTGTTCATTGATACAATTTTCTTCTTCTTCTCAATTCATAGAAAAGTATTATTTTTATTCTACTAAAACATAAAAGAGTGAATAGATTATTCTGTGATGGTACACTAATTGCTTGTTCATCAATAAGCTTGTGTGTACAACATCGATTTAGGTTCACGCGAGTTTCGATCATTAGATTGAGAACTCAAAAGTGACCGGAATCTTAGTATTCTTTTGATTGTTTTGTGACTAACAAAAGAAAAAGAAAAGTTTGTTTATCCATTCTCAGGTTTGCAATTAAAAGAAAAGGGAGACCACGCTCCTAGGTGATTCACGTTCGTGCTAGGATTGAAGATCTTGCGGACTACCATCGACGTAAATCAATCGGATCACGCGACAAAAGGTATTCTTCTTTTGTTGGTTTATATGTATGCTTAATTAATTAAAGGGTTAAGGTTCACAAAAAGGAAAAATTTTAAAACTATACTAAATCTATTTTTAGTCTCGCTTCCGCTGCGTGTACTACGGTATTTTTCCCTACAATTGGTATCAGAGCCTAGGTTGAACCCTTTTAATTAATTAACGTATATATACGTGGATCTATTTCTTTTTATTGTGATTATGCATGTTTAGAAAGAGATGGCATTCTAAGTATTCGCATATATAATTACATGTGATGTATGGATTCATATATGTTTTATGTGGATTATTGTTGCTCGATTTTGGTCCTAGATTTTCAATGTAATTTTTGTTTCGGAATTGTAACAAGAAGGGTGGTCTATTATCGCCATAATTCCTTCTTGGTAGTTGCTAGGTTTTTTTTTTTTTTTTTTAATAAGTGCAGTATTGTTTTTTATTACTACTGCAGTTTTTTTATTTAATTTTTATGTGCAGTTTTTATTTTGTATAAGTACTGCAGTGAATAAAAAAAAAAATTAATACTACAGTATTTTATTATTTTATATTGCTGTAATGTATTCGGGTATTGAAAATTCGAAGACACGAAGAAAAACGAAGCAACCGGAACCGAGAACGAGCACCGTGCGCACCCTAGGAGTGGATTGGGCTGCGCATGGCAAGCCCAAATTTTGGTGGGCTGCGCACGGCAGCCTTGTGTGGCCTTATGGGCTGCGCATGGCAGCCCCTTTGTGGGGTTGTGGGCTGTGCACGCCCATGGGAGGAGGCCGAGGGATGAGCGTATGGTTGATGGCCACTTGAAGATCTTGTATTCCTAAACAATTGTAATTTACTTGCTTTTCTAGGATGGACCAAAATTGTGGCTATTTATTTTTTGCATAAATATTACAATATTTTATTATTGTATGATAACATGTCATATAGAATAGGAGTGCCACTCATATATCTCTTTTGGTATGAACATGCATTGAATGATTTAGGTATCTAAATTGGCATCTAGATAACTTGGTAAATCATTCTATGGGATTTAATCACACGCCTTAAATAATTGAGTGGGAGAAGGTGTTTTGTAACACCTATGGCCTCCAAGGTTAGTTGAGCTTTATTGTTTATTGGTAATCTCCCCAAGGGGCGTCCATGAATGGAATTTAGCAACATACTTCCTTACAAGGATAGACTAGACAATTGACTCAAACGAGATCTACTCCCCAAGGAGGGATTTTTGTGAGAGAAAATTGAGGGTCGATATCTTGGTAACACACTCAATGTAATTTTATTGATATCCTCCCAAGAGTTCTTGTCAGTAAAATTGCATGGCTAAAATTGAAAACGTTGGTTGTTATGTTAACAATTAGGTGGGACCTAGTCTAACTAGTAAATGGTGCGAACTCCCAAAGGAGGCGTAACATTTATGGGTGTTAGATCACCGTTAAATTTTTATGATTGAGTTATTTATTTAATTCAAGATAAATATTTAAAAGTGCTTTATCATGATTATTTACTTATATAACTTTTGTTTTACTCAGAAATCATGACCTCATCACTTATGAACATCCTGAAAGATAACACTTTAACTGGAGATAATTATGTCACATGGAAAAGGAAAATTGAGTTGTTGCTGCAAAGTGAAAAACATAAGTTTGTTCTAACTACTCCTAAACCACCTGCTCCTAATAATGAATCTAGCATAATGCAAATAGATGAGTATGAGCAGTGGAAGACTTCAGATGATATGGCCAAATGTTACATTATGGCTACTATCTCCGACGTGTTGCAATAGCAGCATGAAGGAATAAAGTCTGCTGCTGATATTATGATGTCTCTAGAGGAGATGTTTGCTATGAAGTCCAGGACAACTAAGAGAGAAGCAGTGACTGCTTTTATGAATCGTAGAATGAATCCTGGACAGGCTGTGAAAGATCACATGATGAAAGTCATAGCACATCTCAACATTGCTGAACTGCATAGAGCTGAGATAGATGGTGAGACAAAAATTGATATGGTTGTCAATTCATTGTCAGATTCCTTTGATCAGTTCAAATTGGACTACACTTTGAACAAAAAGGAATACACCTTACAAGGCCTGATGCAAGATGTTCAAAGTGCTGAAAAGATCCTTGTGAAAGGCAAGGGTCAAGAGATTCATATGGTTGTTGCTACTGTTAAGGCCCGTCAAAAGGTCAAGAAACAACAGAAGAAAAAGCAATTTGGGCCTACCAAGAAGGAGACCAAGAAAGTAACCAAGATCAAAGGGAAATGCTTCATTTGTGGTGAAAAGGGACATTGGAAAAGAAATTGCCCAAAGTCCCAGAATAAGAAGGAAGAAGGTAATGTGAATTATCTTGAAACATGTTTTTTGGCAGATTCTACAGATTCTTGGATCATAGACTCTGGAGCCACTAATCATGTTTGTTATTCCTTGCAGGGGTTCCAAGAAAGGAGAAGGCTGAGTAAGAATGAAATCAATTTGCGCTTGGGCAACGGAACGTTAGTGTCTGCAAGTGCAGTGGGAGATATTAGAGTTTATTTGGATTCTAGAAGGCATTTAGATTTGATAGACATTTATTATGTACCTCAATTCAAGAGGAATTTAATTTCAGTTTCTTGTTTAAATAAATTTGGATATTCGGTTACTTTTAATAAAGTTTTTATTATTAGTAAGAATGACAAAATTATTTGCAAAGGTACATTGGAAAATGGTCTATACTTCTTGTATAGAAATATCTCTCACTCGTTAGACACAGAATTAACGGAACCTAATCATAAAAGAGTAAAATTATCAATAGATGAAACCTACCTATGGCATTTACGCCTAGGTCATATTAACCTTAATAGGATTAAAAGATTGGTATGTGACGGACCTTTTAAGTGACTTAAAGGTTGATGATCTACCAACTTGTGAATATTGTTTGGAAGGTAAAATGACCAAAAGGTCGTTCTCGGCCAAAGGTACAAAAGCCACTGAATGTTTAGGATTGATACACAATGATGTATGTAGACCTATGAACATTCAAGCTAGAGGTGGATATGAGTACTTCATCACCTTCACAGATGATTACTCGAGATTTGGCTATGTGTATCTCATGCGACATAAGTCGGATGCTTTTGACATGTTCAAAGCATTCAAAGCTGAAGTAGAAAATCAGCTTGAGAAACACATAAAAATCTTGAGATCTGATCGTGGTGGAGAATATCTATCTGGTGAGTTTTAGCAATATCTTATTGATAATGGGATAGTTTCTCAGTTTTCTGCACCAGGAACACCTCAACAAAATGGGGTGGCAGAAAGGAGAAATAGGACTCTTTTGGATATGGTTAGGTCTATGTTGAGTTATTCAACACTTCCTATTTCTTTTTGGGGATATGCTTTACAAACTGCTATATACATTCTAAACGATGTACCATCTAAGTCCGTTCCTCAAACACCGCATGAGTTGTGGACTGGGCGCAAGCCTAGTTTACAACACTTAAGGATATTTGATTGTCCTGCACATGTGTTAAAAGGAAAGACAAAAAAGATGGAGTCCTGTTCGGAAACGTGTATATTTGTAGGGTATCCAAAAGAAACTAAAGGATATTATTTCTATAGTCCTTCAGATCTTAAAGTATTTGTTTCGACAAATGCTAAATTTCTGGAAAAGGACTATGTGAATGATTTTGTGCCTAGAAGTAGAATTGTCCTGAATGAGATGTCAGGAGATACAATTCCATGAGAGGTTACACAACCTAACCCAATTGTAAGTTCCGATCCAACACAAGATCAACAACCTACCATTCCTCGTCGTAGTGGGAGGGTTAGAACACAACCCGAAAGATACATCAGTCTGGGAGAATCAGTGGAGAATCTCCCGGACGACGATGATCCCTACACGTATAAGGAAGCAATGGAGGATGTTGATAGTCACCATTGGCAAAAGGTAATGCAATCTGAGATTGAATCTATGTTCGATAACAAAGTCTGGTCCCTTGTAGACTTGCCTAAAGGGATAAAACCTATTGGGTGCAAGTGGGTATACAAGAGGAAAAGAGGTATGGATGGAAATGTGGAAACCTTTAAAGCTAGACTGGTAGCTAAAGGGTATACACAGAAAGAAGGTATCGATTACGAGGAAACCTTCTCTCCTGTGGCCATGCTTAAATCCATTAGGATACTCTTGTCCATTGCAACATCTTTAGATCTAGAGATTTGGCAAATGGACGTCAAGATAGCTTTCCTTAATGGAATTCTTGACGAAAGCATCTATATGATGCAATCATAAGGATTCATTGAAAATGGCCAAATGGAAAAGGTATGCAAGTTGTAGAAATCCATATATGGATTAAAGCAAGCATCCAGATCCTGGAACATAAGGTTCGATCAAGCTGTCAAAGGTTTTGGATTTATTCAGAATCCTGACGAACCTTGTGTATACAAAATGATTAAGGGCGACAAGTTGGTTTTCCTGATTCTTTATGTTGATGATATACTACTCATTGGAAATGATGTAGGAGTATTGACATCAGTAAAAGAATGGTTAGCAAAACAATTTGATATGAAGGACTTATGAGAAGCAAGTTTTATTCTAGGTATCTAAGTCATAAGGGATAGAAAGAATAAAACGATTGCATTATCCCAAGCTTCATACATAGACAATATCTTGTCTAGGTTTTCCATGCAGGATTCCAAGAAAGGTATGTTACCTTTCAGACATGGAATCAAACTTTCTAAGGAACAAGTTCCTAAGAATGAGCATGAAGAGCAATTCATGAGTAGAGTTCCATATGCCTCGACAGTTGGAAGTCTCATGTATGCAATGCTCTGCACTAGACTAGACCAGATATTTGTTTTGTTGTTGGCATAGTTAGTAGGTTTCAATCGAAACCTGGTCCTGATCACTGGACGGCAATCAAGCAAATTTTCAAGTACCTCAAGAGAACGAGAGATAATATGCTTGTATACTCTGGAAGGGATTTGATTCCCGTTGGGTATACAAATTCTGATTTCCAATCAGATTCTGACTCCAGAAAATCCACATCAGGGGCTGTGTTTACTATTGGAAGAGGAGCAGTCATATGGAGAAGTATCAAGCAATCTTGTATTGCTGATTCCACCATGGAAGCTAAGTATGTTGCTGCATGCGAGGCTGCCAAAGAGGTTGTTTGGCTCCGCCAATTCTTGATTGACTTGGAAGTGGTTCCTAGTGCGAATAAGCAGATCGCTATCTACTGTGACAACAGTGGAGCTGTGGCTAATTCGAAAGAAACAAGAAGACATAAGAGAGGTAAACACATTGAAAGAAAGTATCGTCTTTTAAGGGAGATTGTTCAAAGAGGTGACGTGACGATTACCAAAATCGCGTTAGCAGAAAATCTAGCGGATCCCTTCACAAAGGCTCTACCTCAGAAGAGTTTCGATGGGCATCTAGAGAACATAGGCTTGAGAGATATGACACATTTGCTATAGCGCAAGTGGGAGATTGTTAGGATTATGCTCAATAGCAAGAGTGTAATGTTGTAATTAACAATCTTTTTCATATTAATAAAGTGATTTCTGGTTTAACAAATCTTATAGCATTTATAGTTTAATATTATAATTGTCAAAGTAAATAATCATAAGGTCTAAAGACTATGAGAAAAGAAGAATTGTTCGTACATCTGGATATGTATGTGGTAGACACAATTCTTTAGTTAGTCTTGAATATTATTCACAACTTAAGTTAAAGGTTGGGCACCTTTATCTTGTTAAAGTTGTAGAATTCTTTTGCTAGCATTTGAGTGGGATCAAACGAGATATAATGAGTCTAAAATCATCGAAGTGTCTTCAACCAAAAGAATCTAGTGCACTGGGTGCATTGAACTGGATTACAATGAAATACTTTATCTATAACCGTCAGTAGATAAAAGTCTTTTCATTATCAGGACAATCGGAGAGTCTATCTTAATCCTGAGATAAATGATGGACTTATGGTTGCAAGTGATATCATTTGAGTTATCAATGAGTACGATTATATCGCATAGTCTATCCTCGATAGTTTGGTGATATTCATTTGTTAATCGATAGAGGACTTCATTTATAGATATGGACATCGTGGCTCCATTTATTAAATGAGAGTATAATATCATCATATGGATGTTTTGAGGTAATTGGATATAAATCTCAACGTTGAGTTTTCGATAGTGTCTATTGAAAACATGGCTTCTGGACAAGTCAAAATATCCAAGTTCAAAACGTGGTCATATGAGTAAATATGGTAACTTGGAGAGTTATAGGCGGTCTATGAACTCTTGGCGATTACTGATATTAATCACGAGGATACACTATCTCCAACATGATTGTCTAGGGTATGAATGAGGAACATCTTCTTATTCTATCTTTATTTAAGAGTTCAATTTTAGCTCTTTAGTGGAATGAGTTAAAATTAATGGATCGGACCTAAGTGAATCATTTGTTGATTGTGATTAGGTTATGTCTATTGAAGCTTAAATTTAGATAGCACGCCAAGATCCCCAATCCACACGGACTTGCATAGATCACTTGATATATTCTACCGGACCAATTTATGGGTTCATTTAGAATTGCATTTAATATATTAAGAATATAATTTGCACATTATTTATTTAATGGGCTGCTCAATTATATTAATATATTAATGAAAGGCATGTGGGCTTGTTTCTTTTAGTAAGAATGGGTCTGGTTCACATGTGGGCTTTTTATTTAAAGTCCAATGGATTAAATGAAATAAGAAAAATAATATATGGCCCATTTATTCAAGTGGGGCGGCAAGGTGTATATTAACCTAATATATTATTTTGTTTCATTGTTTTAATTAAATAAGAATTAATTAATTTATTAATTAATTGTTTAATTAAGAAACAAATCTTTTTCTGATCAGGAAATATATTTCCTAGAGTTATACTATTGGTAGTAGTATACTAAAAATAAAAGACTTGTTTGATAAGGAAATAAATAATTAATTTTATTTATTTAATCAAATAAGAAGTCTTTTTTATTTAGTCAATAAAAGAATAAAATATCTATGAGTTGGATTAGGGTTTGAAGTCTAAAGTATGATGGAAATTAGGGTGCAACACAAACCTATTTTGGCATGTGATTTGCGGCAACCCTAGTCCATTTTTGAGGAGGATTTTGGCAACCCTAAAGACAAGAGGAAGCAAAATTTCGGCCACCTATATATTACCACATATAGAATTCGGCCACCCTAGTTGTTCATTGATACAATTTTCTTCTTCTTCTCAATTCATAGAAAAGTATTATTTTTATTCTACTAAAACATAAAAGAGTGAATAGATTATTCTGTGATGGTACACTAATTGCTTGTTCATCAATAAGCTTGTGTGTACAACATCGATTTAGGTTCACGCGAGTTTCGATCATTAGATTGAGAACTCAAAAGTGACCGGAATAATCTTAGTCTTCTTTTGATTGTTTTGTGACTAACAAAAGAAAAAGAAAATTTTGTTTATCCATTCTCAGGTTTGCAATTCAAAGAAAAGGGAGACCACGCTCCTAGGTGATTCACGTTCGTGCTGGGATTGAAGATCTTGCGGATTACCATCGACGTAAGTCAATCGGATCACGCGACAAAAGGTATTCTTCTTTTGTTGGTTTATATGTATGCTTAATTAATTAAAGGGTTAAGGTTCACAAAAAGGAAAAATTTTAAAACTATACTAAATCTATTTTTAGTCTCGCTTCCGTTGCGTGTACTACGGTATTTTTCCCTACAAATGTCTGCATCCATAGTTAAGTTCTTATATGAGTTTCCGATTACATGAGGAAGACAAACCAAATCACGCGACACATGCGTTTCAAGTGTCTTCACGCATCCATTTACTACCAACCAGTGGTACTCGTTACACGATAAGTAAAAACTTCATTATTTTAACACAAAAATCTCCCAATTACCCATTTTGTGTTAAGGTTACCTGCAACACACAAAATCCGTTGTTTCACACGGTTATTAGTTTACCGATTAGAAATTATGTCTAATGTCTTGTTCGGGCATTGCATTCGCAATATATACGAATTTTTTTTAATTTATTAACGATAGGATTTTTTGGGTATTGCATTCGCAATATATACGAATTTATTTCAATTTATTAATGACAGGAATTTTTGGTTTCAACTCTTATCATGATAGAATAAACATTCAACCTATGGGATAAAAGGGTTAGAGCACCTCCGATGGTATCCTCAAAAGTAAGAGAATAGTCATAATTTGATTATTTATCCACAAAAAAAACACTATCTAACAGAGTCAATAATCAAATTGCCTCTTCACTTGGTATCGGCGAATCATTAGTACATGTCATCGTGAAGCGTAATCCATTAAAGCGTAATGGATTAATTGTGTAAGCGTAATAACAAAGAACGTTGGTGGTCGATCGAATGTAATTTTACCGCTTATTAATATTTCTGTATATACGTTCAAAATACATATATACGAAGATTATATATTAGTATTTAGTAATAAGATTATTATATTAGTTTTACAATCAACGATAGAATATTCTGGTTTTGTAAATTATTGTTAACAATAAAATATTAATTTTTGTACATCAATTTTTATAAATTCAAATTGGGGTGTAAATAAAATTAGGGGTGCCCTACATTTTTTTATGGGTGAAAAAATCTGCACTATTTTTTAAATACTCCACAAGCACCTCAACAAAACAGCATACCAAAAACAACCCGGTTTTAGGAATTTTGAAACGCGGAGATCGCAAATGGGTTTTGGATTAGATAGGATTTTTGTTCGTCATTTTGAAAACCCAACAAACTCATGTCAGAAAAGCCCAATATGGAATTAAATATACCATACACCAACAAATAAATTCTTGGAGTGGAATTTATCAATTAACCTTCACTAATGATGGAACTCACCGAACAACTTTTGATGTAAGAGTTTTGCTCTAAGACAACAAAAAATGACTTTTCTACGGCATTGACAATCACCTCCCCTCCTGTTAGTCATTGACAAAGTAATGACCGTTTGTTTTAGGGCATTTCGATACTCTTAGAAATATGTTTGGAGCAAATGGCAGTAAACCTCCCCGAGGTTTGGCCTCTTGCACCCAGAAACAAATTTATCATTAATTGACAATCACACCCACTGCCGTTAGGTCAAACTTAACTGTTGACTTTTTGTTATCTTTAAACGACTAAACTACCCCTAATCCCTAAATTAAATTTTAAAAAAAAAAACAAATGCAAAAAAAAAAAAAAGGATCCGTCTCAAACATAGATGATTGATGGTGGAGATCAAATAAAATTTTAAATAATTGAATTAGAAAATCTAAAAATTTAAAGAAAAAATAAAAAATAAGTACAATTTACAAGATAAGTTTGAATAGTGGACTGTAGTCACTGTACACATCACATCAATACTGTGCATTTAATGCATGTCATAATTATATATAATAATAACATCAATATTTTTGAAATATTTATTTTAATCAAAAGTAATTCTTGGCCATTGATCTGCTGGCAAAGTCAATTATATAGGTAATTCAAACGGTCAATTGGAATTTGTAAATAGTTTTCTTTTATTCGAATTTATCAAAACTTGAACGATATTTTTATCCATAACAAAAAATTGTAATTGCAATTTATTCGTGTATGAGCAAACCTCATGGAGGTTGGTTGCAATTTGCTAATAAATCCCTATATAACAGACTTAGTTTATTCGTGTATACTTACTTACTCAATAACTTCTACCGTGTAAGCATCAAAAGAAGGGCTGTTCGGAATTCAGCACCTGGAAGAACTTCTTTAACGACGGCGCACCCATTCGTGTTGATGGTATGGTGTTCTCTGTTTTGATCCTAATTTTTTTTTTCTTATCATATGTTGTGTTAAGGTTACTTGCAACACTCAAAATCTATTATGTTTCACACGGTTATTAGTTTACCGATTAGAAATCCTGTCTAATTTCTCCTTCGGGTATTGCATTTGCAATATATACGAATTAATTTTATTTTAATTTATTGATGACTGGGATTTTCGGGTATTGCATTCGCAATATATACGATTTATTTTAATTTATTATTGACAGGTATGGGAAAAAAAAATTGGGGGGGGGGGGGGGGGGGGATTGAAATGGGGATGGGGATGGGGTGACCCCCAAATACTTATTTCCCCATTTTCCCCACAAATATATTCAAATGGGGATAGGGATGGGGATGAGGTCCCCCATCCCCATTTCCTCATTTCCCTCAAACATATATAAATATAATTATAATATATATTTTTAATTTTGTTTTATTCTTTAATTTTTTTTAATAATATATAATGATGGAAATCATCAACTTAGCAACTGTGGTAGCCAAAAATGGCTCGCTGGCCCAGCCCAACAAAGTATAAACCTATTTTTATAATAGGTCCCATTTAAGCCCATTGTATTGAATTCAACCCAAACCCATTGCGTTGGGGCGACCCAACACTGATGACAGCAAAGGCTATCGTTAGAAGACTTGTTCAAAATATCAGTTACCAAAAGGCTTAGTAACCGCTGGTAACTGCCCATTCGAGAGGATCTTGCTCCTGAGATCACGCCCATAATCAAGGCTGACAAAGTGAACGTTGGGGCTATGCCTTTTACTATAAAAGGGAGGCTCATTCACTTGGAAGCCTCTCTCGCCTTCCTAACTAAAGCTCAAAAACAGCGTATTGAAACTCTGCCTCCAAGAAGATTCGAGCCACCGGAAATCAACCATCAACATCGTTACGATTTATCGCTCAGCCCAAGCGCACATAAGGCTATAATCCGACCACCACCATCTCATTCCCTCTACCTTATATCTCTATTCTAAAGTTCTTTTGCAGGCATTTCGAAGTTCAGACGACCATTTGCGAACATCAGTCGACGTCGACCAATCAGCTTCCAACCCAGTTGCTTTAGGCCTAATTCAACCCGACCTGTTTGACGTACCAAATTGTTCGACCACCCACAGTTTGGCGCCCACCGTGGGACCCATTGCAACTACCTTCGGATCCAATCAATCTATCCCAACTACAACTCAACATGACTGGAAGCAAATCAGTTCCCACCGTCGAAGAACAAATTGCTGCATTGACCGCTCAAATGACGGCAAGCGCCGAGAGGATGCAGGCGCTCGAAGCAGAAAACGCAGCAATCCGAGCGGCGAATGGAGAATTGAGAGCGTTGGTCGATGGAGTAGCGCCTGATTCAGCAACATCGGAGCACCAAACGTCGACACCAAACGGGGAACCGTTTGTCGATCGACCTGCTCCAAGAGCACAAGGCAACCCCGTTGGACCCGAGATGAATCCGGTCGACCATCAAAATCGACCAGCACTTCAAACCGCAAGGGTCGATAACGACCTCAATGATATGCCTGCCCGGAACGACGTGATAAACGAACAAGATCCAGCAATGGACCAACATCCGGACAATGTCAACAAAGAGACCATGTCACTCCAGTCGACACCAGGATTGGTAAAACCCGGGCCTGGTATACATTTAAATAATAACTTGGAATTCTCTCGCAGGTTTACGGAAATGGAAGCTCTCATCCAGCGAATTCTAGGAGTCCCAGCCTCGATAAAGAAGAGCACTGTCAATAGCTTCGCCGACTCACCATTCGTCGACGCAATTACTCTCATTGAGATGCCTAGGAAGTTCAGCTTCCCAAACATGAAGCAGTATGAGGGAACGACAGATCCAGACGACCATATTGCACAATACAAGCAGAGGATGTTTACCGCTGCAATCCCGCGCGACCTGAGAGAGGCGTGCATGTGCAAAGCTTTCGGATCTAGCCTAAGCGGTCCCGCTTTACAATGGTATACCAATTTGCCTAATAACTCGATTGATTCTTTTGCGCAGTTGACGGACACTTTCGTGGAACAATTCGCAAGCAGTCGCAAGCTCGAGAAGCAGTCGGACGACCTCTATACAATAATTCAGCGACCAGGTGAAAACTTGAGGGCTTATGTCAGACGATTCAACCAAGAGAAAGTGCAAATCCCGAGTTGTAATCAGGCAACTGCCATCTATGCCTTCAGGAAAGGCCTCAGGTTCGACTCTGATTTATACAAAGAACTCACAAAGTACCCATGCAGGACCATGGAGGATGTATTAGCCAAGGCATGGGCACAAATTAAATGGGAAGAGGATGAAGCAAACTACATCGGCAAAACCAATAAAGCATACTACGGGAATCGATGGAACGATTGAGTAGAGAGAAGGTCTAACGACCAAAGATCGCAGCCTTACCCTACAAACAACCGAAGGAATCCCCAACCTCGGCACGAGGGTTCAAATGGAATGCGAGATCTAGTCGCCACAAGTAGAAGCACCATAATATAACCTCAGCATCGAACCTGTCGACCTTGTGGCAGTAATGAAGGAAATGGGCAAAACGGTTAAGTGGCCACGAAAGATGAATGCTCTACCGGAACACAGAGACCCAAAACTTCGATGTGAATTCCATGGAGATCACGGCCATCGCACAGAAGATTGTATCGCCCTTAAATTTGAAGTCACTGGACTTCTAAAGCGAGGACACCTTCGAGAATTCTTAACGGATAAGGGAAAGCAGACTTACGCGAGACGCAACGACCAAAGACAATCCGATGTCATTGACAGTCCTCCGGACCCACCCAGGCAAGATAGAGTGATCAACTACATCGCAGGTGGATCTGAAGTTAGCGGAGTAAGTTATTCCGCAGCCAAGAGACATACGCGACAAGTGTCGAACACGGAAATTCAACCACAGAGGGAACATCCATCAAAAGTCGACGAAACTGTCATCTTCAAGCCGACCGACAAATCAGATTTGTTTTCTCTTCACCATGATATTAGGATTATGCTCAATAGCAAAAGTGTAATACTGTAATTAACAATCTTTTTCATATTAATAAAGTGATATCTGGTTTTAACAAATCTTATAGCATTTATAGTTTAATATTATAATTGTCAAAGTAAATAATCATAAGGTCTAAAGACTATGAGAAAAGAAGAATTGTTCGTACATCTAGATATGTATGTGGTAGACACAATTCTTTAATTAGTCTTGAATATTGTTCACAACTTAAGTTAAAGGTTAGGCACCTTTATCTTGTTAAAGTTGTAGAATTCTTTTGCTAGCATTTGAGTGGGATCAAATGAGATATGATGAGTCTAAAATCATCGGAGTGTCTTCGAGCAAAAGAATCTAGTGCACTGGGTGCATTGAACTGGATCACAATGAAAAGCTTTATCTAGAACCGTCAATAGATAATAGTCTTTTCATTATCAGGACAATTGGAGAGTCTATCTTAATCCCGAGATAAATGATGGACTTATGGTTGCAAGTGATATCATTTGAGTTATCAATGAGTACGATTATATAGCATAGTCTATCCTTGATAGTTTGGTGATATTCATTTGTTAATCGATAGAGGACTTCATTTATAGATATGGACATCGTGGCTCCATTTATTAAATGAGAGTATAATATCATCATATGGATGTTTTGAGGTAATTGGATATTAAATCTCAACGTTGAGTTTTCGATAGTGACTATTGAAAACATGGCTTCTGGACAAGTCAAAATATCCAAGTTCAAAACGTGGTCATATGAGTAAATATGGTAACTTGGAGAGTTATAGGCGATCTATGAACTCTTGGCGATTACTGATATTAATCACAAGGATACACTATCTCCAATATGATTGTCTAGGGTTATGAAAGAGGAACATCTTCCTTTTCTATCTTTATTTAAGAGTTCAATTTTAGCTCTTTAGTGGAATGAGTTAAAATTAATGGATCGGACCTAAGTGAATCATTTGTTGATTGTGATTAGGTTGTGTCTATTGAAGCTTAAATTTAGATAGCCCGCCAAGACCCCCAATCCACACGGACTTGCATGGATCACTTGATATATTCTACCGGACCAATTTAAGGGTCCATCTAGAATTGCATTTAATATATTAAGAATATAATTTGCACATTAATTATTTAATGGGCTGCTCAATTATATTTATATATTAATGAATGACATGTGGGCTTGTTTCTTTTAGTAAGAATGGGTCTGGTTCACATGTGGACTTTTTATTTAAAGTCCAATGGATTAAATGAAATAAGAAAATAATATATGGCCCATTTTTATACATGTGGGGCGGCAAGGTTAATAGATTAGCCTAATATATTATTTTGTTTCATTGTTTAATTAAATAAGAATTAATTAATTGTTTAATTAAGAAACAAATCTTTTTCTGATCAGGAAATATATTTCCTAGAGATATACTATTGGTAGTAGTATATTAAAAGTAAAAGACTTATTTGGTAAGAAAATAAATAATAAGTTTTATTTATTTAATCAAATAGGAAAGTCTTTTATTAAGTCAATAAAATAATAAAAATACTTATGAGTTGAATTAGGGTTAGGAGTCTAATTAACATGTGAATTAGGGTACAACACAAATCCTTTTTTGTAGAGGAAATTTGGCAACCCTAATTGGACCACATGGAGATTTCGGCCAACCCTAAAAGGAAGAGGAGAAAAATTTCGGCCACCCTATATAACACTTGTTATAGAATTCGGCCACCCTACTTGATTGATTCAATTTTCTTCTTCTTCAAAACTCATAGAAAAGTATTAGATTTTATTCTACTAAAACATAAAAGAAAAGAAAAAGATTATTCTTTTGATGGTACACTAATTGCTTGTTCATCAATAAGCTTGTGTGTACAACATCGAATTAGGTTCACGCGAGTTTCGATCATTAGATTGAGAACTCAAAAGTGACCGGAATAATCTTTGTATTCTTTTGATTGTTTTGTAACTAACAAAAGAAAAAGAAAAGTTTGTTTGTCCATTCTCAGGTTTGCAATTCAAAGAAAAGGGAGACCACGCTCCTAGGTGATTCACGTTCGTGCTAGGATTGAAGATCTTGCGGATTACCATCGACGTAAGTTAATCGGATCACGCGACAAAAGGTATTCAACTTTTGTTACTTTATATATGGTTAATTAATTTAAAAGGTTAAGGTTCATAAAAAGGAAAAATTTTAAAACATACTAAATCTATTTTTAGTCTCGCTTCCGCTGCGTGTATGATCGGACTTTTGCAAGTGCCAAAATTCCACACTTGGAATACACAAATCGAATGAGATGTATAATGGCAAGCGGGATCGTTCCTCAGGGAAAGGGAGGATATTTGGCTATAACTAAAATATGTACACTAATCTAAACTACGTGCGGAAAAGTAAAATTCATTTTTGGTTTTGGAATTTGTTTTAACAATTAAACTAAATGAAATTAATTAATCTAAAACAAGTAATGTAAAGGAAATGTGTGCTATATGATGATGGATATTGGGGAATTGAGTTGACAACTAAAAGATTTCCTAATGTAATGAACTAGTCCAATTAAGCACTTTAATCCAACTCAAAGTTTGTTCTTAAATTGATTTAACTTAATACTATGCAAATTCACACCTTGACTCAAGTAAGCCCTACTATGAGTCTTGGTGGAAAAAGATTCAAGCTCTTACCCAAGTGAACCCCACTATGAGTAATTGCCCAAATAATATTCTTAAGAACAAATTAAAGGTCTTGTACCAAATAACACATACATGCATCAATTTTCAATTTCATATATGCTAAAGATTGGAGAGTGAGTTGAAAGCCATTCAAACCCTAAACCACAACCTTCATATGTGAACCATTTTTACCACAACCTAAATTGAACCCCAATATTAACTTAGTAAAGTAAAAATGGCAACTTCAAAGCAATGAAATGAAAATATACCAAGAGAGGATTTTATAAATACATGACTAATTCAAATACATAGGATCATCACATAAGTTGTCTCATCAATTCCCCAATATAAGGGTTTAGTTGCACATAGTGGAAACATAAATAAACAGAGCAAAGTTGTAGAGAAAACCCATGATGGCCTTCACAAGTCTTCTTGTTCCTTGATGTGCTTGAGATTCCCTTGACCTTGGTGAATCTCCTCTTCTCTCTTCAATACATTTCAGAGATGAGATGGAAGAATGGTGGAGGATGAATTAATGGTGAGATGTTGGGTAATGGAAGGTTAGAGAGAGGTTAGAAAGGTTAGGGTTTCATGAAAGTGGTGGAGGTTAGTGAGAGAATGAGAAAAGGGGGTATTTATATGTGGCCCCATGAGTTAGTGTTGAAATCCCGGTGCTGCTGACGTGGCGCGTGATCGGCGGCCAGGCCGCCGAATGTAAACCGCCGAATTGAAAATAGACCTACTGGAATTGATCGGCGGTTGGAACGACGATTGGACTGTGGCCGCCAAATGCACCTGACACTTCTGGAATGGAACGACGGTTTCAAACGGCGGCCAGACCGCCGAATTGAACCGTCGATTTCCTCTTTTCTTGCCAAATGACCGTTTTGCCCCCAAATGCTCTTCTTTCGCCGCTTTTAGCCCAAAATCACCGGATTTCTTCGTTCTCCAACCCAGAATGCAAAAAGTACCTGTACAATCAACATCGAGCCATAAATTTCATGAATTTACACGAAAGTCAATCAAAAGTATCGGAAATATGGGGGATTTCTATATATGTAATGGCTCGATCAAATACCCCCAAACCTAGCTTTTGCTCGTCCCCGAGCAAATTCAAAAACAAAACTAGGGAAATCCGATAACCCAAAATAACCTAACTATGAACTAGTACTAAGGCTGCAGATATACACAATCATGAAAACAATCAAAAAGAGTGCGAATGCCAAATATGATGAGATACCATGAGAAATGTGCTAAAGTTGAAAGAACACAAAATCAATCCAATAAGTGCAATACTAGTCATGAATCCCACATTGAATTGTCTTTGCTTTGGCGACCACCTGCACAAGCGCTTCGGCCATATTTCGCCTCGACTCTAGGTCCTTACAAGATTCACTCTTATTTTTCCTCTCAGAACCTAGGTTTACACTCATACAAGCGTATGCGAATGAGTTTATGCAATGGGAACAAATTAAGACGCATACATGTATTTCAAAAATTGAACGCTCTTTTAAGTGAATAAGTCTCATGAAAGGAACCAAAAACCATGAACGCGGTAGAGCATGACAAAAGTTTGCATTCTCGAATGGAAAACCTACAAGATCAAATTGACTTTTCCTATAAATTGATGAGGCCGAGGGTGTTGTATGGTGAATGGTGGATACGGGAAGTGTGGGAAATTTCCGATCAAGCTTACAACTCTAGAGCAATGAGCTAAGTTTGAGCTCGAAAAACTACAAAAATTCCAACTAAGCTCATTTTGAGCAACTTGTAACAACATTCGCTACTCAATGAGAGCAACACCAATTTGGACTCATACAAGGCTCAATTTATTTATTCTTCTTCCTTGATTTTTTTTTTTTTCCAAGAACATACACATTACAAAAGCTTGAGTACGCAAGATCGGAAAGTTTAGGTATGGCTTGTGTTTGGGTTCAATGGTGTTTGGGAAAATGTTTGGCTTGGTGCTCGGCCACCATTATTAGACCTTTGAGCACAATTGGGTAGGAATTGAGTGAAAGTGTTTTGGTGTTTCCTATAAAAGTCATATCATCCTTTCAAGTAGGCAAACCACAAGAAATTGCAAACTAATGACATGATAACCACAATTGATGAATGTTCTATGGCTAGTGGTGCAAATGATGTGATGAGACTTCAATGATGCACAACAAAATGTGAAATGTGTTTAGGAATACAAAAAGAGGAACATAACCCTCATAGATTAGCTTTTAAGGCACGTGAACTTAGGGTAGTCTCAACTAATAGACCTACACACTCACACAAATGGCCACCTCTACTCAAATCAAGAAAGTATGGGACTAACTCATGACGTGCATGCAATAATAGATTGTCAATGAGCACATGACAAAGGTATCAAACCAAGCAAAATATGCTCATTCACGGCCTATATCGCACAAGCTTGGCAAAACTTTTGTTCCTAAAATTTTATTTTTACAAAAGAAATAAAGTCAAGTAAAGTTAAGTCATTCACATCCACACCCCCAAACCTAAATCCAACATTGTCCCTAATGTTGACAATGAGGACCCGGCAAGGAAGGTGCCCAAAAAATTCTATGAACAAAAAGTCATGCATAAAATCATGTGCAAAATATCCAATGAAGCACAATAAAATTCCCAAGAGTAGATAAAAAACATGCATAAGCAACTAAAACTAAGTCAGAAAAGTTAAACTAAAATCCGACTAAACATAATGTAAAGTGCCCAAATTGCTAAAAGTAAGTGCGAAACTAAAACTGAAATAAATGATGTAAACTGGATGAACAAATCTCAATGTGCGAGTGCATCTCTGTCATGATCTGAAGGTGTCTACCCATCCTCCTGCTGGTGCTGCTCCTGGGGCTCTGAGCTAGGGCCTGCTCCACCACTACGTTCTGAAGCTGTGACTGTGATCTCCCTCAGGACCTTAATCAGCTCATCTATCTGTTTCTGTTGATCTTTCTGCTGCTGAATTATGGTTGAAGCCCATGAGGGCGTCTGTTGTGAATACTCTATCGCCCATGCCTCAAACCATGCCGGTCTCTGCTCTGAAGGTGCATCTGTGGCAGCTGGAACTGCTCCAGGATCCTCCTCATCATCACTGCCCTCATCTCCTTCTTGCTGCTGGTGCAACACCCTCTGTCTCTTCCTTGACCCCAATGGCTGGAGGCACTCCACATTCTAGGGAGCTGATAGGTCCCTGAAAGTTCGGGCGTTGCAAGGGTCGCCCATGGTGTAATCCTCATCTCCGTCCCGCACTGGAACTCCTACCTAAATGCATAAATCAGAAATTAAGCAAGGAAAAGGAATAACCGACTTTTCTGTCTTTCCAGCTCTGGCGATTGCTAACTGGATCAGCCTCCCTACATCTACTTGCAGCTGAAATTTGATGCAGTACAATAACTGAGCAATCTCTAGCATGGTCTTCGTCTGCTGCTGTGTAGGCTTCAGAGAATGAGACAGGAATACCGCCCAAAATGCTAGAACTCTCTCCAATTCGAACTGGCGAAGGTCATGGTCTGCATCCCACAATTCTCTGTTATTCATTTCTCTCCTGAGGGCCTCAGCTAGTGCAGGATGGTACAGCTTGAAGATGTTGTTCCTCGGGATCCCGTTTGGTAGATCTGGTTGTGCAGTGGTCTCATAATACCGATTGATCTCTTGGGGACGAATGAATACGTCCACGCCCCTAACCTTCACAGATTTCCCTTCTAGGTATTCGTTATGGATCATGGACGCATAAAATTGCCGAACAATGCTTGTGTTAGCCCTGATGCGGGGTTTGGTGACAAAACGGTACCACCCCATTCCATCAACCTGCCGCCTAATGTCCAATGCACTCACGTCATCCAAATCAATGCCCCTGTCAGGATGGATGGTTCTGGAATTAAGGTTGTCCAGACGAATGGCATAGAGTGCATTGCGAAGGCTATGCTCATCAATCCTTCGGTTACGGGAGCCAGAAGCCTTGCCCTTTTTCGGTGCCATTCGGGAAGCGAAAATTCTGCACATCACAAATAAAAACCAAAGCACATAGTACCCAGCCACAACATGCCACATTTTTTATGATAACATCAACATAGGCACAATACAATATCAACATGACAACTAATCAATTATTTGTCATCAAAAATCAAATTTATGCCCACATTTAGTTACAACAATAATCTTTAACAAAGCAAGCATGTTAAACCCACAAGAATATGGCAATATAAGGTATTTCCAACACACCAAGCCACAATGTCATCTCTATCAATTGATTTACATTCACAAAATAGAGAATATCCATCCACATTCGCACTACAACAAAAATTGACAATTTAGGGCACATGCAAACATCAATCAACATCCTAGGAGCATTTTATTTCTAACACAAACAAAACCCAAGCATGCATTATCATCAATTCGGCCTCTAATCACAAAATCCCCAAATTTTTCGAACTAAACCTAACCCTAGCACTATCATGCGAAATTTCGGTCAATAGAGAGGTAGGATAAGTTAAATTCATGCAAAAACAAGTTAGAGGGGAGAATAACATACCTTAAAGCCTTGAGAGGGAAGAGAAGGAGAAGAATGCACCTTAGAAAAGTTTTTGGAGAGTTTTGAGTGAGAAAATTGTGTGGGGTTCGTGAAAGAGACAACCCTCTTAAGACCTGATATCGCGCATTCTGCGGCCATATTCGGCGGCCAGACTGCCGAATGTGACTGCAGAATTCCAATTTTGGCCCAAAACGCTGCCGTTTCGATAAGTGTACCCATTCGGCGGCCGATGAATTCTGCGGCCAGGCCGCCGATTCAAAACCTTTGTTTTGTGATTTGGAGACCTGATTCAATCGGCGGTCGATTTATGGCCGCCGTTCTGACCGCCGTTTTGTTGGCAGAACTTCTGTTTTTCATCGGCGGTTTAATTCGGCGGCCAGGCCGCCGAATTTGACCGCCGATGTCTGAAATTTTGGCAATCTTATTCTGCATCCTTGCTTATCAACTGCACACTTACACAAAACTCATCAAACCAAAAGAAACCCCCAAACCTGTCTTGGACAAGGTTTCCAACTCATTGGTTCAATAAGTTTTCATGAACCAATATCCAATACAAATTAGGGGATAATTTCACAAAATCCTTAAACTTAACAATTAACAAAACAAAATGTACAAAATGAAATCTATCTAAGTGGGATTCTTTTTTTTGCTAAACTCATCTAGAGGTTTTGTTCAATGGATCACCCTCATCTTTTCAAACCCAAATTTGTTTCACTACCCTCACCTTCCTCCAAGTCAAGTTATTATTCCTTGTGTAACTCTTGAAGTATTAATCACATTGGGACCTTTTGTGTCCACTTCTAGAGCAAAAATAGCAAGTTGGTGAAGGGATAGAAAATTTACCTCTAAGGTGAGTGTTTCTTGATACAAGGGATTGCCTATTGCTTCCTTCCCGGCTCTCCCTTTTCCTTGTTGGCACATACCTTGAAGGCATTTTCAATTCTGATTGATGCTTCCCTTTGGGTACATTTTTCTTTGTTGATGTTGCATGAGGGTTCCCACACCCATGGGTGTTGTTTAGCAAGGTTGGTTTGTTGGTTAAGGCTTTGATTGCTTGTTCGGATTTGTCAAGCTTCACAAGATAATCACATTCTTTTACCCTCATAATTTTCAGAACATTGTCTTTGCCTTCCAACTCATTCTTCATGACCCGCATTTTCCTCTCAAAATCTTCCCTCATTGCTTCCTTTTCTTGCACAGTTTCAATCACCTTTTTTTGAAGCAAAATCTTCTCTTCTTTAAGCAAATCCCTCTCTAACATCAACTCCATCTTTTGACTCCTCAATTCATAAACTTTCTTGGGGGCTTCTTTAACATGGACCTCCTCTTCTTCATCCAAGATTGCAAGGAGCTCGTCCAAATAATCGTTTGGGGAATTCGGAAGCTTCCCCGATTCAATTACACCTACAGTAAAACAATCAACCGCACCAAGAAGTTCTGAAGAGTTGAAAATGTTGATGTTGATGACTTCCCCAAGCACCTTCATGGACAACCTTCCATTTTTCACATCGATGACCGCTTTGGTAGTAGCCATAAAAGGTCTTCCAAGCAAAATTGGCAGCTCATTGTCTCTCTTATTCTCACCATCCATTTCTAACACAACAAAATCTGTTGAGACACTCAATTTACCAACCTTAATTAGCACATCTTCCACAATTCCCTTTGGATGCCTAACCGATTGGTCCGCCAAGACTAATGACACTGAACTTGGTTTGAGGTTTTGGAGCTCAAAGTGTTTATACACTGCATAAGGCATAACATTAATACCAGCTCCAAGATCAAACATTGCCTTTTGGTCATCCCTTCCACCTATTGACACATTGATAACAAAGTTTCCAGGGTCTTTGAGTTTAGGAGGTAGGGTCATGTGAGAGGTATTTGAAGTGGAAAGTACAGTGATGGACTTAGCTTGTTCGGGTTAGCTAAGGAATTTCCCCGTTTCTTGTTTATTCAAAGCCTCGGCAATTTGACCAAGTTGGGTTTCCAAGTTCTTCATTGATGCGCCCATATTGGTAACTACGGCTTCGAGAGAACTCAACCGTTGCCCATCTGGTAAAATAGGCTCTACTTGTTGTTGCCTTGCTTGGTTGTTGTAGAAATTTCCCGGTTGATTCCATTGATTGGCTTGGCCACTCCCCGATCCTTGACCTTGGTATAACCCCCGGTTGTTGTTGTACCCTTGATTCACCTCTTGGCTAAGCAAATCCGAGTTCAATGCATTGTTGTTTGAATAAGAAAGGTTCGGATGGCGCCATTTTGGATTGTAAGTTTGAGAGAACACACCACCTCTATCTCTTTGTTGATATCCCATTGCTTGGACTTCCTCTTGGAATCCATCACAACCTTCTCCATCTCTTCCTTGAATATGGCTTGCACTCCCTTGATTGGTCATGAATGATTGCATAGACAACATCGTGGCTTGCATAGATTGCATTTGCTTGGCCAACTTCGAAACTTCAATTGTCGTCTCGGTTCCTCCTCCTATATCATGCCTACCATTTGCTCTTGTGCTAAAATTGCATTGTTGGGACATAAGAGCAAGCCTCTCACACACATCCATCACAAAAGCCGCCGTCTTGTCCGCGGTTGAGCCTCCACAAGCATTAGTAATCAAAAGTTGTGTATGAGGAGAGAGTCCTTCTTGGAATGAGGATACCTTGTATTCATCGGGGAGTATGTGGGGAGGAAGTTGTGCCAGTAGGGATTGGAACCTCTCCCATGTCTCATGAAATGAATCACCAATCTCTTCTTGAAACCCCGTAATTTGCATCCGCAAATCCCTCTTCTTGTTTGATGGAAAGAATCGGTTGAAGAATGCTTCACACACCGCCTCCCATGATACAAGAGATCCGGGCTTTTGGGTATTGAGCCATTTTTTTGCATTGTCCTTCAAACAAGTTGAGAAGCACCTCATTAGTAGTTGTTCCTTTGAAAGTGTACCCATCCTTGATGTAAAGGGGAAGGTCTCCACTACCCCACTAAGATCCTTCATGAATTGTAAGCAGTCTTCATTTGGTTTGCCAAGGAAGGATGGTAATTGGCTAATGTGCATGGTCTTGAGCTCATATGACTTCGTGAGCTCATCAAGAACATTGGCCGGTGGTTCATTTCCAATGATAGGTCTTGAATATTGTCCCATGGTGAGTTGTCTTGGAGGGTTTTCCATTTGTGGGTATTGTACATTTTGTGGGATATTCATTGGTGGGGGTGGATCATTGGGTGGGTTTTGGTTTTCTCTCCCGTCTTCCATATTCACCCGTGCCCTTTCAGCGGCTCTTGCTAGTCTTCCAACTTGATTAATACGATCGTTGAAGGGAAACAGAATACCTCCCCTAGAACGACGTCCGTGCATACACTAGCAAACCTGAAACACCAAAAACAAAAAATACCAAGAAGTAAAAAGATAAAAATAACACAATTAAACTACTAAACTATGTCCTAAACTAGAATAGCCAAATATAACGCTGCCGATCCCCGGCAGCGGCGCCAAATTTTGGTCGCACTTTTACAAGTGCCAAAATTCCACACTTGGAATACACAAATCGAATGAGATGTATAATGGCAAGCGGGATCGTTCCTCAGGGAAAGGGAGGATATTTGGCTATAACTAAAATATGTACACTAATCTAAACTACGTGCGGAAAAGTAAAATTCATTTTTGGTTTTGGAATTTGTTTTAACAATTAAACTAAATGAAATTAATTAATCTAAAACAAGTAATGTAAAGGAAATGTGTGCTATATGATGATGGATATTGGGGAATTGAGTTGACAACTAAAAGATTTCCTAATGTAATGAACTAGTCCAATTAAGCACTTTAATCCAACTCAAAGTTTGTTCTTAAATTGATTTAACTTAATACTATGCAAATTCACACCTTGACTCAAGTAAGCCCTACTATGAGTCTTGATGGAAATAGATTCAAGCTCTTACCCAAGTGAACCCCACTATGAGTAATTGCCCAAATAATATTCTTAAGAACAAATTAAAGGTCTTGTACCAAATAACACATACATGCATCAATTTTCAATTTCATATATGCTAAAGATTGGAGAGTGAGTTGAAAGCCATTCAAACCCTAAACCACAACCTTCATATGTGAACCATTTTTACCACAACCTAAATTGAACCCCAATATTAACTTAGTAAAGTAAAAATGGCAACTTCAAAGCAATGAAATGAAAATATACCAAGAGAGGATTTTATAAATACATGACTAATTCAAATACATAGGATCATCACATAAGTTGTCTCATCAATTCCCCAATATAAGGGTTTAGTTGCACATAGTGGAAACATAAATAAACAGAGCAAAGTTGTAGAGAAAACCCATGATGGCCTTCACAAGTCTTCTTGTTCCTTGATGTGCTTGAGATTCCCTTGACCTTGGTGAATCTCCTCTTCTCTCTTCAATACATTTCCAAGATGAGATGGAAGAATGGTGGAGGATGAATTAATGGTGAGATGTTGGGTAATGGAAGGTTAGAGAGAGGTTAGAGAGGTTAGGGTTTCATGAAAGTGGTGGAGGTTAGTGAGAGAAGGAGAAAAGGGGGTATTTATATGTGGCCCCATGAGTTAGTGTTGAAATCCCGGTGCTGCTGACGTGGCGCGTGATCGGCGGCCAGAAAAGGCTGCCAGGCCGCCGAATGTAAACCGCCGAATTGAAAATGGACCTATTGGAATTGATCGGCGGTTGGACTGTGGCCGCCGAATGCACCTGACACTTCTGGAATGGAATGGCGGTTTCAAACGATGGCCAGACCGCCGAATTGAACCGCCGATTTCCTCTTTTCTTGCCAAATGACCGTTTTGCCTCCAAATGCTCTTCTTTCGCCGCTTTTAGCCCAAAATCACCGGATTTCTTCGTTCTCCAACCCAGAATGCAAAAAGTACCTGTACAATCAACATCGAGCCATAAATTTCATGAATTTACACGAAAGTCAATCAAAAGTATCGGAAATAGGGGGGATTTCTATATATGTAATGGCTCGATCAGTGTACTACGATTTTTCCCTACACATGATGCTTTAGTTATATCTTTACATATCGCTAATTGCTTAACTAAACGTATCTTAATCGATAATGGTAGTTCTTGCAATATTTTATTTAACATCGCTCTAAGAGAAATGCAGGTCGACGAGTCGAAGCTTAGTCGTTGAACGACTATGTTAACCGGGTTCAGTGGAGAACAAAAAAGCACACTATGCGAGATTGTACTACCGGTCTATGCTGAAGGGGTCAACTTGTACACCAATTTCCTTGTGCTCGACTGCCAATCTTCTTACAACGCCATAGTAGGCAGACCATGGATACACGAGCTAAAAGCGATACCGTCAACTTATCATCAGATGATCAAATTTCCTACCAAGTGGGGGGTGAAAGAGATCAAAGGGGAACAACGAGCAACCAGAGAGTGTTACCAAAATGCCATGAAAAAGAAGAAACAAGATTTATAGCAATTACAGGAAACCAATGTCGAGTCAACTCAAAACAAGCCACAAATGGAGGAACTCGACGAAGTGTCGATCGATCCAGATCACCCCAATAATAAAGTCTACATCGGGTCCAGATTACCGGACGACATCCGAGAACAGTTGATCACATTTCTCAAGGAACGTCGCAGCAGTTTCGCTTGGTCACACGAAGACATGGTTGGTATCGACCCTGAAGTAATAGTACACCAATTGCAGGTCAACCCAGATCATCAACCAGTAAAACAAAAGCGAAGAAAGTTCGCTCCAGAAAGGAACAAGGTGATCAACGACGAAATCCAAAAACTTATCGACATCAGATCGGTGAGGGAAGTAAAATACCCTGACTGGCTAGCGAACGTCGTAGTAATCAAAAAGAAAAATGGGAAATGGAGAGTCTGCATCGACTTCACAGACCTCAACAAAGCCTGCCCCAAAGACTCTTTCCCACTACCTCACATCGACATGCTAGTCGACGCGACTGCGGGACACGACTTACTAAGCTTCATGGACGCATACTCCGGCTACAACCAGATACTGATGCACCCCGACGACCAGGAGAAAACGGCCTTCGTCACAGAGCGAGGTACATTTTGCTACAAGGTAATGCCTTTTGGTTTAAAAAATGCAGGTGCAACCTACCAAAGGCTGGTCAACAAAATGTTCGCAAAGATGCTTGGATCGACAGTGGAAGTCTACATCGACGATATGCTGGTCAAATCCTTATACGCACAACAACATATCGACCATCTGAGGCAGTCGTTCGACGTTCTTGACGAATATGGTATGAAACTAAACCCCACTAAATGCTCTTTTGGTGTATCTTCAGGAAAGTTTCTAGGTTATCTGGTCACCCATAGGGGAGTCGAAGCAAATCCAGACTAAATACGGTCGATAGAAAATATCGAGTCACCCAGATGCATCAAAGACGTGCAGAAACTTACCGATCGTGTAGCAGCACTGAATCGCTTCATCTCCAAGTCGTTCGAACAGTGTCTACCATTTTTCAATACCCTCAGAAAAAACAAGTCATTCGAATGGAACGACAATTGTGAGAGGGCGCTACAGGATTTGAAGACATACTTAAAGTCGCCACCACTATTATCGAAACCAAAGGACAACGAAACACTGTTCATATATCTGGCTGTATCCAACACTGCTGTAAGCGCAGTCCTCGTCAGAGAAGAAGAAAACAACCAACATCCAGTCTACTACGTAAGTAAAACCTTACTCGACGTAGAAACCAGGTATAGTCGACTGAAAAAACTTGCGCTAGCTCTTGTCGTCGCAGCACGCAAATTAAGGCCATAATTCCAATGCCATTCCATCAAGGTACTAACCACTTACCCGCTTAAAAACATTTTGCATAAACCTGAGCTCTTAGGTCGATTGACGAAGTGGGCAGTAGAACTCAGCGAGTACGACATCAGTTTCCATCCACAATCGGCGATAAAATCATAGGTACTAGCCGATTTTATTTCAGACTTTACCCCTGGTGAAAGTGTGCAGGTCGAACAGGAACTGATAGCATTCACAGAAACACCTACACCCGGAATATGGATCTTGTCGGTCGACGGATCCAGTAACATCAAAGGTAGTGGGTTAGGATTGGTACTCAAATCCCCACAGGTAGACATACTAGAGCACTCGATCCACTGTGGTTTTCGTGCGACAAACAACGAGGCTGAATATGAAGCCTTGATCGCCGGGCTCAACCTCGCAAAAAGCCTAAGTGTGAAAAGCATTAAGGTGTTAAGCGACTCCCAACTCGTTGTTCGACAGATGAATGGCACATATGAGGCAAGGGATCAGCGAATGTCGGCCTACCTAGTCAAAGCCAAAGAACTTCAATCGACCTTTGATGAATTTTTGATCGAACAAATACCAAGATCTGAAAATGTACGAGCAGAAGCATTAGCAAGCCTTGGGTCGACAACAACAAATGGTCCAAAGTCGATTCCTATAGTTCATCTTATGTCTCCGTCAATTCAAGAAACAGAAATACTGGCACCAGTTGACGATGGAAGAAACTGGATAGAACCAATCTTCAATTACCTCCAAGCTAACATTCTGCCGAACGACAGGACAGACGCAAGGAGAATCAAGGCAAAAGCAGCTAAATTCTGCGTCATATACGACAAACTCTACAAAAAGTCATTCACCGGACCCTACTTGAGGTGCGTCACCAAGCGAAAGGCGTACGACATCCTCAAAAGTCTACACTATGAGGAATGCGGAAACCATTCTGGCACACGTAGTTTATCAAACAGAGCCATCACAGCAGGATATTACTGGCCGACCATGAGGACTGACTCTCAAAACCACGTCAAGTCATGCGACAAATGACAACGCTTCGCACCAGTTTCGCATCTCCCCCCAGGTATGTTAAATTCAATTTCGGCTCCTTGGCCTTTTATGAAATGGGGGATGGACATTGTAGGTAAGCTTCCGACAGTGCCCGGGGGCATCGTCTACATGTTGGTCCTGACAGACTACTTCACCAAATAGATAGAAATCAGAGCATATCAACAAATACGCGACATTGAGGTACGCGATTTCGTATGGAAAAATATTATATGCAGGTTTGGAGTACCCAGGGAAATAGTGACCGACAACGGGTCCCAATTTATTTCGTACGATTTTAAGAATTTCTGTGACAAATATGGGATCAAACTAAGTTTCTCGACTCTACGATATCCTCCAGCAATTGGGCAAGCAGAGTCGATTAACAAAACTATTATCAATACATTGAAGAAACGACTTGAAGTTGAAAAAGGCGAGTGGGTAGAAAAACTTCCAGAAATCTTGTGGTCGTACAGAACTACCCCACGACGATCGACAGGAGAAACGCCCTTTTCACTCATCTATGGCTCGGAAGCCGTCATTCCAATAGAGACCAGGCTGTCGACCGCCCGTAGCGAAAATCCTAATGAAGAATAAAACAACGTGGAGCTCAACTTCGAGCTTGATCACCTCGACGAACGACGAGATCGTGTTACTCTAAGAATCCAGTCGTACCAACAACAGGTCGCTCGACACTATAATAAAAAAGTAAGGGCCAGAGTCTTCAAACTCCATGACTGGGTACTGCGACGAGTCTTCCAAAACACAAGGGAAGAAAGAGCTGGAAAATTAGGACCGACTTGGGAAGGACCATATCAAATAACAGATGTCGTCTGTCGAAGAGGGTCGAGAAATACACAACAGCTAGAATGCTCTACATCTAAAACAGTACCACTTCTAAACTTAGTCTCAAATTATTTCATTATTCTATTTTTCGACACGTTACTAACCGACCCAGGAAGAGCAATGATGACAACTTCGTGCAACTAAGTGCAATACTGAGCTCACAAACATTTTTTACAACGCTGTCAATTTCGACAAACACTGGTGGATGATTCAGAGGTGTATCGACGTCAAACTCCCAATCAACTCATTTGACAATCGCATATTAAGAGTGGGGGAATAACACTGGGGGTAGTCGACTATCAAACGGATGTACGCGAAACTTTTATATAAAAAGGTCTTGTCGACCATCGAACGCTTGTAAGCGATTTCTCATGTAAAAAGATCATGTAGACTATCAAACGTATGTACGCGAAACTTTTATATAAAAAGGTCTTGTCGACCATTGAACGCTTCTAAGCGATTTCTCATGTAAAAAGATCCTGTCGACTATCAAACGCATGTACGCGAAACTTTTATATAAAAAGGTCTTGTCGACCATCGAACGCTTGTAAGCGATTTCTCATGTAAAAAGATCATGTCGACTATCAAATGCATGTACGCGGAACTTTTATATAAAAAGATCTTGTCGACCATCGAACGCTTGTAAGCGATCTTTCTGTAAAAAGGTCTTGTCGACCGTATATAACGCATGTACGCGAATGTTTCTGTAAAAAGGTCTTGTTGACCGTATATAACACATGTACGCGAATTTTTCTGTAAAAAGGTATTGTCGACCATATATAACG
This sequence comes from Acer yangbiense, assembly GCA_008009225.1. Taxonomy (NCBI): domain Eukaryota; kingdom Viridiplantae; phylum Streptophyta; class Magnoliopsida; order Sapindales; family Sapindaceae; genus Acer; species Acer yangbiense. The sequence continues at coordinate 41,799,497 of CM017771.1, read as the reverse complement.
CATGTACGCGAATTTTTCTATAAAAAAAGGTCTTGTCGACCATATATAACGCATGTACGCGAATTTTTCTGAAGAAAGGTCTTGTTGACCATATACAACGCATGTACGCAAATCCGAATTTCTCCGAGTAAATAAAAAGTATCTTTTTCGACTATTTCTTTAAGGGAAACGTTAAAGAATCCTAGCAACTCTTCACGAATATTACAACCCTCAATAAACGCGTGTAAGAGATCTCTATACGACAGTCGACGTCGTTCGACTTACGAATGTGCATAAGTTTACAGGCTTATTACATTCAAAATTAAAACTTTTTTACGATTGAGCATAAGTTTATAGGCTTATCTTATTCGTTTCACGTCGTTTGACCTACGATTGATCATGAGTTTTTCAGACATCTCACTCAAGCTATAACTTACCATTGTGTAAACCCCATTATTTGATGGTCGTATGTTCTATTTTCACAATATCAGATCCAAGTAAACAAAAGAAGGTCGATCCATTCAAATAAACAAATATTCTTTTACAAGCAAGGTCGATCAAGATTATCCAACGTTACAAAATAAAAGATGGAAAAATTTCAGGGAGCATCACTAGGAGGAGGAACGACAGTAGCAGCAGCAGCACTCTCTTCATTGTTGTCGGGGCATTCATTAGTCCCAGGGCTCTTGTCGACATCCACAGCATCTTCTCCAGCAAGGGATTCTTCAATCTTCAGACGCTCCATCTCCTCGTAGAGGTCAATTTCCTCTTTCATGTGTTGAGGATCCCATTGGACGCCCGACAAGAACTCTTTAAAAAGCTCCGCCCTAGCCTTGCAAACAGCTTCCACCGCTATCGACAACGCCCGCTCCTTTAGAGCCTCGACCATTTTTTCTTGTTGACCAGCTGCCTCTTTAAACTTTGTCACCTCGGCCTGGTGTCGGTCCCTTTCATTTTTTTACTCCTCCTCCAAGGCCATTTTTTGGTGCTCCATTACACCCTTCTCCTTGGAGAGCTTCGTATTTTCTGCTTTAAGAGCGTCAGCCGCCTTGCGATGCATCACACTCTTGTCATTTACGGCCTTATATCGACCATGTAGATGCAGTGTCGCCTGGTAGGCCTACATAAACGAGATATCGAATCGTCAAAGAATACATAAGAGAATACTACTAGTGAAAACAAAAGTCTTTCTACCTGGAAATTCGATAGCAGCAACGTATCAAAAACTTCCTCCGTCTTGACGTTCTTCAAGTGCAAGTCGTCGTGAGCAAGAGTGAAGTCATCCGACCTCTTCAAAAATCCTGCAGGATCCTTGAATGACGAGAGCCCAGAAGCAAGGAGCTTCATTGGAGAATCAGGCTCAAAATCAGCCTCAGCCGACTTTTCTTTTGAGCTGGTTGCTGCTTTCTTCTGTCGATCGACAACAGAAGTCTTTTTTTACCTCTTTGTCAGCCGACTCCTTTCTGGCGACGAATCTAGGATTTGGTCCGCTGCGGCTGAAGCGCCTTCCATCGACTTCCCTGCAAGCCGTTTCCGTTTGGCTTGAGATACCGCCCGTTTCTTGGCAATTTCATCTCTGAAACGCCTCATGGTCTCAACATTGTCAGGAACGTTAATTTCTGTGCTCGCCATCGTTGTCACTACGAAACGACGTTCAACATCAGTTAGAGGCGGTAAAAAAACTCAAATCGTACTGAAGAATCTCAAAACTCCTCCTAATCCATATGTACGACAGGAAATCCTTCACATGAGGATAGGGTCCGCGCGACCTATTTAGTGTCGACCACCTCCACAGTCGACTTGGCCTAAAATTACCTTCCGTAAGCAAGTTACTAACACTCCTTTGGTTAGCAGGGATCTCTAATAAAGCCCTGGTACGCTCAGGTGCAACTTCGCACGACGGAGGTTTTACCGTCCCCTTGATTTCTGCAAAGACAATGAAATGATCAAAACAAGCAACTCACAAAGAATACATACAAGTATATCAATCGACAGTTTACGAAACTTACCATATCGATTCCAAATCCGTCGATATTGATACTCCTCCTCCCCTCTCCTCCATGGGCCATCGACCAGAGGCCCCTTCGAGAAAAAGAACGTATCTTTCCAGAGTCTGTCGTTCGACTTAGTGTCGATAATAAGTTCCTTCTTTTTATTTCGAGGCACTAATGAGTAACGACAATGTCGATTAGATGCTCTTTCAGATAATAATTATGAAGTAGACACTCCAATCCGAATTGTACATTATGCCTCTCACTTAATATTCCTAGACCCAATAGTATTCTCCAGGTCTTGGGCATCAACTGACCAGGAGCTAGATCATAGTATAACAACATTCGTCGAACGAGCTGAGGGACAGGAAATCTAAAACCTAAACGGAGGGTGTACTCATAAAAACACGTCCACCCTGGAATATCCCAATCAGCACGTTCATGTTCCCTTGGCGCACGTAATTCAACATCGTTAGGAATACCGTAAATCGTCCTTATGCCAGGCAACATATCCTCTGTGATCAAGCTCGCCGGACTATCTCTCAATATACCTAAAGGTCGACCAGATGTCGACACTTCAGGAACCTCAATATATTCTGGTTGTTCGACAGCCGACGCGATAGCATACACAGCGCCCTGCTCTAGCATATCCCTAGCATTTATAGGGACAGTCGTCAACGGACCTTCAATTGTGACTCGTCGATCGACGTCTCGAGTCCTACTATCGACTCCATCATCATCAACTCAAATCCTACTATCGACTCATCCATCTTCATCACTGGGAGTCCAGTTAATTTCCAAGTCTGAGATTGTGTCCTCGTTCGACATCGTATCTCCAAAATCTGACAAATGCAAAAAATGCACAAGTCGGACAAAAGCTGAACGCTACAATCACAACCTAAGGATATTTTGACCAAAAACCTAAGGTTGGGTTTCCTAACCTCTACTTGAAAGCCAACCTAGATCCTAAGATGAGGAATCTACCTACTATCGAAGGCTTCCAGATTCTAAACGAATGCTCTCATTACAACGACATACATAAACACAGAAACAACACTTCGCAAGCAAAACCAACTTGATATGAATCAAAACCTCAAAATTCAACAAAAAAGAACATGCGAAAGAACTTCACGCAAACACGAAATATACATTTCTACTTGGGAGTTTGTTCTATTTCACACAAGGAAAAAGAATAAAATATAAAAAAAAATTAAAATTTTTTTTTTTACCAACCTGAAAGATTCGTGAAAGAGGTCGTGAAAGAATCCTACGATCCTTGAGAGAAACCTACAATCAAGTTTCAACGAAGAAATCGAAGAGAGCAAACGAAGAAGTTGGAGAGTTGCTCTGACAGATGCTTGCAAAATAAGTGTTGCAAAATAAGTGAAATAATCAGAGTTGCAAGCGAAATAATCAGAGAATGGAACGGTTTGGGATTTTATAAAACCCAAGTAACCCTAGTTGACACGTGTCGACACCCCTTCAACTGTCGGTTAACCCAAGCAAACCGCACCGGTTAACCTAGGTAAACGATTTGAGTTTAAATTTCAAAAAGTTACCTTGAACTCTGCGCGTGAAAATTAATGCAACTGACACCAGCATGGAAAATTTAAACGCCTCCATCACATCAATTCGCCGTCAATTATTGCAAAAAGACTATCGTCTAACGACAACTCATCATCGACGACATGACGTCGTTCGTCCAATACAATTTGGCACTTAAAAACAATGTTTAAAGATACTGATCCCATTCGACATAGTCGGGCGACGACTGTGGTCAGCTCAAACGAAAAATCACTATCGATTCCACTTAACACGGAGTTCGTTGGACATTGGTCGATTCAGTGAAAATCACTCTCCAAATCAATATTCTTTAGAGAGTGGGGGACAAACTGTGGTAGCCAAAAATGGCTCGCTGGCCCAGCCCAACAAAGTATAAACCTATTTTTATAATAGGTCCCATTTAAGCCCATTGTATTGAATTCAACCCAAACCCATTGCGTTGGGGCGACCCAACACTGATGATAGCAAAGGCTATCGTCAGAAGACTTGTTCAAAATATCAGTTACCAAAAGGCTTAGTAACCGCTGGTAACTGCCCATTCGAGAGGATCTTGCTCCTGAGATCACGCCCATAATCAAGGTTGACAAAGTGAAAGTTGGGGCTATGCCTTCTACTATAAAAGGGAGGCTCATTCACTTGGAAGCCTCTCTCGCCTTCCTAACTAAAGCTTAAAAATAGCGTATTGAAACTCTGCCTCCAAGAAGATTCGAGCCACCGGAAATCAACCATCAACATCGTTACGATTTATCGCTCAGCCCAAGCGCACATAAGGCTATAATCCGGCCACCACCATCTCATTCCCTCTACCTCATATCTCTATTCTAAAGTTCTTTTGCAGGCATTTCGAAGTTCAGACGACCATTTGCGAACATCAGTCGACGTTGACCAATCAGCTTCCAACCCAATTGCTTTGGGCCTAATTCAACCCGACCCGTTTGACGTACCAAATCGTTCGACCACCCACAGCAACCGTACACCACAATAGCTAAATAGCTATGATACATATGGAATGCAAATTAAGACCCTCCAACTAATTGAATTAAATCCAATCGTTCAAGATTGAAGTAAGAGAAACTATTCTAATCACTTTACCAATGGAATGATGATAAAATAATTAGAACAACACTTTGATTTCCCTAAAAATGCCACAAACTATGAAGTTTGATAAGTTTAAAGAAAACAAAGATTTTTAAGGTTTTTGAACGCCACAAGCTGAATAAGCTTAATAAGTTCCAAAGTTCATGCAAGAACTTAAAAACAAAACACTCACAAAGTGCTCAAATAAGTTTATTACTCAAATCTGTCATAACAAAGAAAATCAGCCTTGTTTATACAGAACAAAGACCAAGAATAGTTACAAAGAAAGATATCAGCCATTAAACACAAATGTAACAGCCCATTAAATGTGTAACCAACCCTGAAAGTTCTTAAAATACTCGAGGTGTGTTCATCAATATAAAGCTAGAGGGGGGGTGAATAGATTTTATCTAATTATTACCCAATTTTCGCATGCATGTCAATTTTACGAAAATACCCCTAGCAAGTCAACAAAACATACAAGTGTAATAAGATGCGGAAATAGTAAATGACACTTGATGTATACGTGGAAAACCCAACCACTGGGAAAAACCACGGGCTGTTAAGTGCGCCACACTCGGACCTCGAAATCCACTATATGAAAAGACGGTTACACCCTCAAGTGATTCTCGGACCCTCACCCTAGATAACCTCAGGCTATGGACACTACCAATCGCCACTCTTGGTTCAATCCCTAGTGATATCCCCTGATACACTACTCTTGGCGTGAGCACCCTCTAATCTACCACGCGGGCCTTTTATAGCGGCTCTAGTCCAATTTGCTTGAGGCCTAAGCAACCTTAGCCCCAAGACTTCAATCTCTCAAAAGAGATGCACAACCCTATGTGAATATGTATGAATATTCAATTAATGCAATAAGAGCTAGGGTACTCTAAATGCTTACCTAGGATTATAAGATGACAATATAATCAATCCTAGATATCACATATAGCTATATGACATGGCATATAACTTTAGCTAAGTAAAGGATCACCAATCCTAGATACAAAGCTATCATATAAAACCCACAAACATTCAAAGGATTAACTAGTTGATTAAAAAACAATCTATCAACCTAGTTATCAATACATCACACAAGAATGTTCATGGCATAGCTTTTAGGCAATAATGACCTAATCAAATAAGCTATGAAAAATAATCTCAATTAACAAATGAGATCAATTAGCTAGATGGCATATGAACATTAAAGCCTAGCTAATAAATAATAACCCAATCAACACATAATCTCAATCTTATATGTAGAAATTAATCTAAACACATATAAGTAAAATATGAGATAAAATTGATAAGTAGAAACACTAATTATGTAAGATAAAAGTGTTCAACAAATCATACCATGTGTGTTGAAGAAGTCCCATGCATTAGCATATGCTAGATGATCCTAGATGATGCTTAGATGAAGATTTATGCATGTGGGAATGGGTTTAGAGAGATAAAGATATGATCTTTAAGCTTTCTCTCTCAAGTCTCTCTAAATATCTCTCTAGGGTTCTTATGATCAAAGACTTGTCTTCTGAACCAGAGATAAGGATGTATTTATAGAGACTAAAAACAGGGCAGGTGAAAATACAATTTTGCCCTTGAAACGCACCGATCGGCGGTTTCATTCGGCGGCCAGGCCGCCGAACAAAACTTCCGAATGGCTCCCGTGTGGAACAGGGGAACTTCGGCGACTTCATTCGGCGGTTTGGAAACCGCCGATCCCAACCGCCGTTTTGGACCCGAGAGATATATTTCAATCAGGTCTCATTCGGCGGTTTCGAACGGCGGCCAGACCGCCGAACGTAACCGCCGATTCACCAAAAATGGTGAAACCAAGGAGAAGCCAAAGGCATCTCCACCGGCGATCATCGCGCAAAACAAAGCACATTACCGTGCACGCGCGGACGTTTCCGAACATCCTTAGGGAAACGAATTACTCCACACTAAAAGCTAACATACATGAAGTGCAAGTGTGGGTATTGAATGCATCCTAATGCCTAACATGTCATGGCATTATCATATAACAAGATGCAATCAATTCAACATGCAAGAAGAGATATTGAATAAATCAATAAAGCACAATGCACACAAAATATAAACACACCATACAAGAATAAGAGTTATGCATGTTGTGTGTGTGTGTGCAACTATATCTCTTCAAGCCAATGTAAGCACTAGATATATACCTTTGGTGCTTGTCCTTTTGAGGTCTTGGAAAGGGTCTTGATCTTCAACAAACACCTAGACTACCCTTACAACCAAACCCCAACATGTGGTTTGACCACGAAATAAGCCAATCAATAATGGGAATCCTTACAAACCCTTAACTATGTAACCGCCCATTAATAAGACAACTAGACCATGAATGTGGGCCATAAATGATTCAGCCTTTGAAACTCCTTTTTCCTAATCAAAGGACACATGAACTCACACTTAACAAAATAAAATAAATGTTAAGTTAAAAACCCAACACAATTAAAACCCAAGCCCACAAAACCCAACACAATTAAAACCCAAGTAACATAAAATAAGCCCACAAAACCCAACATGGCCGAATGTCCTTTTATTCTTCAAGATAGGCTAAATACTTCATTCTAACAAGGCTGGACTCTTGTCTTCATGATTTGGACTTGCTTGAAATATGTTGACCAATTTAGACTCTTCTTGCATCCTTAGAACTGAGACCAAATCTTGACTAGCTTGCTCCTTCCAAATGCTTTCCATTAAACAAGTTAAGGCTTCTTTCATCCTTTTAGCTTTAGCTCGTGTCATTGGTCCTCCATTAATGGTTAAAGGATCTGGATATTTTCCATCCTTAGCCGAATGGTGATTAACTTGCTGGTCCATAAAATTCCCCCTTTCCTTGAAAGGATTCATCCTCAAATCAGCACCTTCATCACCTACATCAAACAAAGACAAATCAAAAACATTGAAGGTTGCACTAACATTGCCATACTCACTTGGTAGTTCCAGCTTGTATGCATTGTCATTGAATCTTTGAAGGACTCGAAATGGTCCATCCCCTCTTGGCATGAGTTTAGACTTCCTTTGGCTAGGAAATCTTTCCTTCCTCAAGTGTACCCAAACCCAATCACTAGGTTCAAATACTACTTGCTTTCGGCCCTTGTTGTGTGATGAGGTCGTTTTGGTACTCAACAAAATACAATATTGATGTTCTTTTGAAAACAGTATTTTAAACACTTTGAAAATCCTTAAGGATAATATTTCTTAGCAAGTGATAAGCAAAGTTCGTTCCACAGGGAGATTGAGGATGTATTGAATCAATTGACTAATCTAAAGCAATAAAATAATTATTGAAAATGGATAGTTGTTTGGGTTTTACAACCCATGTAAATGCTATTAAAATAAACATACAAAAATGATATGAAAAATAGAATACTCAACAATCTTGATAAGAGAGATGATAAAATCAATTCAGAGAAGTTAGGGAATAGATTAAGTTACTCATGAATCTTGGTAATGCTTTTAAAACTCAATAATCACCAATCTCATAAATGCTAGCCATTTGTTTTCTAAAATGTGTTGAGGTCATCACTATGAACACTCAACATCTTCTCACCTCAATGCCTAACCGATTAAGGAAATGGTGTCAAGGTGAGATTAGTTAGGTACAAATCAAGGTTTGGATTAATGGGGTTGATATACCCACCACTAATCCATCCTAATCACTAAGTTTTTCAACCAGTCAAGGGTGTCAATCCAAGATTGGTATCACAACAAATTATCCCACACAATATTATGATCAACTAGTGATATATGGCAAAAACTGTACTTCTCACTTCATCAAAAGAGAGAACTCGGAGAATCGAAGCATTCTCATTAGCAGTAACCAAAGAAGGCACATGCTCTCGAATTAAAGAGAAGTCTGAACTATCGTTGCCAAGATCTGAAAAGAGATGCTGATGAAAAGAGGAAACGTGCTCACCAATTTCAACAGGGTCATAAGAAATATTCTCACCAATTTGAATAGAGGAAAGGGGCTTATTTCCCCCTCTACGCTTCAGCAGTAAATGAAAAAATTTAGAATTCCGATCACCCTCAGCAAGCCACCTAACTCTACTTTTCTCTTTCAGAAAAATCTCCTGTTGTTTTAGAACACTATTCAAATCTGCAAGAGTGGCAGTCTCAAGATGAAAAAGATCATCTGAAAAACCTTCAAAACCAATCCTACCATGAATAAGCATCACCTTCTCATTAGCATTAGTGACATTCAATGCAATATCCCCAAATACCTCCCAATTCCACCTCCTCAAGGCCATTTTCAACAGCTTCAACTTCTGAACAACAACCCCAGTACCACTCATTGTAATAGAAGATGACCAAACCGATATAACCAAATTAAGGAAGGAGGGATGAGAAACCCACATACCTTGAAACCTGAAGGGCCGTGGACCTGGCGAAACACCTGCAGAATAAGAAACCAATAAAGGGTGATGATCTGAATAAGATCTAGGTAAGGTAACACAGGCTATCTGTGACCAAGCAGCTAGAAAAAAATGGGAACATACAGCTCTGTCTAACCAAGAAATAACCATACCACGCCTACCCCGGCTGATTCGGGTATGAAAAACTCCTTTTATTTCAATGTCAACAAGATCACAGACCGTTAAAGCAGCACGAAAATCATCACAGGAGATATTAGAAACGTTACTAGTAGTCTCATAAGCTCCTAGAACCGAGTTGAAATCCCCAAGCACTAGCCACGGATCATCTGAACCAGCAATGTCCATAAGAGAGTTCCAAAGATATCTACGGGTTTTGTAGTTCACACCGGCATAAATAAAAGAGATCCGATAGACAATCCCACCAAAATTAGCAGAAACAGTAACATGTTGAGAGTGAGATAAAACAATAGTAGCATCCTGAAAAGCAGTAGACCTAAAAATCCACATGCTAAAAGTACCTCTAGCATTAGAACCAATAAAGTGTAACCCCATAGAGCGCCAAAAAGTAGGAGAAATTGAATCAAAAACACACAACGGTTCGGCAATGCAAACAAAATTCGGTCTATGACGAGAGCAAAAGTCTTTCAAAGTACGTTAGGTATCACTATTTGCGATACCTCTTTAGTTCCAATAAAGGACAATCATTTATGTAATAATTTATTTTTAGCAGCCCTAGTTTTGGGTGAAACAACACTGGCAATCTGTTTTTTATTTTTCTTACCTTTTTTAGCGGTAACCTCCTTCCAACCCGAATCTTCCGATTGATCTGCCCAAGAGACTCCATCTTGAATACCTGTGATGTCTAAATCTGTGGGATGGCAGAAGTCTGATTCGGTGCCTTCACTATCAGTGTCAGAGCTAACTTCACCCTCAAGAGTGTGCAAATGTGGTTCTACCATAGGAGGATCTATGAAGGGCTCCATATGAGTAATAACAGGATCTGTCATGGCATCGATATCTACATGCTTAGTATGTAATGGGTCTGTGGAATCAACCAAATAAATAACGTTTTTCAAGGCCTCCCCTTGTCCAGTGGGAATGATTGGCCTGAGTGAACTAGAAGAGGCAGTCGGGTCTAAAGTTGTCTTATTTGGAAGAGAGGTTACAGCTTCATCGGGTTTAGTCGCCATGGCATTAATACCCGATTTGATAGTCTCAAAGACTCGAGAGGTCGGAACATCTCTTGACTTGTGTTTCGGTCTATACTCTTGTCTGATTCTAGATCTTCCTCTTTTCGGATTCTTATCTTTTGGCTCGGTGGTGACATTCCCTGTAAATCGAGCCATATGGTGACATGAGACGGCCGAATGACCAATAGAATAACAAACCGAGTAGAAATCTGGAATATTCTCAAAGTAAAGAGTCGGAAACAAACAATCTTCCCTATCCTCTATCATGATGGAATCAGGCAAATGCTTAGAGAGGTCAACATCAATCAGCATGCGAGCGAATTGGCCATAATCACCCTCTAGGGTAGCTCTGTCAAACTTTAGAGGAATTCTGATCCCACATGCCATGTCTGAAAGGATTTGAGGGTGCCAAAACTCCCAAGGTAAATCGTAAAACCACACCCATACTTGAGCATTCGTTGTGCGATGTGTGTTTGGATTACAATTCTGAGTCCATGGCTGAAGCCTTAAAGTTCCAGGTTTCAAATGAAGAGATCCGATGCCCTAAACTTGTGCTTTATCTTCCTCAGAATTCAAAAGAATTTGGAAGAATCCTTGTCCAAGAGAAATGAGACACCATTGAGAGTTCAATTTCCAAATAGATTGAAGTTTTTCTTTAAGAGCCAATATCTTCCATGGTTCCTCTCCCTTTGACAAGACAACTCGACCAATAAGAGAGTAACTGCAAAGCTTCAATCGTTCTTCATAAGCTTTCAGTTTGACTTTGATTGCCACATAATCACCCTTTTTCTTCGAAGCCGAAGACACCGGAGCAATGGCAGAGGAAATTGCTTAGGCATAAGATTTCATTACTGGTTCAGGATTCGAAAGTCCATCCATGTGAGAATTTATTTGGATTGAAGGGGCTCTAGCTTGCGGTTCAAGTTCTGGAAAGAGATCCAATAATGAAGCCATAGGTCAAAACAAACAAGAGAGAGCAATTAAATAACAATTTTTTAATTCAAGATTTAATTGTAATGGCTGATCTCATCTCAGCAAAAAGAAGAGAAACTGTAGATGGCGGCGGAAGCAAGCAAGCAGATGACAGCGGCGACCGAAGAGGAACTGCAGAAGACAGCAGCGACCGAAGAACAAACAGACGATCGGAAGTGCCGAAAAGCAGCGGCGACCGCACGATCGGAACTGGAGATGCGACGAACATGAGATGCGACGAGACTGGTGTGAGACGGAACGTGCGACGGAGCTGGAGAAGCGATCGAGGTTGGTGACGGACTGATGAAGCTTGGATGACTGCGGCCGGCCTTGGACAGGCTGGATCTTGGACGGTCTGTGACTTCGGCGGCTAGGGTTGATCAAGCTGATTTGGGTTGTCGTTTGTCGATCTAGTTCTCAGTGACGTCATCCTCTCAAGTTTATGTCATCTTAATTATGTTTGTTAAGTATGTTAGTTCATACATGCTGCACAACCATGTTTAGAAATAAGCTCGAAACTTAGAGTACTAAACCTGCCAACATTTTGTTTCACTTCACAAAAATCTCTTCAGTTCCATCAGTTTCTACATGATCTTCAACTACTACTTCAAAACATTTGCCTGATTCAAAATATATAAATATTTTAAGCTAGCTTCATCACAATTCTAGGTTTATTTAGACACTTAGTATATATATTTTCAATTATTTTATATTTATTATTCAAATAAATAATTTCTAACTCCTGCAAATGTTTTTGGAATCATGCAAGAATCCATTGTTTTGGAATCATGCAAGAATCCATTGTTTTGCAACGGAGCAAAAATCCTACTGTTTTACTGCTTCTGAATATTGTCGGTTTTTTGTGAGTTTGTGAATTGCTAGATGGATGTTAGTTTTATCACCGATAGTGCAGTAGATGATAACACTTTTTTTTTTTTTTTGAGCAAATTACACCAAACCTCCCTGAGGTTTGCTCTTTTACACGCGGAAACAACTTTATCATTTATTGACACCCACCTCTCCTGTCATTAGTCAAAGACTGTCAGAGTAAACCGTTGACCTAATCAGACTGTGAAAAAGTCCGAAATGCCCCTGACTTGACTTCTGGATGGCTATTTACTTTTATAACCTTAAATAAGACAAAAAAAATTTATTGAAATATGTGTAAGTGGCGGGAAGTTGGACTTGTTGTAGGTTGTGTAATATTTTCTTTGGACATAAATACCCCTAAGGAAATGAAGAATTCTAATGTTTATAAAAAAATTTAAAAAAAAAATAATAAATGCTGCAGAAGTTACCGTTGCTTTATGGCTGTTGGAGGGCAACGGTAACTTCTACCATGTGTGCCTATAAAATGTCCAAACCAGTTTTTTTTTTTTTCTCATACATTACAATTTTTCTCACCTAAGAAATAGTCTCCATTTGATTTAATTTTTTCCAATTCATTACTCAGTTTTCTGCTGTTCAGTTTTCTGTTGATAAAACATTCTTTGTATTCTCCATTTGTTACACAAGCTTTTGTTCAGAGTTCAGACATGGAAGGTTCGTGCACTTCAAGCAACAAAATTAACGGAGGTATGATCAAGTTTAAGAATAAATTATGCTATTGCAGGAAGAAGGCAGCAATCAAGATTTCCGAATCTCAAAAAAATTCAAGCAAATTATTTTTCTCATGCGAGAGTCGAAAATGTAATTTTTATATGTTATGGACTCCTGATCAAGACGAATACCAACAAAGCCATTCACACAGTGTAGATACAATGCGCGATATGCATGATGCAAACGAGGTGAGAAATGATGTGCATTTCCAAGATGATCGGAGAGCTATTAATAAAGAGTTTGAAAGGAAACTAAACAATGTGGAAATAGTAGTAAACACCATTAAGCTACTAAGCATTATTAATATCATGTTCAGTGGTGTAGCAATGTTTGTTACGATCATGAAAAATAATTGAACTATTCTATAGTGTTCACTATTGTAGTTTGTTAAATTATGTGATATAAACAAGATAAAATGTTCAAAATACAGCAATATTGATTCATAAATCACCCTCACATATTGTCAAAATAAAAATAAAACTAACTGCAATAACCTTATATTAAGTAGAATAATAATCAAGAGCAAATTACACCAAACCACTGATTGCAACAAAAACCAGTACAACTGAAACCCAAATTTTAACAACCACTGCTTGCAACAAAAAGCAATTTCCCACGATTGCAACAAAAAGCAAAGCCCACCATTGCAAACAAGCAATTTCCAACGATTGCAACAAAAAACAATACCCACCATTGCAAATAAGCAATTTCCAAATAGCAGTAGGGGCACAAAATAATATTGTCATTGATAAAAAAAAAAAAAAACTACACTATATTAGCAAGGTAGTAGATGCTACAACATACTTGCCTATGGTTGAGATTGTTGGGATGGTTGAGGTGCACCTTGTGTGAGAGGTTGAGATGACACGCAATTGGTTGTATCTCTTGGAGTTGAAGTTCCCTCTTGAGTTGATGGAAACCAAAGAACCTAGAAAATATACAAATATCAGCATTTATTTATTGAAATAATAATTTAATTATATGGCAATTAGTTTAAATTACCCTTGTTACTGTTCCTGAAATACGAGGTGAAGTTGCAATAGTTGATGATCCACCAAGATTAGTTCTTGTAGCATGTCCAGCATGTGTTGAAGCATGTCTAGGATGTGTTGAATCAGGTTCAGTATGTGTTGAAGCAGCTCCAACAGCTCCAGGATCTGTTGAAACAGCTCCAGGATATGTTGAGCTGCTACCACCCTAAAATTTAACAAAATAAAGACAATGAATCAGGTCTGCTAACCATGAAGACATAATTGATGTGATTATTTTCAAGCAATTACCTCATTTCTCTTTCTTTTGGTAGCTTTGTGTGGTCGTGAAGGTGCGGTGGATGTGCTGGAAGCCTGTAATTACCATTTTTAGCACTCAAAATATATTAATTAACAACTGAAATAGTATGTGAATTGTATGTTTACCTCAGTTGTGGATGTGTTTTTGCACGTTCTGGAGTTGTGACCAACCTCCTTACATATCCCGCATCTAAAACCAATTGACCTTTGCACCCTTTTTGGTTCATTTGATCCTTTGTTTCTAGATAATTTTGGCCTTCCAGCTCCCCTCCTTCTTATTGGTGGTAGAACAGTTTCGAAGTTTCCATTCGGCCATAAGTTATCGTCTGGAATTGCATGGATGTTGTTTGAGTACGTTCTCAAATACGCAGCTTTCTTCAAGTAAACGTCCACATAATCTTCAACATTATCTCGTTTTTTGGTAATGCACGCCATTGCATGCTTACATGGAACCCCCGAAATAACCCATATACCACATTGACAGTTGCGTTTGTCAAGTTCCACTATAAACTGTCTATTTCCATCGCTGATCTCAAATTCGTGTTCTCCACAGCGTAATGGGTCCAAATATCTCCCTTCTTTTTGGGCTTTTTGTAGTCTTCGATTGATTTTTGGCGGTACATTCGACTCCCAACTCACAGCAGCTTCATATCTACTCAAAATGCGCTTCATGAACTTCTTCCTAACTGTCTCCATCATGGTCAACATTGGCAATGTACGGTGTTTGTTCATCCAACCATTAAAAGCTTCAACAACATTGTTGGTGTTGTGATCAGTTTTGCAAATGGTGTCAAATGCATGGACTGCCCATGTCTCCAATGGAATTCCATTAAGGTAAGCATGTGCCTCTAGAGAGGCCTGCTTGATTTCATCCATGGCTTTCAAAAATGCAACATTGTTGGGGCTTGTAGCAGCAGGCCAAAATAGGTCTTTCAAGTAATCAATTTTGAACCTACACATCAATAACAAAACATCCAAGCATCCAATTAGTTAGATATTATATAAGAATGAAATAATAATAATAATAATTAAAAAAAAAACTGAAGTAAAAAAATTGAAAATTTACATAAAACTTACCTCCCTAACATGTTCTGCAGTATATGCCTACCACAGAATCTGGAGTTATGGTTAGGCCATACTTCATCAAGTGCTGGCATAATTCCCTTTTGTCAGTCGGTCATAAAACAAACTCGCCTACTGTCATGTACCCCCACATGTTGATGCAACAACTCAAGAAACCATCTCCAACTGTCAAGACACTCAATCTCAACAACACCTAAGGCAACCGGATACACACCGCAATTTGCATCAATTGCAATTGCACAAAGAAGAACCCCTCCATACGGACCTTTCAAATGACAGCCATCTAGACCTATAAACGGTCTACACCCTTGTAAATATCCAACCTTTTGGGCTTGGAAACTAAGATAAAACCTTTGAAAGTTTGCAGGAACTTGAGGATTAGGGTTCTTCCTAATTGTCATCAATTTTACATAAGACCCAGGGTTCCTTTCCATTATGATGTGCCCATACCTATACAACTTGTTGTAACTTTGCTTATGGTCCTCATCCCCTATATTAAGTGCATACCGCTTAGCCCTATAAAGTGTATGGTCGAGCACTTCAACCCCACATTGCCTCAATATAACTGAACCCAAGACTCTAATGTGAATATTAGGGTTCTCTTTAATTAACACCTGAAACCTTTTTCCTAACCAAACTGAAATGGCATCCCTATTCTTAGGAACTGCTAAGCAATTATGGTCATTTCTAAGAGTCTTCAACATGTAAGTGACCCTGTCAAAAGTTGGACTGCCATGTACTCGCCAATGGCAGCCCTGTGCTTCACACCCAACTGTGATCCTCCTTTTCTCATTTTTAATCCTTTTCAGTTTGAATCCCTCTCGAATAGAGTAGTCCAGTAATATTTCCCTAAAGTGAGTACTATTTCTAAACAACTGACCCACCTCTAATGTAATTCGACCATCGTTCCTTGTTCTAAATGCAGTGCCCATAATGGGTTGATCAACCACCTCCTCATCAGCAATGTCATCCTCATTTACATCAGACAACCCATCATTTTCATCTGCACTATCATTATCATTTAGAACCTCATCTTCACTGGCATCATTTGGAACCTCATCTTCACTAGCATCATTTGGAACCCCATCATCTGAATTGATTGTTGATTGGTATGAACCTCCATCTGAATTATAGTTAGCATCGTCTTCAATAGGGGATGAGGAAGAATCAGTGAGTATAATAGGTTCTTGTTCTATGTTAGGCTGCTGGTTCAAATTGTAGTTGGACTGCTGTGTAAGGTTTATGGTGGGCTGCTGGATTGGGTTGTTGTTGGGCTGTTGGATTGGGATGTTGTTGGGCTGCTGGATTGGGTTGTTGTCGGGCTGCTGGTTTGGATGTACAGTTACAAGTGGAATGTAATCCACATTAAAGTGAATTTTGTTAACCTTCCTTTGTTCGAATTCACTCAACACATCCATCAGAGTAGCATCATTTTGAATTTCCCTCACTTCATCACTCCAGGGAATTTCAACTTCTTGTCTAAACTTTTCACCAACTAAAGCCTCCAACCCAAGCACTTCATGCATAGCAGAATCCCACAAATCCTTCAAACACATATAATCTTTATCAAATCTTCCTAGTTCAAAACGTTTTCCCATAAAACTTGCTGTGCCATTTAATACAAAATTGCTGCAACATTAAAACAACAACAATGTCAGGCATAATAAATAACACAATTGATATGTGATTTTCTTGTTACTTCAAGTTCAATTATATAAAACAGAGCATCAAAACATAACACGTGCACTTCACATGATACAAACATCATATAATCTCAATCATACATTAGCTCACAGTGGAATTAGTACAGGTGTTCGAAAAAGTCAGAGGCTGCCATTGATACAAAAGAAATTCCAGCAAATTTCACCTAACTTCGAAAATTCACAAAAAATCATACGTAAAACCAATTGGGGTAAAACCAAGTGGAAATGAAAGCTTAATAAGTCTAGAATCTAACACAAAAAGAATCGATTTGAAATTTTCGCCCAAACGATACAGTTTTTCGAAAACGTCCTAGGCTGTCACAAATATGGTCAGGTTTCCAGCAACTTTTGTTCAACTTCGAAAATTCGCAAAAAATAGAATATAAAACCGATTTAGATGAAACAAGTTGTGAATGAAAGCTTTGTAAGTCTATGATCTAACACAAAAAGAATTATTTCGAAATTCTTATCCGAACAGCACAATTTTGCAAAACAAGCCAAGGTCCTCACACTTCCTCTAAAATTTTGGAGATACTCAAATCTCATTTCACAACCCATCATCATCAACCATAATAATAACAACAACAATAGCAGCAGCAGCAAAGAGGGGCACAAATCACAATTATCCTCACATTTCATTCAAGATTCTTTACAATAAAACAAATCAAGAATGGAATAAATTCAACTTTAATATAAAAAATCATAAATATTAGTACAAAACATGAACGAATTATTTAGCTGTTTTGATTTATTTAAGAAGTAAAATATAAATGTCAAATTGAATCATAAAAAAAAATTAGCAAGTTTTTAGTGCACATCTTTTGACGAATATAAATGCAGTGCAACAGACTAGGAAGCAAACTGAAACACAAACACCTATACTACCTGATACAATGGAAAATTTAAATTGAATAATTTAAAAAACTAACAACAAGATATGCTCTAACTGAGATCAGGTAAGACTTGGTCCATTAGATTTTACTGATCAATGATATTTATTTGTAGAAAGATCAATGATATTTATCTTTGATTGAATAATTTAATACAAGATAAATGCTTCAGCATGCCAATTAATGGAACCAAGCAGAGAATCAAAGTAGAAAACCCAATGAAACAGCATAAAACAAAAAACAGAGCATCATCCCAATAATATTGTACACCTCAAACCGGTACATTCATCAAAAAACAAAAACAAATAGAAAACAACCATTTCAAATACAGCTTTTTACGTGTTTGATTCACCTAAATAATAAAAAAAAAATGAAACAGAGCTTTTATAATAAAAATAAAAGTTTAACAAAAATTAAAAACCTTAAAACCCTAACCCTAAACGGTGATTGAAATCAGTGATGTTTCAATTTTTCCACATCATAACTCCAAAAAAAAAACTAAAATAAAACTGAAAAGAGAGGTTGAATGGACCGAAATTTCTACTTTCATTTACCTGTCACCCATCGCGAAGACGAACAGAGAAGTCAAGGTTCAACTTCTTCAACGAACATCGATGGAGAGATAACGATATGACGATGACGGTGATGAGTATCTTGGCGTTTCAAGTTCTTCCACGAGAAGGTTTTAGTGAGAGAAACTATGGGGTTTTGTAGAGAGAGAGCCAGAGTTGTTTCACTGGACTGAATATCTTTGGCGCCTCTTCGTTGTTTTATTAATTTTTTTTTCTTTTTTCTTTTTAATTTTCAATTTAATATTTGAATTAAAATCTGACATGCATTAAATAGTTAATTGATTGATATGACGTGTACAGCATAAAACAAGTTGAAAGACAATATTACCCTTATTCATACAGTCAACAGTTTACTTTGACAGTCTTTGACTAACGACAGGGGAGGTGGGTGTCAATAAATGATAAAGTTGTTTCCGCGTGTGAAAGAGCAAACCTCAGGGAGGTTTGGTGTAATTTGCTCTTCTTTTTTTTCTAGAAACAGTAGATGATAACTGTATTAGAGATTTTGTAGGGACCGGCTACTATGCAGTGATTTTATATCACTGCATCATACAAGCAAAAAAAAAATAGTGTTTTGAAGTGAATAGTACAGGTTTCAAACCTGCTATTGCCCATACCTTATTAAAATAATAATATATATTCATTGATTTGACTTTATTAAGAATAAAAATAAATAAAAAAAGATAAAATAATGATAATAAATTAAAAAACAATATAAAAAATAATATAAAAAAATATTTTCCATTAAAATAAATTAAAATATTTTATTATTATTTTTTCATGGTAACTACTTTTACGGCCGTGGTAATTATTTGTACGAGTCTGGTAACTACTTAAGGGTTTTTCTAAAAAATTAGCTTGTAACTACTTTGATGGCTGTGGTAACTACTCTTACGGGTACGGTAACTAGTTAAGGGTTTTTTTTCCAAAAAATTAGCTTGTAACTACTTTTACGGCATGGGTAACTACTTTTATGGCTGGGTAACTACTTAAGGGATTTTCCAAAAAAATTACCTTGTAACTACTTTTACGGTGTCGGTAACTACTTTTACGGCTTGGTAACTACTTAAGGGTTTTTCCCAAAAATTAGCTTGTAACTACTTTTACGGCATAGGTAACTACTTTTACGGCATGGGTAACTACATTTACGGCTTTTCCAAAAAAATTACCTTGTAACTACTTTTACGGTATTGGTAACTACTTTTATGGTATCGGTAACAACTTTTACGGCTTCGTAACTACTTAAGGGTTTTTCCCAAAAATTAGTGAAAATACAAATATAAGCTCGCGTGCGTGTCTAAACAACCTAAAGGGAGGGTGAATGGGTTGTTAATCGATTATTACCAACTTTTCGATTAGTCAAAATTAATCACAATTAACCCAAAACACACATATAATAAAATCAAGTATAAAATGCGGAAATTAAAGAACACTTGATTTTTACGTGGAAACCCACACCGGGAAAGACCACGGGCTGATATGTGCGCCACACACGGTCAACGAAATCCACTATATGAAAAGGAATCTACACCCTCAAGTGATTCTTGGACTCTCACCCTAGATAACCTCAGGTTATGGACACTACCACTCGCCACTCTTGATTCAATCCCTAGTGATATCCCCTGATACACTACTCTTGGCGTCAGCAACCCCTAATCTACCCAACGGGCCTTTTACAGTGGCACTCGACCAATTGCTTGAGCACTACACACGGGTAGCCACAAGACTTTCCTTGCTTGTGAAACTTCACCAAGAAGTCACAAGACTTTGACTCAAGAAGAGAATAAAAAAGTCTAAGTGTATCACAATGATGCACAAATGCAATGAGTGCTAGACTAAACACTATATGCTTAACTAGATGTTATAATGCAAGTGAACATCCTAGTTATTAACAAAGTCTACATGAATGTGCATGAAGACTCAATTAGGTGCTGAGAGACACTAGCAACCTAATTGTCAACAAATAAAGCCAACTCAGCCTAAGTTGTCAAAAAGCATGGCAATGACAATAGATATGCAATAATCAAATGCAATCAATAAGTTGTCAATCAATCAAGGCCAATCAACACAAGTTGTCAATTAATAAAGGCAAGGCCTAATAGCATGCAATCAACTAATGCAATTAACCAAACAAAATACCGATCAACTTAAGTTGTCAAAATCATGGCAATGATACTAAATGCAATTAACAAGTGCAATTAATCAAACAAAATGCCAATCAACATAAGTTGTCAATGAACATGGCATAGACTCTAAATGCAATTAACAAATGCAATCAATGAATAGTCAATCAAAATGCCAATCAACAAGAGTTGTCAACAAACATGGCAAGGACAATAACTGCAATTAACAAATGCAATCAATAAGTCCTACTCATCAATGTCTAAATGAAAATCATATAGACTTAGCTAGATGTTATCAATCACAAAACAATCCTAGCTATCAAACAACACATAAACATTCAAAAGTTTAACTAGTTGATTAAAAGACAATCTATCAACCTAGTCATCCATAAATCATACAAGAATGTTTATGACATAGCTTTTTAGGCAAGAATGACCTAATCAATTAAGCTACCAAAATACAAACCCAATCATGTCATAACTTCACTAAATATGCAATAAGAGTGAAGATTTGCTAAACTAAGCAATTAAAGACATGTCTTGACTAAGATAGAACAATAAATGAAGGTGTGGTGTTTGTTCTACTTACCAAGTCAAGAATGATGAAGACCCATGGAAGGATGATGCATGAAACATGTTAGATGCACATGGGTTTGGGTTTGGGTTTGGGTTTGGAGAGTTAAAGGAGCAAGCTTAAAGCTTTCTCTCTCTAGGCTTTACTCTCTCTCTCTTGGATCTGATTTTTTGGCTCCTTAACACGAGCAAGGAAGAAGAGAATGCATATATATAGTCCAAAAATGAAATGACATCGTTTTGGAAAAGGATCAGAAAAAGGCAAATCTGTGCCCTTGATTCTGCGGCCGGTGTCCGCAGAATGAGGGCGCCGAATACCAACAGTCGCGCGAGACTTTGGATTATGCGCCCTAGATCTGCGCCCTTGGCCGCCGAACAAGGGCGCCGAAATGAGACCTAAAAAACAGAGGTTCTGGTCCCTTTCTGCGCCTTGTTTTACGGCCCCTTAACGCCAAACCAAGGGCGCCGAAAAGGGACCAGAATCACTGGTCCAAAAACGGCGGCCTTTTCTGCGCCCTAGGGTGCCGAATCAAGGGCGCCGAATGCCCCTTGGAAAGGCCAATGCACCTAATGCCTAAAACATGACATGGCATTCAAAAATAAAAAAAGGTGCAATCAATTTAGCATGCATGGGAATGTATAATCATCATGAAAAACTCACCAAGCATGCGACACACAAAAGATATGCAATTATGAAAATGCATAAGTGTGATAAAGCATGTAAGCACACAATCAATAAAAAACACAAGTGCAATCATATAAATGCAATGAGAGTGTGTGTGCAAACATATAAAAGCAATCATATAAATGCAATAAAAATGTGTGCAAGATGACATAGAAGCACAAATCAATGAAACACAAATGCAAGGTAACACAAACAAGATATATAGCAATGCATGCAAGTGTGTGTGTGCACCTATTCTCTTCAAGAATCAAGGTCAAGTGATATACCTTTAGAAGCTCTTAAAGTCACCTTGGGAAGTCCGGAAGCTTGTCAAACACAATATCCTAAGCTACCCATTACATACCAATCCTAATGTGGTGTGTCATGAAATAAGCCAATCAAAAGTGAGGCACTTACAATCTCCCCCTTTGGCTATTTCATGACAAAACACCACTTACATAGAAATTCTCACAGAACACAAAATAAAGCTATTGTCCATCCTGAGTGTATTCTACGTTACAAAAGGAGATACCTAAGAAACTAAGTCTTCAAGGTCTTCAAGGTCTTCAATCTCTTCGTAGATCATTGAACCTACACACAATAGCAGGAAAGCACTTTCCAAGACCAAGTGCATGTGAGGTAAACAAATATACAAAGCATTTGCACTCAATAAAGCAAAATAAAGAAATGCATGTGCAATGCTCCCCCTAAATGGTTACTCTCTCTCAAATTTCTCCCCCAAAACATTCACAATGCTCCCCCTATATCTCTCAAGACTTCTCCCCCTTTTTGTCATGAGATAGGCAAAGGAGCTCCCCCTATTGGGCTGCTTTAGCAAAGAGAGCTATTAGCACAAAAAGCATTTGCATAATCATATAAACAAACTTTATGCAATTCAAGTAATTGAGAGAGATTCAATGAGTTTTATTTAAAGAAAATGTGTGACAAAGATGCTTTGCATGCAAGACATGTTGCATTCAAGTTCAAAAACAATGGTATTTGGCAAAGCAAACAACAAAGGTTTCCTAATAGAATTCAAACCAATTTCACCATTTGTCATGGAAAAGCAAGGATATAGAGTTTAAGTATTTAAAAAAAAAAAACAACTATATCCAACTTTATAAGCAAAACAAGGCATGAGTGACTTTGTACCCTATTTGATTTTTCCGGGTAAAGTACCCGTATGATAGTAGCCTTGTTCTACTAATAAATAAAGAGAGACTTTGGATTTTAAGATCCTTTAACAATTTAAGTCTCAATATTTGCTTTTGCACACACATTTTTGCATTTCAAGCAATCAAAAACATTTCATGCGTATCATTTTAAGCATGTTCTTTTAAAGAATCATCATGTCATAGGAATCAATTAAAGGTCATTCAAAAAGTACTCCAAAAATACGTTTCCTATTTCCAAAGATGCATGTTTGAGCACAAATATGACATGGATTGCAAGCAACGCAATGGTTCACACTTATTGAAGAAAATATCACATAAGCATATGTGCAACCAAAAAAATCTCTAGCAATTATCAAAAGAGCATAACTTTAATCAACTTTTTGCACATGGCAAATCATGCAAGTTTGCTCTCTTTGCTTGAGCTCCCCTCATAGGGTCAATTGCAACCAAGTCAAAGGGAGGCATGATCCCTTATAGACTTACCAAGTCCATTGGACCCAGTAGCATCTACGGGTATCCCATTGGCACAATGGCAAGCGGGTTCATTCTTTCTAACCCTCTTAGGTTCCACTTTATCAATTCTAGTGGTCATAGGCATGTTTCTAAGTTCCCTAGGTTCATGCAAACTTGCCTTCTTTTTCAACAGTTTTTCTTTCATGCTCTCTAACCTACACCTCTTGATGTAATCAAGGCAATTTGGTCTTAAGTGACCAATCATACCACAAAAATGACAAGTAGGTACAAAGATAGAGTTTATACCATTGCATTGAGATCTCATCGAGGCATTGCCATGTTGATGAGGTTGTCTTTGATGGTGCATCGGATTGCTTCTCTTTGGAGCTTGAGCCGATTGGTGGCACCTTTGTGGTCTAGCTTGTTGAGGTGGTTGAAACGGTTGAATGTGCTTCATTGGTTGTGCAAAGCTTGGGTGTTGAGCTCTTGAATGTTATAATTGAGCTTTACCCTTTGTTGGCATCTTCACTTGGCCATTCTTGGATGACTCTCCAAGATCAATCTTCCTCTTAGGGTGTTGAGGGGGTGAAACTAAGAATTTTCCTTAAGCTTGAGGTTGCTTGATCTTAGCCTTCTTCAAATCTTCTAGATGCCTTGTCTCTTTGTCCTTGAAAGTCTTCATATGAGCACTCTTAGAAGATTCACCCTTTTCAAGCATCTTCTTGTGATAAGAAGATTGAGGAGCCAACTTAGGAACAATTTCCTTCACAAAGGTTGTCTTGTTGGATGACGGTGTGACTTCCTCATCAACAAACCCTAGTCCTCTCTTGTCACTAGGCATTTTTCCACAACCTAGCATAATGTTGAGCTTTTCCGTACCCGAAGTAAATTTAGCAAGTGACATCCTTGCTTCTTCAAGCTCTTTCTTCAACTTGCCCTCATTTACTTTGACAAGATTAACTTCCTTATCTAAGAGAATCACCTTTTCTCTTAGTTAAAGGTTATCTTCTTTCAACACAAAAATCTCCTTCTTTTTCATCTTCAAGGAGTCACGAAATAATGTCATTAGATCCTCATAACTCATTTTTTCATTGTTGTCAAGATTCTCCAAGTCGGAGCTATCATCTTCACATGAGTATGAGCAACACTTATCACTTTCAAGGCTTCTCCCACTAATGCTTGTGAGAGTCGTATCATCAAGGCTAGCTTCTCCTCTCTTCTCACACTTCAAGTTACCACACATGGAGGCTATGTGATCAAGTCCACCACATTCGAAGCATTTTACACCCTTCCAAGCTATCATGCCTTTTCCTCTTTTCTTGTTCTTCAAATTAATGCACATGGGAGCTATGTGACCAAATCCTCCACATTCAAAGCATTTAGTGATATTTCTTGAGGACTTGTCTTGAGTAGCTTCTCCATTCTTGAGAGATGCCTTCATATTTACCTCATTTTCTTTGGAGTTCATACTATTTTCCTCCTTCACTTTTGAGGTCATATTCTTCTTGTGAGATTTTGTGATTCTTTCAAGATTCTCCACCATAAGAGTCATTTCTTCATCGGAGACACTTCCCTCATCAAGGTTGAAAGTTCTCAAAATACTCGAGGTGTGTTTATCAATATAAAGCTAGAGGGGGGGTGAATAGATTTTATCTAATTATTACCCAATTTTCGCATGCATGTCAATTTTACGAAAATACCCCTAGCAAGTCAAAAATACATACAAGTGTAATAAGATGCGGAAATAGTAAATGACACTTGAAGTATACGTGGAAAACCCAACCACTGGGAAAAACCACGGGCTGTTAAGTGCGCCACACTCGGACCTCGAAATCCACTATATGAAAAGACGGTTACACCCTCAAGTGATTCTCGGACCCTCACCCTAGATAACCTCAGGCTATGGACACTACCAATCGCCACTCTTGGTTCAATCCCTAGTGATATCCCCTGATACACTACTCTTGGCGTGAGCACCCTCTAATCTACCACGCGGGCCTTTTATAGCGGCTCTAGTCCAATTTGCTTGAGGCCTAAGCAACCTTAGCCCCAAGACTTCAATCTCTCAGAAGAGATGCACAACCCTATGTGAATATGTATGAATATTCAATTAATGCAATAAGAGCTAGGGTACTCTAAATGCTTACCTAGGATTATAAGATGACAATATAATCAATCCTAGATATCACATATAGCTATATGACATGGCATATAACTTTAGCTAAGTAAAGAATCACCAATCCTAGATACAAAGCTATCATATAAAACCCACAAACATTCAAAGGATTAACTAGTTGATTAAAAAACAATCTATCAACCTAGTTATCAATACATCACACAAGAATGTTCATGGCATAGCTTTTAGGCAATAATGACCTAATCAAATAAGCTATGAACAATAATCTCAATCAATAAATGAGATCAATTAGCTAGATGGCATATGAACATTAAAGCCTAGCTAACAAATAAAAACCCAATCAACACATAATCTCAATCTTATATGTAGAAATTAATCTAAACACATATAAGTAAAATATGAGATAAAATTGATAAGTAGAAACACTAATTATGTAAGATAAAAGTGTTCAACAAATCATACCATGTGTGTTGAAGAAGTCTCATGCATTAGCATATGCTAGATGATCCTAGATGATGCTTAGATGAAGATTTATGCATGTGGGGATGGGTTTAGAGAGATAAAGATATGATCTTTAAGCTTTCTCTCTCAAGTCTCTCTAAATATCTCTCTAGGGTTCTTATGATCAAAGACTTGTGTTCTGAACCAGAGATAAGGATGTATTTATAGAGACCAAAAACAGGGCAGGTGAAAATACAATTTTGCCCTTGAAACGCACCGATCGGCGGTTTCATTCGGCGGCCAGGCCGCCGAAATGAACCGCCGAATGGCTCCCGAGTGGAACAGGGGAACTTCGGCGACTTCATTCGGCGGTTTGGAAACCGCCGATCCCAACCGCCGTTTTGGACCCGAGAGATATATTTCAATCAGGTCTGATTCGGCGGTTTCGAACGGCGGCCAGGCCGCCGAACGTAACCGCCGATTCACCAAAAATGGTGAAAACAAGGAGAAGCCAAAGGCATCTCCACCGGCGATCATCGCGCAAAACAAAGCACATTACCGTGCACGCGCGGACGTTTCCGAACATCCTTAGGGAAACGAATTACTCCACACTAAAAGCTAACATACATGAAGTGCAAGTGTGGGTATTGAATGCATCCTAATGCCTAACATGTCATGGCATTATCATATAACAAGATGCAATCAATTCAACATGCAAGAAGAGATATTGAATAAATCAATAAAGCACAATGCACACAAAATATAAACACACCATACAAGAATAAGAGTTATGCATGTTGTGTGTGTGTGTGCAACTATATCTCTTCAAGCCAATGTAAGCACTAGATATATACCTTTGGTGCTTGTCCTCTTGAGGTCTTGGAAAGGGTCTTGATCTTCAACAAACACCTAGACTACCCTTACAACCAAACCCCAACATGTGGTTTGACCACGAAATAAGCCAATCAATTAATGGGAATCCTTACAATCTCCCCCTTTGGCTATTTCGTGACAAAACCACCACTCACATTGATTCCTCACAACATAATAGAAACTACAGGTCTACTTATGATTTTCTACTTTACAAAGAGATAAGATAAATAGTCTTGAAGTCTTCAATCTCAAGAGAACAATCAATCCCTGAAAGCACAGTTTCTATACTTTCTAATCCAAGAAAAAGTGAGATGAATCAAGTGAGATAAAACAAGCATTTGCATTTAAAAATTTAAGTACAACATCATGCAATGTATGAATGTGCAAATGCTCCCCCTCAAAGGGTTACTCCCCCTCAATTAGTATTCTCCCCAACATGCACAATTGCTACTACAATTTGCAACTCCCCTTACCACACCATACTCCCCCTTTTTGTCATGATATAGACAAGGGAGTAGTCCCCAACCGGGTCACTCAAGGCAAAGAGAGATAGTAGCATTCTAGTATATGCATAATCAATATAAGTCACTTTATGCAATCTCAAATTTATTGGAGAGAAACAAGGAGATTTATTTAAATAAAATGTGTGAATCAAAAAATTGCTTTGCATACAAGACATGTAGCATTTAAGTCCAAAATATCATGGTATTTGGCAAAGCAAATGACAAAGGTTTTCAATATGAATTCAAACCAATTTCACCAATGTCAAGAGAGAAGCAAGGATATAGGTTTTCATTGATTTCAATTTAAGAACAACTATATCCAACTTTATAAGCTAAACATGTCATGAGCGACTTTGCACCCTACTTGATTTTTCCGGATAAGATATCCGTATGATAGTAGCCATGTTCAACCAATAAAGAAAGAGAGACATTTGGATTGTAAAATCCTTGAATGGATACAAGATCCTTTTTCATTTGAGTCTCAAGCTTTTTCACACATTTTTTGCATTTAAAAATTGCAATCATCAAAACATGCTTTTTAAGATAAACATTTAGCATGTCATTTAGCAAACATCATGTCATGGAGATCATTATAGGTCATTCAAATTAAATCCTATGTATATATCTCCTAGTCCAAAAATGCATGTTTGAACAAAAATATGACATGGATTGCAATACAAGCATTGATCACACTTATTGAATAGAAAATATATATACATAGTGTAACCAAGCTTACTCAAGCAACAAAAAGAGAAGCACAAGATATTTCGAATTTTTTGCAAGTGACAAGATGCAAAATAGCTCTCTTTGCTTAAGTTCCCCATATGGGGTCAATATCCACACCACTTCAATGAAGGGCATGTGGTTTAAAAGACTTACTAAGTCCATAGGACCTAGTTGAACCTATTTGAGACATGTTTGTCTCGTAGCAAGCGGGTTCGTCTTTTATAATCCACTTAGGTGTCTCAATAACATACCTAGTGGTCATAGGTTCTAGAGTTCTAGATGGCAAAGAATCATGCAAATGATTTTCTTCCTTTTTGAGGACATGCATCTTAGCTCTAGCCTTTTTCTTTTCAATCATGCATATAAGATTACATATTTAAATGTAATGCAAGCAACTTGGTCTAACATGACCAACAATACCACACAAAAGACAAGAGGAGATAAGGTTAGGAATTATACCATTCCCTTGAGCATGCAAAAGTGCTTTCCCTTGTCGTTGTGGTTGTCTTGGTAGTTGGATAGGATCTCTCCTCCTTTGATGATGACCAAGACAAAGTTGCTTGCTCGGTTGAGCTTGCATGATTGAACACTTCCCTATTAAGATCGTAGGTTGAGGGAAGATAGCCTTCTTGGTTGGTTAGACCAAGATTGAGGAAGGCTTGGGCTTGAAGCTCTTTGGTGATGTGAGCAACGCCCTTTCATCTTCGTCTCCTCTCTCACCATAGAGGGACATCTCCTCATCGGAGTCATTTTCTTCTCTCACAAAATCACTCATAGTGTTTGCGTTGAATGAATGCAAATGAGAAGAATGCAAGATGTATGTCAAAAACAATAATCATACAAAATGCAAAAACACACCAAAATGAGCTAGGATCACCTAAGTATATCTAGGAACCCGCTCTGATACCAATTGAAAGTTCTCAAAATACTCGAGGTGTATTTATCAATATAAAGCTAGAGGGGGGGTGAATAGATTTTATCTAATTATTACCCAATTTTCGCATGCATGTCAATTTTATGAAAATACCCCTAGCAAGTCAAAAATACATACAAGTGTAATAAGATGCGGAAATAGTAAATGACACTTGAAGTATACGTGGAAAACCCAACCACTGGGAAAAACCACGGGCTGTTAAGTGCGCCACACTCGGACCTCGAAATCCACTATATGAAAAGACGGTTACACCCTCAAGTGATTCTCGGACCCTCACCCTAGATAACCTCAGGCTATGGACACTACCAATCGCCACTCTTGGTTCAATCCCTAGTGATATCCCCTGATACACTACTCTTGGCGTGAGCACCCTCTAATCTACCACGCGGGCCTTTTATAGCGGCTCTAGTCCAATTTGCTTGAGGCCTAAGCAACCTTAGCCCCAAGACTTCAATCTCTCAAAAGAGATGCACAACCCTATGTGAATATGTATGAATATTCAATTAATGCAATAAGAGCTAGGGTACTCTAAATGCTTACCTAGGATTATAAGATGACAATATAATCAATCCTAGATATCACATATAGCTATATGACATGGCATATAACTTTAGCTAAGTAAAGAATCACCAATCCTAGATACAAAGCTATCATATAAAACCCACAAACATTCAAAGGATTAACTAGTTGATTAAAAAACAATCTATCAACCTAGTTATCAATACATCACACAAGAATGTTCATGGCATAGCTTTTAGGCAATAATGACCTAATCAAATAAGCTATGAACAATAATCTCAATCAATAAATGAGATCAATTAGCTAGATGGCATATGAACATTAAAGCCTAGCTAACAAATAAAAACCCAATCAACACATAATCTCAATCTTATATGTAGAAATTAATCTAAACACATATAAGTAAAATATGAGATAAAATTGATAAGTAGAAACACTAATTATGTGAGATAAAAGTGTTCAACAAATCATACCATGTGTGTTGAAGAAGTCCCATGCATTAGCATATGCTAGATGATCCTAGATGATGCTTAGATGAAGATTTATGCATGTGGGGATGGGTTTAGAGAGATAAAGATATGATCTTTAAGCTTTCTCTCTCAAGTCTCTCTAAATATCTCTCTAGGGTTCTTATGATCAAAGACTTGTGTTCTGAACCAGAGATAAGGATGTATTTATAGAGACCAAAAACAGGGCAGGTGAAAATACAATTTTGCCCTTGAAACGCACCGATCGGCGGTTTCATTCGGCGGCCAGGCCGCCGAAATGAACCGCCGAATGGCTCCCGAGTGGAACAGGGGAACTTCGGCGACTTCATTCGGCGGTTTGGAAACCGCCGATCCCAACCGCCGTTTTGGACCCGAGAGATATATTTCAATCAGGTCTGATTCGGCGGTTTCGAACGGCGGCCAGGCCGCCGAACGTAACCGCCGATTCACCAAAAATGGTGAAAACAAGGAGAAGCCAAAGGCATCTCCACCGGCGATCATCGCGCAAAACAAAGCACATTACCGTGCACGCGCGGACGTTTCCGAACATCCTTAGGGAAACGAATTACTCCACACTAAAAGCTAACATACATGAAGTGCAAGTGTGGGTATTGAATGCATCCTAATGCCTAACATGTCATGGCATTATCATATAACAAGATGCAATCAATTCAACATGCAAGAAGAGATATTGAATAAATCAATAAAGCACAATGCACACAAAATATAAACACACCATACAAGAATAAGAGTTATGCATGTTGTGTGTGTGTGTGCAACTATATCTCTTCAAGCCAATGTAAGCACTAGATATATACCTTTGGTGCTTGTCCTCTTGAGGTCTTGGAAAGGGTCTTGATCTTCAACAAACACCTAGACTACCCTTACAACCAAACCCCAACATGTGGTTTGACCACGAAATAAGCCAATCAATTAATGGGAATCCTTACAAAGGTCATCAAACTTGTCACTTGATGTTATACAAGCAACTTCCTTTTGCGTAGCTACATCAATCACACTCATAGCTACCATTTCATTTACTCCTTCTTCAAGGTCACAAATCAAGGCAACTTGACTATCTTCTTCAACTTCTACATGAATGGCTCCAAATGCCATGTAGTTGATAGCAAGCGCTTCATCACTCGAAGGATCTTCTTTACTCTCATCTTCACTCCATGAGATGGCCATCACCTTTTCTTTCCTTATATCCTTCAAGCTTTCACATTCCGGGAAGATGTGCCTGAATTCTCCACATCCAAGGCAATTAGTCCCCTCTCTTGAAGACACCTCTTGGTTTGGCTCATCATTCTTGACCTTGGTCTTCTTCTTCTTGAAGTCATCACCCTTTGAGCCATAACCCTTCTTTTGAAGACTTAAAAACTTCTTGAATCTTTTAACAACTAACGCCATGTTTTCATCATTCAAGTCATCCTCCTTCTTGTCATGCTTCGAACTCTTCAAAGCAACATTTTCCTTCTTCTTAGGAGGATTAATCTTCTTCTCCTCTACCACCGTAGAGATCATCTTTTTCTCCTTCACGGTACCTTCGTGGGTCACTCTTAGAATCTCCCACGCTTCTCGAACATCTCGAGTGGTTTGGATGAGTTTGGCTTGACTCTCATCCATGGTACAAGATAAGGCATGGATGCCCTTTGAGTTCCATTCTTCACCCTCGAGTTCGTCATTGGACCACTTGGACTTAGGCTTAGGCACACAAGTTCCATTTTCAAGTCTCTCTGTGGGAGGTGAGTATCCTTCTTCCACAAACATCCACACATGCTCATCAATGTCCTTTAGAAAGAATTCCATTTTAACTTTCCATGAGGAATAGTTAACAATGGTGAGCAATGGTGGTTCGGAGAGTAACGCACCCTCTAGCCTCACAAATCCACTCATAGTGTTTGGGTGGATGTATGCAAATGAATGCAAATGAATGTAGCAAACAAAATGCACACAAATGCAAGACACGCAAGCAAGAGCAAGGATCACCTAAGTATGTTTAGGAACCCGCTCTGATACCAATTGAAAATACAAATATAAGCTCGCGTGCGTGTCTAAACAACCTAGAGGGGGGGTGAATGGGTTGTTAATCGATTATTACCAACTTTTCGATTAGTCAAAATTAATCACAATTAACCCAAAACACACATATAATAAAATCAAGTATAAAATGCGGAAATTAAAGAACACTTGATTTTTACGTGGAAACCCACACGAGGAAAGATCACGGGCTGATATGTGCGCCACACACGGTCAACGAAATCCACTATATGAAAAGGAATCTACACCCTCAAGTGATTCTCGGACTCTCACCCTAGATAACCTCAGGTTATGGACACTACCACTCGCCACTCTTGGTTCAATCCCTAGTGATATCCCTTGATACACTACTCTTGGCGTCAGCAACCCCTAATCTACCCAACGGGCCTTTTACAGTGGCACTCGACCAATTGCTTGAGCACTACACACAGGTAGCCACAAGACTTTCCTTGCTTGTGAAACTTCACCAAGAAGTCACAAGACTTTGACTCAAGAAGAGAATAAAAAAGTCTAAGTGTATCACAATGATGCACAAATGCAATGAGTGCTAGACTAAACACTATATGCTTAACTAGATGTTATAATGCAAGTGAACATCCTAGTTATTAACAAAGTCTACATGAATGTGCATGAAGACTCAATTAGGTGCTGAGAGACACTAGCAACCTAATTGTCAACAAATAAAGCCAACTCAGCCTAAGTTGTCAAAAAGCATGGCAATGACAATAGATATGCAATAATCAAATGCAATCAATAAGTTGTCAATCAATCAAGGCCAATCAACACAAGTTGTCAATTAATAAAGGCAAGGCCTAATAGCATGCAATCAACTAATGCAATTAACCAAACAAAATACCAATCAACTTAAGTTGTCAAAATCATGGCAATGATACTAAATGCAATTAACAAGTGCAATTAATCAAACAAAATGCCAATCAACATAAGTTGTCAATGAACATGGCATAGACTCTAAATGCAATTAACAAATGCAATCAATGAATAGTCAATCAAAATGCCAATCAACAAAAGTTGTCAACAAACATGGCAAAGACAATAACTGCAATTAACAAATGCAATCAATAAGTCCTACTCTTCAATGTCTAAATGAAAATCATATAGACTTAGCTAGATGTTATCAATCACAAAACAATCCTAGCTATCAAACAACACATAAACATTCAAAAGTTTAACTAGTTGATTAAAAGACAATCTATTAACCTAGTCATCCATAAATCATACAAGAATGTTTATGACATAGTTTTTTAGGCAAGAATGACCTAATCAATTAAGCTATCAAAATACAAACCCAATCATGTCATAACTTCACTAAATATGCAATAAGAGTGAAGATTTGCTAAACTAAGCAATTAAAGACATGTCTTGACTAAGATAGAACAATAAATGAAGATGTGGTGTTTGTTCTACTTACCAAGTCAAGAATGATGAAGACCCATGGAAGGATGATGCATGAAACATGTTAGATGCACATGGGTTTGGGTTTGGGTTTGGAGAGTTAAAGGAGCAAGCTTGAAGCTTTCTCTCTATAGGGTTTACTTTCTCTCTCTTAGATCTGATTTTTTGGCTCCTTAACACGAGCAAGGAAGAAGAGAATGTATATATATAGTCCAAAAATGAAATGACATCGTTTTGGAAAAGGATCAGAAAAAGACAAATCAGCGCCCTTGATTTTGCGGCCAGTGTCCGCAGAATGAGGGCGCCGAATACCAACAGTCGCGCGAGACTTTGGATTATGCGCCCTAGATCTGCGCCCTTGGCCGCCGAACAAGGGCGCCGAAATGAGACCTGAAAAATAGAGGTTCTGGTCCCTTTCTGCGCCTTGTTTTGAGGCCCATTAACTCCGAACCAAGGGCGCCGAAAAGGGACCAGAATCACTGGTCCAAAAACGGTGGCCTTTTCTGCGCCCTAGGGCGCCAAATCAAGGGCGCCGAATGCCCCTTGGAAAGGCCAATGCACCTAATGCCTAAAACATGACATGGCATTCAAAAATAAAAAAGGTGCAATCAATTTAGCATGCATGGGAATGTATAATCATCATGAAAAACTCACCAAGCATGCGACACACAAAAGATATGCAATTATGAAAATGCATAAGTGTGATAAAGCATGTAAGCACACAATCAATAA
This sequence comes from Acer yangbiense, assembly GCA_008009225.1. Taxonomy (NCBI): domain Eukaryota; kingdom Viridiplantae; phylum Streptophyta; class Magnoliopsida; order Sapindales; family Sapindaceae; genus Acer; species Acer yangbiense. The sequence goes on along the minus strand of CM017771.1, from coordinate 41,765,386 downwards.
AAAACACAAGTGCAATCATATAAATGCAATGAGAGTGTGTGTGTGCAAACATATAAAAGCAATCATATAAATGCAATAAAAATGTGTGCAAGATGACATAGAAGCACAAATCAATGAAACACAAATGCAAGGTAACATAAACAAGATATATAACAATGCATGCAAGTGTGTGTGTGCACCTATTCTCTTCAAGAATCAAGGTCAAGTGATATACCTTTAGAAGCTCTTAAAGTCACCTTGGGAAGTCCGGAAGCTTGTCAAACACAATATCCTAAGCTACCCATTACATACCAATCCTAATGTGGTGAGTCATGAAATAAGACAATCAAAAGTGAGGCACTTACAATTAGCTTGTAACTACTTTTACAACATCGGTAACTACTTTTACGGCTTGGTAACTACTTAAGGGTTTTTCCCAAAAATTAGCTTGTAACTACTTTCACGGTATCGGTAACAACTTTTAGGGCTTGGTAACTACTTAACGGTTTTTCCCAAAAATTAGCTCATAACTACTTTTACGGCATGGATAACTACTTTTACGGCTTGGTAACTACTTAAGGGCTTTTCCAAAAAAATAACCTTGTAACTACTTTTACGGTGTCGGTAACTACTTTTACGGTGTCAGTAACTAATTAAGGGTTTTTCCCAAAAATTAGATTGTAACCACTTTTACGGTATCGGTAACTACTTTTAGGGCTTGGTAACTACTTAAGGGCTTTTCCAAAAATTAGCTTGTAACTACTTTTATGGCATGGGTAACTACTTTTACGGCTTAGTAACTACTTAAGGGCTTTTCCAAAAAAATTACCTTGTAACTACTTTTACGGTATTGGTAACTACTTTTACGGCGTTGGTAACTACTTTTACGGCGTTGGTAACTACTTAAGGTTTTTCCCTAAAATTAGCTTGTAACTACTTTTACGGCATGGGTAACTACTTTTACGGCTGGTAACTACTTAAGGGCTTTTCCAAAAAAATTACCTTGTAACTACTTTTACAGTATCGGTAACTACTTAAGGGTTTTTCCTAAAAATATGTTTGTAACTACTTTTACGGCTTGGTAACTACTTAAGGGTTTTTCCCAAAAATTATCTTGTAACTACTTCTACGGCATCGGTAACTACTTTTACGGCTTGGTAACTACTTAAAGGCTTTTCCAAAAAATTAGCTTGTAACTACTTCTACGGCATCGGTAACTACTTCTACGGCTTGGTAACTACTTAAGGGATTTTCCAAAAAAATTACCTTGTAACTACTTTTACGGTATTGGTAACTACTTTTACGGCGTCGGTAACTACTTTTACGGCGTCGGTAACTACTTTTACGGCTTGGTAACTACTTTTACGGCTTGGTAACTACTTAAGGCTTTTTCCAAAAAAATTACCTTGTAACTACTTTTACGGTATCGGTAACTACTTTTACGGCATCGGTAACTTCTTTTACGGCCTAGTAACTACTTAAGTGTTTTCCCCAAAAATTAGGTTGTACCTACTTTTACGGCATCGGTAACTTCTTAAGGGTTTCTTCCAAAAAATACTTGTAACTTCATAAGGGCTTCTTCCACAAAATGAGCTTGTAACTACTTTTTACGTTCTATGTAATTTATGCAGGAATCACTGGGATATATCGATATTAATCTGAATGTCAATGGACGCATCAAAGAGAAGTACCACCTGATTAATTCAAAATTCGAACTTCTTCTTCTACAGATGCGGTGGAAAGCAATATGATTAGGGAAGCATCAATCGTACAAGTTATTTACACTGTCATTTATTCGTTTAAAATTTTTTTTTTTTAATCATCCATATACCACAGGGTTGTCCAATTATTTTCTCTTCTCATGTAGAGTCTTTGAGCACATCTTTAGATCCACATAATACAAGTACAATTTTGTAGTCCTCATTCTGTGTTGAAAATGCAAGGAGATGTGGTGTTGTGGGCGACAATAGAGACATCTAGTAACTGTGTAGTTGTTTAGAGAAAGGACTAAATGCATGTCAATTGTCAATTTATGATGATATATTATAATTTTTTTGGAATTGTTAATGCTTTGAAAGCAACCACATGTAGCTTAATTCGTCTCATACTTCCTGTCTGAATCACAAAACCCAATAAATCATGATTAGCGAGCAACCCTTCAAAACCCTAGTTCTGGACCCATCAACATCTAACACCGAAAACACTTAAACTATTCAAAGAGGTCATCCACACTCTGACCCTTATACAAAAGAAATGATAGAAAGAGATATTATAAAGGAATAAAACTTAAATCAAAAAACTTATCCAAACTAAACAATTATATAATAGTGCATGAAGCAGCAATATTTAAATAAAAACAATTGTACTTAAAATGAAAGACTAAAACAAACAAACAAATTAAAAGAAAGCAAGTGCGGGTGAGTGACAACTATGGGCCCTGATCTGGAACATTGGGGTCCTAAGGTGGCATGTTCTGGTCCGGTGGTGCCTGCTGTGACCCTCTGGGAGGACGCCTATTTTCCCTTCGGTACGTGAATGGGATGTTGACGCCATGGTTGACCAAACCCCTTTGGAAATCATCCAACCTCTGATTTAATTACTAGAACAAAACTAATAGCAAAGGTAAGTGAAGTGTTAGTGCGACAAGTGGTAAATAGGAAATAATATATATCAAACTGACTACGAATCTCTAATTCTGGTTTTCGTTATCAGGGAATGGATCTATATTGGAGTTTATTCTAATAGCAAATGCAATTGCTTTGAATAAGAGATTCAAAAACCAGAAAATTAGACGTGGATTAGTCATAAATGAATTATCCTATTCTGTGATTGGAATTTCATTATCAAAGAAAGTTTATATTCAATCAAAATATTATATAATTTTTTTTAATTTGTCTTACAAAATAGTAATGCTTTGACAATGATTTCATATTTGAAATACGGTTAAGAGAAACAAGTAATTTATAATTACATTTCCATATAAATAAAGGTCAATGCAGATCCTGACATTAGTCAATACTACAAATATTAATGAAGTGATGCTAACTTAATGAAAATTTATCCAAGCCATTCTGTCAAGCTTCGGATTCACAGTATCTGTAGATTGAGTACCACCATCATTGCGGGTAGTTTGCTCACCACCAATCTTTCTCCTCTTGCGAATAGAATTCACCATTTGAGACTGCAATAAACAATTTGTTCAAAATGAAGTATAAGATGTAGAAAACCCTTTTTTAAAATAGTATGTACACCACCATTTAATAATGTATTTGTATGGACAAATATACATGAACATACAAAACTAAGGAAAAAATTAATGAAATATGAAATATGTTAAGATAAAGGAAATCAAGTTATGTACGAAAAGAAATCAGGAAACAAAACTTGAGGCCTTATGTGAGAGGGGGGGAATTAAGCTCCCTTTCCGACAAAAACTTAATTCCTAACAATTTTGGGTAAGCACAAATCACACATCAAGAATTCAGTTCCCTTTCGCTCATTAATATTGTTGATTACTAAATGCGACCTAACAAAAGAAGTTGTTACTTCCATCTCAACCTTCTATTACATTTTTCTTCCTTCATATTTTTATGTGTTTTTGATGATTAGAACCATTATTATAGAGGATTTTAGATCACAGACAAATTCTAACATCAATCACAACTAAATGGAAACCCAAATTATTCGAAATGAAACATAATTTTAGTAGCAATAATGGTTTACTTGTGATGTTTACATCCAACGCAGGCATAGGAATTGCTAGTTGCTACTACCAATTCAATCCTAAAATAAATAATAAATGATTTACAATTTGGTCCCTAATTTTTTAGGAAATGTTATTGTTTTGCTCAACATATAAGTATTAGCTTAATAAGTTCTCTACTTTTCAAAATGCATCAATCAAAATTAACAGAGATTTACGTATTCAAACTCTAAATAGTCTAAATATACCAATATGACACATGTATGGTGCAATGTTTTAACATAAAAGGCGAAAGGCAAGGCAAGGCGAGGCGAGGCGATGACCCCTTCGTGAGACGAGGCGGTAGCCTCGAGTGTTAAGATTATGCTCAATAGCAAGAGTGTAATATTGTTTTTGACAATCTTTTCATATTAATAAAGTGATTTATGATTTAAACAAATCTTATAGCATTTATAGATTGAATATTATAATTGTCAAAAGTAAATAATCATAAGGTCAAAAGACTATGAGAAAAGAAGAATTGTTCATACATCTAGATATGTATGAGGTAGACACAATTATTTAGTTAGTCTTGAATAATGTTCACAACTTAAGTTAAATGTTGGGCACCTTTATCTTGTTAAAGTTGTAGAATTATTTTGCTAGCATTTGAGTGGGATCAAATGAGTTATGATGAGTCTGAAATCATCGGAGGGTCTTCGAGTAAGAGAATCTAGTGCACTGGGTGCATTGAACTGGATCACAATGAAATACTTTATCTAGAACCGTCAATAGATAATAGTCTTTTCATTATCAGGACAATCGGAGAGTCTATCTTAATCCTGAGATAAATGATGGACTTATGGTTGCAAGTGGTATCATTTGAGTTATCAATGAGTACGATTATATAGCATAGTCTATCCTCGATAGTTTGGTGATATTCATTTGTTAATTGATAGATGACTTCATTTATAGATATGGACATCGTGGCTCCATTTATTAAATGAGAGTAGAATATCATCATATAGATGTTTTGAGGTATTGGATATTGAATCTTAACGTTAAGTTTTCGATAGAGTCTATTGAAACATGGCTTCTGGACAAGTCAAAATATCCAAGTTCAAAATGTGGTCATATGAGTAAATATGGTAACTTGGAGAGCTATAGGCGATCTATGAGCTCTTGACGATTACTGATATTCTTCACGAGGATACACCATCTCCAATAAGATTGTCTAGGGTACGAATGAGAAATATTTACTTATTGTATCTTTATTTAAGAGTTCAATTTTAGTTCTTTAGTGGAATGAGTTAAAATTAATAGATCGGACCTAAGTGAATCATTTGTTGATTGTGATTAGGTTATGTCTATTGAAGCTTAAATTTAGATAGCCTGCCAAGATACCCAATCCACACGGACTTGCATGGATCACTTGATATATTCTACCGGACCAATTTATGGGTCTATCTAGAATTGTATTAAGGCATGTGGACTTGTTTCTTTTAGTAAGAATGGGTCTAGTTCACATGTGGGCCTTTTATTAAGGTCCAATGGATTTAATAAAATAGAAAAACAATATATAGATATATTAATATATATGGCACATGGTTGAGATATATATATGATATTATATTGTTTTATTTTTATTATTTAATTAAATGGGAATTAATTAATTGATTGATTAATTATTTAATTAACAATCAAAATCTTTTTCTGACTAGGAAATATGTTTCTTAGTAGTATACTATTGTGGTAGTATAATTAAAATAAAAGACTTTATTTGGTAAGTAGATAAATGAGGGATTTATTTACCTAGTCAAATAAGGAAGTTTTTTATATAGTCACAAATACACTAAAGAGTTGGATTAAGGTTTGAAATTCTAAGGAAATCTACTTAGGATTAGGATTTAAGTTAAAAGACATAAATCATACATGGTAAAGGATTTCGGCCTCTATATATAGATATATATGAAATATATATGGTTATTAGCCGGAATATATATAGATATATTTATATAGCATGCAGAATATATATTATAGGTGCCATGCAGAATTCGGCATATATATATATATATTGATATATATATTACTTATATGTTATATAGAATTTGCCGCAAGAAATATATATATTTTTAGAAAGCATGCATAATTGGCCGCAAGATATATATGTATTTAGAAGGCATGCAGAATTGGTGCGTAATATATATATATATATATATATATATATATATATATATATATATATTGGCAAGTGACTTTTGGCTAAAAAAAGATGTATTCTTTGTATAGAATTCGGCGAACCCTAATACAAGGCTTGAGAGTTTTTTCTTTTGCTAGAGAAAAATAGAATCCAACTCTTAGACTAGTGTGATTTTCGGCCAAGAGGAATAGAGAGAAAAGTTTGTTCTTATTTCGATAGTGCATTAGTTACTTTTACATCAAAAGGTTTTGTGCACAATTTCGAATAAGGTTCACGCGAGTTTCGATCTAAAGATTGTGAATTCAAAAGTGACCGAAACATTCTTTGTTGTCTCTTGGAACTTGTTGTGACTAATGAAAAAGAAAAAGTTTTGTTAATCCATCCTCAGGTACACAATTCAAAGAGAAGGGAGACCACGCTCCTAGGTGATTCACGTTCGTGATTGGATTGGAAGATCTTACGGATTACCATCGACGCAATGTCAATCGGATCACGCGACAAATGTATGATATCTTTTATTATATGTTAATTAATTGAAGGGTTAAGGTTCAACTTATGGAAAAATTTTAAAATATACTAAAACCAATTTTAGTCTCGCTTCCGCTGCGTGCACTTGTTTTTTCCATACATCGAGGCGATTGAGGGCTGTAGCCTCAGTCAATAAATGAAAACAATAATGTAATTTAAAAAATAAAAAAATTGAATAAAGTAGAAAATGTTCCTTAATATTCAATATAACAGTCATTTAACAATTCCAACATAAATATCCCGAATAAAATTAAACATTACAAAAGACAGTCGTCTTCCTCAAGACAAATGACCACTATTTTTCTAATAGACTATCAGTCTATCAGTTGTGTCAAATGTCTAATAGACATTTTTTTTCTAATGTTCCTGCAGAACAGAGCTGCCTAAACAAGCTACAAGAACAGAGCCCCAACAAGGAAACAGAAACAGAAGCAGCACAAGGAAACAGCACCTAAAAACCGAAACCCAAAGAAGCAGCACAAGGAAACATAAACAAAACAAAAGAAGCAGCACAAGGAAACATAAACAAAGCATAGGCACAACATCAGTATATGTATATCAGAATAAGAGCACAAACTTGCACCAGAAAGAACACATAAAAACAATAACAGAAGAAGAGAAGTTGCACCAGAAGAACACAAACGTGCACCAAATAGAGCGCAAACTTGTATATCGGTATATGTTTAAGACTTTAAGCATATATGTTTTAAGTGCATATCAGATATTTAAATCTAATAAATTATTATTATTATATCAGTTCACAAGCATATCATAATTTATTATTATTATATGATTATATCATATTAGATATTACGAATGAATCAATGATCATCACGCCATTTCCCTACTCAAGCATTTCGCACCTTCTCAAGCTCTTTGATTAATAGTCACACAGGACTAAATATTTTCAATTTCGTTGGATTCAAAATCAGACTTAACGTCAGAAAGGTAAAATAGTCATTTTATATCAGTGAACTGGATCAATGGAGATCTTTAAAAATAAAAGAAACAAAAAACAAAAACAAAAACAAAAGAGATTCAATTTTTTTTTTTTTTTTTTTTTTTTTTAAATATCAATGAACCAAATGTGAACCAGATCAAGGGAGATCTTGTTCGATCCCCTCCAAAAATAGGAGATTTCCTAGAAGGTTTGAAGGTTGGTCAAAATCGATTTCTGTCATTTGCTTTGTCTTTCAATTCTCAAATTCTTCATTGTGTGAACAAGTAAAAAAATTGTTTAAAAATGAACCTTTCAAATGCAGTCTCATATAAACCAAACCTATTGAAGATGTGGTTCAAAACCACTGTCAACAACTTTCTAAAAAGAAACAAAAAAAAAAAAACCACTTTCAACAAGTCCAGTTCTGGTTTCAACAAAACACATTTCTTTAAACCACAACAAAACCAATTACTAAAACAAACTTTCAACAATATTTAAAAATCCATATCTCCACTACATCAAACAAAATTTCAACACAATGAATCAAACTAGAGACAACCCAACCTAGAAAAAAAAAATACTACTCCATCACCCTTGCGCTCATCAAACCGCATACAACCCATCATAATCCATGGCTCCACCATCAAACAAGTTTTATATGTATATTTGCAGACACATGAGGAGATGGAGTTGTTGAAGAAAACAAAGAAGTAATAGATACTGAGCAGTGTATACTTACAGGAGAAGTTGGAGGAGATGACAGGAAGGAGAGATGAAGTCATCGGAGAAGTTGGAGGAGATAATCGCCGCCCGCTGGAAGAAGTGAATCGCCGGCAGCTAGATGAAAAGAAATTCCCGGCTGCTGCAAGAAGAGAAATTGACGGCCGCTGGAGACGGTGGATCGCCGGCCGCCGGAGATGGTGAGGTCGCCGTTGGAGATCTTTTTCGATGAAGAGAGATTCAATTTTAGGGCTTGCAATTTGGTTCAATGATTGGGATTCAGATTGCGATTGGAATCTGAGAATTAGGGATTTGTAGTGCTTGTAACGTTATCGTTTCAGTATGGGTGTTCAATTCGAACTGGCAGAGCAGCTATGATCTTCTCAACGCGGTGGGAGGCTGGGTCGATATGCAAGGCAGTGGATGGTAGAGAACCATCTAACGTTGTTCTTGGAGTGGTGGAGAGAGAGAGAGCAGAAGGATCGTTTTGTTGGAGTGGTGGAGAGAGAGACCAGTAGCATCGTTTTGTTGGAGGAATGGTGGAAAGAGAGAACAGATGCGTTGGAGTGGTGGAGAGAGAGAGAGACCTGAACCATCGTTTTGTTAGAGTGGTGGAGAGAGAGAGACCAGATGGGTTTTTGATTATAGGTTTCCGGTTTTTTTTTTTTTTTTTAAATTGATAAATTTTTTTTTTCACTCCCTATATAATCTCATCCATTGACATCAATTATGGTTCATCTGATGGCTCACATTTAACATCAAAAATCACTGCATCATGAAGTGATTTTTTTTCACTACATGATAGCCAAATCCGATTTTGTAATGTGTTCATCCATTCAAAGACCACCGGCTTTTGATTAAAAAAATAAAAAATATTGTAAAGAAAATCTGAGCTTCATAGGAGTAAAATCATACGGAGAAGATAAAGCAATGTAATTTTATTTTTGTAAGAAAAAAAAAATTTAAAACTTACCTTTTCACAATTAATTTCATCCAATGATTTTGATTCATTTTTCATATTTCTCATTCAATTTATATTCCTTAAAAGAAATTGAAAATATATTCGAATTTAATATTTAAAATAGAAACTAGGGTTTGAGAGAATAGAAATGTTTTTATTATATACGTGAATATCAAACAATTAATAGATTATATATATATATATATATTTTACAAAAGGAATGATATAAATTGTTTAATAATTATCTGTGAATGTACTTATAAATTATTTAGTCCTTTTAAGTAATTTTATTTAAGGATAATATTGGATTTCCAAAAAGATATTTATTTGAGGTGTACATACAGTTTTTAAGGGGTGTAAATATCGACACTCATAGGCAATATCAATATTTTACAGAAATATCATTGATATGTCCAGATATTTCTAGGATATTTTTAGGGAAATGATATTAGAGTATCTCCAATGCAAAAGTGGCTTGCATACCAATAATTGTTGACATGGTATCAATGTTAAGAGACTTGCTTCCTATATGGCATAAAAATAGACTTGATAGACAATCAACTCAAAATTTGGTCTCCGATGCTTCCGTCTAAAACATAATTTTTTTAATGACGTGTCTATCTTTTTTTCCTGTTTTATTTTTTTATTTTATTTCTTTACAAAAAATATATGAAAAATTAATGTCAGTTTTAAATATTTGCTGAGTCAATCTAAAAAATAGCTGTGCAACAGACCATCTGAAAGTGGACGGTCATGTTGACAATGTCTAATATTTATTTTGCCACGTCAGCTTGAGGTTGAATATATACGGCTGCATTGGAGACACAATTATTAACACGACGTCTATTTATCCTACATGACATCTTTTATTTTCATAAACCACGTTTGCATTTGAGATGCTCTTATACTTCATATCGGTATCGATATCTGTGAGATACAGAAATATCAACGAAAACATCGGTGATATTATCAATTTTATCGATCATTGATTCTCACTACACTTGCCAATTAAAATAAAAACAACCTTTATATTCTAACTTGCTACTTTTTCCAAATTTGATATCAAAATCTAATGTCCAAATGATATGATATCACTATAATCTATTTATTTAAATCATACAAATTTAATACAATTTAAATAAATGAATTATAGTAATATTGACAAAGTACTATTATTGTTATTTTAATCCGATAGATAGATAGATATATATATATATATATATATATATATATATATATATATATATATTTTTAAAGAATCACAAGATGCATTTTGATTGGTTAGACGCACGTATGAAATGGTGATAGTGTGAGACCAAGCCATGCAACATTACACGTCATCGTTTATTTTTTTTTATGTTTTGTATTTTTTATCGCATAGACCAAATAATCTCACTCTTTGGTCGTCTTCGTTTCATTCTCTCGTATATAAATCGCTTAACAAATTTTCTTCAATTTTCTTTCTTCGACTCCAAAACTCGAAAAAGAAAAATTACAAAAAAAAAAAATATTAAAAAAATTAAGAAAATAAGTATAGAAAGAAAAAAATTCTCTCTATCTGTTTCTTCAGTTGACATGTCTTTCTCCGGCGGAGCCACTGCCGCCGCCGCCGCGGCGCCTCCCCAGATGTACTTCTGCTACCAGTGCAATCGCACGGTTAGGATCGCACCATCCCCCTCCTCCGATCTCGTCTGCCCTTCTTGCAACGGCGGGTTTCTGGAAGAACTCGAAAGCCCAAACCCTAACCCTAGCTTTGGAGGTTTCACCGCTAACCCTAATCCCTTGGACGCCTTCTTCATGGATGATCTCTCGACGCTCTTCGGAATAGGCGGTGGCGGTGGCGGTGGAGGTCCGATTCCGACGACCCGATCCTTCAACGACCCGAGCGAGTTCAACCCGTTCGTCTTCCTCCAGAACTATCTCCAGAGCATGCGAGCCGGCGGCGCCAACATCCAATTCGTCATCGAGAACAGTTCCTCCTCCGTTGACCCCACTGCTGGTGCAGCCGCTTTCCGTCTTCCTGCGAATCTCGGAGATTACTTCATCGGTCCAGGTCTAGAGCAGCTGATACAGCAGCTGGCCGAGAACGATCCCAATCGTTATGGGACGCCGCCTGCCTCGAAATCGGCCGTGGAGGGGCTCCCCAACATCAAGATTACAGAGCAGATGATGAGCTCGGATTCATCCCAGTGTGCCGTCTGTAAAGATAGCTTTGAATTGAATGAGGAGGCCAGGCAGATGCCTTGCAAGCATATATACCATTCGGATTGCATTCTGCCGTGGCTGGAAATGCACAATTCCTGTCCGGTTTGTCGGTACGAGTTGCCCACTGACGATGCTGAGTATGAGCAGAGGCGAAATGGGAACAATATTGGTAATATTACGAATATTCAGGGTCAGAATGTTGGTGGGTTGGGTGGTAATGTTGGTGGCGGTGACGGGACCGTAGGAGGAGGGAATGCTGAGACTCCTAGGACGTTGGAGCGCAGGTTTAGAATTTCATTGCCATGGCCATTTAGGGGATTTAGTTCACCTGCGGAGACAAGCAGCAACACCGGCAGTGGAAGTGGCAACCACAACAATGATGGGGACCCTAACTCGGGAAATAGGACATCAGAGCCCAGACAAGAAGATCTTGATTGAGAAAGGACTGTTGGTATTGCACTTGTAAACTAAAGAACTTGCTCGTTTTATTTGTTTTCTTTTTTGTATTATTTAGTATGCTCCGATGAATTAATTACCTATTGTCGTTTTATTTGTTTTGTTTTTCATTTATTTAGTATGTTGCGATGAATTCATTACCTGTTACCTTTTTGTCTTGTTTGTAAATTTTGTTCCATTCTTCACCATATTAGTACCTGGTAATCAAAAGTTTGTAATTTTTGGATGGTTGTCAATGAGTAACATTATTACTACCTTGATTTTGTTTACTAATGCATCAGTTTATTAATTTATGTCTTTGATGTTGGACTGTGATTGATGTATAAACTTTAGTTCCTCTTGCAGCTTTCGTGTCGGCATGCACCTTTTGATGATTTTGTATTTCTGTTCTTTTGATTGCTTCTTTAAAAGCATTTTACGTAGCTAGTTCCATTGTGGAATGGAAAGAATAACGAGTTGGGATTTTGAGCATTTGGGGCAGCCTTTGTTTGCAGGAAGAGTGGGATTTTGAATATCCTTGCTATTTGATATTTGTGACTGAACTGTTCATTGTGGTCAGTCTAATGGAGTTAGGTTCAAGATAGTTTAATCTATGGATTTGCGTGTTTATTGTTCGTTTATGTTAGTTCTAAACAGTGTTCGAGTAGGTGCTTGTGGTCAGTCTAATGGAGTTAGGTTCAAGATAGTTTAATCTATGGATTTGCTTGTTTATTGTTCGTTTATGTTAGTTCTAAACAGTGTTCGAGTAGGTGCTTGTGGTCAGTCTAATGGAGTTAGGTTCAAGATAGTTTAATCTATGGATTTGCTTGTTTATTGTTCGTTTATGTTAGTTCTAAACAGTGTTCGAGTAGGTGCTTGTGGTCAGTCTAATGGAGTTAGGTTCAAGATAGTTTAATCTATGGATTTGTGAGTTTATTGTTCGTTTATGTTAGTTCTAAACAGTGTTCGAGTAAGTGCTAGGCGCTAGTCGGGTGGAGCGCCATGGCTGCCTTTAAGTGGAGAAGGGTTGTGGAGAAGACAAGAGGGGAGAAAAGAAAAGAAAAGAAAAGAAGGTAGCGGCTAGGGTTTTTTGTTTTTGAAAATGAAGAAGACCAAAACGACGTGTAGGCGCTAGGCGCTAATCGGGCGGTGGCCCGGTGCCTAGCGCCACGGCTGCCTTTAGGTGGAGAAGGGTTGTGGAGAAGACAAGAGAGGAGAAAAGAAAAGAAAAGAAGGCAGCGACTAGGGTTTATTGTTTTTGAAAAAGAAGAAGCCCAAAACGATGTGTAGGCGCTAGGCGCTAGTCGGGCGGTGGCCTGGTGCCTAAGTGGAGAAGGGTTGTGGAGAAGACAAGAGAGGAGAAAAGAAAAGAAAAGGCGGTGGCGGCTAGGGTTTTCTGTTTTTGAAAAAGACATTTTGGGCTTCTTCTTTTTCAGAAAAAAAAAAAAAAAAACCCTAGCTGCTGCCTAGCGATTTTTCACTCTGACTAGGCTCCTGGCCGCCTTCCTAAATCACGGTGGCTGGTGCTGCCAAGTCCAATTTTTCGAGCACTGGTTCTAAACTTTCTGTTTGCATATAAATTAGAGAGATTATAATTTTTCTTTAAATGAAATGTTGTTTGTGAAGTCTAGGGCCATATGCGCAAGGAAGCTGGCTTAAATGCTGCTATATTGATAGTGAATTAATTAGCGATTTTGAGACCATGCGTTGTGTTAATTGAACCAACAAACTCTACGAATTAGCACAGTCAAATCAGATGTTGTACTTGTTAAATCTTAGAATTGAGTTAAGTATAAAAGCAAATACTATTGTATAATGGGCTAGTAAAGTGTGGATGATCTGAGATGTTGCTGCTACTGCTACTGCTGCTTTTCTTATAAATTGGAGTGTGGGACTACTCTGTGCTGGTTAATATAGAACTAGAATGGATTGGAAATGCATATACCCTGGTTTTAGACCTCTGGATAGCTAGGCTTTCAGTATAATAAAAAAATAAGCACAGAAATTGAATGCTTTTTCATCCTTTGTTATTTGTTTTCCTTACTGAATTCAATTTTTATTTTTCCCTGAAAAGTTTTGAAATATTCATTTTATTTATATTGTGTGGTGTTAAGTTGGAGACAAACCATGATGATGAATTTTGTAAGGATTTTGATTGTATAGCAATAATAAGAGTTGATTTTTTCTGTCTTGGCCTGGGTTTGTTCTATTGTTTGAAATTCATTTTGGTGATTCATCATTTCATCTGCATACCTTTTTTTTTTTTGGGTTGAAATAATCTGTGTATTGGTAAATCAGTGTTGGAGATGCTGCAATTTGTAAGTAATAAGGAAGAGTACCCCTCTTTAAGTGTTAAAAATTTAAAAGCCAAATATTAATAAGAAGTTTTCTAATATATTATAATCTACATATACAATGCTTGATTGTTGATGCATAGTCCTAATAATTTTTTGTGTTTCTTTTAGAACAACATTGGTGCCCTTAGGAGTTTCAGATGGTCGGATGTACCCTCCATTAAGCAACTCATTTCTCTTCTTTCTGAGTTTCTTGTAACTCTGATGGTGTTATCTAAGTTCTAGAGGCTTGATTGTTATCCTCATCTTTCCGTGCTGTACATTGAATTGAACAAATAGTACCTGGAGGCTTTTCTTGTTTCTAGGAATCCTATACCAAACCTACATTATAGTCTTTTATAGGAATCATATAAAGTATAACATTCACTCCATTCACAAGTTTGCTGTATGGCTAACTATTGGATGGGCTTAAATTTAGTACCTTGATCCAATCTGTATTTTTAACAACAGCAAATCCCACTTTGTGGTTAGATTCCTAAAACAAATGTGTGAGAAAAAATCATATCATCTAATTATTGAATGCTATACCTATGTACTTGAACTTCAACTTAGATCAAACCTTTTAGTTATCCTGCACTTTGGTATAGTAGATGGAATCAAGAAAACAAATTGACAACCAACTTGTTCATGTGACTTGCCACTCATTGTTAACCTAAATGATAGTGGACTACACAACTATTTTGAACAATCCATAGTTTTGTGAATCACATTGTTGACGGTGAAATTTGGATTGCCACGCACTCAACAGTTATATTAATTCAGTTTAAAACGAGAAGATCAAGAATGCATGCAAGAGACAGTTTTTACGTGGAAAACCCTTGAATGGGAAAAAACCACGGCGCCCGAGAGGGCAGAAATATAATACTCGATTCTATTGCTTTGTTACACACTCAATTCTCTCATACAATTGCTCTTTTCTCTCTAGGTTTCTGAACCCCTTTCTCATGAGATAGATGGTTCTATTTATATACGTTAATTAGGATTTCCCCTTGTTTTTAGCCGTGTTGGTGGTATGATTCCCCCTTTGATTCGTACTAGGATTCTCATGTTCTCACGGATCCGGATATGCTTTATCTTCTTTCCTTTTTACGATCCCTTGTTGTCATGGGTCTTCTAGAGGCTAGGGTTTTATTTGTGTTTCTGCCGAGTTGCTTTGGGCCCAGCATGCTGATGCAGTGAGCACCTTCACTTCTGGGTATTATCCTTCGGCGACCACGTTTCTACTTTTGGCGAGTATATATCCAGCTCTGGCGACCACATCTTTGACTATTGATTTAGGACGTTGATATTCTGACTGGCCACATTTTCTCCCTTGACCCGGTCAACGAGTGATGTGGCAACCTTTTCTTCATCATTTATTGACTCCTTTGGTGATGTGTCTGTTTGGCGAATTTATTCATACAACACACATAATCATATCAACTAATTATTGAATGCTTTACCTATGTACTTAAACTTCAACTTAGATCAAACCTTTTAGTTATGATCCTGCACTTTGGTATACTAGATGGAATCAAGAAAACAAATTGACTACCAACTTGTTCATGAGACTTGCCGGTCATTGTTAACCTAAATGATAGTGGACAACACAACTGTTTTGAACAATCCATAGTTTTGTGAATCACATGTGCTTAAAAAAAATTTGTCACCTTAGCTTTTGCTTAATTATCATCCTTACCATTTTAGTGTGGTTCCGTGTTGCTTGGTGATTTATTCAACTTGTTCTGCAAGACTTTCTTCTCTCAGTGAGGGAGAGTGAGAAAGAAGTCTTAGAAAACAATTCTCACAGTTTGAGTGCATTGGCTGATTCCGCTCATTTGTACTATGCATGTCATTCAGCCTATGCATTGGCTTGCACTGTACCTCATGCCTGTAATTTAGTTTATTCGATGTTTGTTACCGTCTTTGATTGTGAAAGTGCATTGTTGTTTGTCATGTTCAGAATCTGCTATGACACTTCTGAAAATTCCCACCTTTTTCATCCCAACACATGTAGCATGTGAGGTGTCAAATTGTGAGTAGATACACATTAATGGTGCTTTATCTCACCTACCACATATATCCACTAACCATTTGACATTTCAAGTGCCACATGTGTTGGGATGAAAAAGGTGGGATTTAGGTGGGATGTGTAGCATTACTCTTTGTTATAATGTATATAAGTTATTTCTATATTTGTATGTGCATACACATTGATCTGCTCATTGAATTATTGATTCAATCTCTTGAGGTCACTAATTGAACATGGCTCAAAGCAACCTTAATGCAATACAGTTTGAGTGCTTTTATATTTTCAGCACTTAACTAAGTATATTGGTTCCTTTGGAAGAAATGTGACCTTTGAAGGCGAGTAGTAGTTGCTTGGTCTGATTACTGAAGTAACCAAACGAGCTTTGAGCCTTTGAAGGCATGTACTTTCAGGATTTGTTTTTAGTCAAGCCTGAGAAGCATTTTCTCATGTATTATGCGTTTAATTGCTTACATTTTTTTCATTTGGTTTCATTTTCATGCATTCAGATCTACATTTTATACATAATTAGGAAATTTTAAGGCTCCTGAATGGTCTTAGAAGAATGTAAGATTTTGTATTGTGAAAAGCTATCTTTTCACAAATCCTGTGTTCTGGATGAAATGGTACACAATGCTTTTGACCGAATCGGAGGGCATGCTATGTGTATATACGGCATTTTGTGATAATGATTTGTGGTAAAGTTTTTCCCTAGGCCTGTTTTATGAGCATGAAGGTACCTGCGTGGTGGGTTCTATATGCTTGGATGCTCTTTTCTTTTAAATTCTGCTGGTTGATGTAGTTTCTTTTAAACTTGGTTGAAGAAAGTTGTTTAATTTGTTTCTCTTTTTTGCAGGGATGAAAAGTGATTTGTATCCGCAATGTTGGGTGACATAGAAGAGATATATTACATGTCTATGATTAGTGACAGATGCCTTCTTAATATTTTGGATAATATTCATAGGTAAATGATTAAATATCCATTTTGATGTCAGAATTCTTTAATAGTTTCCAACAATTTCATGACAAGTTTTATGTGCATGATTGGTTTGCATACCTTGTAAAATTTTCATCTTCTGATTCTGGAGCCAAAATATACTTTTGATATGTCAATTTTAAATTTTTGTTTCATTTCATTTGAATACTGTTTTTGGTGCCACTAAAAAAAATTCTGTTGGTGGGATCTCTTGAAGAAGACTTTAGCAAATGAATACATGTTGCGGGTTGTGAAGTCTGGGAGGAATATTGGCTTACCCTAGTTTCGGTAGATTGTTGATTATTAATTGGTCTTATAAGGAAGGATATGCCTTTGTATGTCTAGGTTAACAGGGAGGAAGATGAAAAAAATTCGTTAAAGTCAAGCTTAGCCCACCTACGAGTCAAAGACGGGTTTTCTATTACCATTTCTAATCCCAATTTGTATGTTAAATACCATCTCGGTGAATAACCACTTTAAAATAAACGGTGCGGGTGCCACCATCCACATCTAAATTGGGGAGTCATTAACCCAAACCTCTAGCTCGTCTAAAAAATACCTGGTTTAGATGTGGATAGATATTGTCTAAAAAATAATAATAATAAACGGTACGGGTACGGGGTTCCTTGCCTCATACCATCCTCATCCTATTAATGTATTTTTTTTTAAAAAAAAAAGATAATTAAAAATTAACTGTTTGGAGGCTTTAGTACGTGTGTGTGTGTATATATATATACGGTCCCGTTTTAGTCAGTGCGTATTGATATAACTATATCAGTATCAATGCATGTGGACCACTGATTATGGAAAAGCTTTGACAATTACATACACTTTGAGTCAAAGTATATAAATCTAATGGTTCACATCCAACGCACTGATGAAGTTATATCAGTGCGCACTGACTTTAACATTTCTGTATATATATATATGAAAATTTAAGAAAAATAGTTCTAGTGCTTTAAAAATTATCAAATTTTATTCATAAATAAATTTCAATGAACTTATCAGCCGTAAAAAAAATTCATATCAAAATTCATAGAAATCAATATGATTTCATCAAGGTCCTTACCGAAATTAAAATAAGAGATTCCTTATGATAGACTCATTCTAAATATATAGTAACTTTATAGTGCAGGATTGTGCAGTTTTTATGTTGATTCAAACCGGTTAGAATTAGTGAAACCATATGAAAAATTTGTGTGGGATCCCGTATTAGAAAGTTACTATAGATAGATAGTCTCTCATAAGGGATCCTTTATTTTAATTTCGGTAAGGACCACCATGAAATCACATCGAGAGAGAGAGAGAGAGAGAGAGTCTCTCACAAGGGATCCCTTATTTTAATTTCGGTAAGAACAACCATGAAATCACATCGACTTGAATGAATTTTGATCTGATTTTTTTTAGGTGATAAATTTATTGAAATTTACCTATGAATAAAATTTGAGAATTTTTCAAGCACTATAACTATTTTTCTTGAATTTCCTATATTTCGCCTATTTTTCCAAAGCCTTCATATTTAAAAAAAATCGGTAAAAATAGTTTAAGTACTTGAAAAACTTTCACATTTTATTCATAGGTAGATTTTAATGAATTTATCATCAAGAAAAAAATTCAAATAAAAATTCATTCAAATCGATGTGATTTTATGGTGGTCCTTACTGAAATTAAAATAATGGATCCTTATGGTGGTCCTTACTGAAATTAAAATAATGGATCCTTTAGGAGACTCTCTCTCTCTCTCTCTCTCTCTCTCTCTCTCTCTCTCTCTCTCTCTCTCTCTCTCTCTCTCTCTCTCTCTCTCTCTCTCTATATATATATATATGATAACAGGAACGGTCGTATAGGGATGGTTTGAGGACTTAAAATCCCATAACAGTCCCGAAATTAAATCGGGTATTTTAAAAAATACTAGCCCCATACCATAATATAAATTGTAGGCATACTTGTCCTTAACGGAATGGGTCTTCACGGATCCCTGGATCAATGAGTAATTTTAACATTTTAGACTATGAGCCACTCTGTTAGCATCTTTAGAAACAAAACAGACCGTAAAATTAACTAAAGATTCCAAAACAAGAACAATATCTTTGATCAGCAGACCAATTTCTCAAAAAAAAAGTCTGGAATAGTTTTATTTTAAGGTAATGGTAGAATTTTGAAAAAGTTATAAAGTTTAGAAGGGTGCAAATATGGCCACTTAAAGTCAAGTTCATTTTAGGCGGGACAGACTTAGGGATGGAGCTAAGTTATTTCCGATTGGGCGTGGGACAGACTTAGGGATGGAGCTAAGTTATTTCCGATTGGGCGTATAACGAAATATGGATAGATTTATTTCCCCAACTAATTTATCTCATAATCTATTGCTACATATCTAATATAACAAGTCATTAGTCTAGATTATTTCAAAGAAACCTGGCCAACTGTTTGATATGTATACTCTGCTACAATGACCATTTCAAACACAATTAAGTGTAAAGCTCTGTGCAGAAAGTTACAAACATAAAGAAACTCAAAACCAAAACCAAACCAACACAGATATGCAATATACAAGAAACTTTGCTTAGATGATTCACAACAGTTCAACATGCCTTAAAACATATAGCTTGTTATGCAAATAATTATTAGTAATTTGATATCATTGGATCACATAATATTATACAATGCTACAAAATTTTCAATCTGAGAAATAAAGTATTGAAGAAAATACTGTGTTCTTTTTTCTTTCCTTATTTTGGATCGGCCAAACAAAGGAGGAAACACGATATGGAAGAATCATGCTCGTTTCGTGCGCCTTCCAACTTTAAGTGCCAACTCCATATCGATTTTGAGGGAGATGTCAAGTGCTTTAACAGAATGCGTAAGTGCACCGCTGCAAACGTCAACACACCATAAACTGTAAGTCATGACAAAAATCATCACACTGTATAATAAAAGTAGAAGCTATTGAAATCTGCCGATACCAATACATATCAGCTCTGAATTCATTGAATCTTTATTTAGTACCACATTTAATAATGGATATTCTAAAAACTCCGGGAAATAAATTGGGGGAAAACGGGAATAGAAAAACTAAAAATATTCAGATAATTTAGCACATACTCTCTCTTATGTCAAATATATTAACTACAAAGAAGTTATCCTAACCTAGAACTTCACTGTCTACAAGTCTATATTGGAGAGGTTTGAACATCATCAATCACATCAAAACAACCAAAAGAGGAGTTGCACCGATGTACCTGGAAATGAAGGTCACCCCAGTTCGTCCAATTTTGTGGACTGTGTCCATAGTAACATTTCCTGATGCCTGCCACCATGAAATACATAAATCAAAAACAGTGCAATTGTCCGAATTTATGCTAATTTAACATTTCATGATATTGATGCTATAGAAGAACAAGTTTGCAAGTAGATGCTTAAGGAAGACAGTGGAAACACGTATAAACATGTTCATACCCAATCTCAAGCAACCAAGGATTGGCACATCAACCTTTGTTATATATATATAAAAAATAATGTTACACATACTTCATGATGATAATGAAGAACCATAATGTATAATAAAAATCCAATACAAAAGAAAGCTTAAATTTGACCTAAATGCTTTTAGATTCAGCTTATTAAAGTTTTCACCAATTAAAACCAAGCACACAACTATAACTAAGAGGCAAGAGCTACCCACCTCAGTATCAACTCTCCCATTGATCAATTGCACAGCTTCGTTAAGCATTGACACATCAACATCCCCATTTGGAAGTGGGACAACCATATTATCCAACATTATCCTGGTCAAGGAAGTCTTTGTTTGAGATGCATAATGTAGTACCTCGTTTACTTCCTCCATTGTCCTGGTCTCAACCTTGAAACAATTTACAGACATCATCCACGGAACAGTATGCATTTCTCACATGCAAAAAGCATTCCACAACACTGATTTAAGTAAAATAAAGGATAAATTAAATCATAAATTCACATTTACATGCAAGTGAAATCAAGATGAACTGTCAGTCTTTGCTTTACAATCTGTGGATGACTCAGAAAAATGACATAATTACCTCAACCTCCATTTGAAGATTCTTTTTATCTAAATATTGGTCAACAGACTTTATGGCATTTGTGATACTTCCAGCCGCTGATATATGATTATCTTTTATCATCACCATATCAAACAAACCCATTCTATGATTCTGGCCTCCACCAATTAGTACCTACAGAAAGAGAACTCTGTCAGGTCAACCAAAAAATTCATATAAAGACTACAGAAGAACTTATAACTATTGTTAAAAGGCTAGGAACTGATCTGTACCGCCCATTTATCCACCAAACGTAAACCTGGAGCAGTTTTTCTTGTCTCTAAAATGCATGCAGGGCGTGCAGCATCTGCCATTGCCTGCAGGAAGAACCGACATTAGTTATAAAATCCTGCACCCTGTAAATAAGTGAGGAAGCATGTGTATTTAGCATTTACATTATCTAAATTAACACGAGACAGTAACTTATGACAACATATCACTTGATTTTACTTTATAAGTTCAAGGGTACAAAAGAGACCTTAGTTAGAGTTGCTATTCCACTCATCCGCTGCATAAAATTTAACACCACTCTTTCAGCTACAACTATGCTGTGTGCCCGCCCTGCATAAAAGGAAAAAGAACTAGTTGCTCATCACTTTTCAAGGAACCTTTCAGCGTATAATTTCTTTTTCTTGGTTTACCATAGACTTTTCCAAATTGCAATCCCTTATGAACATAATCTCCATCCTTTTGAGACCATTCCACCTGATATGAAATTGTACATTATGAATAAAGCATAAAAATCACACAAATAAACCAAACACGCAGAAACAGATGCCTGAATATACCTTGAGAGAAGGATCAACCTCATGAAACACCATCTCAGCAAGTGTAATGCCTGCGATAATACCATCCTCCTTTGCCAAGAAATGTGCTTCCACTTCCATGTCCAATGGAATGGTGGCCATACAAGTTACATCCCCTGCAATTGTACCACAGATTTCGTTAAACAATATGTTTCTACCACTAACATCAACTCAGTGACACAAATACAATTAAACTAAACCTCGATCCCCAGCATCTTCAGAAAGGGCAAGTTTAATGACACCCTTCAAATCATAGGTAGGATGCGAAGGAGGTTTTATTGCCATGGATTGAAATGATATGCCAGGATATCTGGTTTCCGTTGCAGACATTCTAACAGTCTGCCTGTAATGGTTGAAACTAATTGAATCACAATCAACCAACAGATTATTCAATAAGAGTATTTCTTCAAAAAAAAAAAAAAAAATCAAACAGACCTTGAAGTGGTGGTACAACAGCGAGGTAAAATTAATTGAGTGATATAAAGAGCCCCAGACATTAACTGTTTCTTCAGGAGCTCCTGTAGAGTGTGCAGACAACAGAGCTTCAACTATAAATTCATTACATTACATTACACTTCACAATTGAATACAAAAATAAACTGGATACGAAAATGGTACCCCCAACAAACAAGAGAATAAATTCATTACATTACATTCTACTCCATGTAATGATTTCAGGTAACGCAAAAATAGATGTTCAAAAACAAGCATAGCAGTATAAACTGTTACGAATTTAAACTACAAAAAAAAAAAACATATACAACAAGAAACAACATAGAAATGAATATGAGTATATCAATATTGCATCAAAATTGTTTCTTTTAATCAGGGTAGAAAGAAAGAGCAAATTTTTATATATAAAAAATTGATCTTTCCCAAAGCATTTTTATAAACCATAGATTACAAAAGTAGCAGACTGGCCATGGAAACAATAACAAGATCAAACGAACCCCAAAAAGTCATTTTTTGATTGAAATAAAAAGTTGGTGGTAAACCAAAGAAGAGAGCAATCAAGTCACAATAAATGATAAAAAGGAGAAAAGGGTTGTAATTAAAAGTAGAAAAAGAAAATACAAAGAAGAAGATAAGATACGAAGATTTTACCTGATTAAGAAAATTGCGCCAAGTTTACTTGTTCGTAGACTATAGTGGAGAGGAGAGCGATATATGCCTTTTCTAGTGTTCAAGCAACCGTTTTTTATTATTTTTTATTATTATTATTTTTTTTCAACCAAAATGTCGCTTTTGTTGTTGAAATGGTGGCTTCTATAGATGGTTGATCTACAATTAAAGTGGGTCGGATCGGATTCAAGTTAGACTCAAGCAACTTGGTTCTAATATGTCGAATCGGACGTATCGATTGCTTCTAAAACCGGCAAAAAAGATGAAAACAAATAGAGAAAACGAAAAGAAAGCAAGCAGGAACGAAAAAGAAGAAGAAAAGAAAATGGTGGTATCTGACTTAAGCCTTAAGTTCGTTTGGGCTGAGCGTGAAAGTAAAGTGACTGTAAAATGACTGGAAATCAAAGGATTCCGGTGACCGAGATTTGATTTGGGCAGAGTTTAGGCATGCGAAAGCTTTAGCCAGTAGCAAAGCTAGCCTCCTCTCTACGTGAGTGAGAGGTTCTATATATAGGTCTTTTCCAAGAGCTGTAGACGTTTATTGATGGATTGATATCCCTGAAATCCCAATCGGGTCTCATGGGATCACGTAATCTTTTACCTGTTCAAAGCTTATCAAAGCTGATAAGTGATAGTTAAATGATGACACAGTCAAAGTAGAACTTAAGTAGGACTCTACTATAGTCAACCCATATTTGCTCAGATCCAACACGAGCCTAATACAGTTGTTCGTGGGCTTTAGCGTTTGGGCTTGAAGGCTATTTTTGGCTACCACAGGTTGCCCCCCACTCTCTAAAGAGGAAGCCTCCAAGTTAGAGAGTGTGAATCTTCGTCGAGTCGAACATGGGCTCGGTAAGGTGTCATTTTGAGCCAATGTTACAAGACTAATCCTTGAAATGTACCTTTGTCAAGTCGAACACAGGTTCGACAAGTGGTCGAATAGGTGGATATTTGGGCGAAGCTAACTTATCTTTACAACATAGCGTTGAACGTTTCGTATGCACCAAGAATGGGAAGTCCAATCGATGGGATTGAAGCGGTTCAGTTCCCTAGGGCTGACATAAGGCTTTGTTTTAGGCGTAGTTTTTAAAGCAAGTTGAATTTTGAATTTAACCTTGGCAGTTACCTTGGTTAACTGGTAACCATAATGGTTACGACATGTGGCGACCTTGGTTAAAGTATAAGGTTTAAAAACCAGATCCTTCAGTTTCTTATATAAACCAAACTCTTTTTTTTTTTTTTTTTTTTTTTTTCATGTTTACTCGAAAAAAAGTCACTCAAGACTTTCTAGGGTATCTTAAAGCATTTCAAAGCTTCTACAATTTGTTTATAGTGATCGTTTTTTTCGACGAAATCAATGAATCTAACTTCAAGGTAAGCAAAGTGTTTTCTTTTTTATTCATCTTTGTTCGTTCAACTTATTTTCATGCATGTATAGGGAACTAGCAAAGTTATTTTTAGGGATTTACCCATAAATAATGCTTGTGTTCTTCACTATTCTTCAATTTGGATTTTGAAAAATCAGTTTGCAACTAGATATAATCCGTTTAGGCGATGCTTTCTAATAAAGACTTGTTTGAGGTTGTCGTATCGTCATAGGTTGTTAGAGTTGATAGTTGCTCGACTAAGTTTAGCTGAGATTTTGTTGGGTCGATATGATCTTGTTGACTCCTTTAGGTTTTGATTATATATAGAAACCCTAAGGTTTTGATTTTAGTTTTTTGCTTGACTTTTGCATTTTTGCATTTGTCAAATTTTGGAGGTGTTATGTCGTGTGAGAGCACGACCTCAGATCCAGTCTTTACCTGGACACCTAGCGATTTGGCAGACGAAGTCGAGAGAGGAGTTGAACACGATAGTAGGGACGTCGAACGACTGGTCTCCGTGGCCGACCCGTCAGATGTCATTCATAGAGATAGAGACGAGGGCCGTGCGAGCCGTGGCACGGTCATTCGAGTTTTGGGAGTATATAGAAGTCGAAGATCCATCCTACTCTGAAAATACCTACAAGGTTATACTAAACAACTTAGGGGTGGGGGGGGGGGGGGGGGGGGGGGGGGAATAGGTTGACACACTAGTTTTAAAAACTCTTTCGTGACTTATGTCAAAACCTTGGTGAGCATACAAATTAACCTTAAACATGATTGCTATGAGAAAACAATTAACACATATATACTCAATTCACCACCCTTAGTCTATAAAACATATACCAACAAATAATGTATCTCATATACAAGATATTCAATATTAAGATCAAATTCCACAAGTTGTACTTTGAATATTATAATGTAAGTACACTAAGTAGAACTACTACAACTTGCTAATGAAGGAAATATATTAAAACCAAAACAAAGAATACATGTATTCATGATAATGTCCAATATGTACAAGTATTAATCTAAATACAACTATACAAAAGAATCAAAGAATAAGAGAATAGTATTTACACAAATGAATAGTAGATACAAATATGATCAAAATGAATATTGATTACAAATCACACTTTACACAATCTTGCTTCAGAATATTCACTTGAATATATCACAAGTGAATATTGTATCACAAGATTAAAACATACACATAAACATATATAAAAGAGGGATAGAAAGAATTAACACATGAGATTTTTTTAACGTGGTAAAACCTTCAAGGAGGAAACATCCACGAGTTGAACTACAACCATTGGGGTACTTATATATTGGATGATAGATTAGAAATTTCTCAAAAGTGACCAACCTAGATCAACTTCCTATTGGAGTCTATGTCTACCTAACCATATTGGAAAGTACGAAATCCCTCAATGATGCGGAACCACCATATATTGGAGATCATACCAAACCAACATCGATGGAAGATTAGAAATTCCTCAAGAGTGCATACACATCCCATGTACCCCGCTCTTTTGGAGTCTATGTCTATCCATACGCCTAGGCTTACCAATATTGTATCCAACTCCCCATCTAAGGCACTCATGCCTCTAGAGAGCCTCCCATGCATGACTATCCAGACCTTCCCGATCCTAACTATGACTTTTTGTTTGGTTATCCAGACCTCTTGTCCTAACCAATACTTCCTTGCTTGACTATCCGGACACCTTATCCTAGTCAAAACTTCATGCATTTTACAAGGACTTCCTAGTGTGATCATGTGAATGCAAATGATACAAACAATCGATTCAATATAGAACATATGATCAATACATTCCATGGAACAACTAGACCTAAACATGTGATAACACAAGTAATATAGTCTAGATGCCAAAACATGAATTAAACCTAGAGCATGTGAAAAACACATAACACAAAAGCTCATAGTTTCATTCACACACATAACACTTGAATAAATCATAATCATGAAGCACATATTCAAGATGTTATAAACATACAAAAAAAAAAAAAATGCTAGAAGTACAAAATGTATTCAATGAATATTATAGCCAAAGATTTAGAGCAAGGATATAATGATAAATCAATTAAATCCTAGATAGCTCTAAAAACACATACACAAGCATTAATCCTAGATTTTATCAATCAAAGGATCAAAGCACATTTCAAGGATTATTAATCATAAAATGATTCAATTAAGTCACAAATAATCCTAGATATCAAACTAATCACAATACAACTCTTAATCATGTGAAAAACCTAGAATCCTAGAAACTAGTTCACATATGTCTTTAATTAGACTTTTGATTAGGTTTGATTGTGAAGCTATCTTTCTTAATATAATTCACCATATATACACATACATATAGAATAAGAAACCCCAAGCAAATTGAAGGTTATAAAAGAAGAAATCACAAAGATAAGACAACAACCTAGCAATCACGAGCTGGTTCGGTTTTTTTGGGTAGAATCACTTGAAAACTCGATCAAACAACTGCAAGATACTTGAAAAAGGTAGAGAACTCAATTACAAACAATCTTCAACTTGAATCACTCAATTCCAACTTCGTATAAGAAAGTTATGGTATTTGAAAGGTGAGAAAAAGTTGAGAGAAAATTCTGCTTTAAGGATTTTCTAATTTTTCTTCTTGGAATGAAATGGAGGGAATTAGAAATATTTAAAAGGGAGAGAGAGAGGGAAGAAACCGGCCAATGGAGGCATGCCATGTCAGCACCCCATGTGGGGCGCGTGTGGCACACGTGGATAGAGGGCTGTCCAGCCTGTGTGTCACACGTGGCCCACATGTGGACACCATGGCTTGGCCGAGCAACCTTCTCCAGCGCTCCGCTGGCATTCATTGACCGTATTTAGGCCTCCGAACTTTGATTTTGAATCCGTCTTCGGATTACGAATCATGACTCCCTCACGTAAAATGAAGACTATGAAACTTTGACAAAAGGTTAAGAATTCATCTCGGAAAATGACGACGAACACAACTCAATGAATGAGAACGAAAAGTAGCATAGCTACATCGTTTGGACTCGAAACTAAATGAATGAGTAACCGAAATGATCGGGACTTAATAAGGAATCATATGAGATCATGTTCAAGTCCAAAATCAAGAAAACACAAACATATAAGCACAAGATCACACATGTATGCCGTTTCTTAGACATAGTCTTAGAACATGCAATTCTACAATGTATGACAATTTGAGTTCTGTGCATGAGCATACTAAAACATGTGAATGTGTTATATAAAATATGCACAACTGTACAAGGACACTTATGAATGATTTGTGTGTGTGTACCTATGCCTTGTAAGAGGAATGATGTCAATTATACCTTTGATGAGCAATGAAGCTAATTCCCCTTAACAAGCCACCACCTTGCATGAACCGTAGCTGAGTCTTTCCTTGAAGCTTTGTATCATCATGATAACGACCACTAATCAGTACAAGATAAACATTGTTTTGATATGGAATATATGTCAAGACAAACCAAAAACCTAACATGCTCGGGTTGGGCACTAGGTATCCTAGTTGGTGATAACCTAGGGAGTGTGCTTGCCGATGACAACATGGACCAACTGAGGATGTTGTACGACATCCCTAACTCTATTGAGCTTTATGCTGTGAAGGAGCATGAGCAAGCAGACTGGGCTATCCCAGGATGGACATGTTTTTATGAATACAATCTTTGACAGGGGTTTCGATTCCCCATTCCCTCATTGGATCGACGGTTGTTGGTGTACTATGATATTGCGTCGGGTCAGCTAATTCCAAGCAGTTGGAGGATTTTATTGGGTTTAACCGTCATTTGTGAGAAGAAGGAGCTAAAATTTTGGTTAGGCTCATTTCTACATAACTATTTCTTGAAGCAGCATACCCACGAGAAGGGTCGATTCACGTTGTGTTTGAGGTCTGGTATGAGTCACCTCATTTCAGATCTGACAACCAATGAAAGGAGATGGAAGGACACTTTCTTCTTTGCAAAGGGTCCTTTGATCGACAGGCCTTTTGGGAGGGAAAAGTACGCCTATCGATGCTTTTGGAGTCGAGCCGGTGAGTGTTAATTTCTAGTGTGGTTTGGGAATAGTTTGAGTCTAACCTTAGTTTTGACAAACTTGTTGTCTTTCTAGATCTAGTGAATAAAGAGAGTA
The DNA here is from genome assembly GCA_008009225.1 of Acer yangbiense. Lineage (NCBI taxonomy): Eukaryota > Viridiplantae > Streptophyta > Magnoliopsida > Sapindales > Sapindaceae > Acer > Acer yangbiense. Next base: position 41,736,850 of record CM017771.1, on the reverse strand, counting down.
AAATATCGTGTCCAGACGCTGTCGAGAGTAATAAGAATGTAATAGTGATATTTGCCAAAGAGAGGAGTTGGAAGGAGTTGTTGTTATAAGGTAATCTTAGACTGAGCTCCTTATGGCTCCATTCGACATGGAATGCGCCACGCAAACCGTATCCTCTTGTGAAGGATATAGTGTCATACATTTGGGTTAGAAGGGGATTTGAGATTATTTGTGGTACAAAGTGAAACTAATATGGCGTGCCTAATTATATCTAGAGGGGGAGGGGTGAATAGATTTTAATCAAGTAAATTACCAATTTTTCTTGATTAGTCAATATTCAGTAAAAACCTCTTTCTAGTAAAAAAAACAATCAAGTGTAAAGTGCAGAAAATAAATAACACTTGATTTTTACATGGAAACCTTCAACAAGGAAAAACCATGGGCTAGTATGTGCACCACACACGATCCTCGAATCCATTATTTGTAATGGTGTTTACAACCTAGGTTGACCATGTCAAACCCTACACGGTCACTAACCCACCACTACTACCCAACGGGCCTTTAATAGCGAACCTAAATCAATTTGCTTACACACTAAGCCATCTTAGTCACAAGACTTACTTCTCAATGAAGAGATTAATGACCTATGTGAATATTATGATGTTCAAGATGCAAATAATACTAGGTTACACTAAATGCTTATCTAGGAATTTAAGATGTCAATGAAAACATTCCTAGATATCAATATTGCTATATGTCATGGCATACAACTTAGCTATGTAAAGGATAACCAATCCTAGATACAATAGCTATCACAAACAATCTCAATCAATCAATGAGATAAATTAGCTAGATGATATATGAACTTGAAATCCTAGCTATCACAAAATAACTCAATCAATCAATGAGATAAATTAGCTAGATGATATATGAACTTGAAATCCTAGCTATCACAAAATAACTCAATCAATCAATCAACACAATAATCTCAATCTTGTAAATAGAATATAATCTAAATGAATACAAGTTAAAAATGAGATTTCTTGCTAAGTAAGAACACAAAAATGAATAAATGGTGTTCAACTTACCAAGTCAAGTGTATTGAAGAAGACCTATGCATAGATACTGTAAGGATTCCCATATCTTGATTGGCTTATTTCGTGGACAAACCACATATTGGGGATTCTTTGTAAGGGTAGCTTAGGTATTGGTGTTCAAGTTAAATGCCTTTTGAAAACCTCATCATTGATAAGCACCAAAGGTAAATCTCTATGTGCTTGATTTGCTTTGAAGAGATTTAGTGCTCACACACACATTCTATGCATTTGTGTGTTCTTATGTGTGTACATTCATGTTTATATAATATCTCTTCTTGCATATTTTGTTAATTGCATCTAGTAGTTCAAATGCCATGACATGATTAGAACTAGGTTGCATTTTGTATGATTGGACGCTGTTCACCCGCCCTACAGGCGCTCTTCGAACAGCGGTCCAAAAAGGGGAAAGAGCAAATTTGCTCTTAACCGCTCTACACCCGCTCTACGTAGAGCGGGTGAACAGCGATGCCACTGGTGATGTTTTTCACACCTGATGGTCCGCCCCAAAACCGCTCTACGAATAGTGGGTAAAGGGCGGCTCTTCAGACTCGAGAGCAACCGCCCCTAGGTCGCCTGGAATCTGCCATACGTAGGGCGGTCACGAAGAACTTGTTCTTCATTTCCCAGGTGAACCGCTGTTCATCCGCCCTACGTAGAGCGGGTGAACAGCGGCCAAGGCATATTTTTGAAAAAATATACAAAACGGTGTCACTTCATTTTGACACCTTATATATATGCCTCTTTTATTTTAGGCTGAGTTAGAAAGTTCAAAATATCATATATTTTCCTTAGAATATTTTTTAAGTGAAAAATTCTCAAGAACTCACCTTTAAACACTCAAAGACATTCCCTTGTGCATCAAAGATCATCTTGCATCATCCATGTATGGTTTTGCATCATCACAACTTGTTTGGTAAGATTTTTACTAACTTCATTTTATTTTAGTATTTTTCCTATCAAGCCATCTCTTTAAATTACTTGTATGTTTTAGATCATATGCTAAATACAAGAATAGAGAATTGATTGTGATGAATTGATTGAGTGTTGTATTGTGATAGATATCTAGGTTTTTATAATCTATGTTTATCCAAGCTATTTGACATGTCATTTAGCTCTTGATATCTAGGATTGATTTAATTGTTATATCATCATCCTAGATAAGCATCTAAGGTTCATTAGCCTTGTTTGTTATTTGAATATCATCATATATTCACATAGGTTGCATAATCTCTTCATTGAGAATTAAGACTTGTGGCTAAGAGTGCTTAGGCCACAAGCAAATTGGACTAGAGCCACTTTTAAAGGCCCGCGTGGTAGAAGTGGGGGGTTATTGACCGGAGTGTTAGACGAGGTCTACATAGATTGTAAACTCCATTTCAATTAGTGGATTTCGAGGTTTGAGTGTGGCGCACTAAATAGCCCGTGGTTTTTCCTAGTGGTTGGGTTTCCACATATATATCAAGTGTTATTTAATTTCCGCATCATATTACACTTATTTGTCTTTTTGACTAGTAGGGGCATTTTCGTAAAATTGACATATATGCGAAAATTGGGTAAAATTAGTTAAAATCTATTCACCCCCCTCTAGATAATATTGTACACACTGAGCATTATTTGTTCTTTCAAATACATCCTAGATGATCCTAAATGATGTTTAGATGATGTTTGATGCACATGCAATTGAGTTTGTGTAATCAAAGATGAGTTCTTGGATGATGTTCTCTCTTGGAAAATACTATAAGTTAAAAATATGATTTTGAACCCATTAAAATGACCTAAGGACAAAGAGGCATATATATATGATGTCCAATTGAAGCTACAGCGCTTTGATAAATTTTCTAAAAATTTTGCCTTGACCGTTGTACACCCGCTCTACGTAGGGCGGTTGTACAGTAGGTCACTTGGAAAAGTGAAGAACAAATTCTTTGATAATGGTTGTATGAACAACTACTTTTGGGTAGGTGTACAGTAGTTTAAAAAATCAATTAGGTGCACGCTGTACGTAGGGCGAGCGTACATCGGTTTGGACGCGACAGTGCATCAACTTCAGTTTCAAGCACCTCAAAACATAACCAAACGACATCGAAAACTTTCGTATGATATATCGTTAGAAAGGTATGGATGTTTAATTTCTACTCCTTTTTATGAAATGACATTTCAATATCTGTAGAAAGAAAATGTTATGGTCAATTGAGTGACCAAAGGTTAGAAACGGACAATATTGGAGTTGCCCTGTGTTGGTGGTCACTTTGGAGATTTCAAAACCAATCCCAACGATTATGAAATATTACAAATAATATACCGTTGGAAAGGTATGGGTGTCTAGTTTGTATGAAAATTTTCAAAACTCATTTTGAAGCTTTGTATAAAAAGTTATGGTCACAAGACCATACAAAGGTCAATTTTGAAAATCATTTAAATCATTTAAATCCAATCTTTTGAAACTAGACACTTTACTTCAAACAACCAAACAAAAACTAACACTTATCCAAGAGAAGAATATGACCTTCTTAAATGGTCAACCATCGTGCTAAGACATGCACACCATTGTGCAAGCACGGTCGTTTCCAATCACACAAACGGAAACGAATTACTAGACACTATCACACAACAAAATTCAACAAAGAGGTGCAAGTGTGAAGTGTGAAGAATGCACACATAAGAATTGAAGCATAAATGCAAGATGAATAAAACATGCATGAAGAAGTGTGTATGTGCAACTAATCTCTTCAAGAGGCAAGTCAAGTGATTTACCTTTCGCTCTTGCTCTTGAAATCACCGAGATGCTTGGAAGCTTGTCAATGAGAATCTAAGCTACCCATTACATAGACATCCTAAAATGAGGTTTGTCAATGAAATAAGTCAATCAAAATATAAGGAACTTATACAAAGTTTTTAACACTCACAACTGACGTTGAACATCGTTTCACAGCTAAGTCGTTGTCGAACGACAAGTTCATTCTACCTGATCCTGAGATGGCCTTGAAGCTCTAGAAGGAGGCCATGGCCAAGAGACGTGTGGCCGCGGTGGCTAAGAAGAAGGCCGTAAAGGAGGCGTCAAAGGATAAGTCGATCGTGCAGGTCGATGAGTCACTTTTTGATTCTCCTTCGAGAAAGATGACGGAGGAGGTAGTCGAAGCGAGTCTGCTTTCTACCTTCCAGGTACAGTTACACTTTTTTGTTTTGTTTTATATATTCTCATATCGAACGCTTATAACCTGATTTTTTTGTAGGCTTTTCTAGCGTAATTATACTTGAGGAATAAATTTGTGGCCAGTTAAGAGAGGTGTGCAAAGCTTCAGAAGGCCAACGACGTACTTAGGAAGGACTGCGACAAGCTAGACAAGGCCAATAAGGAGGTAGAGAGAAAAACCTTGGTCCTAGAGGAAGAGCTGAAGGCATCGAAGGAGGAGAAGGATCGGCATCGTGAAGAGTTGGAGAAGGCTAGGGAAACCCTTGCTGAGAGAGAGCAACAAATTATTGGTTTGAAAGAGCAGCTTACGACCGTTTCGGTCGAAGCCATGTGTGCTACCAAGGTCATGCTCTTCAGGTAATACTTGGCTGGTGAGCGCACGACGTGGGATGCTCAAATGGAAATCGACGAATGGGAGGAGGCTGAATGCCTCAAGGCTGAAGATTCCCCAGTTGTGGCAGAGGCTGCAAATGTCGAAGCCGTTGGCGAGACTGACAAGGATCCAACTACTCATATTGAGCTAGATGCATGGATAGAGGGTTGAAGCAAGGCGTAGCTTCTCCTCCAACCAAGACCAGTTCAAGAATTCTTATACTTATGAATTTTGTAATATTTGTTGTGTCGAATGGGAGTACTGCTATTAATTTCCCATGTCGACCTAATATGTAATTAAGTTCTCGACAGGTGAATAAAGGTCTTTTCGACCATTTATCTTTCTTTCAATGTAAAATTGTTTTGATTTGCATTCATCAGATATTTTGATAAGGTATAAAGGTCGACAAGGCCTGCTATTCGCAATTAAACGAATTTTGAAGTTGATGGATGGAGATCATATTAGCCGTTTATTATGCTTGTAGCGTAGTTTTATTTTGTTTTATTTTAATCGTTATCTTAAGGGTTAATTGCAATAACTTGTCATGAGTTTTATCATTAAGGCTTAATATTCAACAAATGGTATTAATTGCTGCAGGCCCCCAAACTGTTAGTCAAACTCAGTTAGAGATAATAATTGATTGAAGTTTTAAGGTCAAAATCATCATTTTAAATAGAAATAAAACAATAATAATAAAATAATTATTAACTTTTTTATTTAAAAAACAAAAACAAAACAAAAGAAAAAAAATCAGATGAAAGATCCAATCCTTCCATTTGATCGATGGAAGAACTAGAAGAGGTAGAAAACATAGGATCAGAAGAAGACGCGCCTCTTCGGAGGGAAATAGAGGAGCCACTGGAAGGGTATCGTCTTCATCGGTGCAAATCTCGGTGGCGACGGCAGAGATTAATGTGATGGTGAGGCTGTGGATGGCCGAGATTAGGCCAAGGAAGACCCGACGACTTTGATGGAGGCGGACACTTGATAGTCTCTTGCTTGATTGGTCTACTTCATTGGTTTGATTGGCTTGTTGAATTTGTTTTTGAAACAGGTTTGTTGATTCTACTAAATTCAATTTTTTTTTGGTCAATTGATGATGGGTTTGAAGAAAATCCATATCAGCTTATAACTTATTTTGGATGGTTTGAGGAATACCACCCTCTTGATTTCAAGGCTCTTGATTCACTTTTGAAGAAGAAGAAAGATTAATAGTAGAAGACGTAGATTCAAACATTTCTTTGTATATGATTTATTTGGATTTCAAATTATCGAATTATTGGGGAAAATAAAAAGCCAAAGAATGGAGGAAGATTGGAACGATCTGCTCCTCCATCCAATGAGTATATTTGCTACGATTTACATTAAAAAAATATATTTAAGGCAATCAATGACACAAAATTTTGAAGAGTGCTTTTAGTATAAGTAGTAGTTGTTGTTTCACCAAAGAAAAGAATTTTTTTAGGCTTTACATGAGCAGAAAAACATGAATTAGAAGAACAAGAAAAATTATTGTTAATAAAGATCATTTGTTGACTGTTGAGGATGATAATCCAAATCAAGACATAGAACAACACCATCATCTGAGAACAAAAGTTGAGAGTAACTGGTGGTAGTGCCTTGCTCACGTCCCTTTCAAATCCACCATTAAAGAACCAGACCCAAATCAACAAAAAACCAAAACATTTTGTTCACATAATTTTTTTTCTTTTTGATTGTTCAAAGTAGATGCGAGTCATGTGACTTCTCATTTTTCTTTCTTTGAATCTTTGGTATACGTGAGAGTGTCTTTTCTTTTAATTATTTAAGTTTTTTTTTTAAGAAAAAAACTTAATTAATTAAATGTTATTTAATAATTTAAAAGGTAGAAAAATTAAGACATTTTCAATAAAGTATAAAGGCATTATTGACTTTTCAAACCAAACCTTAGTCAACAGTTAGATTGGATGGAAGTCAACTGTTGGTAGGGGGGTCTACTGTTATTAAGGCTATTAGTTGAATATCAAGCCTTTTTGGAAAACCTCAAGGTAAGTTATTGCAATTAACCCTTTTCTTAATTGACAAGGATCTTTAGGTAAAGTATAGAGGTAAAGTATAGGACTATAAGTCGACTTGACCTGCTGTAAATAATCGTAATTTAGAGATTGATGGAGACCTTTCAAATGAAGTAGGGTCGACGTGACCTACTAGTAAATAATTGCAATTTGAAGTCGATGGGCCTTCGAATAGTAAGTTAAGGACAATTTAAGTAGCCAATGAACTTGGAGTAAATAGTTGAATAACTTTATTGATAGTGCAAGGGTCGTTCGACCAGTCTGTTGTAATTACATTGAAAATTTAAATTCATATGAGGTCAACTCAGCCGTTTTGATTACAAAGATTATCGTGCACATGCGTAATAAGACTATGAGGTCGACTTGACTGTTTCGATTACAAAGATTATCGCGTACATACGTAAGAAGACTATGAGGTCGGTTCAACCGTTTTGATTACAAAGATTATCGTGCACATGAGTAATAAGACTATTGAATGGTCATGTGCCCCCAATATCACTCCCCCAATTTCCAGTGTGCGAGGTTGAATGAGGATGTTGGGAGTTTGAAAGTATACAAACGTAGTTAAATTGCTTAAGGTATACCTAGAGGGGGAGGGGGAGGGGGAGGGGGAGGGGGTGGGGGGGGGGGGGGGGGGGGGGGGGGGGGGGGGGGGGGGGGGGGTGAATAGGTTTTTACGCCTTTTTCAATTCCTTGAACAAACTTTCGTTTGTCCCTCAAGGTTGCCTTACATACAACAAATATACTAAGAAAGGACAACATACATCGACAATATGAATAGGTAATCATATAAGCATGGTCTACATACATCATCAAGTTGTATGAAGTAAACAAACAAATAACTATAACAACAAAGAATACTTGTATTTCACTAAATGTTCAATGAGTTACAAGAGTGATCAAATATCACTATACACAAATACAATATACAAAAGAACTATAGAAATAAAATCGATCAATAAAATGAGTTCACTAATCACACTATACAAAGTCTTGCTTCACAATACACCATAAGTGAATACTATGAAACAAGATAATAAAAATATACAAATAAAATATAAGAGATAGAGATAGGAAGAATTAACACAAGAGATTTTTTAACTTGGTAAAACCTCCAAGGAGGAAACATCCACGGGTTGAACTACAACCATTGGGTACTATATTATTGGAAAGTAAACATAGAACAGTCACAAAGTGACCAATCTTTAGCTCACCCAACCTAGTGAAGTCTAAGCCTACCCAACCCTATTGGAAAGTGTGAAATCCCTCAATGATGCGAAACCACCATTTATTGGACACCACATAAAACCAACATCGACGGTAGATTAGAAATTCCTCAAGAGTGCATACACCTCCCGTGTACCCCGCTCTATCGGATGCTATGTCTAACCATACGCCTAGGCCTATCAATACAATAGCCAACTCCCTATCCAAGGCACTCATGCCTCTAGGGAGCCTCCCATGCATGACTATCCGAGTCCTCCCGACTCTAGCCATGACTTCTTGCTTACCTATCCGAGTCATCCCGACTCTAGGCAAGTCTTCTTGCTTGGCTATCCGAGTCATCCCGACTCTAACCAAGACTTCATGCCTTTTACAAGGACTTCCTAGTGTGATCATGTGAATGCAAATGATGCAAACAATCAAATCAACATAGAACATGTGATCAATACATTCTATGGTACAAATAGACCTAAACATGTGATAACACATTTAATAAAAGTCTAGATGCAAAATACAAGAATAAAACCTAAGCATGTGCAAACATCAAACACATAAGCTCAAAGTTTCATTCACACATACAACACTTGAACAAAGTATATTCATGAAGTACAAATTCAAGATGCAATCAAAATACAACAAAAAAATGCTAGATACATGAGATTTAATCAATCAATATTCTAGCCAAAAATATAGAGCAAGGAATTAAGATATAAATCAATTAAAACCTAGATTGCTCTAAAACACATACAAATACAAAAACAAAAATCCTTGATTTCATCAATCAAAGGATCAAAACAAATCTCAAGGTCATTTATCACAAAATTGATTCAATCAAGTCACAAACAACCTAAGATATCATTCTAATCACAATACAACTCACAAACATGTGAAAAACCTAGAATCATAGAAACTAGTCCACATTGTCTATAAATTGACTTTCAATTGGAATGATTATGAAGCTACCTTTCTCAATAGCTTTTACCAAACATAAACAAACATATAGAAGAAGAAACCCCAAGCAAAATGAAGGTTGAAAAGAAAGAAATCCCAAAGATAAGTCCAATACCTTTGATTCAACAGCTGGTTCGGATTTCAGTGTGTAACCACCAGAAAACTCGATCAATCAGCTACCAAACCACTCAGAAATGATAGAGGACTCAATTACGAACGTTCTCCAATTCGAATCACTCAAATCCAACTCCGGATGAGGGAGATATGATGTTTGGAAGATGAGAAAATCTAGAGAGAAAAACTGACGGGATTCTTTGCAATTTTCTTCTTGAAAAGTCAAATGGAGAGAGAGGAGGGAAATAAAAGGAGGAGAGAGAAGGGATTCCGGGCCAATCAGGTGAGGCCACGTCACCCCAGGCCGTGGGGGGCGCGTGGGCCTCACGGGGGCAGAGAGCCCCTCTGGCCGTGGGGCCCACGGCCTCCCTCACAGCTGGGCCAAGTGGCCTCACGGCTTGCTGCCTCTCTCGCGCGCTCCCTTAGTTCTTCAGCCGTATCTTGGGCATCCAAACTCCGATTTCGAATCCATTTTCGGATTACAAACCATGACTCTCTTACGCACGACGAAGACTACACAACTTTGAAAAATGGTTGAGAAATCATCTCGGAAAACGACGATGAAGTCAACTCAATGAATGAGAACGAAAAGTAGCGTAGCTACATCGTTTGGACTCGAAACTAAATGAATGAGTAACCGAAAGGACCGGAACTCAATAAGACATCAAATAAGAACATGTTCAAGTCCAAGTATAAAAATACGAAAACATACAAGCACAAATACACACACATATGCTAATTTCCAGACATAGTCCTAGAAAATGCAATAAACAAAATATTACCAATATAGTATGAATGCATGAGCATATTTTGTCAAGTGTGTGAAAGTGATACATAAGTGATGTTTAATCATGAAGGAACACACAAGAATGCCATGTGTGAGTGTGTGCCTAGCATTGTAAGAGATATGAGGTCTTATATTACCTTTGATGGTCAATGATGTACAAATCTCTTTAAAGCCGGCTTCTTGCATAATTTGTGGTCGAAACATTCTTTGTCTTCTTAAATCTTCAATATAAGAACCACAAAACATTACAAGAGAAACATGTTTTGATATGGAATTTATGCCAACACAAACTATAAACCTAACAGAGTTGTAGTTGATCTCCAAATGCATGGCTTGTACTTGTAAATCCTTGAATGTAGGATGTCGTGTCGTTGTGTACCCTTGAGAGCAAGACTTGAGTTGATCTTGGCACATCAAGCTTTGTCGTAGGAATTTATTTTCTGTAAGAATGTTTTATGGCTTGTCGATACCGACAGCCTTTGATTGTAAGTATTTGGAGCTTTGAGAAAATGTTTTTTGTGAGCTTAGTTTTGCACTTGGTTACAACTAAGGTGTCATCATTACTCTTGTTTGTCAACTTGTTAGTATCAAATGTATAGAGATTTTAATAATGTAGTAAAAATCGTAAAAACCAAAATAGATAAGGGTTGAAATGATACTGCTTTAAGTGTAGGTGATGAGGCCGTTTTGTACTCAGCAAAAGATATTTAAAGTTCATTTTGAAAACCAAGTTTCACCATTTGTATACCCATTTAGGATGTAAAAATTAGTAAAACAGTAAGCAAGGGATTTTTCCACAGGGAATTGGAGTTGATAGTTGGATTATTAACTAATCTATTTGCATAAAAGTAAATCATGGATGTTTGGATAGTGTTTGGTTTGAGAAACCAACAAACATAACATGTAAACTAAAATGTAACAAAAGTGATAGTAAAAATAGAAAGCTCAACAATCTAGATAAGATATGGTATTTAATCAATTAATTGGGAACTAAGGAATTGATGGAGTTGCAAATGGATGTTGGGTAATGTTTATTAAGCTACATTAATGAAACAATCTCACAATTACGAACCGTTTGTAGCCTTAAGTGTGAAATGGCCGTCGAAACAAAACCAAGACACTTCTCACCTAAATTCCTCACCTATGGTATTTAGAGAGAGGGGATAAAAGAGGGTGAAACAAATAATAGCACGGTGTGTATAAAGCTATCTAGAGGGGGGGTGAATAGATTTTACGCTTTTTACCCAATTTTTTGTGTTAGTCAAAATTACGAAAATGCCCTCAAGATAATATAACCAAGCAATTGTAATATGGTGCGGAAATTAAAACAACACTTGGTTTTTACGTGGAAACCCTCACGGGAAAAACCACGGGCTATGTAAGTAAGCCACACTCGAACCTCGAATCCACTAAATGTGCAAACGATTACAACCTAATCCCGGAAGTAATCACACACCTACCTAATCCCGGTATGAGTGAACCTAGTCCAATTTGCTTGCGTTCTAAGCAACCTAATCCCGGATGCTACACACAAGACTTACGTTCTCTATGAAGAGAATACAACCCTAAGTGAATATATGTAAATATCCAAAATGCAACATAGAGCAAGGGAAACCCTATATGCTTATCTAAGATGATTAATATGCAATTAAGAACAATCATAGATATCAAAACTAAATGACATGTCAATTAGTTTAGCTAATCAATATTAAGCACAAAACCTAATATGCAAGCACAATATAAAATCTCAAACATACATCATACTCATCTCAATATTGTATCTAAAGCATACAAAATAACAAACAAGTAATTAATTGAGATTGCTAGATAAGAGAAACACAAAACATGTAAGATATTAGTGAAAAGCTTACCAAGCAAAGTATGATGAAGATTCCATGCTAGATGACATCTAGATGATCTAAGATGATGCTAGATGATGATTGATGATCATGAAAAAGTGTTTGAGAATCAAGAATGGAGTTCTTGGAATTTTTCTTCTCTTTGAAAAATATCGTAAGTATGAATTCTGAATATGAACTCTCTTAATTGACCTAAAGTCAAAGTGGCATATATATAGGGGGCCAAATCAAAGTGTGGTCGTTTAAGTAAGTTTCAAAGAAACGCGCCAATCGGCGGTTTCAATCGGCGGCCAGGCCGCCGTTTATGACCGCCGAATTGAGCTCGTGAAGAACAGAGCATAAACGGCGGTTCATTCGGCGGTTTCGTGACCGCCGATTCCAACCGCCGAAACAGAACAGAGAGATCAAAATCAACCAGGTATGAACGGCGGTTTCTAACGGCGGTTTCATGCCCGCCGTTTCAACTGCCGAAATAGACTGAGAGATAAATCAATCAGGTCTTGAATCGGTGGTTTCGAACGGCGGTCGTGACCGCCGATCTTAACCGCAGAATAGCTTCAGACCAATCTGGACTGAAACGGCGGTTTCAGTCGGCGGCCAGGCCACTGATCATAACCGCCGATCACCTAGATAGGTGAAAACCAAGGAGAAACCAAGGGCATTCTCCATAGGCGGTCCTCGCGCTAAACCAAGCACATTCTCGTGCATGCGCGGACGTTTCCGAAAGTTATCGGGAAACGAATTACACAACAACAAGACACAAATACACACAACAAAATATAATAAATAAGTGCAAGTGTGAATTGTGACAAACGAAGAGAATGCACACAAATGCAATGAATGTTTAGTGTGTGTGTGCAACTAATCTCTTCAAAGAAAAGTAAGCACATAGAAATTTACCTTCGGTGCTTATCAACACGAGGTCTTCAAAAGGGCTTCGAACATTAAGACCGATACTTAGGCTACCCTTACAAAGAACCCCCACATATGGTTTGATCACGAAATAAGCCAATTAAAAACAACGGGAATCCTTACAATCTCCCCCTTTGGCTATTTCGTGACAAAACCATCACTCACAATGATTCCTCACAAAAAAATAGAAACTACGGGACTATAATGATATTCTACATTACAAAGAGATAAGCTAATGCAACTTGAAGTCTTCAATCCTCTTGTAGAATAATCAATCCCTGAAAAGAGTTTCTAACATTTCTAATACAAGAAAAGTGTGAGATTAATCATGTGAGAACAATACCAAGCATTTGCATTTTTAGAATTTAGGCACAACATTACCAAATGTATGCAATGTATGATAAATGCAATGCTCCCCCTCAACGGGTTACTCCCCCTCAATGTATGTTTTTCCCAAAGTGCACAAAAGCTTCTACATTTTGCACCTCCCCTTACCATATCCTACTCCCCCTTTTTGTCATGATATAGGCAAAGGAGTAGTCCCCAACCGGGTCACTCATAGCAACGAGAGATAGAAGCATGCAAGACTTGCATATACATATAAGTCACTTTATGCACTTCAATCAATTTGAGAGAAACAAGGAGATTTATTTTGAGAAAATGTGTGAATTCAACATGCTTTGCATACAAGACATATAGCATTCAAGTCCAAAATACAATGGTATTTGGCAAAGCAAATGACAAAGGTTTCTAATAAGAATTCAAACCAATTTCACCAATGTCATGGGAAAAGCAAGGATATAGAGATTATTGATTTCAATTTAAGAGCAACTATATCCAACTTTATAAGCGAAACATGGCATGAGCGACTTTGCACCCTATTTGATTTTTCCGGATAAAATTATCCGTATGATAGTAACCATGTTCAACTAATAAAGAAAGAGAGACATTTGGAATGTAAATTCCTTTGAATGGATACAAGATCCTTTATTCATTTTGAGTCTCATAAGTTTTCACACAAGTTTTGCATTTTTAAGAATATGCAATCATCAATTCATGCTTTTCATGTGAGCATGTTATATGAATTTCATGCTTTTTCATTTGTCATTAGCATGTTATTAAAGAATCATCATGTCATGGAGATAATCATAGGTCATTCAAATCATACTTCCAATGTAAATCTCCTAGTCCAAAAATGCATGTTTGAACATAAATATGACATGGATTGTAGACAAGCAAGGTTCACACTTATGGAATTTTAAAACATATATACATATGTACAACCAAGCTTACTCAAGCAATTAAAAGAAGAGGCATAAGATATTTCAAATTTTTTGCAAGATACAAGAATGCAAAATAGCTCTCTTTGCTTGAGTTCCCCATATGGGGTCAATCATAGAACATCACTCCACAAGACATACCCCAATAGATCTACTAAGAGTTTTAAATCGAGTAGCATCTAAGGGTTTAGTAAATAGGTCCGCAAGTTGATCATTAGTACCTACATGTTCAAGTACTATGCATTTATTTTCAACAAGCTCTCTAATGAAGTGATGGCGGATGTCAATATGCTTAGTTCTAGAATGTTGCACCGGATTCTTGGAAATATTAATGGCACTCATGTTATCACAAAAGAGAGTGAGAGTACCTTGGTTGAATCCGTAATCCACTAGCATTTGCTTCATCCACATAAGTTGAGTGCATCCACTCCCCGCGGCTATGTACTCGGCTTCCGCCGTGGACAAGGAAATCGAGTTTTGCTTCTTGCAAAACCAAGACACCAAGTTGTTGCCTAGAAAGAAGCAACCGCCCGATGTGCTCTTCCTATCATCACAATTTCCTGCCCAATCCGCATCACTATATCCTACAAGACTAGGATTAGTGTCAAATGAGTACCAAATCCCATAGTTGGAAGTCCCATTCACAAAGCGAATGACTCTCTTAACCGAAGAGAGATGGGACTCCTTGGGATCGGATTGGTACCTAGCACAAACTCCTACACTAAATGATATATCGGGCCTACTTGCGGTCAAATAGAGCAAGCTCCCTATCATGCCACGATATAAGGTTTGGTCCACACTTTTACCGCTAGCATCCTTGCTTAGCTTCAAAGTGGTGCTCATAGGAGTGTCACAATGTTTGGCTTTTTCAAGACCAAACTTCTTCACAAGGTTTTTGGCATATTTGGCTTGGGTTATGAAGATCCCATTATCAAGTTGCCTAATTTGCAAACCTAGGAAGTAATTAAGCTCACCAACAAGACTCATCTCAAATTCATGAGACATAACATCAACAAATTGTTGGACCTTGGTGTTGTTGGTGGAGCCAAACACTATGTCATCGACATATATTTGAGCTATGAAAAGCTCATCATTGTCTCTCTTGATGAATAGTGTCTTGTCAACACTACCTCTTGTGTAGTTATTGTCAACAAGAAATTGAGTGAGGCGCTCATACCAAGCCCTCGGTGCTTGTTTCAACCCATATAGTGCCTTCTTGAGGCGATAGACATGGTTGGGGTGGTGTGCATCCACAAACCCCTTGGGTTGTTCAACAAACACTTCCTCTTGCAAGAAGCCATTGAGGAAGGCACTCTTGACGTCCATTTGGTGCAATTTGAACTTGTGCACACAAGAGATGGACAAGAGAAGCCTAATGGACTCTAAGCGGGCAACGGGAGCAAATGTCTCCTCAAAGTCGATACCCTCAATTTGAGAGTACCCTTGTGCTACAAGTCTAGCCTTGTTCCGCACTATGTTGCCATCCTCATCGGATTTGTTCCTAAATATCCATTTAGTGCCTATGACATTAGTGGTCTTAGGCCTAGGAACTAGAGTCCAAACCTCATTCCTTTCGAATTGGTTTAGCTCTTCTTGCATGGCAAGAACCCAAAATTCATCATGTAAGGCTTCTTCAACCTTTTTGGGTTCAATTTGAGAGGTGTAGCAAGTATAGCTAATAAGATTAGCAAGTTGACGTCTAGTCCTAACACCCTCATTTACCTCTCCAATGATATCTTCTTTATCATGGAGTTTCCTAACCCATGGAGCGGGTTCTTTAGAGTCCAAGAGAGGAACTCTAGTAATGGGTTGTGTGACTTCATTAGATGTCCCAACATTGGGAGTCACCACAACCCTCTCCAAAGGAGAGTCATCCTCTAGAACATCCTCCTCCTCATGGTCATTAGACTTGAGCCTAGTATCATCAATGACCACATTTGATGATTCCATGACGGTTCGAGTCTTCAAGTTGAAAACTCTATAGGCTTTACTATTCAAGGCGTAGCCAATAAAGATACCCTCATCACTCTTAGCATCAAACTTGCCAAGTTGATCACGGTCATTAAAATGTAGCATTTGCTTCCAAATGTGTGGAAGTAGCTAACATTTGGCTTCCTACCCTTCCATAGCTCATAGGAGGTGTTTCTAGAACCGGGCCTTAGGAACACACGATTTCCTATATAGCAAGCCGTATTGATGGCTTCGGCCCATAGGTTCCTAGGGACATTGTTGCTAAGCAACATCACTCGGGCCATCTCTTGGAGGACCCTATTTTTCCTCTCAACAACTCCATTTTGTTGAGGTGTCCTAGGAGCCGAAAACTCATGGGAGATGCCTAAGCTATCACAAAAGCTTTCAAAAGAGGCATTCTCAAACTCTCTCCCATGGTCACTTCTAATCCGTTTAATGCTTCTAATGTTAGATTTCATTTCATTTTGTAATTTAGTACAAAGCATTTTAAACTTATCAAAAGTTTCGGATTTTTCTCTAAGAAAGTATGTCCATGTAAATCTAGAGAAATCATCAACACATACAAAAATGTATCTCTTTCCACCCAAACTTTCGGTTTGCATGGGACCCATGAGGTCCATGTGGAGAAGCTCAAGAGGCTCCTTGGTGGTGAGATACTTACCCTTTTTGTGCATGCTTTTAGTTTGCTTTCCTTGTTGGCAAGGTCCACAAACACCATTGGCTTTCTTCCCAAGCTTAGGGAGGCCACGCACACACTCGAACTTTCCAAGGGTCCGTAGATCCCTAAAGTTCATGTGGCCAAGTCTTTCATGCCACAACTCAATTTGCTCATCCATGGACACATTGTTTGAGACTATTCTAGCTTCAAGACAATAGCAATTGTCGCTAGATCTCATACCTTTCAATAAGGTTTGTCCATCGGGCTTTAGGATCGAGCAATCATCTTTACAAAACAAGACGGAATATCCTTCATCACTTAGATGTGAAATGCTTATTAAATTGGCTTTCAAGCCATCAACAAATAAAGCATCGGATAAGGAGGGTAATCCGGGAACGGAAATGGTTCCTTTCCCTACAACTTTCTTTTTGGATCCATCACCAAAAGTGACATATCCACCTTCCTCCATAACAAGAGTCTCGAAGAAACTCTTGTTTCCCGTCATGTGCCTAGAGCACCCACTATCTAGATACCAAAAATTAGAAGAATTTGCCTTCAAGGCTATTTGAGCAACATGGCAAACAATGTCATTCTTTCTAATCCACCTAGAAACAATCTTAGCTTTCTTAGTGGTCTTTGGTATATGGGCTCTAGATGTCCTAGGATCATGCATAATAATATTATCATTCCTAGGAACATGCATCATGGCTCTTTTCTTTTTCTTCTCAATCATGCTATGTTTTCTACACATTTTAATATATTGAAAGCAATTTGGTCTAATATGACCATCACAACCACAAAAGTGACAAATAGGGATGAAATAGGAAATCATACCTTGCCTTTGTGCACGTATGGGAGCTTGTCCATGTCTTTGTGGATAAGTGGGTTCAATCCATCTTCGTTGTTGAACCGGTCTAGGTTGCTTCCAAGCTTGAGGTTACATGATTGGTCTCTTTCCTTTGTGAGCCAATTTTGGAGGAGTGTTGGCTTGAGGGACCCTAGGGGGTTGAGCTTGAGGTTTCCTTCTTGGACCCATCTTCACTTGTGCATTAGAGCATTGTCCTACTTCTAATTTCTTTCTAGGAGCTTGCACAAATGAAGTTTCTTCTTTCTTCAAGCTCTTGACAAACACGGTCTTGTTAGAGGTAGAGATCTTCTTGTCATCTTCATACCCAAGACCCCTCTTGTCACATGGACTCTTTCCAACACCAAGCATATGGTCAAGCTTCTTGGTGCTAGAATCCATCCTAGTCATAGAATTTCTAACTTCTTCAAGCTCACTCTTTAGACTTTCTTCATTCCTCCTAGATAAAGCTAACTCCTCTCTTAGCTTATCTTCTATCTTCTTGAATTTTTCCACTTGTTCACCTAAGTGGTCATTATGAGATGCAAGCTCAAGATTTTCTTCTCTCAACATCTTGATCTTTCTTGTGCTCTTGATTGCTAAATCATTAAACTCGGCATGGCATTTAGCAAGCACCTTTTTCTCCACAAAACTACTTATGGAGTTAGATGAGGAATCACTTTCTTCTTCACTTGAGTCATTTTCCTCTTGACTCATTTCCTCTTTCTCACTACCACTTTTGCTCTTATGTGAGGAGGCAAAAGCTAGGAGGTTAGCCATGAGCTCTTCTTCACTTGAAGACTCATCTTCCTCATTGGAGTCATCACTACTCCCACTCCAAGTGGCGGCCATCACTTTGCTCTTCTTCTTATCATTGTGATTAGCACATTCGGGGGCAAAGTGACCAATCCCACCACATTCAAAGCATCGGACCCCTTTCCTTTCGGTCCTCTCTTGTCTAGGCTCAAACTTCTTGAAGGAACTCTTTTTCTTCAAATCTTGTCCTCTTGACCCAAATCCCTTCTTCTTCTTGAACCCCATAACCTTGTTGAACCTTTTCACAAATAAGGCAAGGTCTTCATCCGATTCATGCTTTGCCTCCTTTGCATCCTTAGATGCTTTCAAAGCTATTCCTTTAGACTTCTTAGGAGGAGTAGTGGTGCTAGGAGCCTTCCTAGACTCATATGCAAGGAGACGCCCAATCACCTCACTTGGCTTCATATCCATGTAGCCACTATTTTCTTCTATGGCCGTCACCTTGGATTCAAACCTATCGGGGAGAGATCTCATAATTTTTTGCTTGACTCTCCTATCCGAATACGGGTCTCCGAGTTGATGGCTTTGATTTACAATGTCCATCAATTTGATTTCGAAGTCATTGAAGCATTCATCCTCTCCCATCCTTAGAAGCTCAAACTGAGTTTGGAGGACTTGAAGCTTGGACTCCTTCACCACCTCGGTTCCCTCATGTGCAACTAGAAGGATGTCCCATGCCACTTTGGCAATCTGAGTATTCTGAATAAGCTTGTACTGATTCTCATCCATAGCACACATAATGGCATGCATAGCCTTCCTATTCCACTTAGAAGCCTCAAACTCTTGCGCGTTCCATTGCGCTTTAGGCTTCAAAACATCTTGTCCTCCACCCTCGGGAGTCATCATAGGGAGATCATATCCGTCTTCCACCGCCATCCAAGCACGGTCATGAATTTGGCATATGTAGGATTCCATCTTCCCTTTCCATTGGGAATAGTTCAATCCGGTAAGAAGTGGAGGCCTTGTGCTAGAAGCTCCTTCGTGGCCACCACCATTTCCACCGTTTCCACTCATAGTGTTTATGAATGAATGAAATGAATGCAAATGTATGAATGATCAAAAATCACACAAAATGCAAAACACACCAAAATAAGCAAGGATCACCTATGTATGTCTAGGAACCCGCTCTGATACCAATTGAAACAAATAATAGCACGGTGTGTATAAAGCTATCTAGAGGGGGGGTGAATAGATTTTACGCTTTTTACCCAATTTTTCGTGTTAGTCAAAATTACGAAAATGCCCTCAAGATAATATAACCAAGCAATTGTAATATGGTGCGGAAATTAAAACAACACTTGGTTTTTACGTGGAAACCCTCACGGGAAAAACCACGGGCTATGTAAGTAAGCCACACTCGAACCTCGAATCCACTAAATGTGCAAACGATTACAACCTAATCCCGGAAGTAATCACACACCTACCTAATCCCGGTATGAGTGAACCTAGTCCAATTTGCTTGCGTTCTAAGCAACCTAATCCCGGATGCTACACACAAGACTTACGTTCTCTATGAAGAGAATACAACCCTAAGTGAATATATGTAAATATCCAAAATGCAACATAGAGCAAGGGAAACCCTATATGCTTATCTAAGATGATTAATATGCAATTAAGAACAATCCTAGATATCAAAACTAAATGACATGTCAATTGGTTTAGCTAATCAATATTAAGCACAAAACCTAATATGCAAGCACAATATAAAATCTCAAACATACATCATACTCATCTCAATATTGTATCTAAAGCATACAAAATAACAAACAAGTAATTAATTGAGATTGCTAGATAAGAGAAACACAAAACATGTAAGATATTAGTGAAAAGCTTACCAAGCAAAGTATGATGAAGATTCCATGCTAGATGACATCTAGATGATCTAAGATGATGCTAGATGATGATTGATGATCATGAAAAAGTGTTTGAGAATCAAGAATGGAGTTCTTGGAATTTTTCTTCTCTTTGAAAAATATCCTAAGTATGAATTCTGAATATGAACTCTCTTAATTGACCTAAAGTCAAAGTGGCATATATATAGGGGGCCAAATCAAAGTGTGGTCGTTTAAGTAAGTTTCAAAGAAACGCGCCAATCGGCAGTTTCAATCGGTGGCCAGGCCGCCGTTTATGACCGCCGAATTGAGCTCGTGAAGAACAGAGCATAAACGGCGGTTCATTCGGCGGTTTCGTGACCGCCGATTCCAACCGTCGAAACAGAACAGAGAGATCAAAATCAACCAGGTATGAACGGCGGTTTCTAACGGCGGTTTCATGCCCGCCGTTTCAACCGCCGAAATAGACTGAGAGATAAATCAATCAGGTCTTGAATCGGCGGTTTCGAACGGCGGTCGTGACCGCCGATCTTAACCGCAGAATAGCTTCAGACCAATCTGGACTGAAATGGCGGTTTCAGTCGGCGGCCAGGCCGCCGATCATAACCGCCGATCACCTAGATAGGTGAAAACCAAGGAGAAGCCAAGAGCATTCTCCATAGGCGGTCCTCGCGCTAAACCAAGCACATTCTCGTGCATGCGCAGACGTTTCCGAAAGTTATCGGGAAACGAATTACACAACAACAAGACACAAATACACACAACAAAATATAATAAATAAGTGCAAGTGTGAATTGTGACAAACGAAGAGAATGCACACAAATGCAATGAATGTTTAGTGTGTGTGTGCAACTAATCTCTTCAAAGAAAAGTAAGCACATAGAAATTTACCTTCGGTGCTTATCAACACGAGGTCTTCAAAAGGGCTTCGAACATTAAGACCGATACTTAGGCTACCCTTACAAAGAACCCCCACATATGGTTTGATCACGAAATAAGCCAATTAAAAACAACGGGAATCCTTACAGAGGGATCAATTAATTATAAACCAAGGCCTAGATAATTAGGGTTGATATATCCTCCAGTTATCTATCCTATCCACTTATGTGCTCTAACCAATCGAGTGTGTCAATCCTTAATTAGTTGTACCACAAATTATCCTAATATGATTGTAATCAACCAGCGGCATACAAAATCAATCACATAATGAATATAATCTAATTAACAAATGAATAAAACATAAAAAGAGATTCAAATATTATAGCTCAAACAAAAACCCACATCCAAAAGTTCCCTCACATCAATCCCTTAGATTAGGGATTAGTTACATATAGTTACAACAAAGGAAAAGAAGAAAAGAATAGGAAATCACCAATGGATCACCTTCTTTAATGCTTGATCCTTCCTTACCTTGTTGTTCCTTGTGCAAAGAGTGGTAGATAAGGAGATGTCTAGATAAATGAATGTCAAATTGGTAGTGACAAAGGTAGGGAGTGTAGAGAATGGGAAGAGAGGAATGATTATGAGAAAGCAATCTAGATTTGATGTTGAGTTAGGGATGGAATAATTAGTACTTCAAGTTTAGAGATAAATGAAATTGAGTTTGGGAAAATGGAGGAGAAAAAATGCTCTTCTAAATATGGAAATTTCGTGTATGGAAAAGCTCCCTTTGAAAATGGAGAAGACAAGTATTTATATGGGCATAAGATGATGTCTTGTCATTGCCAAAAATACTGATGTGGCATGTATCATGGTCACGAGTTCGTAGTTTGGCGCCAACAAACATGATCGCGACAGACGGTTATATAGTGTTCGATCTGGTTGTCACGGCCACTTTTCATCATTCTCGCGGTCTTGGAGGCAGTGACATATAGACAGTGACATTTGGATTTGAGATCTTTATGAGTAGTCGATGTTAGCCACATAGCGACATATAGGCAGCGACACTGGACCTGATTGATTTCTTGGTTTTCTTCTTCTTTGTCGTGGTTAGCATGCCAGTGACATTTAGATAGCAACACCACCTCTGATTGCCTTCTCTGATTTCCAAGCTCTCTGTCGCAGTCTCCTTCATAACGACATTTCAACTGCGAGAGCAAACCTGATTGTTTTATTAGTTTTACTACTTTTGGTCAGCGACACTTCAACCGCGACAATTCCTTGGTCATTGTCTTCATTACTTCTGGTTCTCTGTCGCGGTGTCAATATAGCGACAATTAGATAGTGACACCCCAATTAGTTGAGTCACTGTTGGCTTTCACGTGACAAAACCGCGACAATGCTCTGATCTTCATCTTTTTGTGATTTTTGTATCCAATTCTTCTCCATCTTCACAAATGCCCTTGTGGCACAAATAATATTGAAACACTTGATTAACATTGTTATATCATGGGAAATTGCCCGAGAATCAAGTTAAAAAGAGAAAGAAATAGGGGTCAAAATCATGTTTATTTTGGCTCGATCAAATACCCTCAAACTTATCTTTTGGTCATCCTCGAGCAAAAGAAACACAAAACAGCCCAAGGACATGTATCAATATCTTTCAAAGATTTTCAATCAAGCACTAACTCTTTTTGCAAAGTATTCATAAGCCATTTAAATAACTTGTGTAAGTTCCTCAAAGTTTGATTGGCTTATTTCGGTGACAAACCACAATTGGGGTTTGGATTGTAAGGGTAGCTTAGTTGATTGATGATCAAACTCAAAGGCCCTCTCAAGACCTCAAGATGATAAGCACTCCAAAGGTATATCTCTAGTGCTTAGTTTTCATTGAAGAGATTTAGTTGCACACATACACACTTATCATGATTGCATATATGTATATTGCTCTTATGTGTATTCTCTTCACATGTCATATATCACACTTATACTTTGTTGTTGTATTTTGTTGTGAGTTAATGTGTCTAGTAATTCGTTTCCCAAATATTATTTGGAAAGGTCCGCACATGGACGATGGTATGCTTGGTTTAGTACGAGGATCGTTTTCGGAGAATGCCCTTGGCTTCTCCTTTGGTTTCACCAAAAGTGGTGAAACGACGGTTTGATCGGCAGCCATGACCGTCGATTGAAACCACTGTTCGAGTCTAGAAAGTTTTGGAGCAATTCTGCGATTATGATCGGTGGCCATGATTGCCGTTGGAAACTGTCTATGAGTCCTGATTGATTTAAATATCTTGGTCTCAAATCAGCAGCCATGAAACCGCCGACTGAAACCGTCAATTGAAACCATCGTTGATCCCCTGTTCTCTCGAGACTCAATTCGGCAGTTGGATCAGCAGTTTTGAAACCGCCGAATGAAATCGCAGATGGCGCGTTTCAATGGCAAACTTGTCTTTTCACCTGCCCTGTTCTTGATGTCTATAAATACATCATTATCTCTTTCTCTGAATTCAGCTCTTGCATTTTTAAGAACCCTAAAGAGAAATATAGAGAGACTTAAGAGAAAAGGCACAAAGATTGCTCCTTTGATTCTCTAAAACACTCAAAACCAAAATTCATATGCATCAAAACTTCATCTAGCATCTTCTAGCATATCTATGATGCTTGCTTGCATAGGGCTTACTCAACACACATCTCTTGGTAAGTTTTTCACTAATTTCATCTAATCTTAGTGTTTTACTTAACAAGATATCTCTTTAATTACTTGTATGTTCTTAGATTATATTATATTATACAAGATAGAGATTGTTGTGTTGTTTTGATTGAGTGTTGTATTGTGATAGCTATACCTAGGATTGTTTAATCTAAGTTAGCTAAGCTTTATGCCATGTCATATAGCATTTGATATCTAGGATTGATTTAATTGTCATCTTATAATCCTAGATAAGCATTTAGTTTTCCCTAGCTCTATTTGCATTTTGGATATCATTTATATTCACATAGGCTATTTAATCTCTTCATTAAAAAGTAAATCTTGTGGCTAAGGTTGCTTAGGCCACAAGTAAATTGGATTAGGTTCACTTTTAAAGGCCTGCGGGTAATAGTGGTGGGTTATAGACCGTGAGAGGTTGAGGTCAACCTAGGTTGTAAATATCATTGCAATTAGTGGATTCGAGGTTCGTGTGTGGCGCACATGATAGCCCCTGGTTTTTCCTTGTTGAAGGTTTCCATGTAAAAATCGAGTGTCTTTTAAATTCCGCGTTGTTACATTTGATTTTATTTTGTGACTAGTTTGGGGATTAAATTTGGAATATTGACTAATCAAGAATTTGGTAATATAACTTGATTAAAATCTATTCACCCTCCTTCTAGATAGTTTTATACACACCACATAATATTTGTTTCAACTTGCGATGCCAACATGAAGTGATTCAAACAATAATGTACTAATGAGGAATTAGACATGTAAGAAATGCTAAGTAAAGATTAAGGGCATGCCACTCTAGATAGAATTGCACGCAGTGCAATCCTACATTCAAAATGCCAAAGCTTAAAAAACAAAAATGCTATTCGGTTTAGAATGTAATTCGCCTCAATATCTAATCCTCACCGGATTCTCTCATTTTCGCTTAGATTCCTAGGCTTCACTCAAGATCCATATGCAATATGAGTTTATGTCATGGATATCAAATTTAATTGCACATGATAAGTTTTAAACAAAATTTTTGAAAATGAGGTCTCATGAATGGAATTGCAAGCCATGAATTAGAAAGAACATGCATCAACCAAAATTTACAAAGTGGACATTCCTAAAGATCATAAAGGTCTTTCTTTCGGTTGTATTAGGGTCTTAGGTGAATGGTGAGTCAATAAATGAGAAAAATTGGACAACAAAGCACCTAATGGTTACACTAAGGCATACATTCTAATTCGAGCACAATTTACTCTCTACAACATTCACATTCACACTTTTGGTGTCTAGGCTTACAATTAAAATTCCTTTGTGCAATTTCTACTCTTAGTTTTCATTGAGTAGCTCATTCAACTTTTCATTTTCTATCTAGGCCAATTGTGCCTCATTCATCTTTTTTTTTTCTTCTTTTCTTTTCTTTGCTTTCTTTTGTATTTCATCTTTTCATTTCAATCTTCTTTTCATTTCAATTCATTTGCACACATTTACATGCCTAGGTACATGCCTTAACAATTTCAAGTACAATAGCTTACATTCATTTCCTAAGCCTTAGCAAACCATTTGATCAAGGTAAGTCAATTATATTGGCTATAGCGTTCATGTAGATGTGGTTTATGAATGAAAAGCTTAGATGTGTTTGGCTTCAAAATGGCATGGGAGCACACACATTAAAGGGTATGGAAGTGTTTAGGCCAATTTTGTAGTTTTTTCATATGCATTGCCTAAAATCCTCTCTAAAGGTTTGTCCATAAAGCAAATCAAAGCATCTACAAGCAGTCCATGATATTCTATGGCAAACAACATTTAAGTGTAAATGTGACCTATTCATGCTGTCGGGAAAAACACACGTAGCGGAAGCGAAAAATTGGTTTAGTATAGTTTAAATTTTTTCCTTAAATATGAACCTTATCCCCTTGATTAATTAATATATGATAAAAGTATCATATCTTTGTCGCGTGATCCGATTGACGTTGCGTCGATGGTAATCCGTAAGATCTTCCAATTCAATCACGAACGTGAATCACCTAGGAGTGTGATCTCCCTTTCTTTGAATTGTGTACTTGAAGATGGATAACAAAACTTTTTCTTTTTCATTAGTCACAAAAAGTCCCAAGAGATAACAAAAAATGTTCTGGTCACTTTTGAATTCTCAATAAGTGATAGAAATTCGCGTGAACCTAATTCGAAGTTGTGCACAAAGCCTTTTGATGTAAAAGTTAGTAGTGCACTATCGAAACAAAAACGTTTCTTCTCTCTTTTTCCTCTTGGCCGAATTCTCACTATGTCTAAGATTTGGATTTTATTTTTCAAGCAAAAGAAAAATAACTCTCAATCAAGCATTAGGGCTGGCCGAATTCTGCATGTAGGAATATATAGATGACTGAAATCTTTTCCTGAAAAGAAAGGAGGTCGCCGAAATCCACACCCTAATTCTTTTAGGGTTGGCCGAAATCCTCCTTGCTAGGGGATTTGTGTTACACCAAAATTCCTATCAACCTTAGAATCCTAACCCTAATCCAACTCTTTAGTGTATTATTTCATTATGACTATATCAAAGATTTCCAAATTTGACTAGATAAATAAAATCCTTTTATTTATCTTCTTATCAAATAAAGTCTTTGATTCTCATTATACTACCAACATTAGTATATCACTAAGAAACATATTTCCTGGTCTGAAAAAGATTTTCATTCTTAATTAAATAATTAATTAATTTCCATTTAATCAAATAATAAAATTAAATAATATATTAGACTATTATTTTAGCCTTGCCACCCATATATACATACATGGGCCAAATATATATATATTTTTTCATTTTATTAAATCCATTGGACCTTAATTAAAAGGCTCACATGTGAACTAGGTCCATTCTTACTAAAAGAAACAAGTTCACATGCCTTAATACAATTCTAGATGGACCCATAATTAGTCTGGTAGATTATATCAAGTGATCCATGCAAGTCCGTGTGGATTGGGGATCTTGGCGGGCTATCTAAATTTAAGCTTCAATAGACATAACCCAATCACAATCAACAAATGATTCACTTAGGTTCGATCTATTAATTTTAGCTCATTCCACTAAAGAACTAAAATTGCACTCTTAAATAAAGATAGAACAAGTAAATGTTTCTCATTCATACCCTAGACAATCTTATTTGAGATAGTGTATTCTCGTGAATAATATCAGTAATCGCCAAGAGCTCATAGATCGCCTATGGCTCTCCTAGTTACCATATTTACTCATATGACCACATTTTGAACTTGGATATTCTAACTTGTCTAGAAGCCATGTTTTCAATAGACACTATCAAAAACTCAACGTTGAGATTTAACATCCAATACCTCAAAACATCCATATGATAATATTGTACTCTCATTTAATAAATGGAGCCACGATGTCCATATCTATAAATGAAGTCCTCTGTCGATTAGCAAATGAATATCACCAAACTATCGAGGATAGACTATGCTATATAATCGTACTCATTGATAGCTTAAATGATAACACTTGTAACCATAAGTCCATCATTTATCTCAGGATTAAGATAGACTCTCCAATTGTCCTCATAATGAAAAAAACTTTTATCTACTGACGGTTCTAGATAAAGTATTTCATTGTGATCCTATTCAATGCACCTAGTGCACTAGATTCTTTTACTCAAAGACACTTTGATGATTTAGACTCATCATAACACATTTGATCCCACTCAAATGCTAGCAAAAGAATCTACAACTTTAACAAGATAAATGTGCCCAACCTTTACCTTTAGTTGTGAACATTATTCAAGACTAACTAAAGAATTGTGTCTACCTCATACATATCCAGATGTACGAACAATTCTTCTTTTCTCATAGTCTTTTGACCTTATGATTATTTACTTTTGACAATTATAATATTTAAACTATAAATGCCATAAGATTTGTTAAAACAGAAATCACTTTATTAATATGAAAATATTGTCAAAAACAATATTACACTATTGCTATTGAGCATAATCCTAACACATGCTTGTATGAGTGTTTGAGAGTGAGTGTTTAAAGAGTGAATGAATTCCCTCAAAATACGTTTTTTGGGTTGTGTTTGTGAATCTCACGAGAAGTCTCCACTATTAATTCCTAGCCATCAAGCAAAATTGATAATTCACTCCAACATTAAGAGAAAAAGATTAACGCGCTTTGTGCAATGCAATACTAAATGGCATGACGTTAATCTAAACCAATAAATCACAAAAATGCACAATTCCGCACTCTCTCATGCAATAGCACAATCTCTACAAGTAAAATATGCTCAAATATGACATTATCGCAAGATTTTTGAAAAATTCAGCTCAAATTTTGAAAACAAGGAATGGTGTTGCGCACAAGTCCCTCCAAACTTAAATTTGACATTGTCCTCAATATTTTCGGGTATTAAATATCGCTTAAACGGCGCAACACTTCAAACCCTAAGCAAAGAGTTAACAATCAAAAATTTCATTCCCTTTAACAATCATAATTTCCCAAGAATACAATTGAGTTGTTCATTCATCCATATTCGCTCATAATCATCAAAAGAAATATCACATGAAGTTCGCAAATAAAATCTCATCCATAATCAACATGAGCAAAATGAAATCACATCCAAAACCTCAAATACCTACAAGGTTATACTTAACAACCTAGAAGGGGGGGGGGGGGGGGTTGTGTGAAATAGGTTGACACTCTATATTTTAAAACTCTTTCGAGATTTGATTGTTATGAGAAAAAAACATTATCACATGTAGACTTAATCCACCACCCTTAGTCCACAAAACATGTAACAAGAGACAATATATCTCATATACAAATATGTTCAATGCAAATCAAATAGCACAAGTTGTACTTTGAATATTATAATGTAAATTCACTTAGAAGAACTTTACAACTTGATATAGATTATCACAAGATACAATGTTCAAACACTACAAAGATGCAAGAGACAATTACAACTTTGATCAAATGGAGTGCTTGCATTCCATACTTTACAAAATCTTGTTAACAAAATATTTAGAGATGAAGATTCAAACAATATTTAACCATACAAATATACAAATATAAAAAAGATAGGGATAGGAAGAATTAACGCAAGATCTTTTTTTAACGTGGTAAAACCTTTGAAGAGGAAACATTTGATTAAGCCAAAATATACATGGTTTTGGCCCTCATTTCTGACTCTTTTTGCTTTATTCTCGAGCAACATCCTGTTATTTAATTGTGTAAATCAAGTGTTTCAGGATTACTAAGGCCACAGGGGCATTGGTGTGAAGAAGATAAATTTTGGTGCAAAATGTGCAAAAAAGAGGAAGATCAGAATTGAAGACAGGGGTTTCGCAGTTACTGTCATTGGGAAGCAACAACGGCCATTACAAAGACCTATCATGGTTCAAGTGTCGCTACCTTAACAACAAAACATGGGGGGTGAAACTCATTAAAATCAATCAGGTGCAATGTCACGGGTTATGTTTCGCTTCTAAGACACCATGACAAAGAAAAGAAATCTCAAGAAATTCAATAAAGTGTGATGTCGCTGTTTAGGTGTTGCGGTGTTGCCAACCGCGACAAAGAAGTGAAAAGTTTAAAAATCAATTTGGTCATTTGTCGCTGGGTTGATGTTGCTAGAAGCTCAACCGCGATTGCAAAAGAAGATCTCAAATCGAGTTGTCGTTGCCTCCAAGACTGTGAAAATAATGAGAATGGCTACAACAACTAGATCGAAGACCATATAATCGTCTACTGCGGTCATGTTTATAGTGGCTAAACCGCGACAATCAGACCGCAACAATCAGACTGCGACACATGCCAAGTCAGCGATTCTGGCAGTTATTGTAGATCTCGAAGATCAAAAAATTCAGAGTTGTGATTTTCATAAAATCGACACAGTGGAAATAATAGGTTTTAAAATTTTACTTTTGGACCTTTATATATATACAAGAATATAGATAAGGATTCAAGAATACCTTTGTAAGTTCCTTATTTTTGATTGGCTCATTTCGTTGACAAACCACAATTAGGGTTGATATTGTAAGGGTAATCTAGGCCTCCTTTGTGTTGATCAAGCTTCAAGAGTACGTTCAAGGTATATCTTTTATGCTTAAACTCTTTGAAGAGATTTAGTTGCACACACACACATATCTTATGCATTTTGCATATCTTGTATATCTTTGTGTGTTTCTTGTTGGTGCACCTTAATGATTATATCTCTCTTCATGCATGCTCATTCTATTGAATCTCATTTGATCATTGCCATGCCATATGTGGTTTTAGAATGCATGTTTTTTCATATAGCTAGCTTTGGCCTAGCTACCGCTGTGGGAACCGCTGTCGGTTTTCACAGCGGTAGCCACAGTAGTGAGCAACTAGTGTCAACCACTGTCTTGATCGTTGTGGGTTTCCATAGTGAAAGTTCTCATGGTGTGTAAACTATTAATCTAGAGGGGGGTGAATAGATTTTAACTAATTTTACCCAATTTTCGTTTAAGGACAAGATTACGAAAATGCCCCTAATAGTCAATAAAATATAGCAAGTGTAATATTGTGCGGAAATTAAAACAACACTTGATATTTACGTGGAAACCCTCACGGGAAAAACCACGGGCTGTTAAGTGAGCCACACCCGAACCTCGAATCCACTAAATGTGATGAAATTACAACCTAATCCCGGAAGTAATCACACACCTACGTAATCCCGGTATGAGTGAACCTAGTTCGAATGCTTGCTATCTAAGCAACCTAATCCCGGATGCTACACACAAGACTTTGATTCTTAATGAAGAGATTAAATCCCTAAGTGAATATGTGAATATCCAAAATGCAACATAGAGCAAGGGAAACTCTATATGCTTATCTAAGATGATGAATTTGCAATTAGAACAATCCTAGATATTAAAACTAAATGACATGTCAAATAGCTTAGATAATCATAGATTATAAAAACCTAGATATCTATCACAATACAACACTCAATCAAAATATCACAAACAATCTCTATCTTGTATTTAGTATATTATCTAAAAAACATACAAGTAATCTAAGAGATGTCTTAATATGAAAAACACTAAAATTAGATGAGATTAGTGAAGAACATACCAAGGAAGATGTGATGATCCAAAAACATACATGGATGCATTCTATGAAGGCATAGTTGATGCAATATGAATTTTGATGAAAAAGGGATTTGATTTGAGTGGTCAAAGGTGAGTTCTTGATTTGATTTTCTCTCAAAATTCTCTCCTTTAAGTTTAGGGTTCTTGGGAGATAAAGAACTAATTCAGAGAATGAGAAAGTAAGATATTTATAGACATTAAAAACAGAGCATGTGAAAAGACAAGTTTGCCCCTGAAACGCACCGATCGGCGGTTTCAATCGGTGGCCAGGCCGCCGATTATAACCGCCGAATTGAACCCGAGAAGAATAGGGGAACAACGACAGTTTCATTCGGCGATTTCGTAACCACCAAATCAAACCGAGAGATTAAATCAATCAGGTATGAATGGCGGTTTCATTCGGCGGTTTCGCAACCGCCGATTCAACTGCCGAATCAGACCGAGAGATAAAATCAATCAAGTATGATTGGTGGTTTCAAACGGTGGTCGTGGCCACCGATCGTAACCGCAGAATTGATCCAGAGGTCTCTGGACTCAAACGGGGGTTTCATTCGGCGGCCAGGCAGCCGATCATAACCGCCGATCACCAACAGAGGTGAAAACCAAGGAGAAGCCAAGGGCATTCTCCGTAGGCGGTCTTCGCGTAAAACCAAGCACATTCTAGTGCATGTGCGGACGTTTCCGAATACTATCAGGAAACAAATTACAAGACACAAATACACACAACAAGATACAACATATAAGTACAAGTGTGAAATGTGACATGTGAAGAGTATGCATACAATTGCAAGAATGCTAAGTGAGTGTGTGCAATCTAAATCTCTTCAAAGAAAACCAAGCACTAGAGAATATACCTTTGGCGTGCTTGTCCCTTGAGGTCTTGTGAAGGGCCTTTGAGCTTGAAGTTCAATCACCTAAACTACCCTTACACAATAAACCCCAACATGTGGTTTGTCCACGAAATAAGCCAATCAAAGAATGGGAATCCTTACAATCTCCCCCTTTGGCTATTTCGTGACAAAACTACCACTCACATTGATCCTCACAAACATAATTGAATCTTCGGGATAACAAAGATATTCTACATTGCAAAGAGATATAAGAAAATATAAAAGAAAACTTCAAGTCTTCAATCTCTTGTAGAACTATCAACCCTTCAAAACAAAAGATTATACTTTCCAAAGCAAGAGTATGTGAGATGATCAAGTAAAAATAAAACAAGCATTTGCATTTAAGAAATTAGGTACAACATCATGCAATGTATGTGTATGCAATGCTCCACCTCAACGGGTTGCTCCCCTTCAATGAATATTCTCCCCAATATGCACAATTGCCATTACAATTTGCAACTCCCCTTACCACAATCTACTCCCCCTTTTTGTCATGATATAGGCAAAGGAGTAGTCCCCAACCGGGTCACTCTTAGCAAAGAGAGATAGTAGCATGCAAGATATTTGCATAATAATATAAGTCACTTTATGCAACCCAAATTAATTGAAGAGAAACAAGGAGATTTATTTGAAAGAAAATGTGTGAAACAAACATGCTTTTCATACAAGACATGTAGCATTCAAGTCCAAAATACAATGGTATTTGGCAAAGCAAATGACAAAGGTTTCTAATAAGAATTCAAACCAATTTCACCATTGTCATGAGAAAAGGAAGGATATAGATATTTCATTGATTTTAATATAAAGAGCAACTATATCCAACTTTATAAGCGAAACATGGCATGAGCAACTTTGCACCATATTTGATGTTTCTAGATAAGATATCCATATGATAGTAGCCATGTTCAACCAATAAAGAAAGAGAGACATTTGGATTGTAAAATCCTTTGAATGGATACAAGATCCTTTATTCATTTTAAGTCTCATAAGTATTTCACACAAGTTTTGCATTTAAGTATTGCAATCATCAATTCATGCTTTTCATGTGAGCATGTTATATGAATTTCATGCTTTTTCATTTGTCATTAGCATGTTATAAAAGAATCATCATGTCATGGAGATAACTATAGGTCATTCAAATTATACTTCCTATGTAAATCTCCTAGTCCAAAAATGCATGTTTGAACATAAATATGACATGGATTGTAAACAAGCAAGGTTCACACTTATTGATTTGAAAACATATATACATATGTACAACCAAGCTTACTCAAGTAATTAAAGAAAGAAGCATAAGATATTTCAAATTTTTGCATATCACAAGTATGCAAAATAGCTCTCTTTGCTTGAGTTCCCCATATGGGGTCAATCACAAATCACATCACTCCACAAGACATATCCCAATAGATCTACTAAGTGTTTTAAATCGAGTAGCATCTAAGGGTTTAGTAAATAAGTCCGCAAGTTGATGTGTAAAATCGTGTTATAAAAACCTAACTCGCAAGTGCACGAATCGTGAGATAAGTACAGCGACAAGTAGGGATCGTTCCCACGAGGAAAAGTGATTTACTAGTTATAGCTAATTCTAATTAAAGCTAAGCAATTAACAGTATCCAGGAGATTTGAGTTTGATTGATTGATTGAGTATTGATTAACTAAATTAAACTATGAAAGCAATTAACAAGAATATGTGAATGTGATCAAAAGGTGAGAGGACTAGGTCATCAATGCTCCCCAACTATGTTTACTCAATGCTTCGAATTGACCTTGATAAAAGATATAACTCAAGTTAAGGATTCGTTCTTATCTTATTTATGATTGTTACCGTATGATCCTGGGATGAATCAAGTGTTCTCAATCATAATTTACCCATAAATCAATGGCGCAAATTACAAACGAGAACCCATTAAGTGCAAGAACTAAAGAACCAAAACCTACTTGCATAGATCAATGCTAAGATTAGTTTTACCCATTCAATTGAATATTAATTAAGGTTACGTGTAAATCAACACTCCAAACTTAATTGTTAAATTATCAAAACCCTAAATTCATACCAACGTATGATCATGCATTAACACAAATAAAGAATTAAGACTTAGAATGAATTGAATAAATCAAAACTTGAATTAATGGAAATATAGTCAATTCTAGCAAAGAGTATCCATAGAGGTTCACATTGACTCCCTAGTATGGAGTTAGTTACACATATTAGAATAGGAAAGACAAGAGTAAGAGATGATAAAACCCATTGAAAAGCTTCAACAAATTCTTCAAATATTCGATGTTGAAATCTCTTTTGTCTTCGAATCTTCTATGCGTAAGATGGATTAGGGGATTTGTGTGATGAATTGTGAGATGGTGAGGTGTGGCATGTTGAAAGAGCAGGTCCAGGTAAAAGAGGTCCGCCAGCCCTAAAAGACGTCATAACATATTTATAGGCCCCTTCAATCTGACTACGAAAAGATTCCTTCGATAGGACAAAATCGCAAAACCACTGCCATGACCGCTGCCATGACCGCTGCCAGTGTGGTAGCGGCGTGGCAGCGCCCTAGACGAGAAATGGGGAACCGCTGCAGCAGCGGTAGCTACTGTTTTCAGAACACTGCTGCATCGCTGCTAAATAATTGGGAGTGAGTTCAATAGCACTTTTGACTATTTATATGAAAACCCCTGAAGTCTTCAAAATAGCACTTTTTGCCTGATATTCTTCAATTTATTAATCTGGATCCAAAATCCTGAAAATGCTCACATACACACATTAAATCCCAAAAAGAC
The DNA here is from genome assembly GCA_008009225.1 of Acer yangbiense. Classification (NCBI taxonomy): domain Eukaryota; kingdom Viridiplantae; phylum Streptophyta; class Magnoliopsida; order Sapindales; family Sapindaceae; genus Acer; species Acer yangbiense. The sequence goes on along the minus strand of CM017771.1, from coordinate 41,702,546 downwards.
TCGAGAAACAAGCAATTGACTGGAGGAATGGGGATAAAAAACATATACAATAAACGACTGATCAAATACCCCCAAACCTATCTTTTGCTAGCCCTCGAGCAAAACTAAAACAAAAACAAAACCTCAAAACCTAAAAACAAAACAAAAAGAACTAAGCCACTTTCGTAGGGAACACGATAGCATTGAGCGTATGCTACAAGCCTTTAAACCTCTAGGTGTCCCTAGAGGAGGAGTTTCGTCTCCTGAGGGTTTACAGCTATGACACCCACAAACATATCCTGTAAAAACCGGTCATCAAAATACCACAATATGTGCCCATGTTGAGACAATGCATGCAAAAGCCAATAAGTAAAGACTAATATTAAGTCACAAGTTTGAAAACATTGCTTAATTTTTTAATTGAAAAGCCCATGCTCTAAACATTCTAGCATCCAGTGTAGGGAAAAATACCGTAGTACACGCAGCGGAAGCGAGACTAAAAATAAGATTTAGTGACTTTTAAAATTTTTCCTTTATGAACCTTAAACCCTTTAATTAATTAAACATGCATATACAATAACCAAAAAGTAGAATACCTTTTGTCGCGTGATCCGATTGACTTACGTCGATGGTAATCCGCAAGATCTTCAATCCTAGCACGAACGTGGATCACCTAGGAGCGTGGTCTCCCTTTTTCTTTGAATTGCAAACCTGTGAATGGACAAAACAAACTTTCTTTTCTTTGTTAGTCACAAAAACAATCAAAAGAATGACTGAGATTATTCCGGTCACTTTTGAGTTCTCAATCTAATGATCGAAACTCGCATGAACCTAGATCGATATCGTATACACAAGCTTATTGATGATTAAGCAAATAGTATACTATCAAAGAATAATCTAACACTTCTATTTGTTTTAGTAGAATAAAAGCTTTCTATGAATTGAGAAGAAGAAGAAAAATTGTCTCCTGAACAACTTATGGTGGCCGAAATCTATAAGAGCACTTATATAGGTGGCCAAATTTTCTTCTCTTCTTTCACTTAGGGTGGCCGAAAATCACAACCTAAAAGGGACTAGGGTTGCCGCAATTCTCAAGCCCAAAAGAGTTTGTATTGCACCCTATTTCCTATTTAGTTTAAGACTTTAAACCCTAATTGAATTCATAAATCTTTTATTCCTTTATTTGACTAAATATAAAAGACTTCTTATTTGATTAAATAAATAAAATTAATTATTTATTTTCTTACCAAATAAGTCTTTTACTTTTAGTATACTACCAACAATAGTATAACACTAGGAATCATATTTCCTAATCAGAAAAGATTTGTTTCTTAATTAATTAATAAATTAATTAATTCTTATTTAATTAAAACAAATGAAACAAAATAATATATTAGGTTAAAACTTAACCTTGCCGCCCCACTTGAATAAATGGGCCAAAATATTATTTTCTTATTTCATTTAATCCATTGGACTTTAAATAAAAAGCCCACATGTGAACCAGACCCATTCTTACTAAAAGAAACAAGCCCACATGTCTTTCATTAATATATAAATATAATTGAGCAGCCCATTACTTAAATAATGTGCAAATTATATTCTTAATATATTAAATGCAATTCTAGATGGACCCTTAAATTGGTCCGGTAGAATATATCAAGTGATCCATGCAAGTCCGTGTGGATTGGGATCTTGGCGGGCCATCTAAATTTAAGCTTCAATAGACATAACCTAATCACAATCAACAAATGATTCACTTAGGTCCGATCCATTAATTTTAACTCATTCCACTAAAGAGCTAAAATTGAACTCTTAAATAAAGATAGAAAAGGAAGATGCTCCTCATTCATACCCTAGACAATCATATAGGAGATAGTGTATCCTCGTGATTAATATCAGTAATCGCCAAGAGTTCATAGACCGCCTATAACTCTCCAAGTTACCATATTTACTCATATGACCACGTTTTGAACTTGGATATTTTGACTTGTCCAGAAGCCATGTTTTCAATAGACACTATCGAAAACTCAACGTTGAGATTTAATATCCAATTACCTCAAAACATCCATATGATGATATTATACTCTCATTTAATTAAATGGAGCCACGATGTCCATATCTATAAATGAAGTCCTCTATCGATTAACAAATGAATATCACCAAACTATCGAGGATAGACTATGCGATATAATCGTACTCATTGATAACTCAAATGATATCACTTGCAACCATAAGTCCATCATTTATCTCAGGATTAAGATAGACTCTCCAATTGTCCTGATAATGAAAAGACTATTATCTATTGACGGTTCTAGATAAAGCTTTTCATTGTGATCCTGTTCAATGCACCCAGTGCACTAGATCCTTTTGCTCGAAGACACTCCGATGATTTAGACTCATCATATCTCATTTGATCCCACTCAAATGCTAACAAAAGAATTCTACAACTTTAACAAGATAAAGGTGCCCAACCTTTAACTTAAGTTGTGAACATTATTCAAGACTAACTAAAGAATTGTGTCTACCACATACATATCCAGATGTACGAACAATTCTTCTTTTCTCATAGTCTTTAGACCTTATGATTATTTACTTTGACAATTATAATATTAAACTATAAATGCTATATGATTTGTTAAACCAGAAATCACTTTATTAATATGAAAAAGATTGTTAATTACAACATTACACTCTTGCTATTGAGCATAATCCTAACATCCAGGACACATCATCAAAAGGCCATAGATATAATTCGCCTCGACTCTAATCCTCACAGGATTTCTCTCATTAGTTCTCTCAGAACCTAGGTTAAAATCACTCATCAAGCATATGCGATGGAATTTATGCACAAGAAATTCAAATTATTCGCATAAGAATATATCATTGAAAGAACGCTTGATTTGTATGCAAAAGATCTCATGAAAAGAATCAAACATTATGAACAAGATAAACACACACCACAAATCTACTTTCATAGCAAGGATAACCAGCAGATCAAATAGACTTCATTCAGGTTGTAATGGGGCCATTGGGCGAGGGTTAAGAAAGAACGGAAAATTGGAATTCAAGGAACCTATGATCATACCATGAGAGCCTTCTATTACCTTTGCGGCTTCGCACAAGTCTCTTGGTCTCCTTTTCAAGTGGAATTTGACCACTTACTAACTAATTCCTCAGAATTTTCCTTTCTCCCTTTGCCAACTCCTCTCGAGTAGATTCAAGCGTGCAGTCTTCATTTGACTTATTACACCCCTTTTCCAATTTTTTTAATTTTTTTAATTTTTTAATTTTTTAATTTTTTTTTTTAATGAATCACTTTACAACCATTGTCTTACTTTCAGCTTCAGAACATTTGGATTGAATGCAGCTCTTTGTTTCCTTGATTTAGCAGCAAATATGCACACAGTCAAGTGCAAAAACAATACATTTTCTTCACCCCTCTCAAAATATGATCCCAAGCTATAAGGTATGGCTAATCATCGGCTTATTTGGGTTGCAGCTAATGTGGTGAAGAAAGAAAATGGCTATCAGTGTTTGGCTACAAACAGGGCTATGGAGCACACACATAAGGTAGGAAATATTTAAGGCCTTTTAAGTAGCTAAAACACACATAGTCTATATCACTTCCACTGGTTCGACTTACTCAAGAACAACATGAAACATGTGAAATCTTTTTAAGATGATTGTTCTATAATGTTCAATGTACAACCTATAGAGATCGAATCTATTGCTAAGAACCTACTAAGTGTTTAAAGAGTAGAAACAACAGGACCCTCATAGTATATCATTTAAGTATGCTTTTTGGCTTAGTGAACTCACAAGGGTAGTCTCCACTATTAATCATGACAATTCAACTCAGCATTCTATCAACCATCACATCAAGAGCATGCCATAGATTTTGAAAAAATGCAATGTATTACCCTAAATGGCAAGATGTTAGTGTAAACCCATTGATTAATGCACATCATCTCTAAGGCACACACCGAAGTGTCTCGTCTTGAAAGGCTTAGGAACGACAGACTTAAAACAAAAACAAAAACTTCAAAAACATAAATCACAACCCCAAACCTAAATCCTACATTGTCCTCAATGTATATTATCAAAGCACAAGACAAAATGGATAAAGACACGGAAGAGTAATCATCCCAGAAAAATAAAGCAAAAGAAACAAAAGTCATAATAAACTAAATCCACAAAAGTAAACCGGAAATCCAAAATTCTAAAGGAAAAAGAAAAAGAAAGAAAATAAAAGAAAATAAATAAAAGAAAAGAAAACATATCCTTCTGTAGACTCAGGACCGTCTATAGTGCCTCTGCTGTCATCACATCACTGCTGGCTCGGGCCAGACCCAGTTCTGTCATCACCATGCTAAGGCTGGCCTGGCTGGACTGTGGCTGCACGGATCTCATCGATCGATATCTCCAAGGCATCCAGACGGAAGTATATATCATTCCTCAAACCTATTATCCCTGTATCTATATAGCCCCTCATCGTGGATAGCATGTAATCTACCCACTCAGGCCTCCGCTGTGATGACCCAGCTCCGGAATCTCCCTGAGTGTGCTGCTCCAAAATCTACTGGTCCGCAGCATCCATCTGCTCATCTCCATCATCGACCTGACCAGCCTGACGCCTTTTCCGTCCAGGCAACTCACCAATCAGGGGAAGCCCACGCATGCTAGCCTGAGTGTTCCATGTGGTAAGTGATAGTGGCCTTTCCGGCTCTGTCATCTCATCCCTGGTGTCGTCATACACTCCTAACCCAACGGCGAAGCACATGCCCGTGATCAAGCACGGGAATATCATAGTCGCTCCTATCAGGCGCCCAACACCCCGGATCTCTTTCTTAATGAATGTGGCCACATCAAAGTATCTATCTGTCCTGATAGAATACAACACCTGAGATACCTCCTTGAAAATCTCTCCAGTATGACTAGATGGCTTAAGAGAAGCCGAGATAAACAAGTTCCAAAAGGCAATATCCAAGTGCAAGTCACCCCTCTTCATCTCTTGCCCATTCCAACCTGCTCCACCCTCTCTGCGAAGCGCACAGCCTAACTCGTACTTGCCCGGGTACGCCACCTGAACATCCTCATGTGGTGGTAAGCCATAGTAATCTCTAATTGCTTCCACAGAAAGCACCACAGGCACTCCTCTGACCATAACTACACTGTGTGCCCCAAACTGCGCATCCACCATATTAGCATAGAACTCATTGACTATGCTAATATTCACATTGCAGGGCCTGCGCACATAACCTTCCCATCTCCTGGCTTCAACAGTAGCTGGTATATGAGTCTCTCCTAACTCCTCCAAGGCTATCCCCCTTTCCAGAATGTAATTCCGGCTCTTCTTCAATCTCTCCTTGTACTCATGATGTCCTTTGAATTACTGCTCAACCGGCCTCTTATCTCACCTTCGGTTGGGGTCTACAGGAACATGACCACCTCTGACTACTGTCCTTGCCATAACTGCAAAGATAATTACAACAAAGCAAATAATCAAACAAAAATGGACAGTAACTTGATCAACGAAAAAATCAGCAGCATTCCGGCAGTAAAATCAATAAACCCAGGTGCCTACATTGCACAAATAACATCACTTTACATTCAACACATCACAACACAGTAAAAATATAGAATAACAATTATTTTGTCAATATAAAACACAATTTCATGCACAATTGTTACACTATTCCATTAAAAAATCATCAAAACACACTTCCACCTATTACCTAATCCCTATGCATGCATCAAATAATACATGCAATGGACTCAATTCGTCCCAAATCCAACAATCCCCAAATTTTTGGTCCTATAACCCTAAGTAATTCAATTGTAAGCAAAATTTGGGAGAAGGGAGTGGGAACATGCAATTAGAGGCAATATTTAACAAGAAATCAAAGTAAAATAAAATTAAAGCACATACCTGGAAGTTGTGTTGACCGGAACTGTGAAGAGGAGAAAAAGAAAGAAAAAATTTTGAGAGTGAAAGTGATTGACAATGACAAACCTTGTCAAAACAGTGCTTTTTATATTTAGGGCAAGACTGCTGCCATTACCGCTGCCATAGGCGCAGCGGTTGGGTAGCGGTTTGGACAATTTCAACGCTCCCAATTATTAAGCAGCGACTATGCAGCGGTAAAAGAACAGTAGGTACCGCTGCCATACCGCTGCGCATTTATCCACAGCAGTTGGGCAGCGTTTCGCCCAGTAAAAACCGCTCCCAATTGTTAGGTAGCGGTCAGGTAGCGGTTTGAGGACAGAATGCAACGCTGCCATACCGCTCCCAGTGCGCTATGCATTTACCACAGCGGCAGACCTGACACAAATTTATTTATATTTTTTTTAATTTTAAAAACAATACCCCCAAACCTATTTGAAAGCAAGGGGAACACTAATTAAAGACACGATAAAAACAAAAATGAAAAGAACATACCTGGGTGGGTTGCCTTCCACCGAGCGCTTTATTTAACGTCTGGGCAAGACACACAGGGGTCTTACGGCTCGTAAAGCACGGAAGACCCAACACACATAACCTTGGATATGCTGAAGTATTGCTTCAGCCTTTGACCATTAACTTTGAAAACACTTCCATTCCGAAGATTTTGAATTTCAATAGCTCTAAGCGGGAACACTTGAGATACTCTAAATGGCCCAGCCCACTTCGATTTCAGCTTTCCTGGAAACAGCTTCAAACGCGATTAGTACAACAAAACTAGCATTCCTGGATGAAACTCTTTCCGAAGGATTTTGTTGTCATGTAACTTCTTTGTCCTTTCTTTGTATATCTTCGCATTCTCATATGCATTGTTCCGGAGCTCCTCAAGTTCACTCATTTGCAAGCTTCTTTCCTCCCCTGCCTTGTCTAAGTTGAAGTTCAGCTTTTTTAGGGCCCAATAGGCGTTGTGTTCCAACTCTACCGAGAGATGGCATGCCTTGCCATAGACTATCCTATACGGGCTCATACCTATGGGAGTTTTGTAGGCTGTTATGTATGCCCATAATGCATCATTCAACTTGAGTGACCAATCCTTTCGATTTTGGCTGCACTGTCTTCTCTAGTACTTGCTTAATCTGCCTGTTGCTTATCTCAACTTGTCCTGAGGTCTGTGGATGGTACGGAGTTGCCACTTTGTGTTTGACACTATATTTCTTCATTAATGAGGCAAAGACCTTGGCTCCCTCCATCACTTATGATTGCCCGAGGTGTCCTGAATCTGGTGAATATGTTCTCCTTGATAAACTTTACCACCACCTGACTATCATTCGTCTTGGTTGCGACTGCCTCAATCCACTTTGAGACATAATCTACAGCAACCAAGATGTACAAGAACCCATGTGAGGATGGGAAGGGTCCCATGAAATCAATCCCCCACACGTCAAATATCTCTACTACCAACTGGCTTGAAAGAGGCATCTCATCTCTGTTACCAATGTTCCCCGTTCTCTGGCACCTGTCACAGGAAATACAAAAAGTGTAAGCATCTTTAAATAGAGAGGTCCAGAAGAAACCTGATTGGAGAACTTTTAGAGCAGTCTTCTTGGCACTAAAATGCCCTCTATAACTAAGGTTGTGGCAGAATTTCAACACATCTTGCTGCTCTTCCTCAGGGACGCATCTTTGAATGATCTGATCAGCGCCATATTTGAACAGGTATGGCTCGTCCCAAAAGTATTGCCTAGTGATGGAGATGAATCTTCTCTTTGCTTGCGAACTTAGGTCAGCGGGTATGATGCCATTTGCAAGGTAATTCACGATGTCTGCATACCAAGGATCATTGACTCCTAAAACCATCAGCTGTTCATCTGGAAAATTCTCATTGATTGGCACAAGCTTTGTGCTTTCCTCCACATTCTCATTCTCATTCTCCACTAATCGAGAAAGGTGATCAGCTACCACATTCTCGCTGCCTTTCTTATCTCTAATTTCCAAATCAAACTCTTGCAACAAAAGGATCCACCGGAGTAATCTCGGTTTCGCTTCCTTCTTTGTTAGTAAATATTTCAAAGCAGCATGATCAGAATAAACAATGACCTTAGATCCAATTAGATATTGACGAAACTTTTCTAAGGCACTCACAACAGCAAGCAATTCTTTTTCAGTAGTGGAGTAATTTAATTGTGCATCATTCAAAGTGCGACTAGTGTAGTAAATAACATGTGGAACTTTATTTACTCGCTGTCCTAAAACAGCACCTACAGCATAGTTTGATGCATCACACATTAATTCAAAAGGCAAGGACCAATTAGGAGGCATAATAACAGGAGTAGATGTCAATTTATCTTTAAGAGATTCAAAAGCATGCAAACATTCATCATTGAAAACAAATGTAGAATCCTTGGCTAAGAGGTTACATAGGGGCCGACTAATCTTTGAAAAATCTTTTATAAAACGCCTATAAAAACCTGCATGACCAAGAAAACACCTCACACCCTTCACCGAAGTGGGAGGTGGGAGTTTAGCAGTTACTTCAATTTTAGCTCTATCTACTTCTATGCCTTTATCAGATATCACATGTCCTAGCACTATTCCAGATTTCACCATAAAGTGACTTTTTTCCCAACTAAGAGTTAAATTGGTCTCAGTGCATCTTTTCAAAACATTAGTTAAGTTATCAAGGCAGTGGTCAAAAGAATTACCAAAAACATAAAAATTATCCATAAATACCTCAATATACTTCTCTAGCATGTCAGAGAAAATAGACATCATGCATCTCTGGAAGGTGGCAGGGGCGTTGCACAGCCCAAAAGGCATTCTTCGGTAAGCAAAGGTCCCGAAGGGGCATGTGAACGTTGTCTTCTCTTGGTCCTCTGGAGCTATGGCAATCTGATTGTATCCTGAAAATCCATCCAAGAAGCAATAATAAGCATGTCCTGCCAAACACTCGAGCATCTGATCAATGAACGGCAAAGGAAAGTGATCCTTTTTAGTTGCCATGTTGAGCTTGCGGTAATCTATGCACACTCTCCATCCCGTTGTCTTCCTTGTAGGAATCAACTCATTATTCTCATTAGCTATCACCGTTATCCCAGACTTCTTTGGCACAACATGGATCGGACTCACCCATTTACTGTCAGATATAGGATATATAATACCCACCTAAGTAGCTTTAGGACCTCTTCTTTCACGACCTCTTTCAAATTCGGGTTAAGTCTTTGTTGAGCCTCTCTAGACGGCTTCATACCTTCTTTTAAAAGAATGTGGTGCATACAGGTGGTAGGACTTATTCCCTTAATGTCCGCTATGGTCTATCCAATGGCGGCCTTATACTCTTGTAGCACCTTCAACAGTCTCTCTTCTTTTTCCGCCTCTAAGTCAGAGGCTATGATCACTGGTAGAGTATCATTCTCCCCTAGGAAGGCATATTTGAGGTTAGAAGGAAGTTGTTTGAGTTCTAATATACGGGGAGAACTCACAGATGGGATTAATGACTTGTTGATCTCATCTTTTACCTCAGCACTGACTTCCTCAATGTCAGAATTTTCTCCTGAAACCTCACCCTGTTGAATTTCTTCATCATATTCTATTACATCACAAATCCAATCTAGTAGTTCTTCAGATATTTCTCCGGTCAGCTCATCTTGTACTGCTGCATTCACCACTTCAATTGAATTACATTCAACTGAGTAACTATCATCTGCTGCTTCAGGGAACTTAAGAGACTCAAAGACTTTAAGCTCTACTGTTTCATCTAACACAGTTATCATTAGCTTTCCATTCTGGACATCTATAAAAGTCTTTGCAGTTGCCATAAAAGGTCTCCCTAAAAGGATAAGTTTGCAGTTCCTATCTTTAGCTCCTTCATCCATGTCTAGGACAACAAAGTCAGCAGGAATGATGAGATTATCTACCTGCACTAATACATCTTCAACATAACCCCTAGGGTATCTAACAGAATCATCAGCCAACACAAGTGACATAGATATCTTCTTCAGGTCATTCAATCCCAGTTGTTCATAGATATAGTAGGGCATTAAATTAATGCTAGCTCCTAAATCTAACATGGCTCTCTCCAAAGTGGTACCTCCTATAGTAATGTTGATGCAAAAACTACCTGGATCTTGTAATTTAGGCGGCAACGAATTTTGAAGGACTGCATTAGCACTTCCGGTCATGAATTCTTGATGATTCTCCCCAAATCTTGTCTTGTAAGTATGAAGACTCTTGAAAAACTTGGCATATGCGGGCATCTTCTGAATCATCTCCAGTAAGGGCAAGTTGACATTGACTTTCGAAAGAATGTCATATATGTCTTTGTATGATTTCTCCAACTTGCTCTTTTGCAACCTTCCTAGGAATGGAATTGGAGGAATATATGGATTGGCTGACTTGTGGAGGAGTGGTGAAACCTTGGATTTTTCCACCATTATTTCTTCCTCCTAGGGCATGTTGTTATCTTTTGAAGGCCCTAAAACAGTAGCAAATTTATTAGAAAGTTCAGCAAGTCTAGTATCAGTTAGAACCTTACCATTACGAAGGACTGTCATAGCCTTTGCTTGCTCAGTGAAACTTGGAAATTTCCATTGTTCCATCTGAAAGTTCTCAAATACTCGAGGTGTGTTTATCAATATAAAGCTAGAGGGGGGGGGGGGGGGGGTGAATAGATTTTATCTAATTGTTACCCAATTTTCGCATGCAAGTCAATTTTACGAAAATACCCCTAGCAAGTCAACAAAACATACAAGTGTAATAAGATGCGGAAATAGTAAATGACACTTGATGTATACGTGGAAAACCCAACCACTGGGAAAAACCACGGGCTGTTAAGTGCGCCACACTCGGACCTCGAAATCCACTATATGAAAAGACGGTTACACCCTCAAGTGATTCTCGGACTCTCACCCTAGATAACCTCAGGCTATGGACACTACCAATCGCCACTCTTGGTTCAATCCCTAGTGATATCCCCTGATACACTACTCTTGGCGTGAGCACCCTCTAATCTACCACGCGGGCCTTTTACAGCGGCTCTAGTCCAATTTGCTTGCGTTCTAAGCAACCTAATCCCGGATGCTACACACAAGACTTACTTTCTCTTTGAAGAGAATACAACCCTATGTGAATATGTATGAATATTCAATAAATGCAATAAGAGCTAGGGTACTCTAAATGCTTATCTAGGATGATAAGATGACAATATAATCAATCCTAGATATCACATATAGCTATATGACATGGCATATAACTTTAGCTAAGTAAAGGATCACCAATCCTAGATACAAAGCTATCATATAAAACCCACAAACATTCAAAGGATTAACTAGTTGATTAAAAAACAATCTATCAACCTAGTTATCAATACATCACACAAGAATGTTCATGGCATAGCTTTTAGGTAATAATGACCTAATCAAATAAGCTATGAAAAGTAATCTCAATCAATAAATGAGATCAATTAGCTAGATGGCATATGAACATTAAAGCCTAGCTAACAAATAAAAACCCAATCAACACATAATCTCAATCTTATATGTAGAAATTAATCTAAACACATATAAGTAAAATATGAGATAAAATTGATAAGTAGAAACACTAATTATGTAAGATAAAAGTGTTCAACAAATCATACCATGTGTGTTGAAGAAGTCCCATGCATTAGCATATGCTAGATGATCCTAGATGATGCTTAGATGAAGATTTATGCATGTGGGAGTGGGTTTAGAGAGATAAAGATATGATCTTTAAGCTTTCTCTCTCAAGTCTCTCTAAATATCTCTCTAGGGTTCTTATGATCAAAGACTTGTATTCTGAACCAGAGATAAGGATGTATTTATAGAGACCAAAAACAGGGCAGGTGAAAATACAATTTTGCCTGAGATAAAATTGATAAGTAGAAACACTAATTATGTAAGATAAAAGTGTTCAACAAATCATACCATGTGTGTTGAAGAAGTCCCATGCATTAGCATATGCTAGATGATCCTAGATGATGCTTAGATGAAGATTTATGCATGTGGGAATGGGTCTAGAGAGATAAAGATATGATCTTTAAGCTTTCTCTCTCAAGTCTCTCTAAATATCTCTCTAGGGTTCTTATGATCAAAGACTTGTATTCTGAACCAGAGATAAGGATGTATTTATAGAGACCAAAAATAGGGCAGGTGAAAATACAATTTTGCCCTTGAAACGCACCGATCGGCGGTTTCATTCGGCGGCCAGGCCACCGAATTGAACCGCCGAATGGCTCCCGAGTGGAACAGGGGAACTTCGGCGACTTCATTCGGCGGTTTGGAAACCGCCGATCCCAACCGCCGTTTTGGACCCGAGAGATATATTTCAATCAGGTCTGATTCGGCGGTTTCGAACGGCGGCTAGGCCGCCGAACGTAACCGCCGATTCACCAAAAATGGTGAAACCAAGGAGAAGCCAAAGGCATCTCCACCGGCGATCATCGCGCAAAACAAAGCACATCAACGTGCACGCGCGGACGTTTCCGAGCATCCTTAGGGAAACGAATTACTCCACACTAAAAGCTAACATACATGAAGTGCAAGTGTGGGTATTGAATGCATCCTAATGCCTATCATGTCATGGCATTTCATATAAAAAGATGCAAACAATCTTATGCAAGAAGAGACATTGAATAAACAATAAAGCACAATGCACACAAAATATAAACACAACATTCAAGAATAAGAGTTATGCATGTTGTGTGTGTGTGCAACTATATCTCTTCAAGCCAATGTAAACACTAGATATATACCTTTGGTGCTTGTCCTCTTGAGGTCTTGGAAAGGGTCTTGATCTTCAACAAACACCTAGACTACCCTTACAACCAAACCCCAACATGTGGTTTGACCACGAAATAAGCCAATCAATTAATGGGAATCCTTACACCATCTTTTGTTGAGCTTCAGCTAATTGCCCAACTTGAGTTTCTGTTTTCTTCAATGAAGCATGAATATTCTGAAATTGTACCTCATTACGTTGGTTCAATTGCTGGATTTGTTGCTGCATTTGTACAAGCATGTCTTCTATTGATGGCTTCTTAGGTTGGGAGTTGGCATTTTGTTGGGCCCCAGCGTTAAATTGCCTTTGATTTCCATTGTTGTTGCCCCATTGGTTCCCAGTACCTTGAGTATTGTTGCCCCATTGGTTCCTAGAATTCTGATTGTTGTTGGACCATGAAAAATTAAGGTAATTTCTCCAACCTGGATTGTAAGTGTTTGAGTATGGGTCATTCCGTGGCCTAGGATTAAAGTTGTTCATGGCTTGAACTTCTTCTTCTTCTTCTTCTTCTTCTTCTTCTTCTTCTTCTTCTTCTCTAGATCCAGAACATCCTGCTTGGTGTTCTCCCATAAACACTTTTTGTTGCCAACTCTTCATTTGCCCCATATCAGTAGCTAAAGCATCCATCTTCTTTATTATTTGTGTCATTTGAATAGAAATTTCTGTATTGGCATCCACTGTATAGATTCCCTTCTTTCTCCTGGAATTCTTGTGACAGGAATTCTGAGCTAATTTTTCAAAGATAGAATATACCTCCTCAGGTTGTTTGTCATACATGGATCCTCTACAGGCATTGTTCACTAGAAGACCTGATACTTCCGTTAGACCATCATAAAACCACTGACAAAGCTGATTTGTAAGAAATCCGTGCTGAGGACAATCTCTGGTGTATTTCTTGAAACGCTCCCATGCCTCATAAAAAGACTCGTTGTCTTGTTGGAAGAAACTTGAAATCTTGGCTCGGATTTCGCTGGTCTTCTGGGGTGCATAGTACTGGTCAGTGATTTTCTCCCTTATTTCATCCCATGTTCTTAAAGATGCTGGAGGCAGTGTCAACAACCATGTCTTCGCCTTATCCTTCAATGCATGTGGAATGCATCGCATGCGCAGCTGGTCTTTTGTTATCCTATGGTTGGGCAAGGATTGTATTGCTGCATAAAGCTCTTTAAAGAACAGAAGTACATCTTCATCTGGTAAACCTCGGAACATAGGCAGCTGGTTGTAATGGCTACTTCTTAGTTCATAGTTCCTAGCTGCAGGTTCTAGCACAATGCACAAGGGATGGTTGCTCACCACTGGCCTACTGTAATCCTTCATAGTTCTGATAGGCTCTAGTTCATAAACCGGATTTGGGACAAGATTAGGCATCTGATCAGGCTCCTGGTTGAGCCCTTCTGGCTGCAGTTGATCTCCGTCATTCATTGTATGATTTCTGATGCGATGAATATTGTCGTTCAAAGGTAACAATTCTCCCTGCTGAGATCTTCTACCTTGCATCTACTATCAACACCTGAAATTAGAAAAGACAGCACACAAATAAACTGCGAAAAGAAAGAAATAAAGAAAAAGAAAATTCTAAAGAAAAACTAAAAATTAATGACTCGACTACCTAAAACTTAAGTAAACCTATTAACTAAAACTAAAACTAGAAATAACAAATAAATTCACTAGTTCCCTGGCAGCGGCGCCAAAAACTTGATTGTGTAAAATCGTGTTATAAAAACCTAACTCGCAAGTGCACGAATCGTGAGATAAGTGCAGCGACAAGTAGGGATCGTACCCACGAGGAAAAGTGATTTACTAGTTATAGCCAATTCTAATTAAAGCTAAGCAATTAACAGTATCCAGGAGATTTGAGTTTGATTGATTGATTGAGTATTGATTAACTAAATTAAACTAAGAAAGCAATTAACAAGAATATGTGAATGTGATCAAAAGGTGAGAGGACTAGGTCATCAATGCTCCCCAACTATGTTTACTCAATGCTTCGAATTGACCTTGATAAAAGATGTAACTCAAGTTAAGGATTCGTTCTTATCTTATTTATGATTGTTACCGTATGATCCTGGGATGAATCAAGTGTTCTCAATCATAATTTACCCATAAATCAATGGCGCAAATTACAACCGAGAACCCATTAAGTGCAAGAACTAAAGAACCAAAACCTACTTGCATAGATCAATGCTAAGATCAGTTTTACCCATTCAATTGAATATTAATTAAGGTTACGTGTAAATCAACACTCCAAACTTAATTGTTAAATTATCAAAATCCTAAATTCATGCCAACGTATGATCATGCATTAACACAAATAAAGAATTAAGACTTAGAATGAATTGAATAAATCAAAACTTGAATTAATGGAAATATAGTCAATTCTAGCAAAGAGTATCCATAAAGGTTCACATTGACTCCCTAGTATGGAGTTAGTTACACATATTAGAATAGGAAAGACAAGAGTAAGAGATGATAAAACCCATTGAAAAGCTTCAACAAATTCTTCAAATCTTCGATGTTGAAATCTCTTTTGTCTTCGAATCTTTTATGCATAAGATGGATTAGGGGATTTGTGTGATGAATTGTGAGATGGTGAGGTGTGGAATGTTGAAAGAGCAGGTCCAGGTAAAAGAGGTCCGCCAACCCTAAAAGACGTCATAACATATTTATAGGCCCCTTCAATCTGACTACGAAAAGATTCCTCCGTCAGGACAAAATCGCAAAACCGCTGCCATGACCGCTGCTAGTGTGGCAGCGGCGTGGCAGCGCCCTAGAAGAGAAACGGGGAACCGCTGTAGCAGCGGCAGCGGTAGCTACTGTTTTCAGAACGCTGCTGCATCGTTGCTAAATAATTGGGAGCGAGTTCAACAGCACTTTTGACTATTTGCACGAAAACCCCTGAAGTCTTCAAAATAGTACTTTTTGCCAGATATTCTTCAATTTATTCATCTGGATCCAAAATCCTGAAAATGCTCACATACACACATTAAATCCCAAAAAGATTCGAGAAACAAGCAATTGACTGGAGGAATGGGGATAAAAAACATATACAATAAACGACCAATCACAAGTTGATCATTAGTACCTACATGTTCAAGTACTATGCATTTATTTTCAACAAGCTCTCTAATGAAATGATGGCGGATGTCAATATGCTTAGTTCTAGAATGTTGAACCAGATTCTTGGAAATATTTATGGCACTCATATTATCACAAAAGAGATTGAGTGTACCTTGGTTGAATCCGTAATCTACTAGCATTTGTTTCATCCATAGGAGTTGTGTGCATCCACTCCCCGCGGCTATGTACTCGGCCCCGGCCGTGGACAAGGAAATCGAGTTTTGTTTCTTGCAAAACCAAGACACCAAGTTGTTACCTAGAAAGAAGCAACCGCCCGATGTGCTCTTCCTATCATCGCAATTTCCTGCCCAATCCGCATCACTAAAGCCTACAAGACTAGCATTAGTGTCAAAAGAGTACCAAATCCCATAGTTGGAAGTCCCATTCACATAGCGAATGATTTTCTTTATGGAAGAAAGATGGGACTCCTAAGGATCCGCTTGGTACCTAGCACACACACCCACACTAAAAGAGATACAGGGCCTACTTGCGGTCAAATAAAGCAAGCTTCCTATCATGCCACGATATAATGTTTGTTCCACACTTTTACTACTAGCATCCTTGCTTAGCTTCAAAGTGGTACTCATGGGTGTATCACAATGTTTAGCATTTTCAAGACCAAACTTCTTCACTAGATTCTTAGCATATTTGGCTTGGGTTATAAAAATCCCATCATTCATTTACCTAATTTGCAAACCTAGGAAGTAACTAAGCTCACCAACAAGACTCATCTCAAATTCATGAGACATGACATCAACAAATTATTGGACTTTGGTGTTGTTGGTTGAGCCAAATACAATGTCATCAACATAGATTTGAGCTATAAATAACTCATCTTTGTTTCTCTTGATGAACAAGGTCTTGTCAACACTATCTCTTGTATAGTCATTGTCAACAAGAAATTGAGTGAGGCACTCATACCAAGCCCTCGGTGCTTGTTTCAACCCATATAAAGCCTTTTTGAGGCGATAGACATGGTTGGGGTGGTGTGCATCCACAAACCCCTTAGGTTGTTCAACAAACACTTCCTCTTGCAAGAAGCCATTGAGGAAGGCACTCTTGACGTCCATTTGATGTAATTTGAACTTGTGAATACACGAGATGGAGAAGAGAAGCCTAATGGACTCTAAACGGGCAACGTGAGCAAATATCTCCTCAAAGTCGATACCCTCAAGATCATTGGAAGTAGAAGGATACCATAGAGAGCATCAGGCTACCCCGGAAAGAAGACAAGACCAGTATACCTAGGCACCCTTCGAATCGGGATCTGAATCAGGGTCACCCAGATCCCTATATACTGGGAAACATGAAATTCAAGGTTCTGAGAACCCCACTGCCATATCATCCCTGTATCCCGATACTCAAAGAATACTGGTACCACTGTCCAGTAAGATGCGGGATACCTCGATACCCCAATCCCTCCTAAGACCGGTCTACTAGGCAGTAGGGGTCATAGTAACGAAGGAGTTTTTATACACCAAAAGAGAAGACTATCAAGGAGGAAAGGATCGGTATATCAAGGAACCATAACCATGCTATAAGAAGGACAGTATGCGCCAATATTTGAATACAAGAAAAGTTGACTTCTCCCGCCATCTGTAAACTCCATTTTAAATGGGATTAGTCAACTTTTTCAAATTCGCCGAGAAAGGAAACGAAAGGAAACAAATCACTTGATTATGGGATCATTCCCACGCCTAAACGAACCCACAATCAATGTCCCTTTGATTGCTAAATTGATTGACTAATTATCGGAGTAACTAGTAAGAAAAGGGACCTATAAATGTTACAAGACTCTCGAAAAAGAAGGATCTGATTTTTAATCTACATCCTTACAGCTTTTCCACTTATTGACAAGCTCGAGATCGCCATCGCCATCGCCAACTGTGTCAGAAACCTCCTACCTAAACCTCCCAAAAATCTCCATTGTGCTTTTTCATTGTATTTGATCACCTTTGTATTTAGCTTGCTTTATTGGAGATATACAGGCATCAAGTGTGATATCTCTCCAACTGTGACTCACTCTGGTCATGTTTTAAGAGTTGTTAATTGGAAACTAACCTCTTTAACAATTTTCCATTAACAGTAACCATATGAAAATTAACCACTTGATTCATCAAACAATTAGAAAAAAAAAATCTAAATTCTTAAATTCGAATTTACATACCTAAATCTCTTCTTAAGGGTAATATAAATAATAAATTTAAAGAATATTGTAGACTGCTGAGATGTAACATGTAAGTTGTAAAAGCAAAAAATTATAACAAAAGAGAGTGTAGACTTGTATTGTTGTAGATAAAAAAGAAAATAATTTTTTGGTGTATAGATAATTTTTAAACGGTAAAATCGAAGTAGAAGTTTAAGAGTTTTTTTTAATGATAATGATTCTTAAAAAATGGATACTCAATAATTATTTAATATTATGAATATAATCCTATTTTCCAGGTATGAGGGCCTATAATTAACTAATAATAATAAAAAAAAAACCCTTCCGTATTTTTTATCATTAAGACAATAATTTTTTTAATAATATCTTTAAAGTTTATAAATAAATGAGGTCCCTATTTTATTGCCAATTTTTGAGGCCCTAAGCATATGCTTTGTTTGCTTTGCCCTATGGCTGACACTAGTTTGGATGTGTGGATTTGGAGTGAAGTTAACCGTCAGGATATTTGAAATTAAAATATGCTTTTCCCAAATCTCGGGCACGATCTCCCAGAGACCTCGTGGAGTTCAACCACGTCTGACAAACCTTACGCTAAAGCTCTTATTCTCATCATTCTTAAATACGCTAAGTCTCACATAATAGCTTGAGCGCTTGACTCGACGCAGCCGCTAGAGCTTCCTAGCTCTATAATCACTCTATTATCTTTTCATCTAAGCGTAGCTCAGCTACTCAAGTGTTCAACTCGATACACTAGTAAGAGGTTCTTGACTCCTCTAGTACATTCGACATGACGCTCATACACTACAGTTTGATTTACACTGCTTTACTATTCATTACAATTTACTTCGATTCCTCATTTCATTATCTAACTTGAGCATCGGAGAGTCCTCCACATGGACCACCCTTTTTTGTGGCTCACGATTGCTCTCTCTTTTTCAAGTTGTCAGTGCCCACCTCGATATAAATTTTATTGCAGATTCGATCATCTACACCACTCTTTCTCCACATAATCACTCTCTGCTCCCTCCCTATATATTTTGCTTCTCATGCTCCGCATCTAATAGGTTTCCTTGTTTGGACTTTGAATGATAATTTGGGGTTTTGGACTATTAGGACTATGTTGGATTATTTATATGTTTTTTTTTTAAAAAAAAATTGAATTATAGACTTGTACCATTGGCAGGTGGCAGGGAGCCCTGAACTATCTCTCTAGAGCATTTGTGTTTTCCCCATAATGGCGGCCTACCCACGGTCTATACAGGGTACTAACATTCCAACCATCCAGAGACAAAAAGGGACCTTAATCCAAAAGATCAATCTCTACTTCTGATGTGCAGGATCCTCATTTAGAGGCAAGCATATAGCATACTGAGATTATTACAGACTATTATTCATCTTATAGTGCAAGGATTCCCCATTATTGATTGGCTTATTTCGTGGACAAACCACATGTGGGGCTTGTTGTAAGGGTAGCTTAAGAATTGGTGAAAGTTCAATGGCCCTCTCAAGACCTCAAGAAAAGAAGCACCAAAGGTAAATTCTAGTGCTTACATGCTTTGAAGAGATCATAGTTGCACACACTCACAACTCATGCATATTTCTTATACTTATATGTTGTGTGTTTTCATATGTGTGCATTCATAATTGTTGAATATCTCTTCATGCATGTTTATTTAATTGCATCTTGTTCTATGATAATGCCATGACATGTTAGGCATTAGGATGCATTCAATTCTCACACTTGCACTTCATGTATGTTAGCTTTAAGTGTGGTATAATTCGTTTCCCGAAGATGGTTCAGAAACGTCCGCGCGTGCACGTTGGTGTGTGTAAGGTTCCCATTTGTTGATTGGCTCATTTCGTGGACAAACCACATGTTAGGGTTCTTTGTAAGGGTAGCCTAGGTATCGGGTTTTTGTGTTCGAAGCCCTTTGAAGACCTCGTATTGATAAGCACCGAAGGTATATTTCTTTGTGCTTACTTGTCTTGAAGAGATAGTTGCACACACTCACAACTCATGCATTTGTTTAATACTTGTATGTTGTGTGTCTTATTTTTGTGCATTAATGTTCATTAACATCTCTACTTGCATGTTAGTTTGATTGCATCTTGCATATCCAATTGCCTTGTCATGCTTAGACTTAGGATTGCATTTTTGCATTGGGCGCTCCCAAAAGCGCTCTACAGAAGCGCTGTACGAACAGTGCCCATTAAGCGCTGTTCAGACCTGATCGATTTAATTCGGTCACTGTTGGGTCGCTGTACAAGCGTTGTACAAAGTGCTCTACGTACAGCGCCACTCTGTTTTCCCGTGAGAACAGAGTTGGGGCGCTGTACAAGAGGCGCTCTACGTACAGCGCCCAAGGCAAATATAAGGCCAACTTATCAAAATGACCATACCTTGTTTTGGCCCCCTATATATATGCCACTTTGACTTTAGGTCAATTACAAGAGTTCATATTCAGATTTCATACTTAGGATATTTTTCAAAGAGAAGAAAAATTCCAAGAACTCATTTTTAATCACTCAAACACTTTTTCATGATCATCAATCATCATCTAGCATCATCTTTGATCATCTAGATGACATCTTGCATGGATTCTTCATCATACTTTGCTTGGTAAGCTTTTCACTAATATCTTACATATTTTATGTTTCTCTTAACAAGCAATCTCAATTAATTACTTGTATGTTATTTTATATACTTTGAATACAAGTTTGAGATTAGTATGATGTATGTTTGAGAAGTTGTATTGTGATAGCTAATTAGGTTTTGTGCTTAATCTTGATTAGCTAAACTATTTGATTGAACATGTCATTTAGTTTTGATATCTAGGATTGTTCTAATTGCATATTAATCATCTTAGATAAGCATATAGGGTTTCCCTTGCTCTATGTTGCATTTGGATATTCATATATTCACTCAGGGTTGTTATTCTCTTCATAGAGAAAGTAAGTCTTGTGTGTAGCATCCGGGATTAGGTTGCTTAGATCACAAGCAAATTGGACTAGGTTCACTCATACCGGGATTAGGTAGGTGTGTGATTACTTCCGGGATTATGTTGTAATCATTTTGCACATTTAGTAGATTCGAGGTTCGAGTGTGGCTTACTTACTAGCCCGTGGTTTTTCCCGTGAGGGTTTCTACGTAAAAATCAAGTCTTATTTAATTTCCGCATTTTATACTTGATTTGTTGCTTTATCTAGTTAGGGGTAAATTCGTAATTTTGACTTAATACGAAAAATTGGGTAATAAGCTTAAAATCTATTCACCCCCCCTCTAGACAGTTTTATACATACCGTGCTATAATTAGTTTCAGTGTGCTTGTCTTGCGCGAAGATTGCCCTCGGAGAATGCCCATGGCTTCTCTTTAGGATTCACCACTTTACACACTTGCATATTGTGCACAAAGTGGAAACAGGGCATTGTCGCTATTTGTTGGTGTCGCCCTTTGGTGATGTCACCATGGCGACATAATGTTGTACTTGAAAAAACCAATCAGGTATGTTGTCGCCACGAGGTCGCTCTGAGACAAATGGCGACCATGAAGTTTTACACTAGGTCACCATGAGGTCGCCATGAGGTCTCCGTTTGTACAAATGGCGACCATGAAGTTTTACACTAGGTCGCCATGAGGTCGCCATTTGTACAAATGGCGACCTAGAAGAAAATCAGGCTTTTATTTTCAAAACGACCTCACTTCATTTTGACACCCTATATATATGCCACTTTGACTTTAGGTCAATGAAGAGAGTTTATATTCAGATTTCATACTTAGGATATTTTTGAAGAATAAGAAAAATTCCAAGAACTCATTTTTTAATTACTCAAACACCATTTCATGATCATCAATCATCATCTAGCATCATCTTTGATCATCTAGATGTCTTTTTGCATGGATTCTTCATCACACTTTTCTTGGTAAGCTTTTCGCTAATATCTTACATATGTTGTGTTTTTCTTAACAAGCAATCTCAATTTATCACTTGTATGTTATTTATATATATTTTGGATACAAGATTGAGATTAGTGTGTTGTATGTTTGAGAGTTGTATTGTGATAACTAATTAGGTTTTTGACTTAATCTTGATTAGCTAAGCTATTTGACATGTCATTTAGCAATTGATATCTAGGGTTGTTTTAATTGATTATATCATCATCCTAGATAAGCATCTAAGGTTCCCTAGCCTTGTTTGTTATTTGAATATTCATACATATTCACATAGGTTGCATAATCTCTTCATAGAGAATTAAGTCTTGAGGCTAAGATTGGTTAGGCCTCAAGCAATTGGACTAGAGCCACTTTTAAAGGCCCGAGTTGTAGAAGTGGGGGGTTATTGACCGGAGTGTTAGACGAGGTCTACATAGGTTGTAAACTCCATTTCAATTAGTGGATTTCAAGGTCTGAGTGTGGCGCACTAAACAGCCTGTGGTTTTTCCCAGTGGTTGGGTTTCCACGTATACATCAAGTGTTATTTAAATTCCGCACTATATTACACTTGCTTGTATTTTTGACTAGTAGGGGCATTTTCGTAAAATTGACTTGCATGCGAAAATTGGGTAATAATAGTTAAAATCTATTCACCCCCTATAGATATATTTATCATACACACCGAGCGTTATTGTATTACTTTCACATAAATAGGCTTTCGAAGGAAGAAGAAGAAGCTTTAGAAAGACATAAGTGATAAAACACACAAGATTTTATTGATTTCTGCTTGATTTTTACAAAGGCATGCCTCTTATTATATAGGGGAAAAGAGGTGGAACAAACGAAAAGAGCTACAGGGTAGTGGCAGACAAGATAAAAGCATACAGTACAAAGATAAGCCATAGCTAGATATGGCCGACATACAACAATAATTAAAGCACACAAAGCACATAATGTTCATAAACAGTCAAGAGATAAGGAGGAATCATGGACTGCTGAGATTGCAATTAGCATGGTCCTCGTCGTCTGAATCATGAGCTCCATAGATGGAGCAGGGCCAGGTTGCAATGTCTATGGGGTCTTGTGAGTCAATCATGTAGGAATCTTGAAAAGGGTTCCAGCTCTGAGAGGGGTCTCGAGGGATGTCTGGAAGGATGAATATTTTGTCGGTGGAGACATTGTTGACATCACAGAGAAAATTGAACAGTGATATCTAGAGGTTACTGCGATATGATTTTTGGTAATCATAAGTGGTGAACCATTCATAGCTGGTGTTTACTGTCCACAGAAGTTTTGTGTGGGGTTTGTACCGGTATGGTCTATGGAGTATCCAAATGTAGGAAACACAGGAGGCTGACTCGGGGTCAAGCTTCTAAAGGTTATATCTTCCCATAAGTTCGGTGAGTTCTTTTTTCCAATTTGCTAAGGAGGTGAACCATTGCAGAAAAATCCATAACAGGGAGTTCTGTTGGGAAGGATCATGGAGATATCCATATAAAGTCTGTAGTGGAAAGACGAAGGCATGATGATGTAGAACTGATAAACACCAGAGGAACCATAAAAGCTGAGGAGAAAAATAGTAGAACAGTGGCATTAGGAATGGATCAAGGAAAGGTCTAGAAGGATCGGTAAGATTGTGACGACAACCTTGGCTTTTGATCTGGGATAAGTACACTGGAAGATGAGTTTTGGCAAAGGTCTAAATTTGGTCCAGAGAAGGTTGATGGTTAGGTGATAATGTAGCCATGAATTCTGGTGGGAACAACATGTGTGAGGAGTTCGTTAGGTCTGATGAGGACGATGAGGGGCCTGCTGGGGATGCCATGAATATGAGAGGATAGTGACCTGTAGGGGTGATGAGATGGGTAAGTGGAGGTCTGGAAAGCATATCAGCAATTATATTGTGATGACCTTTCACGTGGCGTATAGTGAAATCATAACTGGCAAACCAATTTTTGAGTCTCAAAAGCAGTGGATTAGGAGGAATCTTATTGCGAAAATCGAATATCTTTGGGAAAGAAGAGTTGTCCATTTCAACAATAAAGTTCCTTGTCCTGAGGTGAAAATCAAACTTTTGGATTCCATTTTTGACAGCAAGGATCTCTTTGTAGATCATGTGGTAACGCTGTTGGGAATCTTTGAATTTACCACTTGCAGTCCACAATATCTTTTTTGTCCTTTATGCTCTTCTATGAGGATGGCCCCCCAGAAAGTGTCACTGGCATCTGTTTGGGGGAGGAGTTGACCAGTTGATAGGATGGTGAGGGCAGGTGGAGATTGAGCAATTTGCTTTAACTTGATTATGGCCTCAGTATGACAGGAACCCCATGGAGGAGGATTCTTCTTAAGGAGAGTAGAGAGAACTGAGGTGTAATGACTGGCATGAGGAATAAAATATTTGATGTAGTTGACAATACCAAGAAATTGTTGGACTTGCTTCAAATTGAAACCAGAATTAGGGAAATATAGTAATTGAACAGCCAAATGAGGACCAGGACGATATTGTCCATTAGAGATGTTCATACCAAGAAATTCTATTTCTGGTTGTCCAATTGTGTTTTTCTTTTCGGAGAGCATGATACCGTAGTGATCAACAATATCATGGAACTGTTGGAAGAGAATGCTGTGAGAGGTATCATCTAGAGAGAATAAAAGGATGTCATCAATGTAGATGAGGGCTGAATGTAGGAGAGGATGGAAGATTCTAGTAACGGCCATTTAGAAAAGAGAAGGAGTGGTCTTTAATCCAAAAGGGAGGACGGTCCATTGGTATTGAGCATTAGGGAGAAAAAATGCTGTCTTATACCTTTTGTTGATGGTGAATTTTGGATCGTTGAAAAGTCAACCGCCAAACAATAACACGTAGGCAAATCGAAGCTTTAACTAATATAGGGTTGAATAATCAAAGCCTCTTTCTCCACGTGGATGTGATACAATTTGTTCATATTTGAGGATAGTAATATAGAAAAGCAGGAAATAAAGAATAAATCAAACATAACACATGTTTTACGTGGTAAAACCCCAAGGCGGGGAAACATCCACGGTGCCGGTGCCGGTGCCGGTGACGGCGAGAAGAGATCCACTATGAATAAAATAATTACACACTCAATACTCGCTTTCTCTTAGATAATTGCTTATGAGTCGTATCTCTTTTCTCATGTCCGTGTAAATTGCTCATGATCTTCCCTCTTATAATGAGTACATGGTTGTATTTATATGGTTCGATCTAGGGTTGCCCTAGTTCTTGTCGTATAAGTGGTGGATTCATTAATTAGAATCTTTGTAGGATTCCGGTAGAGTAGACCAATTAGAACTCGTTTCCCGTTTGGTGCTTATCCTTCTGGAAGCTTCTAATCCTTTCTGGATTAGACTTCTCTGGTATTGGAGAGGAAATATGGATATTTCCTTATTGGAATATTATCCTGAGATTTTGTATCTATGCAGATCTCTTCCTGATATGGCGTATCTTGGTAAGGCTGTATTTCCCGTTTTTGGCTGAGCAGATTCCTGGTCGAGTAGAATTTTGGCCGAGTAGATTCCTGGCCGAGTAGAATCTTGGCCGAGTAAAGATTTTCGGCGAGCAGGATCTTCGCTCATTAATATCTCTTTAACTAGACGACTTTACTTGGCACATACGCTTCTAAATTCCATATTTAATTTTCTTGATGACGTGTCCATACCTAGTGATGTGTCCTTGGCAGCGTTCCTTTCATTGACTGGTTGACTTTGGATGACGTGGAATTACTGTACTTCCGTATTAAACGTTATCTTTGCTGACATGTCATGCTGACGAAAATATACATACAACAATACCCCCATAAATACTTCGTGCCGAACAAGCGACTTGATCTATTCATTCCTTCGTTTTGGCGAGTAGTATTTATAATCATACTTGGCTTCTGGTTTTTAGGGAAATTCTTTCCCTCCTTTCTATCTTTAACCATCATGTTCCCTTTTGAGTGCAAACTTCAGCATTTAATTCTTTTTTACATGACCGCTTCTTCTGTTGTTCTTCGCATCATTTTTTTTCGTACTTCTATTACTTTCCGTTTGTGCGAGTGCTTTGTTCACCATCATTCTTCTGACCGAGAAGTATTCCATTGTTCAATGCTTTCATCGCCGTGTAAATAATCTCCTTAAATGGCGAAGTCACTGATTGTGAGACAATTATGATCGATGTTGATGCTCTGGTGAAGTGTCGATTACTTTCAGTGTATATTTGCCGTTTATTTGTCGTTTATCATCTTTACCAACGTGGTTGGCTGTGGAGTGGATGATGTCATTATGGCGAGTAAAGCAACATGATAAATAGCTGGTCAACCCGAGAGGGCTGCCAGTCGTGTAGTTTAGTTGTCCCCTTTTTTGCATTTATTTTGTTAGGGTCTTTCGGCTGATATTCCTGCAAAAAGAAAACACTTTGTTTGTATAAGAATAATTTTAACTTCTTACTTGCATTTGGCTCTGATCGTGTTCGATAAACTGCCTTGTTTCACGAGCCCTGCTGAGTTGAATAGTCACAGCAAGCTGAGTTATTCTAGCTACGGCGAGTTGAACTGCCACAGTGAGCTGAATAGATTGACACCTAAGATTTGATGCTCGAATGCTTTTAAGTCTCTTCATTCCAATGAGGTCCCGGCTTTTTGATACTTCACTCGGTCTTGTTAAAACGATATATATATATATTTTTGTTCAGCTACCATTGCTGAATTTTTGGTTTAAGGCTCAAAGTCTTCTTTGTTCAGCTGCAATTGCTGAGTTTTTGACTTAGGCGCAGGGCTTTTGTTGTTATTCAGCTGCCATTGCTGAGTTTTCGGCTTAGGCGCAGGACCTTTTTTGTTATTCAGCTACCATTGCTGAATTTTTGGTTTAAGGCTCAAAGCCTTTTTTGTTCAGCTGCCATTGCTGAGTTTTCGGCTTAGGCGCAATGCCTTTTTTGTTGTTCAGCTACCATTGCTGAGTTTTCGGCTTAGGCGCAGGGCCTTTTTTGTTGTTCAGCTGCCATTGCTGAGTTTTTGGCTTAGGCGCAAGGCCTTTTTTTGTTGTTCAGCTACCATTGCTGAATTTTTGGTTTAAGGCTCAAAGCCTTCTTTGTTCAGCTGCCATTGCTGAGTTTTCGGCTTAGGCGCATGGCCTTTTTTGTTGTTCAGCTGTCATTGCTGAGTTTTCGGCTTACTCAATGTTTTATCGAGACGTATCTGACCATACACCAAGTCTTTAAGGCTCAAAGCCTTCTTTGTTCAGCTGCCATTGTGGAGTTTTCGGCTTAGGCGCAGTGCCTTTTTTGTTGTTCAGCTGCCATTGCTGAGTTTTCGGCTTATTCAGTTTTTGTTGAGACGTATCCGACCATACACCAAGTTTTTAAGCATACTATTGGGACGTCTCCTTCTTTTACTTATATTGTTATTAAGTGCTAGTTTTTTCGACCCCCAGCGTTTCTTTCGACCGCTGTCTTTTGAGTGCTTATCCTGCACTTTTGAGGGGTCACGCTTGCCAATGGTAGCGAGCACCAATTGGTCTTTTTACGTTTTTCTAACTCAGGCTGCTCTGACGTTTTCGTATTTAGAGTCTGCTATGGTTGTGGGTACCCATTCACCGGTGTTTACTTTGTCATTGTTGAGAATGTTCTGCCTTCGCTTGAATTTCTGCATGCACCTAGATGAAACTCGTTTTGCGCGCATTGATACGAAGCTCGATACCTATGCTAAGGTTCTCATCTTTTCTTTCTATGCCAAACATGTGAGCAGCATTTGCACAAATAATAAATATACATGTATATACTTTAGTAATGCTGAACAAAAATAGTTGGATCCATGTACAGTATTGGTGATGGTCATCGTTCAGGATACAATATCCATGGATTCATGTTGGGTGCTTTGCTTATAAGAACACTTGGCATGATAAACAAGAAGTATATATTTTGACAGAAAAGCATACAGTGTACAGCTTATAATTTTAATTAATTAGCAGCAGAAAACTAAGCACCATGATATCCTATCATGTTATTGAGATGCAAGATAATAACAAGTAATGATAATTAAACCAAAACGTACCTCCAAGCCCGACCAATTTTGACAATGTCATTAAGCGCTTTCGAAAACACTTTTATCAAGATAACAATCTTGATTAAATTCCAAAAAATCGTTATTTGATTTATTATTTAATACGCCAGATGGATATCTTTTTCGCATAATGATTTGATAAAATTGTAATACTAAACAGATATGTAAATTAACTAACCTTGGTCACTCACCGAACCTGAAGTTTAGTTGTATTGCTTTCAGATACTTTGTCTTTGAGCGGTTCTCTATTTTTTTTTTTTGTCGGGGCAGAAAAGGGACTTTCGTAAAAACTACTTTCACAACTGCGAACTTCCTTACGGTAAAATCTTCTGCTCCCATAGCCCCCTAGCAATTGTTGTAAGTAGGTTTAGGCTTGTTGAAGCGCTTTTAACACCGCATCCACCCCTTTTTTTTCTTGTGCGCACTGGATTATGTTTCGGAGTATGGTGGTAAGGTCAGAAATTCCTTAGTGTCTAAAAGATCCACACTAGTTTGTGGATGCGCCGAATGATTATCCATGATTGCTGCCTGTGACCCACTGCAATGATTCCATTAAGACCTGACTTCTCTTCTCGGCTGATCTTTCTAGTAGACCAGGCTGGTATTTCTCATAGATCAAGCTTCTTCTACTCGGCTGGTCTTTCTTATTTCGACAGCCAATAGTGTGGTGATATCCAGTAATTGACTGATGCCATCCCGGTTTGGAGTTTCATTGACA
The DNA here is from genome assembly GCA_008009225.1 of Acer yangbiense. Classification (NCBI taxonomy): domain Eukaryota; kingdom Viridiplantae; phylum Streptophyta; class Magnoliopsida; order Sapindales; family Sapindaceae; genus Acer; species Acer yangbiense. Next base: position 41,673,841 of record CM017771.1, on the reverse strand, counting down.
TGTTTGATCAGGAAGTAACTTTTATCTAGGCCGATTCCTGATGAATTTTGCTATATAATAATCTTAGCAGATGGTTAGTCAAAGCACAGTTTATTAGTGCATGTGAGTGAAGTTTGCACAGGTAATAATAATTATGCATTTTAATGAGACCGAATAAAATTGAAGCAACTCATTCATACTTGGTAATGGTTAGTGTCCGAATATAGTGTCCATAAATTCGTATTTTGACAATATGTGCCATGTGCGTCGAAGCTATAAAAGCTGGTAAGCATACTCATTAAGCGGGCATTGTATGCTATCTATTAATTTGTACATGCATATTATGTGTTGCGTATGAGAGTAACAGGCATAGACAACATGTGGGGGTAATATAAAGTAAAGAGAAATACAATAAGTTCGTGCATGCTACGGATTTATATGTGACAGTATAACAATATGAAGAAGTAAACATAATTTAATATATCTAGATTAAAGAAATTATATGTTTCAAGTATCATAGACTCATCTTCGATCTCACCAATGTATTAGGCATATCAAATATTCCGAGTGTTAAATTTGGCAAAACTTATGCTCAAAAGACTGAATTTGGTTGAACTGAATATGGATTTTTAAATAACAGTTGACATAATATATTTTAATCATCAATAATAAAGATTGTGGCGTACCTGTTGCCGATTGAATTTGCTTTGGTGAAGGTAATAGTGCACCTCCAAATCAAAGTGATTTGTACACATATTTAAAGAGAATTTATATTTACAGACTATGTCGTTTCTAATTACCTATTAGCTAATTCACATTATTATAAGTGAAAGTGAGAGCGTACCTCCTTGCCCGAACAATTCCGGTACTGCATTTAAACGCTCTCGGAAGCGCTTTTTACCAAGATCAAAGCCTTGGTTAAATTCCACTGAGTTTTTGGACAATTTTCTTTTATTTTACCATATACGACTATGTATATTCTCTGCTCGCACAATAGAACGACAAAATCGTAAAATTAAACAATGTGTAAATTGGCTTACCTCGGCCACTTACCAAGCCTGGTGTGTAGTTTTTTTTTTTTTATTCTTGGATCCTTTGTTGTTGGATAAGTCGGTAACGAAAAGCCGAATGAGCTTTAGTTGAGAATTGACTTTGGGTCCTTTTTTTCCTTTTTTGCTGAACTGCAACGTTCTGGAGGTCATCAAATATTCCTCGAGCTGAATTGTGTCGTGGACCACATGTCCTCGGAAGGCTCCGTGCATCTAGTTTGCAGCAAAATTCACGGTTCGTGATTCCGTGCTTTCTGGAGAGAGTTACCTCTGTTTAGCGACCGGTGGTCAGATCAGATAGTTCTCCGCAAGTGACTTTCTTCAATATTTCGGAAGCCATAAAAACTTTCATAGATCAAACTAGATTGTGGTCCATATATTTTCGGAAAGGTCTGCATGTCTAGTTTCCAACGGTTTTTACGGCTCGTGGTTTCGATGTTTGTAGAGGAAGATATGCTTGTTTTAGTGCTCGATGGTCAGATCAGAAAATCTTCTGCGAATTGCTTACTTTTGTGTTGCGGGGGCCACCAAAAATTGCACAAACTGAACTGGGTTGCGTACCATATATGCTTAGAAATATTTTGAGGTCTAGTTTCCAGCGGCTTTTACAGTTCACAAATCCGAGTTCGGTAGAGGGAGATATGCTCACTTTAGTATACAATGGTCAGATCAGAAATCTATATGCGATCTGGTTTCTTCAATATTGCGGAAGCCACCAAATATTGCTTGAATTGAACTAGGATACGAACCATATATGCTTGGAAAGCCTTGGATGTCTAGTTTCCAGTGGTTTTTACGGTTTGTGAATCCGACCTCTGTAGAGGGAGATATGCCCACTTTAGTGCGCATTGGTCAGCAATTCCGAGATTCTGGACAACTCTCTTCTCGTTTCTTTCGTGAGCTGTCGGAATGGGAAAGCAATTCCTCGGATGGATTTTTGATACTTTAAAGCTCTGAGTATTGCTATCGTAATATTCTTCCTTCTAATTTGGTCGCGGCCACGGCTCCTGCCACGGGTTCTGTAGTTAATCCACTCCCTAACACATCCAATAGTTGTTTGTTGGGTGCTTCAAGTGTTGGATACATCAGAATTCCTTCTGCGGTCTGTTCATGAGGGTTCCTCGAAGTTGAGTTCAACCCCCTCCTTCTAGCGTCAATTGTTGACGGTGAATTTTGGATCGTTGAAAAGTCAACCGCCAAACAATAACACGTAGGCAAATCGAAGCTTTAACCAATATAGGGTTGAATAATCAAAGCCTCTTTCTCCACGTGGATGTGATACAATTTGTTCATATTTGAGGATAGTAATATAGAAAAGCAGGAAATAAAGAATAAATCAAACATAACACATGTTTTACGTGGTAAAACCCTAAGGCGGGGAAACATCCACGGTGCCGGTGAAGGCGAGAAGAGATCCACTATGAATAAAATAATTACACACTCAATACTCGCTTTCTCTCAGATAATTGCTTATGAGTCGTATCTCTTTTCTCATGTCCGTGTAAATTGCTCATGATCTTCCCTCTTATAATGAGTACATGGTTGTATTTATATGGTTCGATCTAGGGTTGCCCTAGTTCTTGTCGTATAGGTGGTGGATTCATTAATTAGAATCTTTGTAGGATTCCGGTAGAGTAGACCAATTAGAACTCGTTTCCCGTTTGGTGCTTATCCTTCTGGAAGCTTCTAATCCTTTCTGGATTAGACTTCTCTGGTATTGGAGAGGAAATATGGATATTTCCTTATTGGAATATTATCCTGAGATTTTGTATCTATGCAGATCTCTTCCTAATATGGCGTATCTTGGTAAGGCTGTATTTCCCGTTTTTGGCTGAGTAGATTCCTGGTCGAGTAGAATTTTTGCCGAGCAGATTCCTGGCCGAGTAGAATCTTGGCTGAGTAAAGATCTTCGGCGAGCAGGATCTTCGCTCATTAATATCTCTTTAACTAGACGACTTTACTTGGCACATACGCTTCTAAATTCCATATTTAGTTTTCTTGATGACGTGTCCATACCTAGTGATGTGTCCTTGGTCAGCGTTCCTTTCATTGACTGGTTGACTTTGGATGACGTGGAATTACTGTACTTCCGTATTAAACGTTATCTTTGCTGACGTGTCATGCTGACGAAAATATACATACAACACCTTTCATCAGGATGAATACCAATTTGCCAAAAGGCACCTTTGAGGTCAAATTTGGAAAACACCTTGACTTCTGGGAGTTGAGAAAATAGGATGTTCGGTCTGGGAACAGGAAATTTGTCATCTGGAAGGAAAATATTAAGTGGTTTGTCGTCCACTACTAATCTCTTTTTCCCCCTGCGTAATTTGGAGCGTTTTTCTACGTAAAAGGCTTGGCACGCCCAAGGGGAAGAATTGTGTTCAAGTAGACCTTGCCGGAGAAGCTCATTGCATTCTTTATGGGACATTTTGAGGTCTGAAGGTGACATACCCGAATGAGAGGCCTTTGTAGGATTAATATATTCATTAAGCTTGAAAGGGAGCTTAATAAAGATATCTGGGTTCTTCCACAGAGGTGAAGGGTGAGAGAAAGTGGCATGACTGTCAGCACAGAGATGAAGCAATTTGTCTTGAATCTGTTCAAATGAAGGTTGAATCTCAGAGAGAGGAAAAATCTTTGGAACATCGGAAAAAGCCTTAAAATCTCTTTTGAACCGAATCCCTGTAGGGAGAATCCTGAGAGATTTACTCTGGCAGAAAACATCCCATCCTATGAGGATGTCCTTATCGGGAAGAGGAGTACCAATAACATAGACCCAAAGAGTGTAAGATGGGAAGATCTTTACACCGATCTTTTTCCGGGAAATGAGGTTAGTTGCCAAAACCTTTCCATCAGCGGCTTTGAAAAGTCGAACATAGGGTTTCCGACATTCCAGAGGGAGGATCTTAGGGTTCATCATTGTGGTGTGAGATCTTGTGTCAAAATAAGCAATGACATCAATTGGTTTGGCGTATTGGTCGAGTAGAATCTGAACCGGAGCCTGGGGACCGGATTGAGAGGTGGTATGAGTAGCCTGATAAGATTCTTGAACAGAGATGTGGCCGGAGGAGTCGAAGTATTCTGAGTTAGAAGAGTTTTCTTAGAGAACAAAAGTTGTGGTATGATCAGCACTATCTTGTTCAGAGAAGATAGATTTGATGTCCGCATCGGACGGAACTTCATCAGCAATCTCCTTCAATTGTTGGACTAATCTGGCTGATTTTGCCTTTTTGTTGGGACATTTCTTAGCATAATGTCCTGGTTTTCCACAGATATAGCATCGTTGGGACTTATTCCAACCTCGTTTTGCTTTCTTTCTGTAGAATTTGAATCGCTTACGTTTTCCTCTCTGATTCTTGAAGTGTTTGAAATGATTGTTCTTCTTGGTCTTACAGGTACAAGTGTTGGCTGATTTGCATTTGATTTAGAGGGAAGGCTGCTTGCATTGGGATTGCAAATGCTTGCCTTCTGTGAGCATCTTGGAGAAGAATTTCTAAGTGGCACAGAGTTTATCGAGAGAACTCAAAGCATACATATAGAGTTCACATAAGGTCGTATCATTGAGGGATCTACCTGAGGTGTCTATTTTCCGTTAGATCTCGTCTTGTAGCTCATCTGGAAGGGAGTTAACATAGACTTGTTTAAGACTATGATCATTGATACCCCCAAGGGTGGGATATCTGCTGGACATATGTTGATAATGGAATACAATGTCCTTTCTACAGAGGGAACAACAACGCATTTCAAAGTGTAAGGTTCCCATTTGTTGATTGGCTTATTTCGTGGACAAACCATATGTTGGCGATTATTGTGTAAGGGTAGTTTAGGTGAGTGAGATTCAAGCTCAAATGCCCTTTCAAGACCTCAAGGGACAAGCACGCCAAAGGTATAATCTCTAGTGCTTATTTTTTTTTCTTTGAAGAGATTTAGTTAGCACACACACACTTAGCATACTTGTACTTGTGTGTATTCTCTTCACATGATACATTTCACTCTTGCACTTTGTTTGATGTATCTTGTTGTGTTTGTGTGTTGTGTAATCCATTTCCCGAATATGTTCGCACTTGCACGAATGTGTACTTGGTTTTGCATGAAGACCGCTTAAGGGGAATGCTATTGGCTTATCCTTTAGATTCACCATTACTTGTGAATCGGCGGTTTGATCGGCCGCCTGGTCGCTGAATTGAAACCACCGTTTCAGTCCAGAAAGGTCTGGAGTGATTCTACGGTTACGATCGGCGGCCCTCGACCGCCGTTCGAAACCGCCGATCATACCTGATTGATTTTAATTCTCCGGTTTGATTCTACGGTTGGTTCGACGGTTTCGAAACCGCTGATTGAAACCGCCGTTGTTCCCCTGCCTTTCTTGGGAGCCATTCAGTAGTTGTAAACGGCGGCCTGGCCGCCAAATGAAACCGCCGATCGTGCGTTTTCAGAGGCAAACTTGTCTTTTCACATGGTCTATTTTTCATGCCTATAAATACATCACTTTCTCTTGTTCTGAGTGTGACTCTTTAATCATCAAGAACCCTACTTTTAAAAGAGAGATTTTAAAGAGAGAAAGCAACCAAGTTTGCTCATTTAAACACTCAAACCAAAATTCATTTGCATCAAAGTTCATCTAGCATTCTCTAGCATATCTAGGATGCTTGCTTGCATGGGTCTTTCATCATCACACTTGCCTTGGTAAGTTTTTTCACTATTATCATATATAATTAGTGTTTTATTTATTATGGCATCTCTTTTGTTACTTGATTGTTCTTAGATTGAATTCTAATATTCAAGATAGAGATTGTTGTGTTGATTTGATTGAGTGTTGTTTGTGATAGCTAATTAGGCTTTTGCTTAATCTTAATTAGTTAAGCTATTTGACATGTCATTTAGTTTTAATAACTAGGATTGTTCTAATTGCAAATTCATTATCTTAGATAAGCATATAGGGTTTCCCTTGCTTTATGTTGCATTTGGATATTCATATATTCACTTAGGGTGTTAATCTCTTCTTAGAGAATTAAGTCTTGTGTTGTGACCGGGATTAGGTTGCTTAATTCGCAAGCAATCGAACTAGGTTCACTTATACCGGGATTAGGTAGGTGTGTGATTACTTTCGGGATTAGGTTGTAATTTTTATCACTTAGTGGATTCGAGGTTCGGGTGTGGCTCACTTATTAGCCCGTGGTTTTTCCCGTGAGGGTTTCTACGTTAAAAATCAAGTGTTATTTAATTTCCGTATTTTATACTTGATTTATTGCTTTATCTAGTTAGGGGTATTTTCGTAATATTGACTTCACACAAAAAATTGGGTAATACATTTAAAATCTATTCACCCCCCCTCTAGATAGTATTTTACACACCGTGCAATATTTGTTTCAATTGGTATCAGAGCGGGTTCCTAGATATAATTAGGTGATCCTTGCTTCTTTTGGTGTGTTTTGCATTTTGTGTGATTTTGATCATTCATACATTTGCATTCATTTCATTCATTCATATAAACACTATGAGTGGAAACGGTGGAAATGGTGGTGGCAACGAAGGTGCTTCTAGCACAAGGCCTCCGCTTCTTACCGGGTTGAATTATGCCTCTTGGAAAGGCAAGATGGAGTCGTACATATGTCAAATCCATGACCGGGCTTGGATGGCGGTTGAAGACGGCTACATATCACCCATGATGACTCCTATGGGTGGAGGAGAGGATGTGCTCAAGCCTAAGGCGCAATGGAACGCGCAAGAGTTTGCGGCATCAAAGTGGAATAGGAAGGCGATGCATGCCATCCTATGTGCAATGGACAAAAATCAATATAAATTGATTCAGAATACTAGGATAGCTAATGAGGCTTGGGACATCCTAGAGATTGCACATGAGGGAACCTGTAAGGTTTCCCATGAGTTGATTGGCTTATTTCGTGGACAAACCACAATTGGGGATCTTTGTAAGGGTAGTCTAGGATTTGATGTTCATGTCTAATGGCCCTTTCAAGACCTCAAGGTTTCAAGCACTCCAAAGGTTTATCTAGTGCTTGGTTTTGTGCTTGGAAGAGATTAGATGCACATGCACACACATTCCATTCATATCCATTCTTTGTGTATTTATGTGTGCATTCATGTTTAAAACATCTCTTCTTGCATGTTTTTAATGATTGCATCTTGTATGTCCATTGTCATGTCATGCATAGGCTTAGGATTGCATTCTTGCCAAGGGCGCTGTTGAAAGCGCTCTATAGAGGCGCTGTTTGAACAGCGCCCACATGACCTGTTGGAAAAATGATCTTTTTAATGCATCAGGTCTGATGCAATTTGAAGAGGCGCTGTACGTACAGTGCCCATCTCAAACCCGAGAGGACCAGTTTTTAGGCGCTGTTCAGGCGCTGTACAAAAGCGCTCTACGAATAGTGCCTATGAAGAATGTTCTTCATTTTCCCTGGAAGGCGCTGTACAAGTCGCTCTAAGTACAGCTGTAGGGATAAATCGTAGTACACGCAGCGGAAGCGAGACTAAAAAAATAGTTTTAGTATGTTTTAAAATTTTTTCCTTTTATGAACCTTAACCCTTTAAATTAATTAACCATATATAAAGTAACAAAAAGTAGAATACCTTCTGTCGCGTGATCAGATTGACTTACGTCTATGGTAATCCGTAAGATTTTCAATCCTAGCACGAACGTGAATCACCTAGGAGCGTGGTCTCCCTTTTCTTTGAATTGTGACACGCCCAAACCGGTTCTACAAATGCTACTGTAAATTACGCTATTCTACTACGGTTATTCTAAAGGGGCGCGTGGGTGGTTCACCCATCACAAGTGTACGAGTCGTACGAGTAGTACAGGGACACGAGTAAGGGTGGTCGTTCCCACGGGGAGGTGTCTTAGCTAACAAGTAAGTTCTAGGTTATCATTACTTATTGAATTTCTAATTGCTAACAAGTTCACTAATTAATGCTATCAAGATCAATTATACTAAGATTGCAATTAACTAAGATTAAAGCTTGATTAAAAGATGATTAAGCTAGACTAAGAGATGTTAGGGGATTGATTCATTCAAGTAATCATCAATTCATTAACCAATCATTAATTAAGCACATTCACAACATTCTAAGGCATGTAATTCATTTATCAATAATGTTAAGCACAAAATCCATCATCTAACACATAATCTAATATCATAGATAAGTGATGAAGAGAGGATTTAGGAATAGTGATGTAGAGATTCTCTAATTAACCCAAATCATGAATTACTTAGAGATATCTCTATGAAATGGATATTGAAACCTTCATACACAAAGTGTGACACATTTATGTATGAAATCAACTACCAAGTGTGTACAATTATATGTTTATGCAAGACATATCATCAACATATCATTAGGGTTCATAATACACACATACAAACCTTAGAGAGTGAATTACAAATGGATTGATTAAATCATTGGTTTAATTACAAGAGTTACATCAATCCCTTAACAAAAGGAGTTAGCTACACATAGAAATACATGAACTAGAGAATACAAAAGAAGAGTAAAACAAACCCATTTGGATTGGTTTCTTGGCCAAGAAGACTCCTCTTTGCAATCCAAGAACAATTTCCTTCTAGAGCAACTTGAGAAGATCAAGTCTAAGTAGCTCAAATTGGTGTTTGGCTACCTAGAAAATGATGGGAAAATGATGATGAACTAGCCTAAAGTTGAGAGAGTTATTCTCTCTCTTAAAAACTAAACTAAAGTCTAACTAAAACTAAAGTATTGTAGTCTAATTAATTGTGTAGTGTAGTATATGGTAAATATTACTTACTAACTAAGACATATAATAGATATTTTGTATATTAAGTTAAAAGATAGAAAATATCTAATAATATCTAAGTGGTAAGGTGTATTGGACAAGCTTAGTTGATAGGAGAGGCAAGTGGACGAGCTGCCACATTTCCAGGCGTTCCGGCGAGCTTGTTAACTCTGGTCGGCGAGCTTATTCCCGCCGTCGTGAAGTCGCCGCGAAAACTGAAGGTTTTCAGCGACTTCTAACCTTCGGGACTGCGGGTTTGTTCCCGCCGCATGAAACCGCCGTCATTCCGCGGGTTTGGACGTGTTTGGAGCGGGCAAGAAGCCGCTGGAGCCAAGCTTCCAAGCTTGGTTGGCCATGGTGGTTTGAAAGACTTGGAGGAGTTGGTGGAGGTGGAAACCACACGCATGGGAGGTTGGAATGGGTGGAAAACGGATCGGAGGAGCTCCGGCAACAATTCTAGGCGGACGGCCGTCGGAAACCACGTCGGAAATGGTCGAAAAACATCCGGGTTGCAGCCGGGTCGAACCGGGTCGATGGGCAAACGGGTCGGGTTCGCGGGTCTGTGCTGACCTGTCTAGCTGATGAAGACGCGTGACGTCATGCTGACGACACGCTGACGCGCGCTGAAGGCAGCCCAAAACGACGTCGTCCAGGTAGGTGACGTGGCAGCCTTCTGTGCATTGGCTGGCGAATTACAGAATGGACTCCTCAACTCTTGACTAATCACCGAATGTGCAATAATTTCTCCAGAATTTCACTTTGACCCCTGATTCTCCATAATTACATATTTGCCCTCTTTTGCCCCGATTTCGCTACTTTTCTCCAGTTTGGTCCAAAATACCCCTGGTGAGCTGAAATACCTGAAAAACACTTATTTACAATATTAAATACCAAAAAGGCTTGGAAAACGGTTACAAAAGCCAAGTAAGGGAGCGCTAAATGTAAACATTTAGAGCGCGATCAAATTGCGTACCTGAGAATGGACAAACAAACTTTCTTTTTCTTTTGTTAGTCACAAAACAATCAAAAGACCACAAAGATTATTCCGGTCACTTTTGAGTTCTCAATCTAATGATCGAAACTCACGTGAACCTGATTCGATGTTGTACACACAAGCTTATTGATGAACAATTAATTAGTGTACCATCAAAAGAATAATCTCTTCTTTCTTTTATGTCTTGGTAGAATAATCAAACACTTTTCTATGAGTTGAGAAGAAGAAGAAAATTGATTCAGTAAACCAGAGGGGTGGCCGAATTCTTCTCCTCTTCCTTTAGGGTTGGCCGAATCCTACTTGTGATACAATTAGGGTTGGCCGAAAATCCTCTACAAAAAAGGATTTGTGCCTTGCCCTAATTTCAATCAACTTTAGAATCCTAACCCTAATTTAACTCATAAGTATTTTATTCTTTTATTGACTTAATAAAAAGACTTCTTATTTGATTAAATAAATAAACTTAATTATTTATTTTCTTACCAAACAAGTCTTTTACTTTTAGTATACATATAGTATAACTCTAGGAAACATATTTCCTAATCAGAAAAAGATTTTGTTTCTTAATTAAATAATTAATTAATAAATTAATTAATTCTCATTTAATCAAACAATAAAATAAAATAATATTTTTGACTATGTGTATAGCCTTGCCGCCCCACTTACAATAAATGGGCCAAATATTATTTTCTTATTTTATTTAATCCATTGGGCTTTAAATAAAAAGCCCACATGTGAACCAGACCTATTCTTACTAAAAGAAACAAGCCCACATGTCTTTCATTAATATATTAATATAATTGATCAGCTCATTAAACAAATAATGTGCAAATTATATTCTTAATATATTAAATGCAATTCTAGATGGACCCATAAATTGGTCCGGTAGAATATATCAAGTGATCCATGCAAGTCCGTGTGGATTGGGGATATTGGCGGGCTATCTAAATTTAAGCTTCAATAGACATAACCTAATCACAATCAACAAATGATTCACTTAGGTTCGATCCATTAATTTTAACTCAGTCCACTAAAGAGCTAAAATTGAACTCTTAAATAAAGATAGAATAAGAAGATGTTCCTCATTCATACCCTAGACAATCATGTTGGAGATAGTGTATCCTCGTGATTAATATCAGTAATCACCAAGAGTTCATAGACCGCCTATAACTCTCCAAGTTATTATATTTACTCATATGACCACGTTTTGAACTTGGATATTTTGACTTGTCCAGAAGCCATGTTTTCAATAGTCACTATTGAAAACTCAACGTGAGATTTAATATCCAATTACCTCAAAACATCCATATGATGATATTATACTCTCATTTAATAAATGGAGCCACGATGTCCATATCTATAAATGAAGTCCTCTATCGATTAACAAATGAATCTCACCAAACTATCGAGGATAGACTATGCTATATAGTCGTACTCATTGATAACTCAAATGATACCACTTGCAACCATAAGTCCATCATTTATCTCAGGATTAAGATAGACTCTCCGATTGTCCTGATAATGAAAAGACTATTATCTATTGACGGTTCTAGATAAAGCTTTTCATTGTGATCCAATTCAATGCACCCAGTGCACTAGATTCTTTTACTCGAAGACACTCCGATGATTTTAGACTCATCATATCTCATTTGATCCCACTCAAATGCTAGCTAAAGAATTCTACAACTTTAACAAGATAAAGGTGCCCAACCTTTAACTTAAGTTGTGAACATTATTCAAGACTAACTAAAGAATTGTGTCTACCTCATACATATCCAGATGTACGAACAATTCTTCTTTTCTCATAGTCTTTAGACCTTATGATTATTTACTTTGACAATTATAATATTAAACTATAAATGCTATAAGATTTGTTAAACCAGAAATCACTTTATTAATATGAACAAGATTGTCAATTACAATATTACGCTCTTGCTATTGAGCATAATCCTAACAATAGCGACTCGTACAGCGCCCAAGGCAATATTGGTGTCACTTACCACACTTCACCTTGACACCCTATATATATGCCACTTTGACTTTAGGTAAATTAAGAGAATTCATATTCAGATTTCATACTTAGAATATTTTTCAAAGACAAGAAAAATTCCAAGAACTCATTTTTGATTACTGAAACACCATTTCATGATCATCAATCATCAATCATCATCTAGAATCATCTTTGATCATCTAGATGCCTTTTTGTATGGATTCTTCATCACACTTTGCTTGGTAAGCTTTTCACTAATATCTTACATATTTTGTGTTTTTCTTAACAAGCAATCTCAATTTATTACTTGTATGTTATTTATATATATTTTGGATACAAGATTGAGATTAGTGTATTGAATGTTTGAGAAGTTGTATTGTGATAGCTAATTAGGTTGTTGCTTAATCTTGATTAGCTAGGCTATTTGAAATGTCATTTAGTTTTAATATCTAGGATTGTTCTAATTGCAAATTCATCATCTTAGATAAGCATATAGGGTTTCCCTTGCTCTATGTTGCATTTGGATATTCATATATTGACTTAGGGTGTTAATCTCTTCATTGAGAACATAAGTCTTATGTGTAGCATCCGGGATTAGGTTGCTTAGATTGCAAGCATTCGAACTAGGTTCACTCATACCGGGATTAGGTAGGTGTGTGATTACTTCCGGGATTAGGTTGTAATTTTATCACATTTAGTGGATTCGAGGTTCGTGTGTGGATCACAAAATAGCCTGTGGTTTTTCCCGTGAGGGTTTCCACGTAAACATCAAGTGTGATTTACATTCCGCATCATATTACACTTGTATGTCTTTTTGACTAGTTAGGGGCATTTTCTTAAAATTGACTTGTATGCGAAAATTGGGTAATAACGATTAAAATCTATTCACCCCCCCTCTAGATTAATATTTAACACACCGTGAGAACTTTCAGAACTGAAGTAGTGAAGGACTCTAAGCTTCAAGTCCTCCAAACTCAATTTGAGATGCTTAAGATGGAGGAGAATGAGTGCTTCAACGACTTCGAGATCAAGTTGATGGACATAGTCAACCAAAGTCATCAACTTGGTGACCCGTATTTGGATAGGAGAATCAAGCAAAAGATTATGAGATCTCTCCCCGATAGGTTTGAATCAAAGGTGACGGCTTTAGAGGAGAATATCACATATAAGGTATGAAGCCAAGTGATTTGATAGGGAGGCTTCTAGCTTATGAGTCTAGGAAGGGTCCTACCTCCACACCTCCTAAAAAGCAAGAGGGAATTGCTTTGAAAGCCTCCAAAGTTGAGAAGGAGAAGAATGATGACTCGGACGAAGAAATGGCTCTATTGATGAGAAGGTTCAAGAAATTCTACAAGTCCGAGAAGAAAGGTTTCGGACCCTTGTCAAGACTTCAAGAAAAAGACTCCATTCAAGAAGTTTGAGCCTAGGCAAGAGAAGACCGAAAGAAAAGGGGTTTAATGCTATGAGTGCGGTGGCATAGGCCACTTTGCCCCCGAATGTGCTAATCATGTTAACAAGAAAAAAGGGAAAGTGATGGCCGCTACATGGAATGGAAGTGATGACTCCAATGAGGGAGATGAGTCTTCAGATGATAAAGAGCTCATGGCTAACTTCATAGCCTTTGCCTCCTCCCATAAAAGCAAAGGTTCTAGTGAAGAAGAAAATAAGAGTCAAGAGGAAATTAACTCAAGTGATAATGGCTATTCATCTCACTCCACTAATGGAAAGGTGGATAGGATGGATCTTAGAGACTACATGGTCAAGTTTGAGAATTCTAGGTTAAAGAACAAGAGAGAGATCAGAGATCATGAGATTGAAGGAAGAAAACCAAGAGCTCTCATCTCATATAGACCAATTAAGTGAAGAAGTAGTGAGATCCAAATTGAATGAAGATAAGCTAAGAGAGGAGTTAGTCTTATCTAAGAGGAATGAAGAAGGTTTGAAGAGGGAGCTTGATGAAGCTAAAGAATCATTAGCTAGGATGGATTCTAACACCAAGAAGCTTGACCATATACTTGGTGTTGGAAAGAGTCCGTGTGACAAGAGGGGTCTTAGGTATGAAAATGGTAAGAAGATCTCAACCACCAACAAGACCGTGTTTGTCAAGAGTTTGGGGAGCAAAGAAACTCCTTTGGTGCAAATTCCTAGGAAGAAGTTAGAACTAGGACAATGTTCAAATGCACAAGTGAAGATGGTGCCAAGAAGGCAACCTCAAGCTCAACCCTCTAGGGTCCCTCAAGTTAACATTCCTCAATAATTGGCTCACAAAGGAAAGAGACCAATCATGCAACCTCAAGCTAGGAAGCAAGCTAGACCGGTTCAACAACGAAAATGGAGTGAATCCACTCAACCATAAAGACATGGACAAGCTCACATGCATGCTCAAGGACAAGGTATGATTCCTTATTTTATTCCTACATGTCATTTTTGTGGATTTTATGGTCATATTAGACCAAATTGCTTTCGATATATTAAAATGTGTAGAACACGTAGCATGATTGAAAAGAGAAAGAATAGAGCCAAGATGCATGTTCCTAGGAATAATAAAATTGATGTGCCTGATCCTAGGATAACTAGAGCCCTTGTACCAAAGACCACTAAGAAAACTAATATTGTTTCTAGGTGGATTAGAAAGAATGAAAATGTTTGTCATGTTGATCAAATAGCCTTAAAGGCAAATTCTTCTAATTTTTGGTATTTAGATAGTGGGTGCTCTAGGTACATGACGGGAAACAAGAGTTTCTTCGAGACTCTTGTTATGGAGGAAGGAGGTTATGTCACTTTTGGTGATGGATCCAAAAAGAAAGTTGTAGGGAAAGGAACCATCTCCGTTCCCGGATTACCCTCCTTATCTAATGCGTTGTTTGTTGATGGCTTGGAAGCCAATTTGATAAGCATTTCTCATCTTAGTGATGAAGGATATTCCGTCATGTTTAGTAAAAATGATTTCTTTATCCTAAAGCCCGATGGACAAACCTTGTTGAAAGGTATGAGATCTAGCGACAATTGCTATTGTCTTGAAGCTAGAATAGTTTCAAACAATGTGTCCATGGATGAACAAATAGAGTTGTGGCATGAAAGACTTGGCCACATGAACTTTAGGGATTTAAGAATCCTTGGAAAGTTCAATTGTGTGCGTGGCCTCCCTCATCTTGGGAAGAAAGCCAATGGTGTTTGTGGACCTTGCCAACAAGAAAAACAAACTAAAAGCATGCAAAAAAATGGCAAGTATCTCTCCACCAAGGAGCCCCTAGAGCTTCTCCACATGGATCTCATGGGTCCAATGCAAACCGAGAGTTTAGGTGGAAAGAGATACATTTTTGTTTGTGTTGATGATTTCTCTAGATTTACATGGACCTATTTTCTTTGAGAAAAATCCGAAACTTTTGAGATGTTTAAAATGCTTTGTACTAAAATACAAAATGAAATGAATTCTAACATTAAAAGCATTAAATGGATTAGAAGTGACCATGGGAGGGAATTTGAGAATGCCTCTTTTGAAAGCTATTGCAATAGCTTAGGCATCTCCCATGAGTTTTCGGCTCCTAGGACACCTCAACAAAATGGAGTTGTTGAGAGAAAGAATAGGGTCCTTCAAGAGATGGCCCGTGTGATGTTGCTTAGCAATAATGTCCCTAGAAACCTATGGGCCGAAGCCGTCAATACGGCTTGCTATATAAGGAATAAAGTTTTCTTAAGGCCCGGATCTAGAAATACCTCCTATGAGTTATAGAAGGGTAGAAAGCCAAATGTTAGCTACTTCCACACATTTGGAAGCAAATGCTACATTTTAAATGACCGTGATCAACTTGGCAAATTTGATGCTAAGAGTGATGATGGTATCTTTATTGGCTATGCCTTAAATAGTAGAGCCTATAGAGTTTTCAACTTGATGTTGTCATTGATGATACCAGGCTCAAGTCTAATGACCATGAGGAGGAGGATATTTTAGATAATGACTCTCCTTTGGAGAGGGTTGTGGAGACTCCCAATGTTGGGACGTCCAATGGTAATAATGAGGACACACAACCTCTTACTAGAGTTCCTCTCTTGGACTCTGTAAGGTTCATATTTGTATTGGCTTGATTCCATTGCAAAATGCTCTATATTTGTATTAGTTGTTGCTTAGGATGTTCTTGGAAGAAAAGAAGCTTAAAAGGTGAAGAGCAACGTCTAGTGCAAATGTCGTCTTCAAGAGGTGAAAGCGTCAAAGGTATACTTCGACTTCCATCCTCTTGCAAGGCATTAGCGCACACACACACAATCCATACATGTGTGTCCCTGCATCGTAGTTCAAACATTTGGTATAACACTTTCACACACTCCTTAGTATGCACATGCATTGGTCTCTTATAGACAAACATTGTAGAATTGCATGCTTTGTGACTATCTCTTTGATATGGCATGCTTGTGTGAATTTGTATTTGTTTGTTTATGTATTTTGTATTTTGGACTTGAATATATTCTTATTTGATTCCTTATTTAGTTTCGGTCATTTCGGTTACTCATTCATAAGGTTTCGAGTCCAAACGACTTAGGTAGGCTACTTTGCGTTCTCATTCATTAAGTTGACTTCATTATCATTTTCCGAGATGATTTCTCAACCTTTTTTAAATTTTCTTAGTCATCGTCGTGCGTGAGGAAGTTACAGTTCGTAATCCGAAAACAGATTCGAAATCGGAGTTCGGATGCCCAAGATACGGCTAAAGAACGTGAGGGTGCGCGGGAGAGCAAGCGAGGCCAAGTGGCCAAACTTGGCCAAGCCATGTGGGAGCCGTGGGACCCACGGCCAGAGGACCTCTCTGGTCCCGTGTGGCCCACGCACCCCCCACGGGTTTGGCTGTGGTGGCCTCTTTTGGTTGGCCAAAAATCCTCTCTCTCTTCTCCATTTAAACACATCTCCTTCCCTCCAAACATTTAGAACTTGAAGAACACTTTCAAAGAAATTTCTGCAGAATTCTTCAACATTTTAGTTTTAGTATTTTGATCATAACTTTCTTATACGAACTCGATATCAATTGATCCAAAAGCCAAAATTGTTGGTCTTGATGAGAGATACAAACCCCAAGCATTTCTAGAGGCAGCTGACTTCGTCATTTTTCCCAGTGGCCTGATTTTCAGTACGTGGTCAAGGTTGTATGTTCAACTTCTTCTTTTTCATTTCATCTTTGAACATCTATTTTATTCTTACTATTTGATTGATGAAATATGTTGAGAAGGATGTTAGATCATATGCTAGGGGTGTTTGATCATTTGTCAATTGAGTTTTAGCTTTGTGATTTCTCTTGAACATATATGTGCTAAACTTGATTCAACTTGAAATTGATTCTAGAAAATGTATATATGATGTGCCTCATGTTATTTTCTAGGTTTAATTTCATGATCTAAGAACTAGGTTTTTAGTGTGATATATTGAATATTCATACCTTGTTCTTATTGATTTGCATGTCTTGATTTCTAGATACTTTTGTGATTGTTTGATGAAAGCATATCCTAGATTATCATTAAACATGTACATTTAGCTTGATTGATCATCTAGCTTAATTTGATTGTGTTTGCATCATTTGCATCGCGTAGATTATAGCCTTGCATAAGGTTGAAGTCTCTTGCAAAGTGAGTGAAGCTTTGTGTAGAGCAAGGGAGTCTTGACTAGGACATGTGGCCCAGATAGTCAAGCAAAAGTCTTAGCTAGGAGTGTGGTACTCCAGATGGTTGAGCTAGGAGAGCTTAACTAGGATCTTTGTGATCCGGATAGCTAAGCATGAAATCTTCCTAGAGACGTGAGCGTCTTGGATAGGAAGTTGCTTTCTAGAGGTGTAGGACACATCTCGGATTGGAAGTAGGCTTGGTGATTCACTAGCTCGAGGGTAGATTAGGAGTTGATAGCTTGAGCGGATATCATGAGTTGGTAGCTTGAGTGTGTAAGTCCTTTTTCACATAGTGGATTGCTTTGCCGGTGGTTGTGGTATCAACCCGTGGATGTTTCCTCTTTGAGGTTTTACCACGTAAAAATCATTGTGTCAATTTTTGTTTTACTTTTCTTTATCTTCCATATCTTACATTGATTGCATATCTTGTAAATTGATTAACTCTTGTATTAGTGAAATCAGTGTGCATTTTCTTTGTTATATTCCGTGTTATTTTTAATATTGGAAGAATTTGAGTCTATACCTATTCACCCCCCCCTCTAGGTATATTTTACACTACTACTTAAGGGAAATTTCATTTGGTATCAGAGCGGGTGTCTAGACGCACTTAGATAGATCCTTTCTTTGTAGTGTTTTTGTTTTATTTGTGATAATCATGATTAAGGAAATGTGTTCCTATGTGGCTTCTTTTGTTGAACCTATTGACTTGGATGAGAAAAAGATCAATGATCTTATTCTTGAAAATGAACACTTGTCTAAAGTCAATGTGTCTCTCAATAAGAAGCTTGATAATCATGGTTTTGGCTCAAAAGAATTCAATGAACTTAAAGACAAGATCCTAAGTCTAGAATTGAATCTAAAAGATAGCAATGATAGACTTAGCATCTTGAAGCAAGAAATTGAGCAAATGGATAGTTCTCTTGTTAGTGCTAAAAGGCTAGAAAATATGCTTAAAGCCAAACTTAGTGAGCACTTAAATCAAGAGAAAAAGTATGAACAATGGCTTAATAAATCAAGAGAAGATGTTAGGAAAAGTGATGACATCTTAGAAAAATATGCCATTAAAAATAGGGTGCTTAGTGAGAAACTTGATGAGGCTAATAGAATGATTAACAAGATGTCATCTAGTTCTAACAAAGTTGAAACCCTCATTAGAAGTGGTAAGCATCCATGTGACAAAAGAGGTTTGAGTTATATCAATGAGAAGGAAACTCCTTCATCTAACAAATCTATTTTTGTCAAAGCAAGTATTGAACAAAATGTAAGTACTCTCTCTCATGGTAAAGCAATGAAAACTACCGGAGGTGCCTCTACATCAATAAGGAAGTTCAATGGAAGAACTCAACAAGATTAAATTCAAAAAGCATCAACCTCAAATGGAAGAGGTGAAGCACCAAGGGTTGCTCTTCAAAGAGGTAAAATTGTAAGAAGACCAAATGCTATGGAAGCAAATGCAAATGGTAAAATTCTCAAATTCATACATATTTGTCATCATTGTAATATGGTAGGACATATTCAACCTAAGTGTTTTGAATACATTTGGAAATGCGAATTTGATAATGCTTTTCATGATATGTCTTTGAATGGACCTAGGCAATCATCCATGTATGGATATAGAAATAGACCTAGGAAGACCTTGGAAAAGCATGTTGTGAAGAATGTTGTTGATGACTTGCTTGCTAAATCTTGTGTTGTGCCTCACTCTACTATGCATAAGAAAGTTGATAATGCTTTGTTTGATATTTTTGAAAATGTGACCAATGAGGTCAAGGTGCATGTTAAAAAGTCTAACATTGAGTCAAAGCATGTTAGTAGTAAGAGTGAGAGGCGTATTGTGAAGAGTGTATGGGTTAGAAAGGACACTCCAAAATGTCTAGTTGCACAATATGCTTTAAGGGCCAACTCCTTCTACTCTTGGTACCTAGATAGCGGTTGCTCTAGGAACATGACCGAGAACAAAGAGTTCTTTAAGAATCTTGTTTTTAAAGGATAGAGGATGGGTTACTTTTGGTGATGGTACCAAAAAGAAAGTTCTAGGCAAGTGAACAATATGTATCCCCAAATTGCCTAAACTTCGAAACATTTTGTATGTTGATGGGTTATAAGCTAACTTGATAAGTATTACTCACTTGTGTGAAATCTTTAAGCAAGTTAGCTTTAACAAAGATGTGTGCGCTATAATTGATAAAAAGGGTAAGGTTGTCCTAAAAATCAAAAGGTCTATAGACAATTGCTATTGTCTGGAGATAGACCCTTTAACTTGCAACATGGCACATGAGTGCAACAAGCTTGATTTGTGGCATCAACGTTTGGGCCACATGAACTTTAAGAACATAAAGAAGCTTAAAAAAGGTTGCATTGTTAGAGGTCTACCTAGTCTTGGTAGTAAGCTAGAAAGTGTTTGTAAACCTTGTCAATTAGGTAAACAAACCAAAGTGTCTCATAAGAAGAGCACTTCCATAGCTACTAAGAAGCCTTTGGATCTTGTACACATTGCCAATAATCTTGTAAAGGAACATACTAGGAAAGCTTGGATTAAAAAGTCTGATGTGAAAAATGTTCCTGGTCATTCTTCTAAACATGTTTCTAATGATAACTCTTTGAATGTTGTGCATGTTAATGATAATCATGTGAAGAAGAATGTCAAGAAGATTTGGTTGAAAAAGAGTGTTTCACATGATCATATTCATAGTCTTGATGATATTTTTGTTGATGGCAATATTGATGTGTTTAACATGAGTAATATCTTTATAAAGAAGATCGTTGATGTGTTATCTTCTAAATATACTATTGCCGTAAGAAATGATCATGATGTTTGTGTTAGTGCTCCAAAGACCATATGGATCAATGATGAGGACTCTAGTGAGGAGGAGAGCTCCAGAGATGAGTCTTCAAGTGATGAAGAGCTTGTGAGCAACTTTGTTGCCTTCATGGCCTCTCATTCTATCCTAAAGAATGTTTGTCAAAATTTATTAGACAAGGAGGTTGATACAAATCATCAAGTGTGCTTAAGTGAGAATCCTACCTATATTGATCTTTTGGCTAAGGTGAAGTGTCTTGAAGATAGTTTGAAGATAGCCTTAAGTGAGGTGGATGAGAAGAATGATTTGATCAAATTACAAGTTGATGAGTTTGTTTCAACAACTCAAAGGCTCTTAGGTGAAAAGAATGCTCTTGCCAAGAAGCTTAGAGAAGTTGAAGGGATTGTTCTTGAAAGGGATAGGATTATCTCTAGTTTGTCTTTAGGAGGCTCAAATGACTTGGTAGTTGAGGAGAAGCTCATAGAAGCATCACTTCCTACAAGTAAGGATAATGTCATTGTTGACATGAAAGCTCCTAAGAAGAGACGTTCTAAGACCAAGAACAAATTGAAGAACAAGGTACCCCTTGAAACTCCCATTTGTGCTTCTCCAATCCCGGAAGGTAAAATTTCTCATTTTGTTCCCATATGTCATTTTTGCAATACCATAGGTCATATCAAGCCCAAGTGCTTTGAATATATTGAATATTGCGAAATAGGAAATGCATCTAGGGATAAAGAGATTGAACTTCATTTAAGCATGCTAAAGCTTTTTAGTATGAAAAGCATGATAATGTCAAAAGAGCATGTTAAGAATGTCCGGATTGTGAAGAATGGAAACCTTGCAAAAATTGACAATGCATGTGTTGCTAGTAATGTTGAAAAGAAGAGTATCAATGATATTCTTGTGAATCAAGAGATGGAAGAACTTTATTCTAGTTTTAACATTGTTGTCAATAAGAATCTTGATAATGTTTGTGTAGGTTCACTCAAGACCAAATTGTTCAAGGGTGAGTGCTCTTACCATTAGAGTAAGTTGCACATGTGAGTTAGCTTTAAGATTAGTGTCAAGTTGTTATGTAACTTAGCTATCTAGCTTTGTTTCTATATAACTTGACATGAACTTAGCTATCTCACATATTTGCTATGATGGTCGAAATCTATTGATTAACTTTTTGAGAAGTTGTTTTTATGAAATCTATATGGTAAATCTTGTTATGACTTTTAGAGAAAGTCAATTTTTGTTGTTGTTTGAGTTGAAATGCATAGTTTTTAGTCTCTTGGAATGACACACCAACAACTTGTTATCATGAAGACAAACAAGCCAAGAGGACTCATAAAAAGGGTGAAGACTTTACATTTAATGGAAAATAGCTTGCAAAGGTATCTCTATATCACATTGCTTGCTTACTTGATTTTTCATCTCTCAACTCATTGTTTGCACTATTTCATGAAGCATGTCATATTAGAGAAATAGTATAGTGTTCTTATGGTTCTCATTGACATTTGCTCCTTTAAGATCTTTTTGATGATAATTGTTCACACTGATCTTAATCATGATATGTGTTGTTGTATGTATGATTGCGGCCGGAAGTGCATGCACACAATTACTTTGGATGAAATAAATCCTTAAGGATTATGAGATAGAACAAGGAAAAATGACACTTTATTGTGATAACTTAAGTGCCATTAACATCTCTAAAAATCTGGTTCAACACTCTTGTACAAAGCACATAGACATTAGGCATCATTTCATTAGAGATCTAGTTAGACATTTTTATTGTTACTCTAGAGCATATGCCTACTAAAAATCAACTTGCGGACTTGTTCACCAAGCCCTTGGACAAAGAGAGGTTTAAAACTCTTAGAATGTCCATTGGCATGATTTGTGTTGATTGATGTCTTTGTCTGATTGTTGAGTGGCTTGATGAGCAAAACTTAATTGTAATATCAATATCTTTGAGAGCCTCTCACTTGAGAAGTAGTGATCTTTTAACAAGTATCTTTTATTGTTTCTAGATCATGCACTTAAGCTTGAAAATATTATCTTTGAAAAGTGCACTAATGCTTCTCTTATATGTTTTAGTTTTTGAGTATATGTGGTTGAATATGTGTAGATTATGGATGCATCTAGAAGCCTATTACTTAGTACATGATAGATGACCTTTGGTATGTATCCATTTTGCTTCGGCACTACATAGTATTCAACGAGCACCCTCATGGAAAGGGCTACACATCTTGGTTGTGAAGCCACCCAATGTAGGAAAGGGCTACGCCATTGTGATGAGTGAAAGCCACCATGAGGAGTATATGTTTTTGTTAGTAAAATCAAAGAAGTGTTGAAAAGAATCATTAAAAAAAAAAAATTCTTTGATTCTAAGCCTAAAAGAAATGAAAAATAAAAGGCTTATTGGTGTATAGTTGAGAATTGTGAAAAAGCTCGGGTTGACAAACAGAAACGGGAAAACGAGCCACATGCACACACGCACTCATATGTTGATGTCTATTCTTTTTAAAAGCAAAAATTCGGATGAATATCGGTTTGACCTATTTTTGGAAATGCTTTAGTTGGATAGGTGTGGAAATTGTTTGCATGTTGATATCACAATTACTCCTACTATATATGTGAAAAGCATTCACACACACACATTTTGCTTATGTGCTTGATTCATTAGCAATGTGAGAATATTTTTGAGAGATTAATGAAAATCTATGATTCTCTCTTAGACTTTGACAAGTTATGAAATATTTTCTCTTATTGCTTGATTGTGTGATTGTGTGATATCCCTTGTGAACAAATCTACTTGGTGATAATATGTGGAGCATATGTTAAGGGGGAGCTTTAGTTTATTCAACTTCGCTTTCTATACGATTTGTTTGCTTAATATCTCGTTCTTTATCTCGTGTCCTTTGTCTATTCCTTGACAAAAAGGGGGAGAAAATATATACCTCACCATGTTTGATATTGGGGAGATTTTGTATACTTCACATCTTGTATGGAAAAATGTTCAAATTGTGTGAACCATATTCCTCTTTGTGCTTAATTGTGACTTTGTCTTAATGGGAAGAATTCTTGTCTTAAGGGGGAGAAATAATTCTTTCTTGATAATGTTAAGGATGGTTGGTCCTTCGGGATTGGGAAATTAAGGGAATGCTTTAATGAAAACATTTTATTCACTTGAGATAATACATTTTTGTATGAGATAAGGGATGTCTTCTATATTTGTTTTTGGTTAATAACTAACCATTCTTCTTTAGAGAAGATCTCTTGTTTGGTTTGCTATTTTGTCTCTCATAGGCACTTTGAAGACCAAAGAGGAATTCTTGAAGACTCATGAAGATTTTTTTAGTCTAGGAATTTCCTTGTAATGTGAGGATGAGAGTATGCTATCAACTAGAGTTTATTGGAGTGAATCATTGTATGGTGAGGTTGAGGTTTTGCCATGGAATAGCCAAAAGGGGAGATTGTAAGGTTCATATTTGTGTTGGCTTGATTCCATTGCAAAACGCTCTATATTTGTATTAGTTGTTGCTTAGGATGTTCTTGGAAGAAAAGAAGCTTAAAAGGTGAAGAGCAGCGTCTAGTGCAAATGTCGTCTTCAAGAGGTGAAAGCGTCAAAGGTATACTTTGACTTCCATCCTCTTGCAAGGCGTTAGCGCACACACACACAATTCATATATGTGTGTCCATGCATCGTAGTTCAAACATTTGGTATAACACTTTCACACACTCCTTAGTATGCACATGCATTGGTCTCTTATAGACAAACATTGTAGAATTGCATGCTTTGTGACTATCTCTTTGATATGGCATGCTTGTGTGAATTTGTGTTTGTTTGTTTATGTATTTTGTATTTTTGGACTTGAATATGTTCTTATTTGATTCCTTATTGAGTTCCGGTCGTTTTGGTTACTCATTCATAAGGTTTCGAGTCCAAACGACTTAGCTAGGCTACTTTGCGTTCTCATTCGTTGAGTTGACTTCATCGTCATTTTCCGAGATGATTTCTCAACTTTTTTCAAATTTTCTTAGTCTACGTCGTGCGTGAGGGAGTCACGGTTCGTAATCCGAAAACGGATTCGAAATCGGAGTTCGGATGCCCAAGATACGGCTGAAGAACGTGAGGGTGCGCGGGAGAGCAAGCGAGGCCAAGTGACCAAGCTAGGCCGTGGGACCCACGGCAAGAGGACCTCTCTGGTCCCGTGTGGCCCACCGCCCCCCACGGGCTTGGCTAAGGTGGCCTCTTTTGGTTGGCCGAAAATCCTCTCTCTCTCTCCTCCATTTAAACACCTCTCATTCTCTCCAAACATTTAGAACTTGAAGAACACTTTCAAAGAAATTTCTGCAGAATTCTTCAACATTTTAGTTTTAGTATTTTGATCATAACTTTCTCATACGAACTCGATATCAATTGATCCAAAAGCCAATATTGTTGGTCTTGATGAGAGCTACAAACCCCAAGCATTTCTAGAGGCAGCTAACTTCGCCAGTTTTCCCAGTGGCCTGATTTTCAGTACGTGGTCAAGGTTGTATGTTCAACTTCTTCTTTTTCATTTCATCTTTGATCATCTCTTTTATTCTTACTATTTGATTGATGAAATATGTTGAGAAGAATGTTAGATCATATGCTAGGGGTGTTTGATCATTTGTCAATTGAGTTTTAGCTTTGTGATTTCTCTTGAACATATATGTGCTACACTTGATTCAACTTGAAATTGATTCTAGAAAATGTATATATGATGTGCCTCATGTTATTTTCTAGGTTTAATTTCATGATCTAAGAACTAGGTTTTTAGTGTGATATATTGAATATTCATACCTTGTTCTTACTGATTTACATGTTTTGATTTCTAGATACTTTTGTGATTGTTTGATGAAAGCATATTGTAGATTATCACTAATTGTAAGGATTCCCGTTTTGTTGATTGGCTTATTTCGTGGTCAAACCACATGTTGGGGTTTTGAATGTAAGGGTAGTCTAAATGTTTAAGGTTGAAGCTCGAAGGCCTTTTCAAGACCTCAAGGGACAAGCACGCCAAAGGTATAAATTCTTGTGCTTGTTTTTCTTTGAAGAGATTTAGTAGCACACACACACTTAGCATTCTTGCTATGATTGCATATTTGCTTATTTTTATGTGCATCTCTTCACATGTCACTTTACACACTAGCACTTTGGTTGATATATCTTGTTGTGTGTATATGTGCTTTATAATTCGTTTCCCGACATTGTTCGGAAACGTCCGCGCTTGCACTAATGAGTGCTTGGTTTCGCGCGAAGACCGCCTATGGAGAATGCCCTTGGCTTCTCGGTTTTCACCATTGTTGGTGATCGGCGGTTATGATCGGCGGCCTGGCCGCCGAATTAAACCGCCGTTTCAGTCCAGATTGGTCTGAAGCAATTATGCGGTCAAGATCGGCGGTCACGACCGCCGTTCGAAACCGCCGTTCATACCTGATTGATTTTTATCTCTCGGTCTAATTCGGCGGTTGGATCGGCGGTCACAAAACCGCCGAATGAAACCGCCGTTAATGCTCTGTTCTTCACGAGCTCAATTCGGCGGTCGTTATCGGCGGCCTGGCCGCCGATTGAAACCGTTGAACGGTGCGTTTCAGGGGAAAAATTGTCTTTTCACATGCCCAATTCTTGATGTCTATAAATATCTTATTTTCTCAATCTCTGAATAAGTTTCTTGAGCAATTAGAACCCTAATCTTTCAAGAGAGATTTTTGAGAAAAAATCAAATCAAGAACCCACCTTTAAACACTCAAATCAAATCCTTTTTGCATCAAATTTCATATTGCATCCTCTATGTCTACATAGAAAGCATCTATGATTGGATTGGCATCATCACAATATGCTAGGTAAGATTTTGATTAGTTTCATCTTATTTTAGTATTTTTACTATCTAGCATATTCTCTTTTTATTTACTTGTATGTTGTTGATCATATGATAAATACAAGAATAGAGAATTAATTGTGATGAATTAATTGAGTGTTGTTTTGTGATAGCTAATTAGGTTTTTGCTTAATCTTGATTAGCTAAGCTATTTGACATGTCATTTAGCAATTGATATCTAGGGTTGATTAAATTGATTATATCATCATCCTAGATAAGCATCTAAGGTTACCTAGCCTTGTTTGTTATTTGAATATTCATACATATTCACATAGGTTGCATAATCTCTTCTTAGAGAATCAAGTCTTGAGGCTAAGGTTGCTTAGGCCTCAAGCAATTGGACTAGAGCCACTTTTAAAGGCCCGAGTGGTAGAAGTGGGGGGTTATTGACCGGAGTGTTAGACAAGGTCTACATAGGTTGTAAACTCTATTTCGATTAGTGGATTTCGAGGTCCGAGTGTGGCGCACTAAACCGCCCGTGGTTTTTCCCAGTGGTTGGGTTTCCATGTATACATCAAGTGTTATTTAAATTCCGCACTATATTACACTTGTATGTATTTTTGACTAGTAGGGGCATTTTCGTAAAATTGACTTGCATGCGAAAATTGGGTAATAATAGTTAAAATCTATTCACACCCCCCCCCCCCCCCCCTCTAGCTTTATATAGAACACGCCTCTAATTTGTTTCAATTGGTATCAGAGCGGGTTCCTAGATATACTTAGGTGATCCTAGCTCATTTTAGGTGTGTTGTGCATTTGTGTGATTTTTGCTCTTTCATACATTTTGCATACATTTCATTCATTCATTTGAGACAATGAGTGGATTCGGTGGCAACCATGAGGGTGCTTCAAGCACACGGCCTCCTCTCCTCACCGGTGTGAATTATGCCTCATGGAAAGGCAAGATGGAGGCATATGTGTGCCAAATCCATGATAGGGCATGGATGGCAATTGAAGATGGGTATGCACCTCCTATGATGACTCCCACAAGTGGTGGAGAAGAAGTACTCAAGCCAAAGGCCCAGTGGTCACCTGAAGAGTTTGAGACTTCAAAATGGAATAGGAAGGCATGGCATGCTCTTCTATGTGCAGTGGATGAAAATCAGTACAAACTGATTCAGAACACTAGGATAGCCAAGGAGGCATGGGATATCCTACAGGTTGCACATGAGGGAACCGATGTCGTTAAGGATTCCAAGCTACAAGTCCTTCAAACGCAATTTGAGTTGCTTAAAATGGAGGAGGACGAGTGCTTCAATGACTTTGAAGTCAAGTTGATGGATATTGTGAATCAAAGCCATCAACTCGGTGATCCTTATTCAGATAGGAGAGTTAAGCAGAAAATTATAAGGTCTCTCCCCGCTAGGTTCGAATCAAAAGTGACGGCTTTAGAGGAAAACAGCACATACAAGGATATGAAGCCGAGCGAGGTGATTGGAAGACTCCTCGCCTATGAATCTAGGAAGGCTCCTAGTATTTCACCTCCTAAAAAGCAAAAAGGAATTGCTTTGAAAGCTTCCAAGGTTGAGAAGGAGGAAAAAGGTGACTCGGACCAAGACATGGCTTTGCTACTTAGAAGATTCAAGAAGTTTGTCAAGTTCGAGAATAAGGGCATTGGATCCAAAGGCCAAGACTTGAAGAAAAAAGCTCCCTTCAAGAGTTTTAAGCCTAGGCAAGAGCATGGTGAGAAGAAAGAGGTCTAATGCTATGAGTGTGGTGGTATAGGTCACATCTCACCGGATTGTGGGAACTTGAAGAACAAGATGGCAAAAGTGATGACCGCCACATGGAGTGAAAGTGATGACTCCGGAGAGGGAGATAAGTCATCAAGTGATGATGAGCTTACCATCAACTACACGGCATTTGGGGCCACTTGTGTAGAAGAAAAAGTTGTTGGTAAGAATGATTTGACTAGTGATCCCATAAAAGAAAAAGATGAAGAAGTAGCTCTAGAGAAGATAAATGTAGCTACTCATTGGGATATGACTCTCATTGACTCAAGAGACCAAGATGGAGGTCTAAATGAGGAAAATGACTCCATTAGTGAGAATGAGAGTGGAGGAGATAACTTAAGTGAAGATGACTCCTCATTTAACTCTACAAATGGAAGTGTAGAGAAAATGGATGTAAATGACTTTATAGTCAAGTGTGAAAGTTCATTGGAGAAGAAAAATATAAAGTTGAAGATTTTAGAGGATGAAAATCTAGAACTTTCAACACACAATGACCACTTAAGTAAACAAGTGGAGGCATCCAAGAAGATTGAAGACAAGCTAAGGGATGAGCTAGCTATGTCTAAGAGGAATGAAGAAGGGTTGAAGAGAGAGCTTGTTGAAGCCATAGAGTCATTGTCTAGGATGACTACAAGCACCAAGAAACTTGACCACATTCTTGGTAGTGGAAAGATCCCTTGTGACAAGAGAGGTATTGGGTATGAAGTAAGCAAGGAGATCACCACTCCAACCAAGACCATCTTTGTCAAGAGTTTGGGCAAGATAGAAGCCTCACCGGTGCACACTCCTAGGAAGAAAATTGATCTAGGACAATGTTCAAGAAATGCACAAGTGAAGGTAGCTCCTAAGAGACAACCTCAAGCTCAAAAAGTTCCTCAACCTAACTTCCCTCAAGCTCATATTCATCAAGGGAAGAGGCCAATCATGCAAAATGAAACAAGGAAGCAAGCTAGACCGGTTCTACAACAAAGAAGATTTGAACCCGCTCAACCACAAAGTCATGGGATGGCTCCTATGCATGCACAAGGACATGGTATGAATTCTAAATTTATCCCTACATGTCACTTTTGTGGTATTAATGGTCACATTAGACCAAATTGCTTTCATTTCATTAAATTATGTAGAATCAAAAGCATGATTGAAAAGAAAATGATAAGAGCTAGAATGCATGCTAATAGGAAGGAAAACATTCATATTCATGATCCTATTAATTCTAGTACTCTTGAACCATTGTCCACTAGGAAGAAAAATGTCATATCTATGTGGACAAGGAAAAATGAACCCGCTTGCTACGAGACTAACAAGTCTCAAATAGGTTCAACTAAGTCCAATGGACTTGGTAGGTCCATAGGACCTCATGCCCTTCATTAATGAAGGATGATATTGACCTCATAAGGGGAACTCAAGCAAAGAGAGCTATTTTTGCATTCTTGTCACTTGCAAAAAATTTGAAAAATATTATGCTTCTTGGTTGATTGCTTGAGTAAGCTTGGTTGCTCATATGTTTATATATTTTCAATTCAATAAGTGTGAATCTTGCTTGTTTACAATCCATGTCATATTTATGTTCAAACATGCTTTTTGGACTAGGAGATGTATGTAGGAAGTATGATTTGAATGACCTATGATTATCTCCATGACATGATGATTCTTAAATTTTTGTTTTACTTTTCTTTATCTTCCATATCTTACATTGATTGCATATCTTGTAAATTGATTAACTCTTGTATTAGTGAAATCAATTCATTTGCTAAATCTAATCAAGTGTGCATTTTCTTTGTTATATTCCGCTTTATTTTTAATATTGGAAGAATTTGAGTCTATACCTATTCACCCCCCCTCTAGGTATATTTTACACTACTACTTAAGGAAAATTTTAGACTCTAATGAACCCACTCCATGGGTTAGAAGACTCCATAACAAAGAGGATGTTATTGGAGATGTGAATGAGGGTGTTAGGACTAGGCGTCAAATAGCTAATCTAATTAGCTACACATGCTACACCTCTCAAATTGAACCCAAAAAGGTTGATGAAGCCTTCAATGATAAGTTTTGGGTTCTTGCCATGCAAGAAGAGCTAAACCAATTCGAAAAGAATGAGGTTTGGAATCTAGTTCCTAGGCCTAAAAACACACATGTTATAGGCACTAAATGGATTTATAGGAACAAATCCGATGAGGATGGCAACATAGTGCGGAACAAGGCTAGACTTGTAGCACAAGGGTACTCTTAAATTGAGGGTATCGACTTTGAGGAGACTTTTGCTCCTGTTGCCCGTCTAGAGTCCATTAGGCTTCTCTTGTCCATCTCTTGTGCGCACAAGTTCAAATTGCACCAAATGGACGTCAAGAGTGCCTTTCTCAATGGCTTCTTGCAAGAGGAAGTGTTTGTTGAACAACCCAAGGGGTTTATGGATGCACACCACCCCAACCATGTCTATCGCCTCAAAAAGGCACTATATGGGTTGAAACAAGCACCGAGGGCTTGGTATGAGTGCCTCACTCAATTTCTTGTTGACAATGACTACATAAGAGGTAGTGTTGACAAGACCTTGTTCATCAAGAGAAACAAAGATGAGTTATTTATAGCTCAAATCCATGTTGATGACATTGTATTTGGCTCAACCAACAATACCAAAGTCCAACAATTTGTTGATGTCGTGTCTCATGAATTTGAGATGAGTCTTGTTGGTGAGCTTAGTTACTTCCTAGGTTTGCAAATTAGGCAAATGAATGATGAGATTTTTATAACCCAAGCCAAATATGCTAAGAACCTAGTGAAGAAGTTTGGTTTAGAAAATACCAAACATTGTGATACACTCATGAGTACCACTTTGAAGCTAAGCAAGGATGCTAGTGGTTATTTCGTGGCATGATAGGAAGCTTGCTTTATTTGACCGCAAGTAGGCCCGATATCTCTTTTAGTGTGGGTGTGTGTGCTAGGTACCAAGCGGATCCTAAGGAGTCCCATCTCTCTTCTGTAAAGAGAATCATTCGCTATGTGAATGAGACTTCCAACTATGGGATTTGGTACTCTTTTGACACTAATGCTAGTCTTGTAGGCTTTAGTGATGCGGATTGGGCAGGAAATTGCGATGATAGGAAGAGCACATCGGGTGGTTGCTTCTTTTTAGGCAACAACTTGGTGCCTTGGTTTTGCAAAAAGCAAAACTCGATTTCCTTGTCCATAGCCGAGGCTGAGTACATAGCCGCGGGGAATGGATGCACACAACTCCTATGGATGAAGTAAATGCTAGTAGACTACGGATTCAACCAAGGTACACTCACTCGCTTTTGTGATAACATGAGTGCCATTAATATTTCCAAGAATCTGGTACAACATTCTAGAACTAAGCATATTGACATCCGCCATCACTTCATTAGAGAGCTTGTTGAAAATAAATGCATAGTACTTGAGCATGTAGGTGCTAATGATCAACTTGCGGGCCTATTTACTAAACCCTTAGAATCTACTCGATTTAAAACACTAAGTAGATCTATTGGGATATGTCTTATGGAGTGATGTGATTTGTATTTGACCCCATATGGGGAACTCAAGCAAAGACAGCTATTTTACATTCTTGTAACTTGCAAAAAATTTGAAATAACTTATGCCTCTTCTTTTAATTGCTTGAGTAAGCTTGGTTGCACATATGTATATATGTTTTCAATTCAATAAGTGTGAACCTTGCTTGTTTACAATCCATGTCATATTTTTGTTCAAACATGTATTTTTGGACTAGGAGATGTACATAGGAAGTATGCTTTGAATGACCTATAATTATCTCCATGACATGATGATTCTTTTATAACATGCTCAAATGAAAAATCATGAATTGATGATTGCTTTCTTAAATGCAAAACTTGTGTGAAAAAGTCTTATGAGACTCAAAATGAATAAAGGATCTTGTATCCGTTCAAAGGATCTAAACAATCCAAATGTCTCTCTTTCTTTGTTTGTTGGACATGGCTACTATCATACGAATACCTTATCTGGAAAAATCTAATAGGGTGCAAAGTCGCTCATACCATGTTTCGCTTATAAAGTTGGATATAGTTGCTCTTAAATTAAAATCAATGAAATTTCTATATCTTTGCTTTTCTCATGACAATGGTGAAATTGGTTTGAATTCTTATTAGAAACCTTTGTCATTTGCTTTGCCAAATACCATTGTATTTTGGACTTGAATGCTACATGTCTTGTATGCAAAGCATGTTTGATTCACATATTTTCTTCAAATAAATCTCCTTGTTTCTCTTCAATTAATTAGGATGCATAAAGTGACATATATTATTATGCAAATTTCTTGCATGCTACTATCTTTCTTTGCTAAGAGTGATCCAGTTGGGGACTACTCCTTTGCCTATATCATGACAAAAAGGGGGAGTAGGATATGGTAAGGGAAGTTGCAAATTGTAGTAGCAATTGTGTATGTTGGGGAAAATATTCAGTGAGGGGGAGTAACCCGTTGAGGGGGAGCATTGCATACACATACATTGCATAATGTTGTGCCAAATCTCTTAAAATGCAAATGCTTGTGTTTTGTACTCACTTGATTAATCTCACATGTTTTATTTGGAAAGTATAGAAACCTTGTCTTGCAGGTTTGATTGTTCTACAAGAGATTGATGCCTTGAAGATTTTATTCTTTAAATATCTCTGCGTAATGTAGAAGATCTATTTGTCCCGTAGTTTCTATTTTTTTGTGAGGAATCAATGTGAGTGGTGGTTTTGTCACGAAATAGCCAAAGGGGGAGATTGTAAGGTTCCCATTTGTTGATTGGCTTATTTCGTTGACAAACCACATGTTGGGGTTTATTGTGTAAGGGTAGTTTAGGTGAGTGAGGTTCAAGCTCAAAGGTCCTTTCAAGACCTCAAGGGACAAGCACGCCAAAGGTATAATCTCTAGTGCTTAGTTTTTTTTCTTTGAAGAGATTTAGTTAGCACACACACACTTAGCATACTTGTACTTGTGTGTATTCTCTTCACATGACACATTTCACTCTTGCACTTTGTTTGATGTATCTTGTTGTGTTTGTGTGTTATGTAATCCGTTTCCCGAATATGTTCGGAAACGTCCGCGCTTGCACGAATGTGTGTTTGGTTTTACGTGAAAACCGCTTAAGGGGAATGCTCTTAGCTTCTCCTTTAGATTCACTATTTCTGGTGAATCGGCGGTTTGATCGGCGGCCTGGCCGCTGAATTGAAACCGCCGTTTCAGTTCAGAAAGGTCTAGAGTAATTCTACGGTTACGATCTGCGGCCCCCGACCGCCGTTCGAAACCGCCGATCATACCTGATTGATTTTAATTCTCGGGTTTGATTCTGCGGTTGGTTCGGCGATTTCGAAACCACCGATTGAAACCACCGTTGTTCCCCTGCCTTTCTCGGGAGCCATTCAGCAGTTGTAAACGGCGGCCTGGCCGCCAAATGAAACCGCTGATCTTGCGTTTTCAGGGGCAAACTTGTCTTTTCACATGCTCTATTTTTCATGCCTATAAATACATCACTTTCTCTTGTTCTGAGTGTGACTCTTTAATCATCAAGAACCCTACTTTTAAAAGAGAGATTTTTAAGAGAGAAAGCAACCAAGTTTGCTCATTTAAACACTCAAACCAAAATTCATTTGCATCAAAGTTCATCTAGCATTCTCTAGCATATCTAGGATGCTTGCTTGCATGGGTCTTTCATCATCACACTTGCCTTGGTAAGTTTTTTCACTATTATCATATATATGGCATCTCTTTTGTTACTTGATTGTTCTTAGATTGAATTCTAATATTCAAAATAGAGATTATTGTGTTGATTTGATTGAGTGTTGTTTGTGATAGCTAATTAGGCTTTTGCTTAATCTTAATTAGCTAAGCTATTTGACATGTCATTTAGTTTTAATATCTAGGATTGTTCTAATTGCAAATTCATCATCTTAGATAAGCATATAGGGTTTCCCTTTCTCTATGTTGCATTTGGATATTCATATATTCACTTAGGGTGTTAATCTCTTCTTAGAGAATTAAGTCTTGTGTTGTGACCGGGATTAGGTTGCTTAATTCGCAAGCAATCGGACTAGGTTCACTTATACCGGGATTAGGTAGGTGTGTGATTACTTCCGGGATTAGGTTGTAATTTTCATCACTTAGTGGATTCGAGGTTCGGGTGTGGCTCACTTATTAGCCCGTGGTTTTTCCCGTGAGGTTTCCATGTAAAAAATCAAGTGTTATTTAATTTCCGTATTTTATACATGATTTATTATTTTATCTGGTTAGGGGTATTTTCGTAATATTGACTTCACAAAAAAAAAATTGGGTAATACGTTTAAAATCTATTCACCCCCCCCCCCCCCCCCCCCCCCCCCCCCCTAGATAGTATTTTACACACCGTGCAATATTTGTTTCACAAAGAATTCTTGTCTAGTTTGTTTATAGAACTCATCAGGATCGCCAAGAAATTCTCTAAAAATAAAACCCATAGCCTGTGAGGCTAAGGGAACTCGGACAAATTGGAGTTGTCTGTTGAAAGTTCTCAAGGTGTGTTCTAATATTAATCTAGAGGGGGGGTGAATAGATTTTATCAATTATTACCAATTTTCGCGTTTAGTCAATATTACGAAAATACCTCAATCTAGTCAATACAATAAATCAAGTGTAAAGGTGCGGAAATATAAATGACACTTGATTTTTACGTGGAAACCCTCAACAGGGAAAAACCCCGGGCTAGTAAGTGCGCCACACTCGAACCTCGAATCCACTAATTGTGATAGCGTATACAACCTAATCCAGGTTTGACAGCCTAATCCCGGCCAATATCCCGCTACCACTACCCGCAAGCCTATAAAAGTGGACCTAGTCCAATATGCTCATGTGACCACCTAATCCCGGTGTCCGACCTAATGCCGGTCTATCACACAAGACTTACTTCTCCGAAGAGATCAAAACCCTATGTGAATATGCAAAGATATCCAAATATGCAAGTAATGCTAGGGAATACTAAATGCTTATCTAGGATTATATGATATCAATAAAATCAATCCTAGATATTAAAATAGCTATATGACATAGCATACAACTTTAGCTATGTTAAGGATGACCAATCCTAAATACAATAGCTATCACAAATAACCCACAAACATTTAAAAGATTAACTAGTTGATTAAAATACAATCTATCAACCTAGTTATCAATAAATCACACAAGAATGTTTATGGCATAGCTTTTAGGCAATAATGACCTAATCAATTAAACTATCAAAAATAATCTCAATCAAATAATGAGATTAATTAGCTAGATATAAAATAGGCATGAAAACCTAGCTAACATAAATAACCCAATCAACACATAATCTCAATCATGTATGTAGAAATTACTCAAAGAACATACAAGTGATAAAAGAGATAAATTGATAAGTAAAAACACTAATTATGTAAGATAAAAATGTTCAACAAATCATACCATGTGTGTTGAAGAAGACCCATGCATTAACACATGCTAGATGAACCTAGATGATGCCTAGATGATGATTTGTACATGTGGGAATGGGTTTAGAGAGATAAAGATGTAATCTTTAAGCTTTTTCTCTCAAGTCTCTCTTTCTCTCTCAAGAATAAGGAGCCTCTCTCTCTAGGGTTTAATTTTGTGGCTCTGCCCTCAAAATGATGAGAAATATATGTATTTATAATGCCCAAGTGAAACTATGTCATTTTGGAAGAAATGGAAAAAATATGGGCATTTTCGCGGTACTCGCGTCAGTGCAGAGACTCAAGATTCGAGCAGTTCGAAACATGACCAAACAATATCGAAACCTTTCTTATAATGTATCGTTGGAAAGGTATGGATGTCTACTTTCTACTCGTTTTTACAAAATGATATTGCAATGTCTGTAGAAACAGTTATAGTCAATTAAGTGACCAAAGGTCAGAAACGGACAACAACAGAGTTGCCTTGTTTTGGTTGTAACTTTGGAGATTTTAAAACCAATCCAAACGGTCATGAAATATTACGAATAATATACCGTTGGAAAGGTATGGGTGTCTAGTTTGTACAAAAATTTTCAAAACTCATTTTGAAGTTTTGTGTAAAACGTTATGGTCACAAGACCATGCAAAGGTCAGTTTTGAAAACACTTAAAACATTGAAATCCAATCTTTTGAAACTAGACACCTTACTCCAATCAACCAAACCAAAACTACCACTTATCCAAGAGAAGGATGAGACCTTCTCAAGTGGTCAACCATCACACTAAGACATGCACACCATCGTGCAAGTGCGGTCGTTTCCGATCACACAAACGGAAACGAATTACACCACACTTAAAACTAATCATGAAGTGCAAGTGTGGGTATTGAATGCATCCTAATGCCTAACATGTCATGGCATTATCATTGAACAAGATGCACTCAATTCAAACATGCATGAATAAAATTCATGACTTTGCATCCTAATGCCTAAACATGTCATGGCATTTCAATAAATTAGGTGCAATTAAATAAACATGCATGAAGAGATATTCAACAATTATGAATGCACACATATGAAAACACACAACATATAAGAATAACATTTATGCATGAGTTGTGTGTGTGTGTGCAACTAGATCTCTTCAAAGCACGTAAGCACTAGAAATTACCTTTGGTGCTTCATCTCTTGAGGTCTTGAGAGAGCCTTGGTTGTGTAAAACACCAACCATCAAATAACTAAACTACCCTTACATCAAGCCCCAATATGTGGTTTGTCCACGAAATAAGCCAATCAATAGATGGGAATCCTTACATCTGTATTCACTGAGAGCTTGATGCCAATCACGAAGAGAACCAGTGAATCGAGATACGAATTCTCGTAGGATTGATTCAAGATTCTGTTCTGATTTTGCCATTTGCAGGTCAAGTCATGCACTCATTTCTGAAACCCATTTTCTCCAAGAGTTAGGAGAAGAGTCGTCAAGGTGAAACCAAGAGCCATTAGTTGGTTTGGCAGGAGGATGACTTGGAACAGGTTCCGGCGGTTCTTCAACATAAGGAGCGGGTCCGGTAGAAGTAGCATCATCAGGAGAATCATAAGTCTGTGCGGAAGGTTGAGGATCTGTTTTGGATGCCATAAAAACCTGAGTAAGGTCAGCTGTTTCATGAATAGGAGACTGTGGAGTAGAAGAAGCAGGGGTTGTTATCCAAGAGGAAACAGAGGAAACTTCTTCAGTGAGGGACGCCGTATCTGACGTTGAAGAGGAAGAAAGTGGTTTGTAGGCAAACAAAGCTGGTTCATATGAACTGAAGACAGGTTGTTTATCTTTCCGCTTGGAAGGAGACCACTTTCTAGGTTTCTCGAGCATAGGAGAAAGAGGAGGATACTTTCGAAACAGTTCACCAGTGGATTTAAAATGTCTGGAGAAATTATCAGATCTGGATGGAGGTGAATGAGTAGGGGACATTGGAAAGAACAACGACTGAGAATGAGAATGAGAATAGGGCTTTGGCTTGAAAGTATGATCTCTATTCATTTGCTCAAGCTGTTCTTTAAGCTGCTTGATTTCTCTTTCCTTTCTATCAAAGTCTGGGCTAGAATATCCATGATCAATGTATCGATGAAGATCAGAATGTAACTTCACAATTCTGGACTGCAGATTTGAGGACAAGTCTCGAAAAGCAGCATCAAGATTTTGAAGATGATGATCGTGTTGAGAAACATGGCATGCAACACAATCAATCTTCTAATCAATAGAGTTTAAGACTCTATTTTGGGCTCTGGCATTGTGAGATTTCCAGTTGAGGACTTGTTCAGCTTGTGATGGTTGTTTGAGAGATCCATCAGGTTGGACTTCAGTAGATTGGACAAAAGGTCTGGAGAATCGAGTCTTCTCGGGATTATAAGTTGGCTCGAGTGGGGGGAAATCACAGTCATAATCTGAAGTCATGTAACAAGGGATAGGTGGAGGTAAGGTTGGAGCAAAAATGTCTGGTTGCTGGGGTAAAAGACCTTCAGATCGTAAGATCTGTAGAGCTCTGTCATAAATAGGTAATGGCTTGTGTTTGATAGGGTGTAAACCTATCTAGGGACTGTCAGGATCTTCCAGTTTGTGGGGTTTGTATCTGGGTTTACAAGAGGTACGAACATCCTTGAGACAATCACGACATACACAATCGGTATCACACATATTTGGATCAACATCCCAGATAAAATGTCCATTGATTTTATCTGTGTAGATCAGGGATCCATCAGCTAAGAAGCTATGGATGGGAATGTCATCTTCAGTAGTGACTGGTTTGATCATAGGAGCTTAAAAGATCGGAGGAGTGTCGGAACTAGAGGAAGTCTTAAAGCCTGAGATGGGTTCATAAATTGTTCTGATGGAGCCATCTGATTCTCTAACATATGTTATGTCAGTAGCAATCACAGGAGCTACGTTTTCAAATGCCTTCTCATAGTTCGTGATCCATTCGAGTGGCATGATTTCTGTAAGCTTGTCTCTGGACAATTGCTTAGGAA
Organism: Acer yangbiense; assembly: GCA_008009225.1. Classification (NCBI taxonomy): domain Eukaryota; kingdom Viridiplantae; phylum Streptophyta; class Magnoliopsida; order Sapindales; family Sapindaceae; genus Acer; species Acer yangbiense. The sequence goes on along the minus strand of CM017771.1, from coordinate 41,635,502 downwards.
TTTGAAGTATGGTAGGAACCTCATCTTCTCTTTCCGCCTTGATGAAGATCGTGTCTCCATTATAACCAAGAAGTGGAAGGTCAAGGGCATGATCTTGAAGTCGGTAGGCGAGTTGGTGATAAAGAGTTGCCATGTAGGAGTTTGGTTGCATGGTTGCACCAAGGATCTGGACTTGAACTTTGAGGCAATTGTGGAGGTTTAGATCCCTCAAAGGGATGTTGAAGTTGGGGAAGTATGTGAAAGATATGCTACCAGCATAGAGTGTAGATAGGCAAGTGCCAATGACAGCATGTTCATACTGGGTGTAAATGGTGTTGAGTAGGGCAAGTCTGGTGGTAATGGGTAAACCTTTTCGACCATGTAAAGATAAAATGAGTCGGACAGCACCTATGTATAGGTGAGAGTATCCTTCTCGTATCCATTGATCTATCATTTTTTGGTCAATGGCCAGATCAATATACTATTCACCCGGTGAAGCCGGAATTAAAAAGTTGTCAAGGGCTGTGGACTTGATATATTCTTTAACAAGAGGATGCCTGGTACGAACAAGATGGATCATTCTTCTTGCAAGGGATTTATCTCTTTTGAAGATAGTGTATGGGTTGAGTAGAGGTAGGGATGTTTCATTGATTTGGGCTGTGTCAGGGATATGAGTGTATTCTACTAAATCTTGAATTCTATTGGATTGGGTTCTTCTAATGGAAGTAGGTAGTGAAATGGAAGAAGACAACCTATTAGGAACAAGAGAAGCAGCAGAGGGAGTAGTAGTAGTGTTTGTCATGTCTGTAGAAATCTTCCTTCTATACCATCTCTATGAAACTTATTATTATGTTAACAAGAATTTTAATACTTATAGTTAGATTGATTATAACACGTGGATATTTTATCCAACAATGAAATTGATTATGGCTAGGAGTGGGAATATGAATTATCGTTTCGTATTTGCATTAACTCTAACACGACCCGTTAATTTTTTTCTCAACCCGAACATTGTAGTGGTCAAAATTTGCCTAAAGCCCAATGCTATTTTATGCCTAAAACGATAGGTTAATTCAGCCCAATAAGACCCATTTTAATCATAATTCCGGATTACAGGTCGGGGCAACCCATTGAGACCTAGCCTAAGGTTGTTAGCTTGAGTTAAAGGCAAGGGAAAGACCCAGTCAAACTTGACCAGGTTTGTGAAGCTAACTGCCAAGATATTTGAAACACAGATATCCTCTCCCCAAATCTCGAGCACGATCTCCCAGAGATCTAATGGAGTTCAACCACGTTTGGCAGACCTCACTCAGCTGTCTATAAATACCAGACCCCCACTTCAGGGTAAGTGGTAGGCTTTTCTCCTCTAAAAACTTACGCTGAAGCTCTGCTTCTCCTAACTCTCAAATGCGTTATGTCTCACATAGTAGCTCGAGCGCTTAACTTAAGGCAGTTGCTAGAGCTTCCTAGTGTTAGGATTATGCTCGATAGCAAGAGTGTAATATTGTAATTGACAATCTTTTTCATATTAATAAAGTGATTTCTGGTTTAACAAATCTTATAGGATTTATAGTTTAATATTATAATTGTCAAAGTAAATAATCATAAGGTCTAAAGACTATGAGAAAAGAATAATTGTTCGTACATTTGGATATGTATGAGGAAGACACAATTCTTTAGTTAGTCTTGAATATTGTTTACAACTTAAGTTAAAGGTTGGGCACCTTTACCTTGTTAAAGTTGTAGAATTCTTTTGCTAGCATTTGAGTGGGATCAAATGAGTTATGATGAGTCTAAAATCATCGGAGGGTCTTCGAGTAAAAGAATCTAGTGCACTGGGTGCATTGACTAGGATCACAATGAAAAACTTTTATCTAGAACCGTCAATAGATAATAGTCTTTTCATTATCAGGACAATCGGAGAGTCTATCTTAATCCTGAGATAAATGATGGACTTATGGTTGCAAGTGGTATCATTTGAGTTATCAATGAGTATGATTATATAGCATAGTCTATCCTCGATAGTTTGGTGATATTCATTTGTTAATCGATAGAGGACTTCATTCATAGATATGGACATTGTGGCTCCATTTATTAAATGAGAGTATAATATCATCATATGGATGTTTTGAGGTAATTGAATATTAAATCTCAACGTTTAGTTTTCGATAGTGACTATTGAAAACATAGCTTCTGGACAAGTCAAAATATCCAAGTTCAAAATGTGGTCATATGAGTAAATATGGTAACTTGGAGAGTTATAGGCGGTCTATGAACTCTTGGCGATTACTGATATTAATCACGAGGATACACTATCTCCAATATGATTGTCTAGGGTATGAATGAGGAACATCTTCTTATTCTATCTTTATTTAAGAGTTCAATTTTAGCTCTTTAGTGGAATGAGTTAAAATTAATGGATCGGACCTAAGTGAATCATTTGTTGATTGTGATTAGGTTATGTCTATTGAAGCTTAAATTTAGATAGCCCGCCAAGATCCCCAATCCACACGGACTTGCATGGATCACTTGATATAATCTATCGGACCAATTTATGGGTCCATCTAGAATTGTATTTAATATATTAAGAATATAATTTGCACGTTATTTATTTAATGGGCTGATCAATTATATTAATATATTAATGAAAGGCATGTGGGCTTGTTTCTTTTAGTAAGAATGGATCTGGTTCACATGTGGGCTTTTCAATTAAAGTCTAATGGATTAAATAAAATAAGAAAATAATATTAAGCCCATATATGTATAAGGTGGGCGGCAAGACTAATCTTGTAGTCTAAAATATTATTTGATTAAATGAGAATTAATTAATTTATTAATTAATTATTTAATTAAGAAACAAAATCTTTTTCTGATTAGGAAATATGTTTCCTAGAGTTATACTATTGGTAGTAGTATACTAAAAGTAAAAGACTTATTTGGTAAGAAAATAAATAATAAGGTTTATTTATTTAATCAAATAAGGAAGTCTTTTATTTTTAGGATTAAACACTTATGAGTTGAATTAGGGTTAGGATTTAAAAGTTGATAGTAATTAGGGTAAAGCACAAACTCTCTTTGTTAGAGAATTCGGCCAACCCTAATTAAAATCAAGACGAGAATTCGGCCAACCCTAGGAGAAAAAGAAGAAGAATTCGGCCACCCTATATAAGTCACCTTATAGGGTTCGGCCACCCTAAGTGCTCTCATTTGAATTTTTTGATCAACTTCTTCTTCTTCTAATTCTTATAGACAAGTGTTTGATTTTTTCGGCCAAGACACAAGAGAGAAGAGATTATTCTATTTCGATAGTACACTGATTGCTTATACATCAATAGGCTTTTGTGTACAACTTCGAATAAGGTTCACGGGAGTTTCGATCATTAGATTGAGAACTCAAAAGTGACCGGAATAATCTTTGTAGTCTTTTGGATGTTTTGTGACTAACGATAAGAAAAAGAAATTTTGTTTATCCATCCTTAGGTACGCAATTCAAAGAAAAGGGAGACCACGCTCCTAGGTGATTCACGTTCGTGCTAGGATTGAAGATCTTGTGGATTACCATCGACGCAAGTCAATCGAATCACGCGACAAAAGTTATTATACTTTTATTAGTTTATATATATGTTTAATTAATTTAAAGGGTTAAGGTTCATCAAAGGAAAAATTTTAAAATATACCAAACTTGTTTTTAGTCTCTCTTCCACTGCGTTGACCGTATTTTTCCTAACAATTGGTATCAGAGCCTTGGTTGTACCCTTTAATTAATTAACGTATATATACGTGAATCTATTTCTTTTTATTGTGATTATGCATGTTTAGAAAGAGATGGCACTCTAGGTAATCGCATATATAATTACATGTGGATGTATGGATTTATATATGTTTTTATGTGGATTGTTGTTGCTCGATTTTGGTCCTAGAATTTCAATGTATTTTTTGTTTCGGAATTGTAACAAGAAGGGTGGTCTATCATCGCCATAATTCCTTCTTGGTAGTTGCTATTTTTTATTTTAGTGTATTAATATTATGTGCAGTTTTTTTATTGTATTAAATTTTAGTGCAGTTTTTAATGTAATTAAAATACTGCAGTGTTTAAAAAAAAAAAAAAACTGCGGTATTTTATTATTTAAATAAAGTTGTAATACGTTCAATCATCGAAGATTCGAAGACTTGAAGAAAAAGGAAGCAACCGGAACCTAAAACGAGCACCGTGCGCACCCTTGGAGTGGATTGGGCTGCGCATGGCAAGCCCATATCATGGTGGGCTGTGCACGGCAGCCCCTTTGTGGGGTTGTGGGGTGTGCACGCCCATGGGGGCAGCCGAGGGATGTGCGGATGGTCGATGGCCACTTGAAGATCTTGTATTCCTAACAAATTATAATTTACTTGCTTTTCTAGGATGGACCAAAATTGTGGCTATTTATTTTTTGCGTAAATATTACAATATTTGTTGTTGTATGATAACATGACATATAGAATAAAAGTGCCACTCATATATCTTTTTTGGTATGAACATGCATTGAATGATTTAGGTATCTAAATTGGCATCTAGATAACTTGGTAAATCATTCTATGGGATTTAATCACACGCCTTAAATAATTGAGTGGGAGAATGTGTTTTATAACACCTATGGCCTCCAAGGTTAGTTGAGTTTTATTATTTAGTGGTAATCCCCCCAAGGGGCGTCCATGAATGGAATTTAGCAACATACTTCCTTAACAAGGATAGACTAGACAATTGACTCAAACGAGATCTACTCCCCAAGGAGGGATTTTCGTGAGAGAAAATATTGAGGGTCGATATCTTGGTAACACACTCAATATAATTTTATTGATATCCTCCCAAGAGTTCTTGTCAATAAAATTGCAAGGCTAAAATTGAAAACGTTGGTTGTTATGTTAACAATTAGGTGGGACCTAGTCTAACTAGTACATGGTGCGAACTCCCAAAGGAGGCGTAACATTTATGGGTGTTAGATCACCGTTGAATTTTTATGATTGAGTTATTTATTTAAATCAAGATAAATATTCAAAAGTGCTTTATCATGATTATTTACTCATATAAAATTTTGTTTTATTCAGAAATCATGACCCCATCACTTATGAACACCCTGAAAGATAACACTTTAACTAGAGATAATTATGTCACATGGAAAAGGAAAATTGGGTTGTTACTGCAAAGTGAAAAACATAAATTTTTTCTGACTACTCCTAAACCACCTGCTCCTAATAATGAATCTAGTATGATGCAAAGAGATGAGTATGACCAGTGGAAGACTTCAGATGATATGGCCAAATGTTACATTATGACCACTATCTCCGACGTGTTGCAACAGCAGCATGAAGGAATGGAGTTTGCTGCTGATATAATGATGTCTCTAGAGGAGATGTTTGCTATGAAGTCCAGGACGACTAAGAGAGAGGCAGTGACTACTTCTATGAATCTTAGAATGAAACCTGGACAGGCTGTGAAGGATCACATGATGAAAGTCATAGCACATCTCAACATTGCTGAACTACATGGCGCTGAGATAGATGGTGAGACAAAAATTGATATGGTTGTCAACTCACTGTCAGATTCCTTTGATCAGTTCAAATTGGACTACACTTTGAACAAAAAGGAATACACCTTGCAAGGCCTGATGCAAGATGTTCAAAGCGTTGAAAAGATCGTTGTGAAAAGCAAAGGTCAAGAGATTCATATGGTTGGTAAAGTTGCTACTGTTAAGACCCGTCAGAAGGTCAAGAAACAACAGAAGAAAAAGCAACTTGGGCCTATCAAGAAGGAAACCAAGAAAGTAACCAAGATCAAAGGGAAATGCTTCCTTTGTGGTGAAAAGAGACATTGGAAAAGAAATTGCCCAAAGTCCCAGAATAAGAAGGAAGAATGTAATGTAAATTATCTTGAAACATGTTTTCTGGCAGATTCTATAGATTCTTGGATCATAGACTCTGGAGCCACTAATCATGTTTGTTATTCCTTGCAGGGGTTCCAAGAAAGGAGAAGGCTGAATAACAATGAAATCAATTTGCGCTTGGGCAACGGAACGTTAGTGTCTGCAAGTGCAGTGGGAGATATTAGAGTTTATTTGGATTCTAAAAGGCATTTAGATTTAATAGACGTTTATTATGTACCTCAATTCAAGAGGAATTTAATTTCAGTTTCTTGTTTAAATAAATTTGGATATTCGGTTACTTTTAATAAAGTTTTTATTATTAGTAAGAATGACAAAATTATTTGAGAAGGTACATTGGAAAATGGTCTATACTTTTTGCATATAAATATCACTCACTCGTTAGACATAGAATTAACGGAACCTAATCATAAAAGAGTAAAATTATCAATAAATGAAACCTACCTATGGCATTTACGCCTAGGTCATATTAACCTTAATAGGATTAAAAGATTGGTAAGCGACAGACCTTTAAGTGACTTAAAGGTTGATGATCTACCAACTTGTGAATCTTGTTTGGAAGGTAAGATGACCAAAAAGTCGTTCTCGGCCAAAAGTGCAAAAGCCACTGAATGTTTAGGATTGATACACACTAATGTATGTGGTCCTATGAGCATTCAAGCTATAGGTGGATATGAGTACTTCATCACCTTCACAGATGATTACTCGAGATTTGGTTATGTGTATCTTATGTGACATAAGTCGGATGCTTTTGACATGTTCAAAGCGTTCAAAGCGTTCAAAGCATTCAAAGCTAAAGTAGAAAATCAGCTTGAGAAACACATAAAAATCTTGAGATCTGATCGTGGTGGAGAATATCTATCTGGTGAGTTTCAGCAATATCTTATTGATGATGGGATAGTTTCTCAGTTTTCTGCACCATGAACACCTCAACAGAATGGGGTATCAGAAAGGAGAAACAGAACTCTTTTGGATATGGTTAGGTCTATGTTGAGTTATTCAACACTTCCTATTTCTTTTTGGGGATATGCTTTACAAACTGCTATATACATTCTAAACGATGTACCATCTAAATCAGTTCCTCAAACACCACATGAGTTGTGGACTGGGCGCAAGCCTAGTTTACAACACTTAAGGATATTTGGTTGTCCTGCGCATGTGTTAAAAGGAAAGACAGAAAAGATGGAGTCCCGTTCGGAAACATGTATATTTGTAGGGTATCCAAAAGAAACTAAAGGATATTATTTCTATAGTCCTTCGGATCTTAAAGTATTTGTTTTGACAAATGCTAAATTTCTGGAAAAGGACTATATGAATGATTTTGTACCTAGAAGTAGAATTGTCCTGAATGAGATGTCAGGAGATACAATTCCACGAGAGGTTACACAACCTAACCCAATTGTAAGTTCTGATCCAACACAAAATCAACAACCTACCATTCCTCGTCGTAGTCGGAACGAACACAACCCGAAAGATACATCGGTCTGGGAGAATTAGTGGAGAATCTCCCGGACGACAATGATCTCTACACGTATAAAGAAGCAATGGAGGATGTTGATAATCGCTATTGGCAAAAGGCAATGCAATCTGAGATTGAATCCATGTTCGATAACAAAGTCTGGTCCCTTGTAGACTTGCCTAAAGGGATCAAACCCATTGGGTGCAAGTGGGTATACAAGAGGAAAAGAGGTATGGATGGAAAGGTGGAAACCTTTAAAGCTAGATTGGTAGCTAAAGGGTATACACAGAAAGAAGGTATCGATTACGAGGAAACCTTCTCTCATATGGCCATGCTTAAATCCATTAGGATACTCTTATCTATTGCAACATCTTTAGATCTAGAGATTTGGCAAATGGACGTCAAGACAGCTTTCCTTAATGGAAGTCTTGACGAAAGCATCTACATGATGCAACTAGAAGGATTCATTGAAAAAGGCCAAATGGACAAGGTATGCAAGTTGCAGAAATCCATATATGGATTAAAGCAAGCATCCAGATCCTGGAACATAAGGTTCGATCAAGCTGTAAAAGGTTTTGGATTTATTCAGAATCCTGACAAACCTTGTGTATACGAAAGGATTAAGGGTGACAAGTTGGTTTTCCTAATTCTTTATGTTAATGATATACTACTCATTGAAAACGATGTAGGTGTATTGACATCAGTAAAAGAATGGTTAGCAAAACAATTTGATATGAAGGACTTAGGAGAAGCAAGTTTTATTCTAGGTATCCAAGTAATAAGGGATAGAAAGAATAAAATGATTGCATTATCCCAAGCTTCATACATAGACAAGATCTTGTCTAGGTTTTCCATGCAGGATTCCAAGAAAGGTATGTTACCTTTCAGACATGGAATCAAACTTTCTAAGGAACAAGTTCCTAAGAATGAGCATGAAGAGCAATTCATGAGTAGAGTTCCATATGCTTCGGCAGTTGGAAGTCTCATGTATGCAATGCTCTGCACTAGACCAGATATTTGTTTTGCAGTTGGCATAGGTAGCAGGTTTCAGTCCAAACCTGGTCCTGATCATTGGACGGCAGTCAAGCATATTTTCAAGTATCTCAAGAGAATGAGAGATAATATGCTTTTATACTTTGGAGGGGATTTAATTCCTGTTGGGTATACAGATTTTGATTTTCAATCAGATTCTGACTCCAGAAAATCCACATCAGGAGCTATGTTTACTATTGGAGGAGGAGCAGTCATATGGAGGAGTATCAAGCAATCTTGTATTACTGATTCCACCATGGAAGCTAAGTATGTTGCTGCATGCGAGACTGCGAAAGAGGCTATTTGGCTCCGCCAATTCTTGATTGACTTGGAAGTGGTTCGTAGTGCGAATAAGCAGATCACTATCTACTGTGACAACAGTGAAGCAGTGGCTAATTCAAAAGAACCAAGAAGTCATAAGAGAGGAAAACACATTGAAAGAAAGTATCATCTTTTAAGGGAGATTGTTCAAAGGGGTGACGTGACGATTACCAAAATCGCGTCAGCAGAAAATCTAGCAGATCCCTTCACAAAGGCTGTACCTCAGAAGAGTTTCGATGGGCATCTAGAGAACATGGGCATGAGAGATATGACACATTTGCTATAGCGCAAGTGGGAGATTGTTAGGATTATGCTCGATAGCAAGAGTGTAATATTGTAATTGAAATTCTTTTTCATATTAATAAAGTGATTTCTGGTTTAACAAATCTTATAGCATTTATAGTTTAATATTATAATTGTCAAAGTAAATAATCATAAGGTCTAAAGACTATGAGAAAAGAAGAATTGTTCGTATATTTGGATATGTATGAGGAAGACACAATTCTTTAGTTAGTCTTGAATAATGTTCACAACTTAAGTTAAAAGTTGGACACATTTACCTTGTTAAAGTTGTAGAATTCTTTTGCTAGCATTTGAGTGAGATCAAATGAGTTATGATGAGTCTAAAATCATTGGAGGGTCTTCGAGTAAAAGAATCTAGTGCACTGGGTGCATTGAACAGGATCACAATGAAAAGCTTTTATCTAGAACCGTCAATAGATAATAGTCTTTTCATTATCAGGACAATCAGAGAGTCTATCTTAATCCTGAGATAAATGATGGACTTATGGTTGCAAGTGGTATCATTTGAGTTATTAATGAATATGATTATTGTTAGGATTATGCTCAATAGCAAGAGTGTAATATTGTAATTAACAATCTTTTTCATATTAATAAAGTGATTTCTGGTTTAACAAATCTTATAGCATTTATAGTTTAATATTATAATTGTTAAAGTAAATAATCATAAGGTCTAAAGACTATGAGAAAAGAAGAATTATTCGTACATCTGGATATGTATGTGGTAGACACAATTCTTTAGTTAGTCTTGAATATTGTTCACAACTTAAGTTAAAGTGTAAGGATTCCCATTATTGATTGGCTTATTTCGTGGTCAAACCACATGTTGGGGTTTGGTTGTAAGGGTAGTCTAGGTGTTTGTTGAAGATCAAGACCCTTTCCAAGACCTCAAGAGGACAAGCACCAAAGGTATATATCTAGTGCTTACATTGGCTTGAAGAGATATAGTTGCACACACACACACAACATGCATAACTCTTATTCTTATATGGTGTGTTTATATTTTGTGTGCATTGTGCTTTATTGATTTATTCAATATCTCTTCTTGCATGTTGAATTGATTGCATCTTGTTATATGATAATGCCATGACATGTTAGGCATTAGGATGCATTCAATACCCACACTTGCACTTCATGTATGTTAGCTTTTAGTGTGGTGTAATTCGTTTCCCTAAGGATGTTCGGAAACGTCCGCGCGTGCACGGTAATGTGCTTTGTTTTGCGCGATGATCGCCGGTGGAGATGCCTTTGGCTTCTCCTTGGTTTCACCATTTTTGGTGAATCGGCGGTTACGTTCGGCGGCCTGGCCGCCGTTCGAAACCGCTGAATGAGACCTGATTGAAATATATCTCTCGGGTCCAAAACGGCGGTTGGTATCGGCGGTTTCCAAACCGCCGAATGAAGTCGCCGAAGTTCCCCTGTTCCGCTCGGGAGCCATTCGGCGGTTCATTTCGGCGGCCTGGCCGCCGAATGAAACCGCCGATCTGTGCGTTTCAAGGGCAAAATTGTATTTTCACCTGCCCTGTTTTTGGTCTCTATAAATACATCCTTATCTCTGGTTCAGAACACAAGTCTTTGATTATAAGAACCCTAGAGAGATATTTAGAGAGACTTGAGAGAGAAAGCTTAAAGATCATATCTTTATCTCTCTAAACCCATCCCCACATGCATAAATCTTCATCTAAGCATCATCTAGGATCATCTAGCATATGCTAATGCATGGGACTTCTTCAACACACATGGTATGATTTGTTGAACACTTTTATCTTACATAATTAGTGTTTCTACTTATCAATTTTATCTCATATTTTACTTATATGTGTTTAGATTAATTTCTACATATAAGATTGAGATTATGTGTTGATTGGGTTTTTATTTGTTAGCTAGGTTTTAATGTTCATATGCCATCTAGCTAATTGATCTCATTTATTGATTGAGATTAGTTTTCATAGCTTATTTGATTAGGTCATTATTGTCTAAAAGCTATGCCATGAACATTCTTGTGTGATGTATTGATAACTAGGTTGATAGATTGTTTTTTAATCAACTAGTTAATCCTTTGAATGTTTGTGGGTTTTATATGATAGCTTTGTATCTAGGATTGGTTATCCTTTACTTAGCTAAAGTTATATGCCATGTCATATAGCTATATGTGATATCTAGGATTGATTATATTGTCATCTTATAATCCTAGGTAAGCATTTAGAGTACCCTAGCTCTTATTGCATTAATTGAATATTCATACATATTCACATAGGGTTGTGCATCTCTTTTGAGAGATTGAAGTCTTGGGGCTAAGTGTGCTTAGGCCTCAAGCAAATTGGACTAGAGCCGCTATAAAAGGCCCGCGTGGTAGATTAGAGGGTGCTCACGCCAAGAGTAGTGTATCAGGGGATATCACTAGGGATTGAACCAAGAGTGGCGATTTGTAGTGTCCATAGCCTGAGGTTATCTAGGGTGAGGGTCCGAGAATCACTTGAGGGTGTAACCGTCTTTTCATATAGTGGATTTCGAGGTCCGAGTGTGGCGCACTTAACAGCCCGTGGTTTTTCTCAGTGGTTGGGTTTTCCACGTATACATCAAGTGTCATTTACTATTTCCGCATCTTATTACACTTGTATGTTTTGTTGACTTGCTAGGGGTATTTTCATAAAATTGACATGCATGCGAAAATTGGGTAATAATTAGATAAAATCTATTCACCCCCCCTCTAGCTTTATATTGATGAACACACCTCGAGCATTTTAAGAACTTTCATAAAGGTTGGGCACCTTTGTCTTGTTAAAGTTGTAGAATTCTTTTGTTAGCATTTGAGTGGGATCAAATGAGATATGATGAGTCTAAAATCATCGGACTGTCTTCGAGCAAAAGAATCTAGTGCACTGGGTGCAATGAACTGGATCACAATGAAAAGCTTTATCTAGAACCGTCAATAGATAATAGTCTTTTCATTATCAGGACAATCGGAGAGTCTATCTTAATCCTGAGATAAATGATGGACTTATGGTTGCAAGTGATATCATTTGAGTTATCAATGAGTACGATTATATAGCATAGTCTATCCTCGATAGTTTGGTGATATTCATTTGTTAATTGATAAAGGACTTCATTTATAGATATGGACATCGTGACTCTATTTATTAAATGAGAGTATAATATCATCATATAGATGTTTTGAGGTAATTGGATGTTAAATCTCAATGTTGAGTTTTCGATAGTGACTATTGAAAACATGGCTTCTGGACAAGTCAAAATATCCAAGTTCAAAACGTCGTCATATGAGTAAATATGGTAACTTGGAGAGTTATAGGCGGTCTATGAACTCTTGGCGATTACTGATATTAATCACGAGGATACACTATCTCCAATATGATTGTCTAGAGTTATGAAAGAGGAACGTCTTCCTTTTCTATCTTTATTTAAGAGTTCAATTTTAGCTCTTTAGTGGAATGAGTTAAAATTAATGAATCGGACCTAAGTGAATCATTTGTTGATTGTGATTAGGTTGTGTCTATTGAAGCTTAAATTTAGATAGCCCGCCAAGATCCCCAATCCACACGGACTTGCATGGATCACTTGATATATTCTACCGGACCAATTTAAGGGTCCATCTAGAATTGCATTTAATATATTAAGAATATAATTTGCACATTAATTATTTAATGGGCTGCTCAACTATATTTATATATTAATGAATGGCATATGGGCTTGTTTCTTTTAGTAAGAATGGGTCTGGTTCACATGTGAGCTTTTTATTTAAAGTCCAATGGATTAAATGAAATAAGAAAATAATATATAGCCCATTTTTATACATGTGGGGCGGCAAGGTTAATAGATTAGCCTAATATATTATTTTGTTTCATTGTTTAATTAAATAAGAATTAATTAATTTATTAATTAATTGTTTAATTAAGAAACAAATCTTTTTCTGTTCAGGAAATATATTTCCTAGAGTTATACTAAAAGTAAAAGACTTGTTTGATAAGAAAATAAATAATTAAGTTTATTTATTTAATCAAATAAGAAGTCTTTTTATTTAGTCAATAAAAGAATAAAAATACTTATGAGTTGAATTAGGGTTAGGAGTCTAATTAACATGTGAATTAGGGTACAACACAAATCCTTTTTTGTAGAGGAAATTTGGCAACCCTAATTGGACCACATGGAGATTTCGGCCAACCCTAAAAGGAAGAGGAGAAAAATTTCGGCCATCCTATATAACACTTGTTATAGAATTCGGCCACCCTACTTGTTGATTGATTCAATTTTCTTCTTCTTCTAAACTCATATAAAAGTATTAGATTTTATTCTACTAAAACATAAAAGAAAAGAAAAAGATTATTCTTTTGATGGTACACTAATTGCTTGTTCATCAATAAGCTTGTGTGTACAATATCGAATTAGGTTCACGCGAGTTTTGATCATTAGATTGAGAACTCAAAAGTGACCGGAATAATCTTTGTATTCTTTTGATTGTTTTGTGACTAACAAAAGAAAAAGAAAAGTTTGTTTGTCCATTCTCAGGTTTGCAATTCAAAGAAAAAGGGAGACCACACTCCTAGGTGATTCACGTTTGTGCTAGGATTGAAGATCTTGCGGATTACCATCGACGTAAGTCAATCGGATCACACGACAAAAGGTATTCAACTTTTGTTACTTTATATATGGTTAATTAATTAAAGGGGTTAAAGTTCATAAAAAGGAAATTTTTTAAAACATACTAAATCTATTTTTAGTCTCGCTTCCGCTGCGTGTACTACGGTATTTTTCTCCTACAATTATATAGCATAGTCTATCCTCGATAGTTTGGTGATATTCATTTGTTAATCGATAGAGGACTTCATTTACATATATGGACATCGTGGCTCCATTTATTAAATGAGAGTATAATATCATCATATGGATGTTTTGAGGTAATTGGATATTAAATCTCAACGTTGAGTTTTCGATAGTGACTATTGAAAACATGGCTTCTGGACAAGTCAAAATATCCAAGTTCAAAATGTGGTCATATGAGTAAATATGGTAACTTGGAGAGTTATAGGCGGTCTATGAACTCTTGGCGATTACTGATATTAATCACGAGGATACACTATCTCCAATATGATTGTCTAGGGTATGAATGAGGAACATCTTCTTATTCTATCTTTATTTAAGAGTTCAATTTTAGCTCTTTAATGGAATGAGTTAAAATTAATTGATCGGACCTAAGTGAATCATTTGTTGATTGTGATTAGGTTATGTCTATTGAAGCTTAAATTTAGATAGCCAGCCAAGATCCCCAATCCACACGGACTTGCATGGATCACTAGATATATTCTATCGGACCAATTTATGGGTCCATCTAGACTTGTATTTAATATATTAAGAATATAATTTGCACGTTATTTATTTAATGGGCTGATCAATTATATTAACATATTAATGAAAGGCATGTGGGCTTGTTTCTTTTAGTAAGAATGGGTCTGGTTCACATGTGGGCTTTTCAATTAAAGTCTAAAGGATTAAATAAAATAAGAAAATAATATTAAACCCATATATGTATAAGGTGGGCGGCAAGACTAGTCTTGTAGTCTAAAATATTATTTGATTAAATGAGAATTAATTAATTTATTAATTAATTATTTAATCAAGAAACAAAATCTTTTTCTGATTAGGAAATATGTTTCCTAAAGTTATACTATTGGTAGTAGTATATTAAAAGTAAAAGACTTATTTGGTAAGAAAATAAATAATAAGGTTTATTTATTTAATCAAATAAGGAAGTCTTTTATTTTTAAGATTAAACACTTATGAGTTGAATTAGGGTTAGCATTCAAAAGTTGATAGTAATTAGGGTAAAGCACAAACTCTCTTTGTTAGAGAATTCGGCCAACCCTAATTAAAATCAAGACGAGAATTCGGCCAACCCTAGGAGAAAAAGAAGAAGAATTCGGCCACCCTATATAAGTCACCTTATAGGGTTCGGCCACCCTAAGTGCTCTCACTTGAATTTTTTGATCAACTTCTTCTTCTTCTAATTCTTATAGACAAGTGTTTGATTTTTTCGGCCAAGACACAAGAGAGAAGAGATTATTCTATTTCGATAGTACACTGATTGCTTATACATCAATAGGCTTTTGTGTACAATTTCGCATAAGGTTCACGCGAGTTTCGATCATTAGATTGAGGACTCAAAAGTGACCGGAATAATCTTTGTAGTCTTTTGGATGTTTTGTGACTATCGATAAGAAAAAGAAATTTTGTTTATCCATCCTCAGGTACGCAATTCAAAGAAAAGGGAGACCACGCTCCTAGGTGATTCACGTTCGTGCTAGGATTGAAGATCTTGCGGATTACCATCGACGCAAGTCAATCGGATCACGCGACAAAAGGTATTATACTTTTATTAGTTTATATATATGTTTAATTAATTTAAAGGGTTAAGGTTCATCAAAGGAAAATTTTTAAAATATACTAAACTTGTTTTTAGTCTCGCTTTCGCTGCGTTGACCGTATTTTTCCTAACACCTAGCTCTATAATCACTCTATTCTCTTTTCATCTAAGCCTTGCTCAGCTACTCAAGGGTTCGACTCGACACGCTAGCCAGAGGCTCCTGGCTCCTCTGGTACATTCGACACGACACTCATACACTACGGTTTGATTTACACTACCTTACTATTCATTACAATTTACTTCAATTTCTCATTTCACTATCTGACTTAAGTGTCGAATAGTCCCTCACAGGGACAACCACCTCATGTGGCTCGACGATTACTCTTTTTTTTCTGTCTCTTTTGCATGTTGTCAATGCTCACCTCAATATAATTTTAATTGCATATTCGAACATCTACAAACATGACCCGTTAACCTTATCATATCACAAGTCGAAACTCATACACGACCCATTAAATTATCGAGTTATCTAATATGGACCCGTTTAACCTGTTAATTTATAAATCATGTCCATTATGATATATGACAACTCACAATTCCATTAATCCATTTACTTATTTACATTTTAAAGTAATAAATAATTTAGAGTTTGTTAGAGCAATTTTGTCCACTAAAAAATTAAAATTTTATTTGTTTTATACTTTTATCTGATAAAATTTATAAAGGCAATTTAAATGTAATATGTTTTTTTTTTCGTTTTTTGAAATGAAATGTAAAAAGAGTTATTAATCTCTATATTATTAGAAATTACATATTTATTCTTAATATTTAATCATGATAAATAGATTAATAGGTTCGGAGAGGTTCAACCTAAACAAGACACGTTTACTTAATGGGTTTAACGTTATAACAAGTTAGTTGTCCACGCTCATTAAGATGTAACCCAAACTTACAAATATTGTCTTGTCAAGAGGTCGTGTCAACAGTTTTCACCTCTAATTATGGTTCATTATAAAACCCAAAACGGTATTAAACCGGACTAGAGTTGAACCGAAAAATCATGTTTAGGTAAGATCAAATCAACCTATTTCTGCACATAAATCCGATTTGAAAAATGAAAACAAAGTACCGGACTAGAGTTGAACCGAAAAATCATGTTTAGGTCAGATCAAATCAACCTATTTCTGCACATAAATCCGATTTGAAAAATGAAAACAAAGTACATGCAAATCAAATAAGGTTTTAGCCGAAAACTGAAACGATCCAAACTGCAGCCACCCGTATGTGCAACTAATAATATTGTGTAGCGAAGGAGCAGGCAACTTCACAATATTCTCATATCACAGAATCTTCTGTGGATTACTAGAATGACTTAAATTAGATCATCTTCTGTTACTATGGATGTTCTAATTACATATAAGTCCTAAGATAAAGAGTAGAAGGCCAACTTGGATGATATGTTAACATGTGATTCAATTAATACAAAAACCACATCACAGCATGCAAAAATAAAGAAATAAAATTATCTTAAAGATACCAATATACATTCTCTATAGATTTTTTAAATGAGTATAAAATGATACAAATGGGTAAAAAATGAACTTGTATACTGGACTCATCCACAAAAGAAGACTAGGTTACTAAAAAAGATTTCAACTTCCAGTGTTTCAATCATTAGACCCGATAACGGAAAGCAATAAGAAATGCAGACACTTACTTTTCTCCCAGCACAACTGCTGCTGCTGATGCCTATCAGAATTCTTACCAGGCATATAGCTTGAATAAACATTTGAAGCTGTATTCATTTTAGCTATATTTCTTCCCTTTTAATTACACTTGGCGGGCGTCTATGGCTATATGACATGTGACAGTGTAGTGTTCCAATCCATCACAAAAAAATTGGAGAATAAAAATCAATTTCATGTGTGATAAAGAGTTGACCTAGTCAAGGGCAGCTTTGCTCCTGCGGCCAGTTATTGGCTTTGGTAAGCCATCAAAGATTGGTCTTGTTATTGCTACAGATGAGAGAGCCTGCAAGTCAGATTTTAGACTCCACTTTGATGTTGGCCACAGAGATGAACTACTGTTGTCCTGGTCTTGGAAGCTTGGTGTGCTTGATGATTTACGAACCCCGAGCAGTCCGTCAGTAAGTATGGAATCCCCCATGCCTATTGGAATAGAATTCAGCCATCCCGAGTCTGAATCAGTGGCCAGTGATGTTCGACTAGCTGATTTCGGCCTCATGGCTAAGCCCTTTCCTGTTACGGCTGAAAAACCACTGCTTCCACCACCGTTCTCTTCTTTCAAAAACTTCTCAGGTGTGACAACTCTTGATTCAGCTTCAGCTTTTTGACGCCTTCGGACTGACTTCTCATTTAATTTCTCATCATCCCCATCTCCAGCTTCAGCAAGGGAAACATAGTCACCCATTGCACCATTCTCATCCAAGAAACTGTTCACATAATTTCTGGACTTGTGACGGTTTGATAATGGATCAGAGATCGGCAAGGCTTTAGGAAGCAGTCCATCATCAAAGTAATCTAAACTCCTTGTTTTGTAAACAGCCATCTCCATGCCTTCACCTGCACTCTTGCGATTTGGTGCTTCGATACCATAGTACTTCTGTAAACTATTCATGGCTGGAGAGTATTGTAAAGTGCCTCTGGCAGGGGAAACCTTCTGTTCAGATGAATTGATTCTTAGAGACTCAAATGATTCCAACATATTGGAATAGCTCAGACGTGGCAGTGTCTTCTTGATATTGTTTTCACTGCAATAAGTTTTTAAAGAGGTAAGCCACTACAAATCTTGACTAGAAAACCAAATACAGAGAAATTAGATGTGATCTACCAAGTGCAGAATGCTAAAGAAAGCCTTCAATATATCAACTTTAAAGCAAATGCTTGTACATCTATAAAAGTCGGAAATCTGTACCTACAATAATTACAAATATCTTGACACTATTCATGCATATTCAAAATATAGGTAGCATAGCTTTTGCAAAGCTAAATAGCTGCTAGTCAATAGACTAAAAATGAAATGAATAACTAAAAAAATGACACATCACAATATGCAAGGGTTCCAATCACTAGTCATTAGAGTGCTTTAAATTGCAATAACGAAGATAAATAGGAAATAAAAATGTCACATGTGCAATAAATTAAACAAATGTGTGGTAGAGGCATTATCCGAAGAAAACCAAATAAACACATTTCAAACAAAGTCAAGCTGGTAGTTTTCCAGATAAACAGTAAGCTTTCGAAGGATCTAAACTATGATCTACAAGCTTTAAAAACCAAAATTTTGGATATAAGATTATTTTTCTTGAAATGCAACTGTATATCCCAGAATCCACCACATATTGCAGCAGAAGTCAAATCTCAAATCAATGGTGGCACAAGATACATAATAGAAAAGGCATCTATTTAAAGCAAATGACAGCTCAATAGATATATTGTACAGTAATCGGATTGAAGAAAATGCAAAAAATGACAAGTCTTTCTATTTGAAAAATAAAAATTACAGCACATAATCCTGTATAAAGCAAATCAGATAAAGAATTTTAAAAGGAAGTGCCCATGCATGTGTGTGCTTGTGGTATTGTGGTCTCTTGGGCATATTTATCTTTGTACATTATAGACGAGGAAAGGACACTGCTGCAGCCCCTGGATTCCAGCAAGTCTTACCTATGACATATCAGCTAATGAATCCAGAAAGACACTGGATTTTACAACACTTGAAAAATGTGAGCAATAAATAAAAGATTAAAAATGAAAACATATAGAAGAGATGCCACAGTTTCTGATGTCATAGGCATCAATCAATGAACAAAAGGGAAGATAAAATGAAAATGTATAGAGTTGGGCCAAGAGTCAAGAAAAAGGAGTTAATGGCCAACCAACGAGGTCTACACCCAAATATACTTTAACCAAAATTTCCTTGAACAATAACCAGAAATGAGATGGAGCTTCCACACAACCAATCATCAAGTAATCAAAAAATGAGAAAGCATTCAAGTCTAAGCCTCAGAGGCCATTGGAAATGGCTGCAATTATGAGATGATAATGCAAGCTGATTCAAAGATGGAAGATGAGGAGGATGACAAAAAATTAGCCATTATGGGGATCTAATTGATGCACAACCAAAAAGACTTTTGCAAATCCAGCTTCATAGTAAGGCAGACTCCAAATAAAAGCTTGATTTATTTGAATAAAGACAAAAGTCAATTTTTCGTTTTGCCAATCCTATTTTTTAACAACATTCTAGCAACCGAGCCATATTTGGCTATATGGAAAAGTATTGTCATTTCAGGTCAACTAGAACATAGCTATAAAGAAATTCATGATACATACGGGGATTTCAAAAATAACCATATTGTTCTAACCATTAATATTGAGACTATTCCAAGTAGCCTTCATGTTATATCTCACAGAAAGAGACAGATGACAAACAACACTCTCATAAAAAGACCCTTTTCCTCATCTTGATAAACTCACTCTAATATTTTTTTTCTTTTATAAGATATAAACTCAGTATGATGCAGTAAAGAGTAAAAAAGGATATATTACAAAAGAATCCTTTATGATTGAATTTTTAACATCCATGGTAATCACTGAGTAGCAATATTTACTATGATGAACAAAGCCGGAAACTGAAAAAAGGAACAACACTACAAAGTTTGGACACACAAAAGGACTCACACTACAATAACGGCATGGGTAACTAGACAAAGAAATCAACCGAAAAATATTTACTTGGGGCAACAACACTAATGAACATCCATAGTAAACTAAATGCTAGCATAAGTGATACAGGAATTCATTACTATTGTGTACCTTCAATAACTAGTAGCACTCAAGAAAAAACTGAAATTAGGATTAGCACTAGCAGCCTTCAATTATATGCTATGCTGCTCACAGAATTGTGACTCAAGGAAATAAACACTGGGACTCAGTTTTATGAGTGAGATATAATGTGACTCACATATCAAAGCATTTAAAAACCGACGTCTAAGAAAATTCAAACAAAGTGCTCGTATAATAAAGAGGAAAACAATGGTGCTATGACTATACCCAGATGAAGGAGCAGAACCATTGGACAAATTCGGAGACGGTGGGTGTCTTCCTGGTAATGGTATCTGCAATGTTTTCAAAGCAAACATTTGAAGATCTGTTGCCAACCCATTCAATCTCTTGATGTCAGCCACCTAATTCATTCATTCACCAAAACAATTCACAACCCAAAAAACCCATAATCAGTATAACACAATCAACAATCTACTCATGAAACTCATCACAACCCAGTTGAGAAAATACAACAAACAACAATAAAACCAAGCAGATCGTGACACCCAGATAAAAATCACAAAACAAAAGAGAATTTCAAAGAAGAAGAAAGTACCTCGACTCCATATTTGATGGCAACACCAGCAAGAGTGTCCATTTTCGAGACCTGATGCTCTATATAATTACCATTACAGCTACTACTACTCGCTTCTCCTGAATTGAATCCATTTGATGGAGACATTATTCGAGCCCCCAAAAAACAAAAACCCCAGATCGATCAATAAATCTATTAATAAGTTTGTTATAATTTTACACCACAAATGTGAGATTCGAGCAGACTCAAAACGAACCCAATTTTTTTTTTTAATATATATAAAAAAAAAAAAATCTTTTAAAAGAAAATTAGAAAAGATACTCTTCTCCAATCACGCGACTATTCAACAAAAATACTGTAGCTTTTACTCTTTTAAAAAAAATTAAAAAAATTAAAAAAATTAAAAAAAAACTCCACAAGATGTCAAAAGTTAGACAATAGAGAGACAGAGAGAGACGAGTTTCAAAGCTTTGTTTTCGCTTCAATTACGAGAGCTTTCACTTTGCTTTTGTTGTAATTAACAAATAAATAAAAAAATTTAAATAAATAAAAACAAGAACAAACTAAAACCGAAATTGTTTTTTTATTAAAATAAAAACAAAACAAAAAAAATTGTTTTTTATTTTATATTTTTGGTGTTTTTGAATTATCGGGGTGATAAAAATATCAATATTTGACTTTCAAACGAGTTTTGTGAGGATTGAATATTATATTATATTACCAGACGCGGTTTCGTTTACTGTTAAAGTGACTACCGACAACCGACGAATCCTATTAATTAGCTTCAAAGAGACCAACGGGTCGTCGGGTTTCCGGGTCGGGCCATCATCTTTATTTGTTTCCTGAATAACAATTCCGCAACATACACATGTTAAGAATTGAAGCTAAGAGGGAATGTGCGGGACTTGATCTTTTTTGGTTTCTTTAGGTTAGTGAAGTGAGTTACGACGTATTTCTTACGCTGCAAAATGTTACCCACAAATAGATTTCTCTTTCTTTTTATTGTTTCCAATAAAATAAATAAATAGAAATGTTTGTACAACCGTCTAATATGATTTGATGGTGTAGGACGCTCAATCAATGTGGTTGGAGGGCGATCAATTAATGTGGTTCGAGTCACTACTACCTACCGTAGTCCATATATATATATATATATATATATATATATATATATATATATATATGTAGGCCTTGGCTATGGTACAAACTACATGTATGTGTTGTACCGTACAAAGTAACAAAAAGTTGTTAAAAAAATAATATAAAAAAAAAGAAATGGGCTGTCACCCACTAAAAGGCAACCGGTTTCAACCGGTTGCTGCATATATATATAATAATAATTATTATATTATATTATAATATTTAATAAAAAATGATATTTTCAAAAATAAATATATTAAAAATAATTAGTAATATATGAAAAATATTTTATTTACTATTTGAAATAAAAAAAAAATTTGGAAAATTTGAATATCAAGAACGAGTTTAATATAGGTTGAACAAGTTTAATCTTAATTTGAACGTTAAATTCGTTCAGTACACAAGTCAACGTTATTCTTATTAAAAATTATTTTTTATAAAAAAAATGAATAAAATTTTTGATGAACAAGTTCATCGTAGGTTGAATGAGTTTAACGTTCATCCTAACGTTAAACTTGTTCGGTGAACAATTAATCGTAATTGAAGGTCATGAACAAGTTCAACGTAGGTTGAACAGGTTTAACGTTCATCCTAGCATTAAAGTTGTTCAATGAACAAGTTAACGTAAATCAATTTTTTGAATTTTTTTTGTTAAAAAATAAGTTATTAAATTTATAAATTAAAGAAAATTTTTGATGAACAAGTTCATCGTAGGTTGAACGAGTTTAACGTTCATCCTAACGTTAAACTTGTTCGGTTAACAATTAATCGTAATTTAAGGTCATGAACAAGTTCAACGTAGGTTGAACAGGTTTAACGTTCATCCTAACGTTAAAGTTGTTCAGTGAACAAGTTAACGTAAATCAATTTTTTGAATTTTTTTTGTTAAAAAATAAGTTATTAAATTTATAAATTCAAGAAAATTTATGATGAATAGGTTCATTGTATGTTGAACAAGTTTAACGTTCATCCTAACGTTAAACTTGTTCGGTGAACAATTCATCGTAAATGAAGGTCATGAACAAGTTCAACGTAGGTTGAACAGGTTCAACGTTAATCCTAACGTTAAACTTGTTAAATAAACAAGTTAACGTAAATCAATTTTTTGAATTTGTTTTGTTAAAAAATAAGTTATTAAATTTATAAATTCAAGAAAAATTTTGATGAACAAGTTCATCGTAGGTTGAAC
The DNA here is from genome assembly GCA_008009225.1 of Acer yangbiense. Classification (NCBI taxonomy): domain Eukaryota; kingdom Viridiplantae; phylum Streptophyta; class Magnoliopsida; order Sapindales; family Sapindaceae; genus Acer; species Acer yangbiense. The sequence continues at coordinate 41,612,412 of CM017771.1, read as the reverse complement.
GAGTTTAACGTTCATCCTAACGTTAAACTTGTTCGGTGAACAATTAATCGTAATTGAAGGTCATGAACAAGTTCAATGTAGGTTGAACAGGTTCAACGTTAATCTAACGTTAAACTTGTTAAATAAACAAGTTAACGTAAATCAATATTTTGAATTTTTTTTGTTAAAAAATAAGTTATTAAATTTATAAATTCAAGAAAATTTTTGATGAACATGTTCATCGTAGGTTGAACGAGATTAACGTTCATCCTAACGTTAAAGTTGTTCAATGAACAAGTTAACGTAAATCAATTTTTTGAATTTTTTTGTTAAAAAAGAAGTTATTAAATTTATAAATTCAAGAAAATTTTTGATGAACAAGTTCATCGTAGGTTAAACGAGTTTAACGTTCATCCTAACGTTAAACTTGTTAACGTTAAACTCGTTCGGTGAACAATTAATCATAATTGAAGGTCATGAACAAGTTCAACGTAGGTTGAACAGGTTTAACGTTAATCCTAACGTTAAAGTTGTTTAGTGAACAAGTTAACGTAAATCAATTTTTTGAATTTTTTTTGTTAAAACATAAGTTATTAAATTTATAAATTCAAGAAAATTTTTGATGAACAGGTTCAACGTATGTTGAACGAGTTTAACGTTCATCCTAACGTTAAACTTGTTCACTGAACAAGTTAATGTAAATCTATTTTATAAAAAATAAGTTATTTTTGATGAACAAGTTCAATGTAGGTTGAACGAACGAGTTGAACGTTTATGCTAATGTTAAACCTGTTTTCTGAACAAGTCAACGTATTTAAAAAAAAATGACGATAAATTATTTGGTCAACAAATCTACGTTAAGCAAGCTTCATAAAAATGATTTTCAAAAATAAATTCATGAAATTGATGAAAATTTTAAATTGTTAATATAAAAACAATATAATTGTTTTTTTTTTTTTTTTAATTCTAATTTAAAAAACGAGTTGAATGTAGGTTGAAAATGTTTAACATTCATCTGAATATGTTTCGTCGGAACGTTAAACTTGTTCGAAGCAAACATTGTCCGTAAGTACACATCTACAAAATTATTAATACAATTCAACAACCCTCCCACTCCAGGGGAGGTATCTCCATGCAAAATTTATGAATTATATTTGTGAAGTTCATTTTGAAGTTTTGAACCACTAAGGTAAGACAATGGACCCTTTCAGTTTTGTAATATCATTATCCTAAACATTACGATGCAAGTATTTTTTTTCTTGCATGTGAAACAAATAATAGCACGGTGTGTATAAAGCTATCTAGAGGGGGGGTGAATAGATTTTACGCTTTTTACCCAATTTTTCGTGTTAGTCAAAATTACGAAAATGCCCTCAAGATAATATAACCAAGCAATTGTAATATGGTGCGGAAATTAAAACAACACTTGGTTTTTACGTGGAAACCCTCACGGGAAAAACCACGGGCTATGTAAGTAAGCCACACTCGAACCTCGAATCCACTAAATGTGCAAACGATTACAACCTAATCCCGGAAGTAATCACACATCTACCTAATCCCGGTATGAGTGAACCTAGTCCAATTTGCTTGCGTTCTAAGCAACCTAATCCCGGATGCTACACACAAGACTTACTTTCTCTATGAAGAGAATACAACCCTAAGTGAATATATGTAAATATCCAAAATGCAACATAGAGCAAGGGAAACCCTATATGCTTATCTAAGATGATTAATATGCAATTAAGAACAATCCTAGATATCAAAACTAAATGACATGTCAATTAGTTTAGCTAATCAATATTAAGCACAAAACCTAATATGCAAGCACAATATAAAATCTCAAACATACATCATACTCATCTCAATATTGTATCTAAAGCATACAAAATAACAAACAAGTAATTAATTGAGATTGCTAGATAAGAGAAACACAAAACATGTAAGATATTAGTGAAAAGCTTACCAAGCAAAGTATGATGAAGATTCCATGCTAGATGACATCTAGATGATCTAAGATGATGCTAGATGATGATTGATGATCATGAAAAAGTGTTTGAGAATCAAGAATGGAGTTCTTGGAATTTTTCTTCTCTTTGAAAAATATTCTAAGTATGAATTCTGAATATGAACTCTCTTAATTGACCTAAAGTCAAAGTGGCATATATATAGGGGGCCAAATCAAAGTGTGGTCGTTTAAGTAAGTTTCAAAGAAACGCGCCAATCGGCGGTTTCAATCGGCGGCCAGGCCGCCGTTCATGACCGCCGAATTTAGCTCGTGAAGAACAGAGCATAAACGGCGGTTCATTCGGCGGTTTAGTGACCGCCGATTCCAACCGCCGAAACAGAACAGAGAGATCAAAATCAACCAGGTATGAACGGCGGTTTAGAACGGCGGTTTCATGACCGCCGTTTCAACCGCCGAAATAGACTGAGAGATAAATCAATCAGGTCTTGAATCGGCGGTTTCGAACGGCGGTCGTGACCGCCGATCTTAACCGCAGAAATGCTTCAGACCAATCTGGACTGAAACGGCGGTTTCAGTCGGCGGCCAGGCCGCCGATCATAACCGCCGATCACCTAGATAGGTGAAAACCAAGGAGAAGCCAAGGGCATTCTCCATAGGCGGTCCTCGCGCTAAACCAAGCACATTCTCGTGCATGCGCGGACGTTTCCGAAAGTTATCGGGAAACGAATTACACAACAACAAGACACAAATACACACAACAAAATATAATAAATAAGTGCAAGTGTGAATTGTGACAAACGAAGAGAATGCACACAAATGCAATGAATGTTTAGTGTGTGTGTGCAACTAATCTCTTCAAAGAAAAGTAAGCACATAGAAATTTACCTTCGGTGCTTATCAACACGAGGTCTTCAAAGGGCTTCGAACAATAAGACCGATACTTAGGCTACCCTTACAAAGAACCCCCACATATGGTTTGATCACGAAATAAGCCAATTAAAAACAACGGGAATCCTTACAGCATGTAATATCATTGTAATATTACAATGCAAATATCGTACTAAACATAAGGCTTAAGTTATATATAAAATTAAACTCTCTTTATAGAAAACTATAATAAAAACTAAATGTGATGTAAGTGTTTTTTTTCTTTTAAATTTTGTATAAGATTCACCCATTTTTTATAATGCTTTTCATTCTAACATAAAACTTCTTGGGTGAACAAGTCAATTTTAAGATTCAAAAAAATGAAAAAAAAATTTCAATAGTAATATCATTTATGAAAATTGTAAATTTATATTTGAATTTGAAGAACGAGTTGAAGGTTGGTTCAAAAAGTTTAATGTTCCTGTCAACGTTAAACTTGTTTGCAACCTTAAACTTGGTCGTAATGTTAAACTTGTTGGGACGGAACATTGTCACTAATGTTTGCACAAAAGCGGATTGTACAAATTTGTGCTTAAAACACTAAAACTATTCACAAAGATCATCGACACTCTTCAACTCAACTATATAGGAATTAAAGATAGAGAATAACTTATATCGAAATAGTCCATCAAAGATACATAGACATGTCCATAAACAAATAAAATTAAACAAATGTAGCTTAATTAATAAAAACAAAGGCAATTCAGAGATATAAGCTAAACAAAAGTAAATAAATGGAAATTAAACCGGTGCGGGTGACATGATAACTACGGGCCTTGATCTGGCAAATTGGGGTCCTGTGGTGGTATGTTTGGGTCCGCAGTTGCGTGATGGGAACTGTTTCCTGGGCCTCTGGCAACCCGCCTAGCTTCCCTTCGGTAAGTAAATGGAATGTCGACGCCATGGTTGACCAAACCCCGTTGGAAACCGTCCAACCTCTCATTTACGTTTCTGAACTCTCGCATGTAGGCTTGATGGTTGGAGTTCATCTGCTAGTTCAAAGCTTGAAGGTACTTCGTGTTTGTCTCCAACTGTGAAGTCATCCTCTCCATCATCTGATACATGGTGGGGTTTTGATTACCAGCACCCGCATTAGGATCACCCTCGAGGTTCTGCTCATTGTAATCTATGTCATCTGGATCTTCCTCGAGGAGGTCTTCTTCATGCAAGCCCATATCATCATCATCTAGCACATTAGCCCCAATTGGCCTTACCCTCCTACACCTTGCAAGTTCATTGTATGTTTTCTTCCCTATGTTAGATGTAGGAGTAATCAAGTTGCCTCCTTCTATATTCCATTCAATGCCGGCCTCCTCACAAAAATGAGTGATAAGGCAGGGGAAAGGCAGTGGCCCTTTTGTCTTAGCACCTTTATGTATGCTCTGCACAATGATTTGACCAATGTCCATTTGAAGCGTATTCCTTGCACAAAACAAATGGCGTGCGGTGTCAAAACTGAGCTCTGACCGGTGGGTCCTTGGCGTCAATGAGTAGTCAAAGAACATCATCCACAGAGCCGCCTCTAGCTTAAGTTCGCTTAGCAACAAAGGACTACGATAGTCATTCCACATCGGGTTTGCATCCATCCGTAAGTCAGCGGCCAAATACCCGTTGTATGGCTCAAAGAAGTCATGGTTTGGAATGCCGTCAACATAGTCGCCTAGGTCCTGAGAAGTCCCAAACCATTCATTGATCCTATTGGCTGTAATGAGGACCTCCCTTCCCCGAACTATCACAGGGATCCCTTGAGTGAAACGGTGAGGGACCATGGCATAGTAAAACTCTCTAACTAAATCCAGTGCCGCCACGTTAGGGGTCCTAACAAAACCACCCCATCATATTGTTTCAACTGCATCTGGAATGAATATGGAGCCGAAAACCTTCAAATTGATGCCTTTTTCCGGCCAAACCTTCCTATTCCCAAACAATGCCCATCTTTTCGGGTTATCCGGGTCTGGGGGTGGTGACACTATTTCACCCTTTCCTTTCCCTGAGGGCGGTCTCAACGCGGAGGGATTCGAACCTCTCGAGGATTCCCCTTTACTGAGAAATCGCTTCGGTTTCTTACCACCTGCCATAATGTTACTCAAACTGCACACCAAATATTATATCACAGTTAACTGTAAGCACAATATCACACCACAATTATATTGTAAGCACACATGCCACACCACACTTAATCTCTAAGCACAAATGCCACACCACACTTAATCTACCATAGAATCTTGTATAGAACATAAATAAATCTTCCATTCATCCGGTAATCAAAACCCACTCAACATTTTATCTACAAATGCACTTGAAACTCATAACCTTTACAATCTTTCTTAATGTAAGCAAAACAACAATGTTACTCAAACTGCACACCAAATATCATATCACAGTTAACTGCAAGCACAATATCACACCACAATTATATCACTTGCACACAACACACTTAATCTCTAAGCAAAAATGGCACACAAAAACTTAATCTACCATAGAATCGTGTATAGAACATAAATAAATCTTACGAAAAATCTGGTAATCAAAACCCACTCAACATTTTATCTACAAATGCACTTGAAACTCATAATAATCCTCAATATCCTTTACAATCTTTCTTAATGTAAGCAAAACAACAATGTTACTCAAACTGCACACCAAATATCATATCGCAGTTAACTGCAAACACAATATCACACCACAATTATATCACTTGCACACAACACACTTAATCTCTAAGCAAAAATGGCATACCAAAACTTAATCTACCATAGAATCTTGTAAAGAACAAAAATACACTTGTATATTCATTCGGTAATCAAAACCCACTCAACATTTTATCCACAAATACACTTGAAACTCATAATAATCATCAATATCCTTTACAATCATTCTTAATGTAAGCAAAACTACAATGTACATATATATATTCAAACTACATGCTTGTTTACAACATAAATTGACAAGGTTAGGGGTAGGCTTACCTTAGAGAGATACCCAAATGAAGTTGCAGTTGTGGAGAGACCTTTTGTTGGAGAAGAATTAGTGATGCCGTTGTTCTTCCACGACCTACCCCTATTTACCCATAAATCCCGTCGAGGCGATCTTATAGTGACCTTGATGAGATCGCCTTAAGGTCGCCTTTCCACAAAAACGACGCCGTCCTACTTGAATACAATGAGGGGTTTTCTACAGCTAGGGCGATCTCGGTGAGACCTGCATAGGATCGCCCCAAGGTCGCTAACTTGTCGGTTTTAGGCTGTGTTTGAAGTGCTGGATACGACCTTGTGGTGAGTTTGAGTAACTCGCCTTATCACTTAAACGACGACGTTCTATTTGGATGCAATGAGGGTTTTTCTAGTGCTAGGGCGATCTTAGGGAGAGCTCAGTGAGCTCGCTCAAAGGTCACTAACCACGAGGTCTGACATATTGTTAGACTGGTATAGGCGACCTTGGGGCGAGTTCAATAAGATCGTTATATGCTCGCTTTCAGTCACACATGTCAATCATCCAGAATATTTATTTCACCTTATTTATATGGTCCACCAACCTTCCACCGACCACAATGTTTTCAACCCGGCACTTTCATCTCAACCAAGTATAAACACCTTCTTAACCAATCCTTGCAATCACTCTAAATTGTTGTCCACCTCACTGTACACAGTTAGAGTCGATTTTCCAACCAGATTTCCGATGGACCAGCTGTGCCATTCTTCCGAACATGAAACCTCCCGTATATGATTCCCATGCAGCTAACTATTAAGTTGACTTTGAACCCTCTCCAAGTAAGTGACTTTGACAATAAATTGTTGAGTATTTCATAACTATATCCTTACATTATGTTCATCACTTTGTATATAGGACTGCATTAATGTTTATCTGAATATATTTCCACTGAAAATATTAAATGTTAATGGGTTGTAGGTAATTTTATGGATATGAGTGTTGGAAGGTTTAGCAATAGAACCGGCCAAATGGATTTCAACAACGAAGGACACTCAAGGTGGCATGAGCCAGTCACAACACATACAGACAATGAGTGCAAGTATAATCCCAATGACACGTGCAACAACAACGAATGGCCATTTTATGTCCTGTTTGCTGACGGTAATGTTTCCACAGACCCAAAATTGTGTAATGATAATTTGGTGCAACCGGCCGATGATATCTTACATAGTGAACTTATAACTTTACAAGACAAAGATATGATGGGGAAAGAATTCATATCTGTCATTGATGCTGAGGAGTTTTACACTCAATATTCATATGGAATGGGGTTTAGCACACGTAAGGATAGGTTGTGTCGGGACACACATGGATTAATTACAGTTCATAGGTGGGTTTGTTCAAAAGAAGGGTATAAATCAAAAAAACATGTAGACAAAACCGATAGGGTTCGTGAACCTAGAGGGCAGACTCGGGTAGGTTGTCGGGCATCATTTAAAATTAATTTTGATAGGGAGAAAATGTTGTGGGTTGTTACGGAGTTTGTGACCGAGCATAGTCATAATTTGTCACCTAGTAATCAAAGGCAATTCCTTCGTTCGCATAGAAATGTTAGCGATAGTCATATAGCACAAGTGCAATCAGGAAGAGCTGTTGGAATGAAAACTTCCCAAGTGATGGACCAACTTTTGGATCAGTCTAGTAGTTATGCGGCTGTTGGACATAGCAGGAAAGACTTACAGAACCAGGTCGACACCATACGTATGTCTGCTTCCCATAATTCAGATGCTGATTCACTTATCTCTTACATGACTGCGAAGTTGGAAATGGATCCAGGATTCTTCTTTCGGTACACAATTCTTGTAGATGGTAGCATGGGTAACTTATTTTGGTCCGACGCCATGTCATGATGCGACTACAGCTACTTTGGTGATGTAATGTCATTCGACTCAACGTATCGAACTAATTCTTATAATCGGCCGCTAGTGATTTTTGTTGTTGTGAACAATCATACGAAAACGACAATTTTTGGGTTCGGGTTGTTGGTGGATGAGACGGTCGAAACTTACAGTTGGATATTGCAAACATTCTTACAAGCTATGCATGGTAAATGTCCAGTTTCGGTAGTTACTGACGGTGATAAAGCAATGAGTAAGGCCCTAAGTTCGGTAATGCCTTCCACTGTACGCCGCCTTTGTTCTTGGCACCTTGAACGAAATGTGCAGACGAACGTAGGTGATACCGGGTTTACTCAAGCATTTACCGATTGCATGTTGACCTATATGACGGAGTCAGAGTTCGAGACTCAGTGGTTGAAGGCCATTGAAACGTTTGGTTTGCAACGTAATGATTGGGTGAAAATGATGTATTGTAAACAGAAGTTATGGGCAGAAACCTTCTTACGTGGTACTTTCTTTGGTGGGTTACGGAGCACACAACGGTCGGAAAGTATTAACTCTTTCCTTAATAAATTTTTGCATAGAAGGCTGAAATTGTATGACTTTATGAGCCATATCGATAGAGCAATGTCGCGCCTACGAAATAACGAGTTGAAGGATGATTTTGACACCATTAATGAGCATCCGGTTCTAGTAACCCATTTGTTACAACTGGAAAAACATACTGCCGAAGTTTACACTCGGAACACATTTCATTGGGTGCGAGATGAAATCAAATCAGAGGCAAAACATAGCATAGTGAATTGCGTTGATGATATGGACTGTGTGATATATACATTCCAGAAGTTTGCTGGTGGTGATAAAACCTGGAATGTGAAGTACACACCATTTACAAACGTCTTCAAATGCTCATGCCAAATGTTTGAGACAATAGGTATTCCGTGTTGTCATACATTTAGTGTCATGAAAGCCATGAACCAACACCACATACCTGAGACACTCATAATGCAGCATTGGACAAGGAATGTGAAGGATATCTCAGAAGTCGAATCATCTTCTACCGCGACTACTCCAAACATAACGCAAATTGCCAGGTCTGCATCCTGTCATTGTTATTATAGCATACAAAGAACATATTTAAGTTATCTGATGCGCCGTTAGAAAGGGTTTTTCAGTTCGTATCAATTATACCTAGTACTATGATTGTGATTGAAATGTCGACTTTTTTGTCCACATTTTTATTGATGTAGATATGGGGCTTTGAGTTCAAAGTGCAGCAGAATGAGCTATTATGCATCACTGTCAACTGAAGGTTACAACGAAGCAAATGTGGCGATTGATAAGTTAACAATTCAGATGAAGGGATTATTGCCATCGTCAAGTACAACAATGGAAGAAAATGTACATCGTACAAGAACACAATCGAGGGTTCAAGTTAAGGATCCAGTCATAGCAGCAACAAAGGGGTCGATGAGATAGAACAAAAACACCAAGGGGAAGGCACGTAAATGTGGGAATTGTGGACAACCTAGCCACAAAAAAAAAAAAAACATGTCATGCATACGTTAAAAGTAACATCAGTGCAATGGCAAGCAATGGAGGTGCGACAATTTCTTCCACATCATAACCAACCGCTTTTGCAGACTTAGTGCAATCTTGCGACTCTGAATATATCGTGGACAGTGATGGTCGTTGTCAACCGTTTGCTTTTCAAAACACTGAAGTTCCAATGGGTAAGTTTAGCAACCAGTTGGATGGGAATTTGTTTTCTATGACAACCTCAACACCTGTTATGTACATGCAACAAAACGAATGGTGGAGGCCGCATAACTGAAACCTAAATATATTCACGTGACGGTATGTATTTTGTATTGAAGGTGTCATGAGCTCCGTTTTCTTACTCGTATGAATAGGGAAAATTATGCTTACAGAGACAGCTGATTTTGTAACGTGGAAGAGGTATAAATGTAGTTTATAAAAGCTGTGCCACTTGTATTTTGGCTACTAAACTGGAACATTGTAATGATTTATGCTAAATTTGGAATGTGATGTACGGTCAAAGAAATGTAGTACGTGTTTTTCTTACATGACCATATAAAATCTTTAAACTGAAACCTAAATATTAATTGTAAATCGCACTAAGATCGTTGGGATTGATGATGGATTTGGGCCTGTCATGGGCGAGCTTGGAGCGATCTTGGTGAGATCACCCTTTGCTCGCTATACTACCGGATTGATGAACGAGTTGGGGCGCCCATAGGCGACCCCAGGGCGACCTTGGTGAGATCACCCTGGGGTCGCTATCCTCTCGGATTGATCAAGGATTTGGGAGGCCCACATGTGACCTTGGGGCGACCTTGGTGAGGTCGCCTTGGGCTCGCTAACCTCTCAGGTTAATGATTGGTTTGGGCCTCCCATGGGCGATCTCTGGGCAACCTTGGTGAGGTCGCCCTGGGCTTGCTACCGTCAGGGTTTATGCTGGTGAAGGATGTCATGGACAATTGTAGAGTTGTACACACTAGCACATTATCCATTGTAACATTTGAAAAATTCAATTGGGAAATATTACTATTATGTCAGGAGTTACTTCTGTTCAATTGGGTTGTATTGGTAATACATCAACAATTATTTGACTTAGATTGGTTGAAATTTATATTGTTGGACGACTGACTTCAATTACAACTTTCAAACACAGTGTAACCATAAAAAATAAGTATAAATAAATGAAAGGATGTTGGAAAATGAGAAGACATGTTAACTTGCATTCATACCGATGTACCGCCATATACACATAAGTTCATGGTTATATTACACTTCAACTAAAAAAAGGCAGATTTAACCCACCCTTTTGTATGGATTCTTATCGAGTTACACATTTATAAACATAACAAAATTGATTTACATGTTGAATACAAATATCATCGCTTGGAACTTCGGGTAGAACATTCACTCCAAGAGAGTCGCTGCTTTACCTCTCAACTTCTTCATGGGTCCCGGTCTCATCTTTACATTGGGCACAACTTCCCTAGTGGACAGTAATTTGTTATAGTGGTCTTCGGCTTTTTTCTTCAGGCTTAGAAGGTTGGTGTTACCAGGGAAGAGTGCAAGGAAATGAGCCCAAAACAAACGTTGACACTCAGACTGGAACTGTAAAGAAAGTGAGAAATGTCATGGATATGTAAACCCAAATAGAGGGAAGTCTCAAAAATAGGTATCTGATAATTTTAGTTAACATACCGATTTCATCTGAAGCGCTGTAGGGCAATTGTCATCCATGAACATGCAAAGTAAAAGGCCACAATCATAGCCATTGGGTTGATGAGGTGCTTTCTGATATGAGATACTGAATGATGTGAATGAGAAGGTTTTTGGGAAGGCAACAGCTATGTCATCCGCAAGGACAATGTCAAGCGACTCCATCTACATGAAATTGAAAATATGCGTTAATGCTTATCGTGATGAGTGGAATAAAAGGGGTAACGCAACGTACCAACTTTCGAACTTGGTTCAATCGTGTCAGATCACCCTTCCTACGGGGTGGATTGGAGTCCCAAATTTGGCAATCCCGTTTGTTAAGGTCAAATACCACTAAATACCAATGGTTGCGTAGATCATTTATAGGAATGTAAATCTAATATGTGGACGAAAATGTCATTATAAGTATACATATTACACAGTATTAACAGGAAATAATAAAGATGTACGAAAAAATCCACAACAGTAATCATGTGTCACCTGTTGACATCTACGAAGATCAGACATATAGGACTCCCGCAATTTTAAAAGAGATTTATTTAAAGAATATTGTTCCCCATCCACACAAGTGAATACAGAGTACTACGTATGCAAAACGTGAGATATATATCGATTACATCTTCCATAACATAAAATATGGGAAACTATAAACATTTAAGCAAAGTAATGAATAGAAGTATACCGCATAGTTCGTAGGCAAGAACCAGCTAAGTTATGACCTTTTTGACTTGAACACCATAGTTTTGTACTCAGGAATAAGATTAATAATCTGAAAAATAAAATTCTGCATGAGTAAAGGTAACTTACCAACAATACAAAACAGTGACCTTTATACAATTTATACAAGTCATAGGCTATAAGTTGAGAAGGTCATTAGCAATCAACCTCGCTATCAACAAACTTGGTAGGTTCTAATGTTCTGAAACTTTTCCGGGTTACTTGCAAATGCCCAAGATCGACAATAACCTCACTGCAATTTTGGGAACAACAAAATAACGAAACTAGTAAACATCCAATAGTGGATATAACTAAAAATAATTGCACAGTATAGTTTAAATTCATGATTAAACTAAACAGAATGCATACTTACGATGATGGTAGGTTTTTGTCAAAAATGTAGGTTATCAAGTGCTCATCATATTTATTCAATTGAATGCCTATTTGGAAAGGGCCATAGCGGTACTTTGTTGATGCGTTTACAGGAACAGCAATGTACGGTGAAATTTGATAGCGGCTCGGCTTTCGTTTCGAGTTTGATCTTGTTTGGATTACTCTTCGCTTGTTTGAAGATTGTGACTCATGTTCCAAAATATCATCTTTCAAAGTATCCTACAAAACAATTGATTGTCAAATGAAAGTGTGGTTTAAGTGTTATACAATTTTTATTTATATATAGCAAATATTTAAAACAAACTGGATAAAACCTCATCTACTAACGAAGGAACGGTAAGGACCGCAGGTACATGATACATACCAAATCCCCTGATCATGCATGGGTAAATCACGTGTATTCCCATCTTCTAGTGTTGCCTCAGTATGTGATTTCATCCAACTCGAGGTGGATTTGGAAATGTTCTTTTCATGTTGGGGTGATGTTTGGGTTTTATTTGAAGATACCTCAACAACTGGATGTTGTATTGTAGGAATAGAAACATGTCGTGATGGTGGTGGGGGTGGAGAATTTGGGGTAGGATTTTGGGGCCTGTCATCCTTGGATTTTTGATGGCTGGTTGTGTTATGTAAGTCCTCATCAAAGTTCTTCTCCTCCGTCGAACTGAATTTCACATATAGGAAATTGACCTTTGTTCGAATATCATGAAGTTCACTCTTCAATGTATCTTGAATTTCTTTGACCACTTGTAGGACATCATGAACACCTTTCATGTGGGCATTATTGCCGGTACCAGGTTCTTGATTGCCATGACTGGTTTCTCCATGTGCAGCAGCACCATATTGACCTTCTGATGGTGATGGTTGCTTGAACGAATCCTCAACGGAAATCTGAATCATTTTAAGAAAATATTTATGTCATGATGCATGAACTTTAAGTTAATTAATGTACATATAAATTGGGTAGAAAAATAACAAAACGTATACCTTGTTACTTCCAACACCACCTTCGGTCTGTAGACGGGTTGCGCACTTCTTTATCTTGACATTTGTCCAACAAACGACGGGTGTTAATGCTTTATCCACCATCGGAGGGTTCCATTGAAGTGAGTGCAAATAAAAAAAAACTATAGCAAAGAAACAAGGTTAATAATCAGTTCAATATGAATTGATACAGTGATATTTCATAATAATAGATATCAAAAAAATTCAATAATTTTTACCTCAAGAAACAACACACAACCGGAAATGGAACTTGTCTTCAACCGTTGCCTGTTCTTCACATATTTGTCAATCCCTTTGCAAAGTGTGGATAAGCACCAACTGGACCAGTTTTTCATACCAATACTTCCAACATCCCCTAAAGGAATCAAGTACCCCGTCTGAACATAATCGATAGCTGAAGGACAGAGGATGGTGCCCAACAAAAATAAGCACAATATCACTTTGAATTCATAATCAGCCGTGGTCATCTCCTCCAGGCTATGTTCTATGTCTTTCAAGAAGATGCCATGAGATGTAATAGCAAACTTTGATTTCCAATACTCAAAGTTAGGGACATCTCCATATATAGAAATCTTATCTCCTTGGTCGGAAATCCCCAAAACTCGACCAAATACGGAAGAGTTTATGACAAACCTCCGGCCATGTATATCAAGTGCACAAGCTTTTGTATCGAAGTTATCGACGAGCCATCGACAGATCTTCAGCCGTAGACGCCCACAATCGAGGGCGAGTAAGTTTCCAAACCCCAAGGCATGCACAACCTCTTTCTGCTCTTCCGAAAGTTTCTTCACAATCTGACACCACCGAGAGGGCGTACACCTTGTGTTGATGGTTTGATCTTCATGCCCGGGATGGTTTGGTGTGCCTGGGATTTCTTCATCCGTTGGAGGCAAGTCTGAGTTGTTGGGGAAGTCATTATCACGAAGGTTAGGTTGCACAGCTGTCACATTTCTTGCTGCAACTTCATCCACATCAAGTTATCGGAATTTGGCCTTCTCTTCAATTGGTAACAACTTCCATGTTTTTCCAATTTCAATTCGTGACTACAAAAACAGAACATGAAAGAATATTATGTTCATCGTCACATTATCAACAAACAAAAATAATAGTTATACTTGATGTAAATGTATATAACCTTTGAGTTCCCATTAGCATCTTTCTTTTTGCATTCCGATGCACTAGAAAGATAACAGGCAGCTGTTTAGTATACATTGACAAGATAGATAGCAAGTTAACAAACTAAAGTAAAGCATATGATAAAATTTACGTACAAATAATTAATCCATGCCATCCTTCCAATCTTCGGTTTTGACAGGTTATTCGTGGATGTTGAGCTGTTGGAACCACTATTCTTCTTCTCACGAATAACTTTTTTCACCATTTTCAGTCTGTACATCAGTGATTATAAATGTCCAGTCAATAACATGGATAAGGAAATGAATTGGTATATGAATTAATTACAAAATCCACTTGGTTATCTTAATATATTATGCATATTTTGAACTAGATTACGGAGTAGCCTTCTTGAAATCCAAAAAAAATTTCTTTCACTGACGACTTTAACATTATGTTTGTTTTTAAACCAAAAGAATAGTCATGTGTGACGCAATGTGAAGTACCTTGGATCCAAGGTCCCTCTTATTCTCTCACACCTTCTTCCCTTTTGTCTACATACCTTATTCTGCTATGTTTAAACTCAAATACCCACATTATATCCAAATAACTCGAGCATGCAGGTACAACCACAATAGAATGAACAAAATATGCATTATAACCAAAATGCAACTACAAAAATGTAGCTCTAATATATATAACAGAATGTACAAGAGAATATATATAGAATGTACTAAATAGCATAAACGGAACAAATGGACACTAAGTACTTGGCATTGTATCACAAATGTACTCTACCAGCAATTCCGAGTATGAGTAACTTTGAGTATTCCAGCCGATATACTTTGTGACCAATATAGAATATAAAATATACAATAGTAAAAAAACTTGACAGTTAAATAACTTACATAATGCGGCTACCAGGACGTTGCTGTAACAGATTGAATAAAGTGCATGGGACAATATACAGAAAATTGAATAGCATAATTGGAACAAATGGACTATAAGTACGTGGCGTTGTCTCACAAGTGTACTCTACCGGCACAATTCCGGGTAGGAGTAAGTCTGAGTATTCCAGCCGATATACTTTGTGACCAATACAGAGTAAACAATGATAACGTAACTTAACATTAAATTAACTTTCAACTTGCAGATACCAAAACATAGCTCTACTGTAGTATATAAAATAGAATGTACTTAATAGCATAATTGGAACAAATGGACACTAAGTACATGGCGTTGTCTCACAAGTGTACTCTACCGGCACAATTCCGGGTAGGAGTAAGTCTGAGTATTCCAGCTGATATACTTTTTGACCAATACAGAGTAAACAATAATACCGTAACTTAACATTAAATTAACTTTCAACTTCCAGATACCAAAACATAGCTCTACTGTAGTATATAAAATAGAATGTACTGAACAGCATAATTGGAACAAATGGACACTAAGCACGTGGCATTGTCTCACAAGTGTACTATACCGGCACAATTCCGGGTAGGAGTAAGTCTGAGTATTCCAGCTGATATACTTTGTGACCAATACAGAGTAAACAAAAATAACGTAACTTAACATTAAATTAACTTTCAACTTGCAGATACCAAAACATAGCTCTACTGTAGTATATAAAATAGAATGTACTGAATAGCATAATTGGAACAAATGGACATTAAGCACGTGGCGTTGTCTCACAAGTGTACTCTACCGGCACAATTCCGGGTAGGAGTAAGTCTGAGTATTCCAGCCGATATACTTTGTGACCAATACAGAGTAAACAAAAATAACGTAACTTAACATTAAATTAACTTTCAACTTGCAGATACCATAACATAGCTCTACTGTAGTATATAAAATAGAATGTACTGAATAGCATAATTGGAACAAATGGACACTAAGTACGTGGCGTTGTCTCACTAGTGTACTCTACCGGCACAATTCCATGTAAGAATAAGTCTAAGTATTCCAGGCAATATATTGAATGTATAACTTGTATCAATCTAATTGTATCACGAGTATAGTCAGTTTATATTACAAGATCCAACTACTCTTAATTTTAAACCGTGACATAATAGTTCAACCTATATCAACCTAATATATAAACAACTTCAATTGAAATGCTATTTCAATTTATATATATTAAAACTATAATGAACCCTCACATCAAACACAAATCCTAACTATACAAACTATTATACTTAAAACCCTAACTCTAAATTCACATTTTTACACATTATTATATAACAAGTGGATTTCTTGAATTTTCATATCCTCCACCATATTTGTACCCAAAGCCTTCTATTGAATTCACTTATAATTCCATATATATATATATATATAGAAAACACCAAATACAGTACAATGTTTATAGATTCCACACAACATAATTATTTCACAACTAAACATAACTGAGCGTAACTGATTTCATAAATCATATTCCCAAAACCTAACATTGGCATCCATTAGTATATAGTCTTCTCATGTGTTTTATATTTCATGTGTAGGATTTGTTCTCATTTTGTTTAGATGTTTTAGATTAACATTTCAGTTCTGTAACAACTTATCACTATTTTTTTTAACAATGAAATTATATTGCAAAAGTAACAGAAAATAAAAAACAATGGAAGCACTGAATCGGTTTTATGAAATTATAACGCGACATTTCATGAAAGCTTGCCTTTTAATGGTTGGAAGTTATTTGTATTTTCCAACTTACCTTCCAATGGAAGATGAATGACCGTTAGACTATGAGATTTTTTTTGTCTGATTTTCAGGAATTCAAAGCGAGACACACATGTATTTTCCTGTCACATTTGTAAACACAAAGATTTGTAAACACAATTCTAAAGAAAACAAAATTATACAAACAAAACAAACTAAGTTGTATCGGTTATTGAAAAAGATTCATTGTTGATGCTCTACTTACATGCCAACACTGGTTTGTGGCTTCAAAAATATCTCAATGCACTATTCATTTATCTTAGTAGGTGGTGTAAAGAAAAACTAATTATAAACATAAAATTATTTATACAAAACCCAAATCTTCAAACTAAAGAACTAAAAATTACCTTTCACTTTTGGATTACCAAGATTGAGATGAACCCAAATCGACCCACCAACAAACCCAGATTGTATTTTCCTATCACATTTGTAAACATAAACATTTGTAAACACAATTCTAAAGAAAACAAAATTATACAAACAAAACAAGCTAAGTTGTATTGGTTACTGAAAAAGATTCATTGTTGATGCTCTACTTACATGCCAACACTGGTTTGTGGTTTCAGAAATATCTCAATGCACTATTCATTTATCTTATTAGTAGGCGGTGTAAAGAAAAACTAATTATAGACATAAAATTATTTATACAAAACCCAAATCTTCAAACTAAAGAACTAAAAATTACCTTTCTCTTTTGGATTTCAAAGATTGAGATAAACCCAACTCGACCCACCAACAAACCGAGATTGATCACCAGTCGCAATACCCGGAGCACTCGACAATCTATAGAGAGATACAGAGAGAAATAGAAACCTAGATGGAGAATGAGAAGGAGATGAAGGCTTCGAATCAGAGGAGAGGAAGGATTCGAATGGGGGTTCGAATGAGAGGAGGAAGGGTTCGAATGAGAAGGAGATGAAGGCTTCGAATCGTTCGAATGGGGGTTCGAATGAGAGGAGGAAGGGTTCGAATGAGAAGGAGATGAAGGCTTCGAATCAGAGGAGAGGAAGGGTTCGAATGGGGGTTCGAATGAGAGGAGGAAGGGTTCGAATGAGAGCAACGGTTCGAATAAGAGAAGAGGAAGGATTCGAATGAGAGGAGACAGATGCAGAGTGTTTTGTTTGAGAGAGAGGCACAGTGTTTTGTTTGATTTGAGTTAGAAACCGGTATTAAAGGTTGTGGGTGAAATATTCTTTTCTTATTTCCTATTTTAACCGGTTTATTTCTTTTTTATGTGGTGTTGTACGGTATAACATAAGTTCTTACTTGTACCGTAGCAACCCCCATATATATATATATATTAATAGGAATGTTTGATTATTCAAAGATACTTAAAAATGAAATTGTATTGTTAATATTTTTAATAGGGGTGTGTAGGATTCAATTCAATCCAATAGGATCCACTGGATTGGATAGAATTTGAGGATTTGAGGATATGATTGGATCGGATTTTGAATTTCCATATGAATTTGCCAAATCTGCCGGATCCGCCAAAATATAAGGTTTAATTTATATAGGGCTAAATAATTTTATTTTATACAAATGAATATTGAGCAAATTTTGGGTACTATTTTATTTTGTTATGTTAAAGGGTCAACTTTTTGGTGATTTTATTTTGAGTGGAAGCATTTGCACCTCTTAAAAATTGTATAAGTAGTATATTTTTTTAAACCCAATAATATCCTTAAGTAAAATTACTAAGAGGACTAAAATTACTAAGAGGAATATTGCCAAGTTTATAATTCTATGCTTTTTTGCACCAAAGTATGTAATAGGACAAAAATGTCATTGACTTCACTTTTCTTTCTTTTTTTTTTTCTCTCTCAAAAGAATAATTTTTTTCCTACACTTTTTCACAAGAAAAATGAAGAATCTCTCAAGAAAGTTATAGAGATTTTGTGATTTCATCTCTTTTGTAAGTATTTGAGACAAAGAAGAGGAATCGACGAGGAGAGGGAACAAAAAAATCACAAAAGATGAAAATAAAAAAAACGAATCTGGAAAATTTTCTAGAAAATAAGCCTCAGATTCAATAGAATAAGTCTCGGATTCAAGGAAATATGTCTTTAGGATTTTTTTTTAGTCTTTACAAGACTTATTTTGTTCTTTTTGAGGCTTACTGGGTATAATTCTAAAAAAAAAAAAAGCCAAAAAAAAAAATGTTGGCCAATAACTCTTGGGTGACCTACCGAGACTTATTGCTATAGGTGCTTGAATCTGCAATTAAATTTGTAATCGTCTAGCAAGCACTAACAACCAACAAAGAGAAAGAAATAGAGTAGTGGTCGAACCATAGGAGGGGATGGTCCCTCTGGGGGACTTTCTGACTCTCAAGTTAGTATATTGCATGAGATGAGTAAAGTGAAGCAAGAAAGGATAGTTAAGCTTGTAAAGTAAACCAGTTTGTTGGTGTGTGTCGAGCGCATCGGGTCGACTGTGTCACGTCGAATGCTATAAAGGAACTAAGAGTCCCTGTATAATGATTGAATCGTTCTGAGAGTTAGATCTAGGCAGGCCTAAGTAACTATCGTGTTGAGTTTACTGAGGGAGCCGAGAGTCCCTAGTAATGGTCGAGTCAAATCGAGAGTTAGATCTATGGGGTCTAGATAACTGTTGCGTCGAGTCAAATGGAGCAGGTGAAAGAACCCTTGATTGGCAAGATGTTTGAATGAGCGTCGTGTAGAATGGAAATGGAGCAAGGAAGCTCTAGCTGGTTGTCGAGTCGAATGCTCGAGTAGCTGAGGTAGACTTAGATGAAAAAGAATAAAATGATTATAAAGTTAGGAAACTCTAGTAGCTGCATCGAATAGAACACTTCAGCCCTTACCTTAAAGTATAAAAGAGAATATAGGAGAGAGTAAAGCAGAGTTTCTATAAGAGTCTGAGTGGAGAAAGCCAACCCATTTTCCAGATGAGGGGTCTAGTATTTATAAATGGGGAAGTGAAGAGTTGATCACATTTGATATCCTCGAGATTCATGGTGATGTGAACAAGATATCAAGGATCTGGTATTTGAATCCTAAAACCATCTTCAGCTGACTCAGCCAAAGCTTGACTGGGTCAAGCTTTCGTCTGTTGGTTGTTTCATGACTGCCAGATTGGGCCTTAGTGGGTTGCCCTGACCCAAACCTCGAATTATATATGACCTGGGCCTTATTCGGCTTAATCAAATTGTCATTTTAGGCATAAAATAGCATTGAGCCTTAGGCCAAATTTTGACCACTATAGTTAGCCCCCCACTCTCTATGTGAATGTATTCACTAAAGAATGATTGAACCTATCCTTGAAAGCCGGATATGAACTGAACTCGACCTGAGAAATCAACCAATATTGGTCGAAAAACTGATTAGTAACATAATTTGAACCAAACATCAATGAAATGTGTTGAATTAGTGTTGAGACTTAGACCCCTTTTTCGGACTTATGGGTAGCTATGATCAAATCCCTTGATCCTTGAATGTCAGATTGTTACTTGGGCTCGACCTACATCTAAAAAGGTTAGAGCCTCACCATTGGCCGTTGTTAGCCAATGGGCCCTTCATTGAATTGGGTCAGTAATGTTCTTTGAAAATGAACCGGAAAATTTAAACCAATTAGAAAATAAGAAACTCGACATTAAAGATTAAATGCTTTAGAAATGAAATTGTTTAAGATGGACAGAGTTCTAGTTGTTATTGATTTCACATCCATCTTGAGTCCGAAGTTTGTAAGCGCCAAGTCCAATTATCTTTGCGATCTGATAAGGTCCCTCTCATGTGTCCAATTGTGTCACTTGACACCATTCCCTAGTTGCTTAGTGTTTTGAAATACTCTGTGCAGGACCCAGTCACCTTCTTTAAAGGTTCGAACTTGAACATTTGTTAGGTTTTGAGCCATGTTGGCATAATTACATATCAAAACGATATTTCCTTTGTATTGATTAGTTGTCTAGGCTCATGGTTAATCAAACTTCAAAGAAGATTGGCAACTCATCAAGTAAAGTGAAGTCTTCAAGAGGAACAAGCTTTCACTAATACAAAAATGTTAAAAGACATCACTAAAAGACATCGGTTTTTGGTAACCGATTTAAAAAAAACTTTTAGACATCAGTTTTTTATAAAAACCAATGTCTAAATGCTTGTTTTTAATATCGGTTTTATAAAAACCATTGTCTTTTCAACGCAATATTTAAGACATCGGTTTTTATAAAAACCGATGTCTAAACATTTTTTTTTAATACTCAACGTTATTAAGTGTGCATCTCTAAAAATACTCAACGTTATTTGCTCAAATTTTGACACAAGAAAGTAGACATGCAAAAAAACACTTTTCAATCAGAAAATATTCCAAAAATCGATTTGGAAAAGTGTGAAAATGAGCGATGAAAACAGCTCACTCGCGGATTCGCGGATTCGCGAATCGCTTATGACCTTTGACTGAATAATTGATCATAACTTTCAAAATACCAACCAGAAATTTACGTTATTTATACCGTTGGATTCGTATCAAAAAATTGAATAACCCAACATGACAAAAAAAATTGTTTCCTTGCCAAAATATACAATTTTAAGGAAAAAGTTTGCACAAAAATATCTCCAATTGCTTCAATTCTGACCTTTGACTGAATAATTGATCATAACTTTCAAAATCCCGCCAGAATTTTACGTTCTTTATACCGTTGGATTCGTATCAAAAAATTGAAGAATTCAGCATGGACAAAAAAATTTATTTCATTGCCAAAGATACGGTTTTAAGGAAAACGTTTGCACAAAAATATCTCCAATCGCTTCTGACCTTTGACTGAATAATTGATCATAACTTTCAAAATACAATCCAGAATTTTACGTTCTATATACCGTTGGATTCATATCGAAAATTTGAAGAACCTAACATGGACGAAAAAATTTATTTCCTTGCCAAAAGATACAGTTTTAAGGAAAAAGTTTACATAAAAATATCTTCAGCAGAACACAAAACCACACAATAAAAAATGAAATGAAAAATAAACCCACCAATATTTTTTTTTTAATATATATATGTTTGTAGTAGAAATTAGAATTTTGATTAGTTGAGTAAATTTAAATTTATCAAACAAATTTTTTTTTTTTAATTTCTAACAACTCATATAGGTTATATATAAATATTGTACAAAACACATCCAATCTTGTAGTCAGGCGGTAAAGGCTTTACCATTTTGACTTTGAGGTTGCAAGTTCGATTCCTCATAATGACAATTAGTTTTCATTATTATCAGAGGTGGGGTTGGCCAACGGTGGCCGGATGGTGGGGCGGTCCGGCGACGGCGGGATTAATTTTAGTAATATATCAATTTTACATCACAGTTTTTAAATCGGTTTTATATAAAACCGATGTGTTTTCTCTTGTTTTTACATCGGTTAAAAACCGATGTCTTTTGTGTAGTATTTTCTAAATCAGCCAAAAAGTCATCTTTAAAATTTCAATAACCGATTTCTTCCATATAAAAAAACCGATTTCTTTTGTGTTTTTTGTAGCAGTGTTTATAGCACATCAAAGGTATATCTAGACCTCATTCCTCTTGCAAGGCGTTTAGGCACACACAAACATTGCATTCATATGTGTCCTTGCATCATTGTGCTCAATTGGTATAACACATACACACACATAATATTGTATGCACATGCATTAGATTTAAATGGATAAATTTTGTAAAAATGCATGTTTTAGGAATATCTCTAGGATATGGCATACTTGTGTGTTGTTGTGTTTGTTTGTTTGTGTTTTATTGATTTCAAACTTGAATATGTTCTTATATTGTTCCTTATTGAGTTCTAAACATTTTGGTTACTCATTCATAAGTTTTCGAGTTTCGAGTTGGAAGTTACAAAACTTTTCATGTGTTTAATGTTCATGGTTTTTGCCCTTGTGTATCGAGTCGAATTCTAAGTTTTTGGTCAAAGTTTCGTAGTCTTCCATGTGTGTGAGAGAGTTACGGTTCATAATCTGAAAATAGATTCAAACTTAAAGTTCAAAGGCCGGAGAACGGTCGAAGAACATGAAAGATGCGTGAGAGTGATGAAAGGGAACAAGGAGTGGTTAATTACCAAACCCCTCTTCTATCGTGGAGGCGCGTGTCCTCCACGGGAAAGCCACCATTTTGCCCCCGTGGAGGCTACATGCCTCCACAAGAAGCCTAGGTGGCATGCTCCCTTTGGTTACCCATTTTCCCCATCTCTCCACATCATCTCCCTCTTATCCTCTCTTTTAAATACTTTATCCCTCTCATTTTTTTTCATTTGTAGAAGACTAAGTACATAAATTTTTCATATTTTTCTTTCAACTTCAAATCACCATAACTCACTCATTTCTTATCGAAATTGAGTGATTCAAAATGGAGAAGTTTCGTCTTGAAGTCCTCTATCATATCTAAGTAATTTCGAAGTCTTTTGTTCAAGTAGTTTTGGTGTTATTCACCATTTTCTTGGCTGCAGTCTTTTTCACAAGGTATTTGATTATCTTTTGATTCTAAACTTTTAAATGTTCAATTTCCTTGGGTCTTCTTCTCATTTTAGTGTATACTACTTGAAAAAATGTTGATAAAAGATAGAGCTTCAATTATAAGCTATATTTATCTATTTAGAGACTTGAATGTGATTTAGGTTTTCTTAAATCTAAAATTTCACATGTTTGAGAGTTGTATTGTGACTAGCTTATAATCTAGGGCTATTTGTGCTTTAATTGATTTTATTTTGATGATTGATAGTCTTTATATGTGCTAGGACTTTTAGTTGAATATATTTAGGATTAGCACATTTAATTTTATATTTAGAGTCTTTTGAGATTTAACTGATTATTTTATGAATATGTGCTCTAAATATTTTCTAGAGAATTTCATTGATAATATCTTATGATTCTAGCATTTTTGGTTTTAGTTCTAAAGTCTTGAATATCGTGCTTAATGAATATGTTATGATTCAAGCTTTAGTTTGCATGAACAATATCAAGGTTTTATTTGTGCATTGAGTAGAATTGCATATCCTAGGATTTTGTTCATGTATAATGTTATTGGTAAAATCCAGAAGGTTGACAAGTCAGTATAATTACTAAGAAATGCAGTAATTATGTATGCCGGGTCATCAAAAGCTAGTCAAGAAGGACCAACCCGAGGCGACCAATAGATAATCTCGAGACTCGGTCAGGTTTAGCCAAGATGGTCGGGGAAACTGGCCGATCGGGTAAATAAAATCTGATCAAGATAAAAGAAATCTGGTCTGGTTAGAAAGACGATCGGCTAAGCAACACATGGGTAGTAATAAATTCAGAGTGTCCACGACTTAGATACGTAGAGAAAGAACTCACTTAAATAAGGCATCTAAAAGTACACACTGATAAGGAAACAAGCTTTTTTAAAGATATCAGAGTCCAAATCTGACAAGAAATCGAACTCACAGAGCGGAAAAAAAGGTAAAGACGACTTCGATAAGACAGAGTCCCATTAAACCTCGTCAACTTTCCTTAATTTGTTCATCAAGAATTAGTGTTCTATACACATATAAATAGATCCTGAAATACCAATGTAACGGCTAAGGTAACAGTACGCAAGGGAAAGAGAGAAACTGAGTGTGTAACCAAAATTATTTATAGTGAAGGTTTTTTCTTGCCGTAATCCAGCAACCGTGGTTTTTTCCCTTCTTTGGGTTTTCCACATAAAATCTTTGCTTTGTGTGATCGGTCTCTGTTTCTGTTTTATAACTTGTTTATTAATTCGCATAAGCTTGTTGGATGCATGGTTAATTCTAAGTAGTCTAGAAATCACTGTTAACAATTGGCACTAGAAGAAGGGGGATTACTTGCAAAACTTAGAACATCATAACTCTGTAAACTCTGTGAGCAATGGCAAACAGAAGAGAAGGGAGTCAATCCCCGCGTAATAACAGCACCCCACGCGGTGTTAACTTCTCTGATCTAATAGACACTAACATCGTTAGGAAGGATCTACCGTTCACGACCCCGATATCAACTGGTCAAAACGTCACAACCTCCACAGACACCTCTACAAGGATTTCCCTTGATACATTTCGATAGATCTAGGAGTCCTTACGCCGAGTCGTTGATGATGCAGTTAAGTTGGGAATCAATATAACGGCAACTACCAACTTAACGTCCCTATATCAACTGTCCACTTCTATAGTGGCCCAGGATCCCAAAGTATGCTCTGATATCGTTAGTGTGACTCTAGATGCATCACGCAAGGTTGGAAGAGATAGAGCGGATCATCATGGGAGAAGCAAGGCACCTTCAAGAGAGAGATGATCGCCAAGATGGCCAGAGCCCCATGAGGGATAATCGCCATAGGCATGGGGATCACTAGGGACAAGAGGACCGAAACGAAGGGGATCATGGAGATTATGACCTTTAAAAAGATGCGAGGAGATATGATGGCAATGGAATAGGTTACGTCCGAAGAAGATCTTGGTCTACCTCGAATGATGAGGATATCCCACCTAAGAGGCATCGAGAGACCAGTTTGAAATTCCTACAAGGTTATACTAAACAACCTAGATGGGGGGGGGGGGGGGGGGGGGGGTGAATAGGTTGACACTGTCTTTTTTAAAAACTCTTTTGATGCTTTTATAAAATGGTAGGTAAGCATGCAAATTAACCTTTAACATGATTGTTATTAGGTAACAACTATCAGATGTAAACTTAAAAACACCACCCTTAGTCTATAAACATATAGCAATAAACAATGTATCTCATATAAAGTATATTCAATGCAAAACAAATCCACAAGTTGTACTTTGAATATTACAATGTAAATTCACTAAGTAGAACTTTAAAACTTGATATAGAATTTCACAAGATACAATGTTCAAACACTACAAAAGATATAAGAGACAAATATGGATTTAACAAAGAATGTTTGCAACTCTTTCTCTACAAAAATCTTGTTTACAAGGATGTGAAAAAATGAAAATCTTAAACAAGATATAATTGATCACATATACAAATATAAGAAGATAGAGATAGAGACATTTGACACATCATTTTTGAAACAAATGCTCGGTGTGTATAATATTAATCTAGAGGGTGGTGAATAGATTTTATCAGATTTTACCCAATTTTCGAGTATGGTCAAGATTACAAAAATACCCCTAGTAGTCAATATAATATAGCAAGTGTAATATGGTGCGGAATATAAAATAACACTTGATATTTACGTGGAAACCCTCACGTGAAAAACCATGGGCTAGTAAGTGAGTCACACTCGAACCTCGAATCCATTAAATGTGTTAAAGATTACAACCTAATCCCAGTATATAATCACACACCTACCTAATCCCGGTATAAGTGATCTTAGTCCAATCGCTTGTGATTTACGCAACCTAATCCCGGAAGTTACACAAGTCTTACTTCTCAATGAAGAGATGATACAACCTAAGTGAATATATGAAATACTCAAATATGCAACAAGAGCTAGGTAACCCTATATGCTTATCTAGGACGATGATATAACAAGAAATACAATCCTAGATATCAAGAGCTAATTGACATGTCAAAAAGCTTAGCTAATCATAGATTATGCAAACCTAGAAAGCTATCACAATACAACTCTCAAACATTCAAAACACTAATCTCAAACTTGTATCTAAGATATATATGAATAACATACAAGTGAAAAATGAGATTGCTTGCAAAGAAAGACACAAAATATGTAAGATATAAGTGAAAAACTTACCAAGCAAAGTGTGTTGAAAAATCCATGCAAAATGATATCTAGATGATCAAGGATGATGCTAGATGATGATTGATGATCATGGAATGATGTTTGAGTAATGAAAGGTGAGTTCTTTTGTGAAAATTTTCTCTTGGAAAAATATACTAAGTAAAAATATGCTTTTGAACTCTCTGAAAATGACCTAAGATGAAATAGGCATATATATAGGGTGTCAAAATGAAGTGGTATCGTTTTGATAAGTTCCCCTGTTTTTACCTTGGGCGCTGTACAGGTCGCTGTACGTAGAGCGACTTGTACAGTGCCTATCTGGGAAAATGAAGAACATTCTTCATTGGTGCTGTTCGAACATCGCTTTTGTACAGCGCCACAACTCTATTCTCTTGGGAAAATAGAGAGTCGCTATACGTACAACGCTATGTACAGCGCTTTGTACAGCGACTGTACAGTGACCTAAGAGCGACCGATTAAAATCGATCAAGTCTGTACATCGCCAAACCCATTTCCATCAGGTCTGAGATGGGCGCTGTACGAACAACGCTTTGTACAGCACCATACACAATGCATGCACTCCTAAGTCTTTAATATGACATGGCATTGGACATACAAAATGCAATCATATGAACATGTAAGAAGAGAGATTAATGAACATTAATGCACACAAATTAGACACACAACATACAAGAATTAAACGTATGCATGGTTTGTGAGTGTGTGCAACTATCTCTTCAAATGCAAGTAAGCACTTAGAAATTACCTTTGGTGCTTATCAATGATGAGGTCTTCAAAGGGCATTGAACTTGAACCTTATACCTAAGCTACCCTTACAATGAACCCCAATTGTGGTTTGTCCACGAAATCAACCAATCAACAAATGAGACCTTACAATCTCTCCCTTCGGTTATTTCGTGATAAAACCACCACTCATATGATTCTCACAACAAAATTGAAGCTACGGGATTAACAAAGATATTTTATATTACAAAGAGATATTTAAAAAGTAAAAACTTCAAGTCTTCAATCTCTTATAGAATTATCAACCCTTCAAAACAAAAAAATTACACTTTCCAAAGCAATTGTATGTGAGATGATCAAGTGAAAATAAAACAAGCATTTGCATTTAAGATTTTAAGCACAACATCATGTAATGTATGTGTATGCAATGCTCCCCTTCAATGAATAGTCTCCCCAACATGCACAATTGCCACTACAATTGTAACTCCCTTTACCATATTCTACTCCTTATTTTTGTCATGATATAGGCAAAGAAGTAGTCCCGAACCGGGTCACTTCTAGCAAAGAGAGATAGTAGCATACAAGATATTTGCATAATAATATAAGTCACTTTATGCATCTTAATTAATTAAAGAGAAACAAAGAGATTTATTTGATGAAAATGTGTGAATCAAACATGCTTTGCATACAAGACATGTAGCATTCAAGTCCAAAAAACAATGGTATTTGGCAAAGCAAATGACAAAGGTTTCAAATAAGAATTCAAACCAATTTAACCATTGTCATGAGAAAAGCAAGGATATAGAGATTTCATTGATTTCAAATTAAAAGCACTATATCCAACTTTATAAGCGAAACATGGCATGAGCGATGTTGCACCCTATTTGATTTTTCCGGATAAGATATCCGTATGATAGTAGCCATGTTCAACCAATAAAGAAAGAGAGACATTTGGATTTTAAAATCCTTTGAACGGATACAAGATCCTTTATTCATTTTGAGTCTCATAAGCTTTTCACACAAGTTTTGCATTTATATTGCAATCATCAATTCATGCTTTTTCATTTGAGCATGTTATATGAATTTCATGCATTTTCATTTGAGCATGTTATATATGAATCATCATGTCATGTATGAATCATCATGTCATGGAGATAACTATAGGTCATTCAAATTGTACTTCCTAAGTAGATCTCTTAGTCCAAAAATGCATGTTTGAACATAAATATGACATGGATTGTAAACAAGCAAGGTTCACACTTATTGATTGAAAACATATATACATATGTGCAACCAAGCTTACTCAAGCAATTAAGAGAAAAGGCATAAGATATTTCAAATTTTTACAAGTCACAAGAATGCAAAATAGCTCTCTTTGCTTGAGTTCCCCATATGGGGCCAATCACAAAATACATCACTCCACAAGACATATCCTAATAGATCTACTAAGTGTTTTAAATCGAGTAGCATCTAAAGGTTTAGTAAATAAGTCTGCAAGTTGATCATTAGTACCTACATGTTCAAGTATTATGCATTTATTTTCAACAAGCTCTCTAATGAAATGATGGCGGATGTCAATATGCTTAGTTCTAGAATGTTGCACCGGATTCTTGGAAATATTAATGGCACTCATATTATCACAAAAGAGGGTAAGTGTACCTTGGTTGAATCCGTAGTCGACTAGCATTTGCTTCATCCATAGGAGTTGTGTCCATCCATTCCCTGCGGCTATGTACTCGGCCTCGGCCGTGGACAAGGAAATCGAGTTTTGCTTCTTGGAAAACCAAGACACCAAGTTGTTGCCTAGGAAGAAGCAACTGCCCGATGTGCTTTTCCTATCATCACAATTTCCTGCCCAATCCGTATCACTAAAGCCTACAAGACTAGCATTAGTGTCAAAAGAGTACCAAATCTCATAGTTGGATGTCCCATTCACATAGCGAATGATTCTCTTTATGGAAGAGAGATATGACTCCTTAGGATCCACTTGGTACCTCGCACACACACCCACACTAAAAGAGATATCGGGCCTACTTGCGGTCAAATAAAGCAAGCTACCTATCATGCCCCAATATAGAGTTTGTTCCACACTTTTTCCACTTGTATCCTTGCTAAGCTTCAAAGTGGTGCTCATGGGTGTATCACAATGTTTTGCATTTTCAAGACCAAACTTTTTCACTAGGTTTTTGGCATATTTGGCTTGGGTAATAAAAATCCCATCATCTAATTGCCTAATTTGCAAACCTAAGAAGTAA
The DNA here is from genome assembly GCA_008009225.1 of Acer yangbiense. Taxonomy (NCBI): domain Eukaryota; kingdom Viridiplantae; phylum Streptophyta; class Magnoliopsida; order Sapindales; family Sapindaceae; genus Acer; species Acer yangbiense. The sequence continues at coordinate 41,582,826 of CM017771.1, read as the reverse complement.
CTAAGCTCACAAACAAGACTCATCTCAAATTCATGAGACATAACATCAACAAATTGTTGGACCTTGGTGTTGTTGGTAGAGCCAAACACTATATCATCAACATATATTTGAGCTATAAAGAGCTTATCATTGTCTTTCTTGATGAATAACGTCTTGTCAACACTACCCCTTGTGTAGTCATTGTTAACAAGAAATTGAGTGAGGCGCTCATACCAAGCCCTCAGTGCTTGTTTCAACCCATAAAGAGCCTTCTTGAGGCGATAAACATGGTTAGGGTGGTGAGCATCCACAAACCCCTTGGGTTGTTCAACAAACATTCCTTTTGCAAGAAGCCATTGAGGAAGGCACTCTTTACATCCATTTGGTGCAATTTGAACTTGTGCACACAAGAAATGGACAAAAGAAGTCTAATAGACTCTAAGCGGGCAACGAGAGCAAATGTCTCCTCAAAGTCGATACCCTCAATTTGATAGTACCCTTGTGCAATAAGTCTAGCCTTGTTACGCACTATGTTGCCATCCTCATCGAATTTGTTCCTATATATCCATTTGGTGCCTATGACATGTGTGCTTTTAGGCCTAGGAACTAGAGTCCAAACCTCATTTCTTTCGAATTGGTTTAGCTCTTCTTGCATGGTAAGAACCCAAAATTCATCATTGAAGGCTTCATCAACCTTTTTTGGGTTCAATTTGAGAGGTGTAGCATGTAAAGCTAATGAGATTAGCAATTTGACGCCTAGTCCTTACACCCTTATTCACATCTCCAATAACATCTTCTTGGTTATGGAGTCTTCTAACCCATGGAGCGGATTCATTAGAGTCCACGAGAGGAACTCTATCAAGAGGTTGAGTGGCCTCTTCATCAAGGTTGGACGTCCCACCATTAGAAGTCTCTACAACCTTCTCCAAGGGAGAGTCATCATCTAAAACTACCTCCTCTTCATGGTCATTAGACTTGAGCCTTGTATCATCAATGACAACATTGGATGATTCCATGATAGTTCGAGTCTTCAAATTGAAAACTCTATAGGCTCTACGATTCAAGGCATAGCCAATAAATATAGCCTTATCACTCTTAGCATCAAACTTTCCAAGTTGATCACGGTCATTCAAAATGTAGCATTTGCTTCCAAATGTGTGGAAGTAGCTAACATTTGGCTTCCTACCTTTCCATAACTCATAGGAGGTATTCCTAGATCCGGGCCTTAGGAAATCTCTATTCCCTATATAGCAAGCCGTATTGACGGCTTCAGCCCATAGATTCTTATGGACATTGTTGCTAAGCAACATCACACCGGCCATCTCTTGAAGGACCCTATTTTTCCTCTCAACAACTCCATTTTGTTGAAGTGTCCTAGGAGCCGAAAACTCATGGGAGATGCCTAAGCTATTGCAATAGCTTTCAAAGACGGCATTCTCAAACTCCCTCCCATGGTCACTTCTAATCCGTTTAATGTTTTTAATGTTTGAATTCATTTCATTTTGTATTTTAGTATAAAGCATTTTAAACTTGTCAAAAGTTTCGGATTTTTCTCTAAGAAAATATGTCCATGTGAACCTAAAGAAATCATCAACATAAACAATAATGTATCTCTTTCCACCTAAACTCTCGGTTTGCATAGGACCCATAAGATCCATATGGAGAAGCTCTAGGGGCTCCTTGGTGGAGAGATACATGCCATTTTTGTGCATGCTTTTGGTTTATTTTCCTTGTTGACAAGGTCCACAAACACCATTGGCTTTCTTCCCAAGCTTAGGGAGGCCACGCACACAGTTGAACTTTCCAAGGGTTTGTAAATCCCTAAAGTTCATGTGGCCAAGTCTTTCATGCCACAACTCAATTTGCTCATCCATGGACACATTGTTTGAGACTATTCTAGCTTCAAGACAATAGTAATTGTCGCTAGATCTCATACCTTTTAACAAGGTTTGTCCATCGGGCAATAGGATAGAGCAATCATTTTTACCAAATAAGACGGAAAATCCTTCATCACTTAGATATGAAATGCTTATCAAATTAGCTTTCAAGCCATCAACAAATAAATCATCGGACAAAGAGGGTAATCCGGGAATGGAAATGGTTCCTTTCCCTACAACTCTCTTTTTTGATCCGTTACCAAAAGTGACACATTCTCCTTCCTCCATAACAAGAGTCTCAAAGAAACTCTTGTTTCCTGTTATGTGCCTAGAGCACCCATTATCCAAATACCAAAAATTAGAAGAATTAGCCTTTAAGGCAATTTGAGCAACATGGCAAACATTTTCATTCTTTCTAATCCACCTAGGTAAAACATTTTCTTTCCTAGTGGTCTTTTGTACATGGGCTCTAGATGTCCTAGGATCATGCAAATCAATCTTATCATTCCTGGAACATGCATCATGGCTCTTTTCTTTTTCTTCTCAATCATGCTTCTAGTTTTACACGTTTTAATATAACGAAAGCATCTTGGTCTAATATGATCATCAAAACCACAAAAATGACATGTGGGAATAAAATAAGGAATCATACCTTGTCCTTGTGCATACAAAAGAGCTTTCCCATGTCTTTGTGGTTGAGTAGGTTCAATCCATCTTCGTTGTTAAACTGGTCTAGCTTTAGCTTGCACGATTGATCCCTTTCCTTTATAAGTCATATGTTGAGGAGTGTTAGCTTGAAGAGCTCTTGTAGGTTGAGCTTAAGGTTGCCTTCTTGGCGCCACCTTCACTTGTGCACTATTTGAACATTGTCCTAGATCAATTTTCTTCCTAGGAATTTGCACCTGTGAAACTTCTTTGTTGCCCAAGCTCTTGACAAACACGGTCTTGTTAGAGGTTGAGATTTCCTTACCATCTTCATACCCTAGACCCTTCTTGTCACATGGACTCTTTCCAACACTAAGTATGTGGTTAAGCCTCTTGGTGCTAGAAGCCATCCTAGATAGTGACTCTATAGCTTCATCAAGTTCCCTATTCAAACCTTCTTCATTCCTCTTAGATAAGACTAACTCATCTCTTAACTTATCTTCATTCTTTGTGGATCTCACTACTTCTTCACTTAATTGGTCTATATGAGTTGAGAGCTCTAGGTTTTCGTCCTTCAATCTCATAATTTCTCTCTTGTTATTCAACCTTGAATTCTCAAACTTGACCATGTAGTCTCTAAGATCCATCATATCCACTTTTCCATTAGTGGAGTGAGATGAATAGCCATAATCACTTGAGTCAATTTCCTCTTGACTCTCATTCTCTTTTTCACTAGAACCTTTGCTTTTGTGAGAGTAGGCAAAGGCTATGAAGTTAGCCATAAGCTTTTCATCATCCGAAGACTCATCTCCCTCATTGGAGTCATCACTTCCACTCCATGTGGCAGCCATCACTTGTCCCTTTTTCTTGTTAATGTGATTAGCACATTCTGGGGCAAAGTGACCTATGCCACCACGTTCATAACATCGGACCCCTTTCCTTTCAGTCTTCTCTTGCCTAGGCTCAAACTTCTTGAATGGAGTCTTTTTCTTGAAGTCTTGGCCCTTGGATCTGAAACCCTTCTTCTCGGACTTGTAGAATTTCTTGAACCTTCTCATCAACAATGCCATTTCTTAGTTCGAGTCATCATTCTCCTCCTTCTCAACTTTAGAGGCTTTCAAAGCAATTCCTTTTTGCCTTTTAGGAGGTGTGGAGGTAGGACTCTTCCTAGACTCAAAAGCTAGAAGCCTCCCAATCACCTCACTCAGCTTCATATCTTTGAAGGTGCTATTCTCCTCTAAAGCTGTCACCTTAGACTCAAATCTATCGGGGAGAGATCTCATAATCTCTTGCTTGATCCTCCTATCCGAGTACGGGTCACTAAGTTGATGACTTTGGTTAACTATGTCCATCAACTTGATCTCGAAATCGTTGAAGCACTCATTCTCCTCCATCTTAAGCATCTCGAATTGAGTTTGGAGAACTTGAAGCTTGGTGTCCTTCACCACTTCGGTTCCCTCATGTGCAATCTCTAGGATGTCCCATGCCTCCTTAGCTATCCTAGTATTTTGAACCAATTTATATTGATTTTCATCCATTGCACATAGGATGGCATGCATCGCCTTCCTATTCCATTTTGATGCCTCAAACTCTTGCGCGTTCCATTGCGCCTTAGGCTTGAGCACATCCTCTCCCCCACCCGTAGGAGTCATCATGGGTGATGTGTAGCCGTCTTCAACCGCCATCCAAGCCCGGTCATGGATTTGACATATGTACGCCTCCATCTTGCCTTTCCAAGAGGCATAATTCAACCCGGTAAGAAGTGGAGGCCTTGTGCTAGAAGCACCCTCGTTACCACCACCATTTCTACTGTTTCCACTCATAGTGTTTATGAATGAATGAAATGAATGTAAATGTATGAAATGAATGTAAATGTATGAATGATCAACAAAAAAAAAAAAATGCAAAATGCAAAACACACCAAAATGAGCTAAGATCACCTAAGTAAATCTAAGAATCCGCTCTGATACCAATCGAAATAAATACTCGGTGTGTATAATATTAATCTAGAGGGGGGGTGAATAGATTTTATTCGATTTTACCCAATTTTCGTGTATGGTCAAGATTACAAAAATACCCCTAGTAGTCAATATAATATAGCAAGTGTAATATGGTGCGGAATATAAAATAACACTTGATATTTACGTGGAAACCCTCACGGGAAAAACCACGGGCTAGTAAGTGAGCCACACTCGAACCTCGAATCCACTAAATGTGTTAAAGATTACAACCTAATCCCGGTATATAATCACACACCTACCTAATCCTGGTATAAGTGAACCTAGTCCAATTGGTTATGATTTACGCAACCTAATCCCGGAAGTTACACAAGTCTTACTTCTCAATGAAGAGATGATACAACCTAAGTGAATATATGAAATACTCAAATATGCAACAAGAGCTAGGTAACCTTATATGCTTATCTAGGATGATGATATAACAAGAAATATAATCCTAGATATCAAGAGCTAAATGACATGTCAAAAAGATTAGCTAATCATAGATTATGTAAAACTAGAAAGCTCTAACAATACAACTCTCAAACATTCAAAACACTAATCTCAAACTGGTATCTAAGATATGAATAACATACAAGTGATAAATGAGATTGCTTGCAAAGAAATACACAAAATATGTAAGATATAAGTGAAAAACTTACCAAGCAAAGTGTGTTGAAAAATCCATGCAAAATGATATCTAGATGATCAAGGATGATGCTAGATGATGATTGATGATCATGGAATGATGTTTGAGTAATGAAAGGTGAGTTCTTTTGTGAAATTTTTCTCTTGGAAAAATATGCTAAGTAAAAATATGCTTTTGAACTCTTTGAAAACGACCTAAGATGAAAGAGGCATATATATAGGGTGTCAAAATGAAGTGGCATCGTTTTGATAAGTTCCCCTGTTTTTACCTTGGGCGCTATACAGGTCGCTATACGTAGAGCGACTTGTACAGCGCTTATCTGGGAAAATAAAGAACATTCTTTATTGGCGCTGTTCGAACGGCGCTTGTACAGTGCCACAACTCTGTTCTCTCGGGAAAACAGAGAGTCGCTATACGTACATCGCTTTGTACAGTGACTATACAGTGACCCAACAGCGACCGATTAAAATCGATCAGGTCTATACATCGCCAAACCCATTTCCATCGGGTCTCAGATGGGTGCTGTACGAACATCGCTTTGTACAACGCCTTACACAATGTATGCACTCTTAAGTCTTTAATATGACATGGCATTGGACATACAAAATGCAATCATATGAACATGTAAGAAGAGAGATTAATGAACATTAATGCACACAAATTAGGCACACAACATACAAGAATTAAACGTATGCATGGTTTATGAGTGTGTGCAACTATCTCTTCAAATGCAAGTAAGCACTTAGAAATTACCTTTGATGCTTATCAATGATGAGGTATTGAAAGGGCATTGAACTTGAACCTTATACCTAAGCTACCCTTACAATGAACCCCGATTATGGTTTGTCCACAAAATCAGCCAATCAACAAATGAGACCTTACAATATTTACGTGGTAAAACCTGATCGAGTCAAAAGTGGTATGATTTTGGCCCTCATTCTCATCTCTTAATGCTTGATTCTCGGGCATTTCCTGGTATTTAATGTCGTTAAATCAAGTGTTTCAAGTTTATTTAGGCCTCAAGGGCATTTGTGAAGAAGATGAGGAGTTTGGTGAAAAAAGGAGCACAAGGTGGCAAAACAGGGCATTTTCGCCCTTTTGATGAAAATATGGTTACTATGACGGTAGGGAGATATAAATGAAGCGTAGCTGTCCCATGGCTACAGAAAGATTATTTCCAAGAGCAAAACTATTAGGTGTGGTGTTGCCACGAATGTTGCCATGGCGATAGAGAGTTTTCCCCAAAAGAAGTCATGTCGCCACGAGACCAAGGGCGACCTCTCCAAGAACAAAATGGCAACACACTCAAATTCCCCAGGGTCGCTATTTGCACCATGGCGAAAAAGATGAAAATGGCTGCGATAATTGAATCTCAAATTGTGTAACCGCTTGCCACCACAATGTCCCCATGGCAACATAAATAGCGACATCTTACCACATCAGATTTTCAAGCAGTTATCAGTACGATTCCAAGGGCCACTATAAGTATTCTTCTTCTCTCACTTGATTCAGGATCCAAGCATTACTTAAGCATGAAATTTACAGAGATTAGATCTAGTTTCTCTCTTCCATACTTCACTCTTTCAACTTCCTCCATTCTCTAAACTTGTACTACATTTTCCATCTAAAACCTCAACACCAAATCTTAATTACTTCCCCCAACCATTCCTCTTTTCCCATTCTCTACACCTCAATGCCTTTGTCACTCACCATTACACACCAACCTATCTAGACACATCATCTTCTACCACTCTTTGCACTAGAAGCACCCAAGGAGAGGAAGAAGCAAGCACTAAAGAAGGAGGCCCAAGAGTAATTTCCTTATCTATCACTTCCTTTCTATTTGTTTATGACTATGTGTAACTAAACCCCTAATCTAGGGGATAGATGTTAGGAACAATTGGTTGTGGGTATTTGCTAAGCTTTTTATAATTGAATCTCTATATGTGTTCTAATTCACTTTATATTTAGATCCTATTCACTATATGATTTGCTTTGTATATCACTAGTAGATCATAATCTTGTGTGGGATAACTTGTTGTAAAACCAATCTTGGATTGACATCCTTGATTGGTTAAAAGCATAGTGATTAGGATAGGTTAGTGGTGGGAATATCAACCCCATTAATCTAAACCTTAATTTGTAACTAATTGATCCCACCTTGACCCCTTATCCTTAATCGGTTAGGCATCTTGGTGGGAAGATGCTCAAGGTTTGTAGTGATGACCCAAGCACATCTTAGAAACCAAATGGTTAGTATATAAGAGATTGGTCATTAAAGAGACTTTGAAAGCATTACCCATTCCCACTTGCAACTCCATCTATTTCCTAGCATCTATCTTAATAGTTTAAATCCATACTCTTATTAAGATTGTTGAGTCTTCTATTTGTTTTATCACTTTTTGTATGTTTATTTTACTTGCATTTTTTGTGTTTATGACACCACACACTTATCCATTTACAATGATTTATTTTATCGCATTGGAGATTAGTCAATCAATCTAACACATTACTCCATCTCCATGTGAAATGAATCTTGCTTACCACTTGCTAAGAATTTATATCTTAAAGGATTTTTAAGTGGCTAAAACATGGTTTTCAAAAGATCAAATTAAAGCATCATTTTGTTGAGTAGACAAATGATGCTTATCAAAATTGGCACCGTTACTGGGGAATGGTAGCAATTGTTAAATTGATTGACTTTTCTTTGTAGTTTACAACTTCTTTAGACAGCTGACTAACTTTTACCTTCTCATAATTATTGATAATATTAGTTGTTTGTAGATTTTCATAGTTCCTTTTACCTTTTTCTTGTGTTTTCTTTATCTATTCCATTTTTAGGAGTTTAAGTGCATGCACGATAGGAGATCCTTAGGAAGAGGATTGCATCCACCACGGGAAGAATCTAGCTATGTTGGAAGGATTGTGAGGCATGTTGAAGAATTTCCAAGGCAAGCTCCAGATATGGAAGGATAGGAACTAAGGTGGGATAATGAGGCTCCTTCTAGAGAAAAAAGTGACCCAAGAGACTACCACTAACCAAGGCCAAAGGATGGCCATGGGGGAGTACTTTTTGCCCACAATTGGGAATCAACCATCACCAATTGTCCTGGATCCAGTTGCACCGAGGTATGAGCTTAGGAGTATGCACATAAACCTACTACCTTCCTTCTATGAGAAGTTGAACGAAGATTACTTGCAATTCATGAAGGAGTATAGTGTAATCATCGAGACGTTCCAATCATGCAACACTCGAGGGAGTAACTTCACATGAGGTGTTTCCAATATTGCCTAAAGGACTTGGCAATTAAGTGGTTGATGGGGCTTAGGCCGGGATCTTTGACAGGTTAGGACCAAATTTATGGCGTATTCTTCAATAGGTTTTTCCCTGTTAGGAAGGCTAAGGAACTTAAGGTGAAGATAGCAGACTTTAATGAGAGTGAAGGGGAGCTTTTTCAGGAGTCTTGGGAGAGATATCAACTCATCTTGGCCCAATGCCCTCCTCATATGTTTACGGAAGAGTACAAGGTTTCTTCATTTCAAGGTGGTCTCACACGCTTCTCTCAAGTGTTGGTAGATAATGCTTGCGGAGGCTCTTATGACACAAAGACCACAACTGAGATATATGAGATGTTAGCACAAAACTCTCAACAAAGGAATGCTAATAGTGTTTGAGGAGGAAGGTTCGATATGAATGCAAACATGGAAACTGCCATCGAGATCTCTAGGATGGACAAGAAGATGGAGTCTTTGACATCTTACATTGAGAGCATGGGATTTCCTAAAGCCGGAGTAAAGATGCTAGGAAGACAAGAGGCTAGCTCTAGTGATCAATTCAATGATGGTGAAGGATTTAATGACATGAATCAAGGGCAAGGGCAAGAGCAAGAGGAGGTTCAAGCTATGGGTTTCCAAGGGAATAACCTCTACTCAAACACTTACAACCCGACATTGAGAAACCATCCCAACCTCTCTTGGTCCAACAGCAACAACATATTGAACCTATAACATAGGAACCAATAAGGCGGATACCAACAATAAGGAAGGAACATTCAAGGTGGAAATCAACAAGGTGGATACCGTCAAAGAGAGCAACAAGGTGGATACCCACAAGGAGGAAACCAATAGGCAGAAAGTCAATGGAACAACAACAATAATGCTCAATCTAGTTCATACCAACCTCGCTGTAACATAGATGAAGAAATGAGAGGGACGATGCAAGGCTTCCAAAGAGTCAAACACACATTGACAAACTTTATGCAAGCTAGTGGCCAAAGGTTTGGCAACTTAGAGGCATCGTTTGGAAAGTTGGAAACTCTAACGGGGCAAATTGCTGAAGCCCTCCAAAAACAAGAGAAGGGGAAGTTTCCAAGCCATACCGAACAAGCAAATGAGGGGAATTTTGTCAATAAGGTTGGAGCTAGAAATGAAGCAATGATGTTTGAAGAAGCATTTCCAACAAAGGTTGATGATCCGGGGGGTTTTGTGATTCCTTTATCGGTTAGAGATAGTGAGTTGCTAAGGGGAGTGCTTGACTTGAGAGCAAGCATTAATATGATGCCCCTATCAATGTATGAGAAGTTAGGTTTGAAGGGCTTGAGGCCAACCAAGATGAAGCTTTTGTTAGCGGACCAAACTTCTCAAACACCACAAGGAGAACTAAAGGATGTTCCGATCCTAGTAGGTGAAGTCATCATTCCGACCGACTTTGTGGTGTTGAATGTCGAAGACAAATTCAACAATAATAGGAAGTGGAAAGTTATACTTGGTAGACCTTTCATGGCTATCGCTCAAATGACAATCGATGTGTGCAAAAGGTGAGTCGTTATGCACTCATTTGAGAGAGAGCTTAAGATTGATACCATCACATGCAATGATGATCTCAAAAGCATTGAGAGTTGCTATGTGGTGGATGTGCAACCATCGAAGAACAAAGGTGGAAAAGTGAGTAACTTGGTTCAATTGTATGAAAAGAGTAGCCAAGAAGATGAAGAGAGTATAGGTGATTCTGAGATTGAAGGGCTCAGAAATGCCAATCAAGAGCTCATGCTTGAAGTAGAGGTACTTAAGGCGGAAAAGTATGCTCTTGAGAAGAAAGTTGAAGACTTATCCAAGAGGAATCACAAGCTTAAGAAGATCAATAAGTCTCTTACCAAGGAGAATGAGTCAACGGTGTAAGAGCTTGAGGACTTAGCCAAGCTCATCGAGGAATTTGAGGAGGAAGCCTCAAGGAAGATGAGAAAGACCCTCATGAGTATTGATGCCAAGAACAAGGCAATAGAGGAGGTAAAAGAGAAGATGAGTAAGAAAGAGGCGGCATTGAAGATTGAAAAAGTAAAGGAATGCGACTATTTGGTGGATATAGATCGGATGGAACAAGCCATCAAGACACTCACCAAGGATGGTCACTCAAAGCCTCCACCTTCAACACAAAAAGGGAGAATTCCTTTCTTTTCTATATCTTGTTATTTTTGTCATAGGAAGGGTCATGTAAATTCTAGGTGTTTTGAATTTTTGAAGCATGCTAATCATGAACATGCTAGACCTAGGAAGAGATCTAACCATGTTAAGAAAATTTGGGTTAGGAAAGATTTGGTAGACCAAGTCCGGATTGAATCTAGGGGACCAATTTGGGTAGTCAAGAAAAAGATGAATGAATGCTTGGGTAACCCTTGTGATGAGCATCATGGTCCCAATTTGCATGATAGGATGCGATAGTGCAGACTTACACTTTTTACGTTTTTATTCTTTGAATAAAAATTTGTGTGTTTTGTTTAAATTCTTGTTATGTGTCTTTTGCTTGTTTTAAGCTTTCTAATAAGTGCTTCTATGTCCTTGTTATTGCATTTCATACTTATGTTGTGTTTAGTGAAAATATTGCAGGAATAGGTTCTAAAATTTGCTCAAGATGTGATGTAAAAGTGATTGTCGCTGTTTGGTCGCCCTAACCATGCATCGACAATGCAAAAGGCGACACCCACTTACAAAGGAAACATTGTCGCCATGACAAAGGGCGACAAAAAGGAGTGACACAAATAGTGACAGGATACCTGATAGTGTCGCCATGAGAAATCAAATTGTCGCCATGAGAATCCAGTTATCGCCATGAGAAAGCGACAAAGCAATTACTTAACAAAACGACAGCGTTTTGGGCTGTCGCCATGAAAATGGCGACATTCTAAATGGCGACCTAGGGCAAACAGTGATATATCAGTTGTTCCAAGAACAGAAAGCGACATCTCCAAAATACACAACAACAACTCAAATTTCTCTCAACTCTTCTCAACCGTGGCACGCACGAAATCATCGAAATAGGTAATCCAACACTCTAGTATTTTGATTTTTCCATTCACATTTGCTGAATTTGATTTGAAGTGATTAGTGCCTAGGATTGGATTTTGTGGATATCTTGGTTACATTGGAGTAGTTGTGGACTTATGGAGTGATTGTGATTGATTGAAGAGCGTTTTGGGATTATGGTATTATTGGTGGAGCGCCGTTATGTTGCCGGATTTTTGTTTGACATATCAATTCCGAATTTGTGATGAAAATGCCACCTAAAATAAAATTGCCAAGTAAGGGAGGCAAGGGTAGTAAGCCCCCCACACCAAGGAAGCCAAGTCAAGCGGCTCAGAAGAAGACAGGTTCAGAGTGTACATTGAATAGGGACTTTAATGACCGAATGGAGATGTTTAGTGAGAAGAAGATTTGGCCTAAAAGGGGGATTAAATTGTCAGATTTGGTAATCAACCCCATCCCGGCGACAGTAAATGATAGGGGATGGGGAGGATTGGCAGCCATTCCTCATATGTACAGTCAGAGGCTTGTGAAGGAGTTTATAAGGATTCCCATATATTGATTGGCTTATTTCGTGGACAAACCACATGTTGGGGTGGATTGTGTAAGGGTAGTTTAGGTGATTGAACTTCAAGCTCAAAGGCCTTTTCAAGACCTCAAGGGACAAGCACGCCAAAGGTATAATCTTTAGTGCTTAGTTTTTTCTTTGAAGAGATTTAGTTAGCACACACACACTTAGCATACTTGTACTTGTGTGTATTCTCTTCACATGACACATTTCACTCTTGCACTTTGTTTGATGTATCTTGTTGTGTTTGTGTGTTGTGTAATCCGTTTCCCGAATATGTTCGGAAACGTCCGCGCTTGCATGAATGTGTGCTTGGTTTTGTATGAAGACCACTTAAGGGGAATGCTCTTGGCTTCTCCTTTAGATTCACCAATATTGGTGAATCGGTGGTTTGATCAGCGGCTTGGCCGCCGAATTGAAACCTCTGTTTCAGTCCAGAAAGGTTTGGAGTGATTCTGCGATTAAGATTGGCAGCCCCCGACTGCCGTTCCAAACCGCCGATCATACTTGATTGATTTATTTCTCGGGTTTGATTTATTTCTCGGGTTTGATTCTACAGTTGGTTCGGCGGTTTTGAAATCACCGATTGAAACAGCCGGTGTTCCCCTGCCTTTCTCGGGAGCCATTTGATGGTTGTAAACGGTAGCCTGGCTGCCGAATGAAACCGCCGATCGTGCTTTTTCAGGGGCAAACTTGTCTTTTCACATGCTCTATTTTTCATGCCTATAAATACATCACTTTCTCTTGTTCTGAAACATGACTCTTTGATTATCAAGAACCCTATATTTTAAAGAGAGATTTTGAGAGAAAAAGCAACCAAGTTTGCTCATTTAAACACTCAAATACATTCCTTTATGCATCAAAGTTTATCTTGCATTCATCCATGAATGGGTTTGCATCACCACAACTTGCTTGGTAAGATTTTGATTAAGTTCATCTTATTTTAGTATTTTACTATCAAGCTATTCTCTTTTAATTTACTTGTATGTTTTTTGATCATATGATAAATACAAGAATAGAGAATTAATTGTGATGAATTGATTGAGTGTTGTATTGTGATAGCTAATTAGGTTTTTGTTTAATCTTGATTAGCTAAGCTATTTAACATGTCATTTAGCTATTGATATCTAGGGTTGATTTAATTGATTATATAATCATCCTAGATAAGCATCTAAGGTTCCCTAGCCTTGTTTGTTATTTGAATATTTATACATATTCACGTAGGTTGCATAATCTCTTCATTGAGAATTAAGTCTTGGGGCTAAGATTGCTTAGGCCTCAAGCAATTGGACTAGAGCCACTTTTAAAGGCCCGTGTGGTAGAAGTGGGGGGTTATTGACCGGAGTGTTAGACGAGGTCTACATAGGTTGTAAACTCCATTTCAATTAGTTAATTTCGAGGTTCGAGTGTGGCGCACTAAACAGCCCGTGGTTTTTCCCAGTGGTTGGGTTTCCACGTATACATCAATTGTTATTTAATTTCCGCATTATATTACACTTGCTTGTATTTTTGACTAGTAGGGGCATTTTTGTAAAATTGACTTGCATGTGAAAATTGGGTAATAATAGTTAAAATCTATTCACCCCCCTCTAGATATATTTATCATACACACCGAGCGTTTATTCGTTCCTTTCAGAGTTCTATGCGGGGATGAACCCCCGGGGAGTTCATAAGAGGCGGTCCAGTTTTAGTTAGAGGGGTCCCCGTTCATATGAACGTCGTGGACATTAACATTTATTTTGGGACCACGCTTTTGGATTTTGAGAAGATGCGGAAGCGCATGATAGAGGGGATCACCACGAGCCCGTTGTATGTGAGAGGTTTGGTGGACTTCGCCAACACTTTGACAATCACTCTTATGTTACTCTGGATTACTAGGGGACACCCTCTCAGGCAGTCCAACTTGAAGATTGAGCCAGCCTTTAGGGGCAGCCCATTGATGTAGGTGTTATAGTGAAGATGGAGATTCAACGAATTATGTGGAATGAGTCAAATTTAGACATTCTTCTTTTCCCGTGCATGATTACTGAGATGTGTAGATTGGCGGGTGTCGATATATCTGAGGATGCTCTTAAACCCCCTACATCTGATATGGATTTGTCTACATGGCGTTGCTTGTTAAGCAAGTGTGGAGTTAAGATGACCGGAGACCCGGAGAGAGTAGATCGAAGGTCAGCACGAGTGCCGAGGTAGATTTTGATAGAGGAATGGCGGATGATGAGCAGGATGAGCATAATGATAAGGACAATGGGCCCCCAACTGTTATTGATGGTAAGAGTTAACCTTTAGGTGTTCGGATTCTGGATGGTGTGGAATGTATTCTGGCGGCCTAGGTTAATGATTCCGATGTTCTACACACGGATGCATCGGCCTTGGCGATGAAGCAGGAGACCTTGGAGAAGAGGCAGACTGATATTATTGACAGGCAGAAGACCTTGGAGAATCTGATTTAAGATTTGACCAAAACTGCGGTTACGGGCTTCACAGAGCTCCGACAGGAGTTAAGACTCACTCCATATGTTAAGAGATCGAGGCAGACTGTTGATCCAGCCATTGCACATATTCCTAGTTCCACGGTCACCAAAGAGACTCCTAGTATTCCAGCCACCATACCAGGGCTTGGTACTTCAGTTGCTCCTAAGATTGCACTTAATCTAGTCCTACAGACTGCATGTTCTGCCGAGGAGAAGGTTGCTCAGTTGGAGTTAGCCTTAGCTCGCTCACTTGTTGATCTAGGAGTTCGCTCTACAGGAGGTCTTCTCGTGGATGAGGTAGCAGCTCGTAAGAGATTAGCAGAAGAGCAGGCTCAAAGAGAGGCCGCTGTTAGAAAGGCAGAGTTGAAGGACCCAAAAGGAAGAGCGTAGTTGAGCCCACGCAGTCGGAGGAGGATTCCAAGTAGTTGCCACCATAGCCATCATTTAGAGATTTTTGACCATCACATGTGCATCATACATTTGACTTGGATATTTTGAGCACTATAGTTTATTTCCTTGTTTTTTATTGTTATTTCGTTATCGCATTCGTTTATCTTTATTTTTCATATCTTTCTCTTCTATTTCATTTTGCTCTTGTTTAGTTTTTGCTTAGAATAAGGGTGTGTTTTTGGATTTTGGTAGAGGATTTAGAATGCATGTGTTTATTGATGATTTTTGATTGATTTGAATATTAGAGATATGCTATTCTTGATTGAATATTCTTTTTGGATGAATTGTGCATATTAGGATGAGAGGGCATTTTGCCAAATTTTTTACATTAACTATTTTTGATCATATATGAATTATTTGCTTTGGATTTGTTGGATTGCACCTTTTGCAAATTTTTACCTCCCATGAACATTGAGGACAATGTCCGATCTAGGTTTGGTGGGTACATTTGTGCAACACCATTTTTGCTTATTTTGCTTGGCTTTAAAATTTTGAACCGAATTTTTCAAATTCTTACGATAAGACCATGATTGAGCATACTTTGCTTGTTGAGATTGATCTTTACATGAGTAGTGAGGAATTGTGCATCTTTGCCATTGTTTGGTTTAGATTAACATCATGCCATTTAGGGTGTCATTAAACAAAATGCGTTAATCTTTTTCTCATAATGTGGAGATTCCCGTGAGGATCACAAACACAACCTTAAAAAGCGTATTTTGAGTTGTCAATAATTCACTCTTTTAAACACTCACTCTCAAACACTTATTCAAGCATGTATGGGTCTCATTTGCACTTAAACGTTGCTTTCCATAGAATATTATGGACTGCTTGTGGATGCTTTATTTTTCTTTGTGAACAAGCCTTTAGAAGTGATTTTAGGCAATGCATGTGTAAACCACTAATTGGCCTAAAACACTCCCATATAAACCTATGTGTGTGCTCCTAAGCCCCTTTGAAGCCAAACACGTTTTAAGATTTTCATTCATGAACCACATCTACATGAACCTTATAGCCTACATAATTGACTTACCTTGACCAAATGATTTGCTAAGGCTTAGGGAATCAATGTATGATCTTATAGTTGAAAATGTAAAAGTGTGTACCTAGGCATGCAAATGTGTGCAAAAAGGCTTTGAAAAGAATGAAAGCTTGGAAAGAAAAAAGAAGCAAAGAAAAAGAAAAGTTGAAAAGAAAGAAGAAAAGCAAAGAAAAAGAATATGAAAAGAACAAGATTCGCAAAAAGAAAAGAAAAAGAGAAAGAGAAGGAAAAGAGAACCAAGAATTAGGCACAATTGGCCTAGAGAGGAAGTGAAAAGTGGAATGAGCTACTCAAATGAAAAATTAGAATAAAATGCACATATGAATTGAAATTGTAAGCCTAGACGCCTAGTGTGTGAACAATATGTGTGAAGCATTAGAACTCATAATTAGAATGTGTGTCTTAGTGTAATCATTGGGTTCTTTGTTATCCATTGCCCCTGTTGACGGTGAATTTTGGATCGTTGAAAAGTCAACCGCCAAACAATAACACGTAGGCATATCGAAACTTTAACTAATCTATGGTTGAATAATCAAAGCCTCTTTCCCCACGTGGATGCGATACGATTTGTTCGTATTTAAAAATAGTAATGTAGAAAAGCAGGAAATAAATAATAAATCAAACATAACACATGTTTTACGTGGTAAAACCCTAAGGCGGGGAAACATCCAGGGTGCCGGTGACGGCGAGAAGAGATCCACTATAAATAGAATAATTACACACTCAATACTCGCTTTCTCTCAGATAATTGTTTATGTTTCGTATCTCTTTTCTCATGTAAGTGTAAATTGCTCATGATGATCCCCCCGATATAATGAACACATGGATGTATTTATAGGGTTCGATCTAGGGTTGCGCTAGTTTCTGTCGTATAAGCGATAGACTCATTAATTAGAGTCTTTGTAGGATTCTGGTAGAGTAGACTGATTAGGACTCGTTTTCCCGTTTAGTGTTTATCCTTCTGGAAGCTTTGAGTTCTTTCCTTATTAGACTTTTGACACTAGAGAGGAAATAGGGATATTTCCTTACTTGGAGTGTGATTCTTAGATTTCGTATCTGAGTGGATCTCTGCTTGATAAGATGTATCTTGATAGGACTGTATTTCTTGTTTTGGCCAAGTAGTTCCTGTTTTAGCTGAGTAGATCTCGCCGAGTAAAGATCTTTGGCGAGCAGGATCTTCGCTCATTAATATTTCTTTAACTAGACGACTTTACTTGGCGCATACGCTTCTAACTTCCATATTTAGCTTTCTTGATGACGTGTCTAGACCTGGTGACGTGTCCTCGGTCAGCGTTCCTTTCATTGACTGGTTGACTTTGGATGACGCGGAATTACTGTACTTCCGTATTAACCGCTATCTTTGCTGACGTGTCATGCTGACGAAAATATACATACAACAATACCCCCATAAATACTTCGAGCCGAACAAGCAACTTGATCTCTTCATTCCTTCATTTTGGCGAGTAGTATTTATAATCATACTTGGCTTTTGGTTTTTAGGGAAATTCTTTCCCTCCTTTCTATCATTAACCCTCGTGTTCCCTTTTGAGTGCCAACTTCAGCATTTAATGCTTCTTTGCATGACCGCTTCTTCTATTGTTCTTCGCATCATTTTTTTTAGTACTTCTATTACTTTCTGTTTGTGCAAGTGTTTTGTTCACCACCATTCTTCTGACCGAGAAGTATTCCATTGTTCAATGCTTTCATCGCCGTGTAAATAATCTCCTTAAATGGCGAAGTCACTGATTGTGAGACAATTGTGATCGATGTTGCTGCTCTAGTGAAGTGTCGATTACTTTCAGTGTTTATTTGCCTTTTATTTGTCATTATCATCTTTACCAACGTGGTTGGTTGTGGAGTGGATGATGTCGTCATGGCGAGTAAAGCAGCATGATAAATAGCTGGTCAACCCGAGAAGGCTGCCAGTTGTGTAGTTTAGTTGTCCCAGTTTTTGCATTTATATTTGTTAGGGCCTTTCGGCTGATATTCTATCTTTTGCACTTCTTATGAGCCGCTCCAGAGGCTCGCTCGGCTGACAAATAAGAATTTGGGCTTTCCGGCTCAAGGCAGCCTGAGCGCTTATTTTGTACCACGAGGGGTCTTGACCGTACCTAAGTTTCTACCCACTTTCGAGGTTTTTACTTGATTTTTAGCGAGCCGAGCCAACCTCAAGGTGTTTGGCTTAGGTGGCCCGGATCTTGTATTTGAAAGCTTCCTAACTGCTTTTGTGTGCACTTGCTAATTTGAGCTTTGTACCTGCACATTTTAAACTTGACATAAATACAATTTAAGCAAAAAGGTATTTACCCCCTTTTCTTTTTGCTCAGCTACCATTGTTGAGTTTTTGGTTTAGGCGCAGGGCCTTTTTTTTGTTGTTGTTCAGCTACCACTACTGAGTTTTTGGTTTAAGGCTCAGAGCCTTCTTTGTTCAGCTGTCATTGCTGAGTTTTTGGCTTAGGCGTAGGGCCTTTTTTGTTGTTCAGCTGCCATTGCTGAGTTTTCGGCTTACTCAGTGTTTGTCGAGACGTATCTGACCATACACCAAGTTTTTAAGGCTCAAAGCCTTCTTTGTTCAGCTACCATTGTTGAGTTTTTGGCTTAGGCACATGGCCTTTTTTGTTGTTCAGCTGCCATTGCTGAGTTTTCGGCTTACTCAGTGTTTGTCGAGATGTATCTGACCATACACCAAGTCTTTAAGCATACTTTATGGGATGTCTCCCTCTTTTGCTTATATAGTTTTTAAGTGCTAGTTTTTCCAACCCCCAACGTTTCTTTCGACCACTATCTTTTGAGTGCTTATCCTGCACTTCGAAGGGTCACGCTTGCCAATGGTGGCGAGCACCAATTGGTCATTTTGCGTTTTTCTAGCTCAAGCCGCTATGACTAGTCTAGAGCTTGATATGTTTGTGGGTACAATATCCATGGATTCATGTTTGGTGCTTTGCTTATAAAAATACGTGGCATAATAAACAAGAAGTATATATTTTGATAGAAAAGCATACAACGTGTAGCTTATGATTTTAATTAATTAGCAACAGAAAAATAAGCATCCTGATATCCCATCAAGTTATTGAGGTGTAAGATAATGTAAGGTTTCCATTTGTTGATTGGCTCATTTCGTGGACAAACCACATGTTGGGGTTCTTTGTAAGGGTAGCCTAGGTATCGGGTTTTTGTGTTCGAAGCCCTTTGAAGACCTCGTATTGATAAGCACCGAAGGTATATTTCTTTGTGCTTACTTGTCTTGAAGAGATAGTTGCACACACTCACAACTCATGCATTTGTTTAATACTTGTAAGTTGTGTGTCTTATTTTTGTGCATTAATGTTCATTAACATCTCTTCTTACAAGTTAGTTTGATTGCATCTTGCATATCCAATTGCCTTGTCATGCTTAGACTTAGGATTGCATTTTTGCATTGGGCGCTCCCAGAAGCGCTGTACGAACAGTGCCCATTGAGCGCTGTTTAAACCTGATCGATTTAATTCGGTCGCTGTTGGGTCGCTGTACAGGCGCTGTACAAAGCGTTGTACAAAGCGCTCTACGTACAGCGCCACTCTGTTTTCCCATGAGAACAGAGTTGGGGCGCTGTACAAGCGCTGTACAAGAGGCGCTCTACGTACAGCGCCCAAGGCAAATATGAGGCCAACTTATCAAAACGACCACACCTTGTTTTGGCCCCCTATATATATGTCACTTTGACTTTAGGTCAATCACAAGAGTTCATATTCAGATTTCATACTTAGGATATTTTTCAAAGAGAAGAAAAATTCCAAGAACTCATTTTTAATCACTCAAACACTTTTTCATGATCATCAATCATCATCTAGCATCATCTTTGATCATCTAGATGACATCTTGCATGGATTCTTCATCATACTTTGCTTGGTAAGCTTTTCACTAATATCTTACATATTTTGTGTTTCTCTTAACAAGCAATCTCAATTAATTACTTGTATGTTATTTTATATACTTTGAATACAAGTTTGAGATTAGTATGATGTATGTTTGAGAAGTTGTATTGTGATAGCTAATTAGGTTTTGTGCTTAATCTTGATTAGCTAAACTATTTGACATGTCATTTAGTTTTGATATCTAGGATTGTTCTAATTGCATATTAATCATCTTAGATAAGCATATAGGGTTTCCCTTGCTCTATGTTGCATTTGGATATTCATATATTCACTTAGGGTTGTTATTCTCTTCAAAGAGAAAGTAAGTCTTGTGTGTAGCATCCAGGATTAGATTGCTTAGATCACAAGCAAATTGGACTAGGTTCACTCATATCGGGATTAGGTAGGTGTGTGATTACTTCCAGGATTAGGTTGTAATCATTTTGCACATTTAGTGGATTCGAGGTTCGAGTGTGGCTTACTTACTAGCCCGTGGTTTTTCCCGTGAGGGTTTCCACGTAAAAATCAAGTCTTATTTAATTTCCGCATTTTATACTTGATTTGTTGCTTTATCTAGTTAGGGGTAAATTCGTAATTTTGACTTAATACGAAAAATTGGGTAATAAGCTTAAAATCTATTCACCCCCCCTCTAGATAGTTTTATACACACCGTGCTATAATTAGTTTCAAATAATAACAAGTAATAATAATTAAACCAAAACGTACCTCCAAGCCCGACCGATTTTGATAATGTCATTAAGCACTTTCAAAAACACTTGGTCACTTACCGAACCTGAAGTTTAGTTGTATTGCTTTCAGATACTTTGACTTTTTTTTTTTTTTTTTTAGTTGCCGGGCGGAAAAGGGAATTTCATAAAAACCACTTTCACAACTGCGAATTTTCCTTACGGTTACATCTTCTGCTCCCATAGCTCCCCAGCAGTTGTTGCAAGTAGGTTTAGGCTTGTTAGAGCGCTTTTAACACCGCACCCACCCCATCTTTAAAGAGAAATACAACAAGTTCGTGCATGCTGCGGATTTGTATGTGACAATATAACAATATGAAGAAGTAGACATAGTTCAATATATCTAGATTAAAGAAATTATATGTTTCAAGTATCATAGACTCATCTTCGATCTCACCAATGTATTAGGCATATCAAATATTCCGAGTGTTAAATTTGGCAAAACTTATGCTCAAAAGACCGAATTTGGTTGAACTAAACTGTATTCAGTCAATCCAATATGGATTTTTAAATAACGGTTGACATAATATATTTTAATCATCAATAATAAAGATTGTGGCATACCTGTTGCCGATTGACTTGGCTTTGGTGAAGGTAATAGTGCATCTCCAAATCAAAGTGATTTGTACACATATTTAATGAGAATATCTATTTACAAACTATGTCATTTCTAATTACCTATTAGCTAATTCACATTATTATAAGTAAAAGTGACAGCATACCTCCTTGCCCGAACAATTCCGGTACTGCATTTAAACACTCTTGGAAGCGCTTTTTACCAAGATCAAAGCCTTTGAAAGTTCAGAAATAAACGCTCGGTGTGTTCTAAATATATCTAGAGGGGGGGTGAAGAGATTTTAATCGTTATTACCCAATTTTCGCATGCATGTCAAGATTACGAAAATACCCCTAACTAGTCAAAAAAATATAGCAAGTGTAATAAGATGCAGAGTTTAAATAACACTTGATATATACGTTGAAACCCAACCATTGGGAAAAACCAAGGGCTGTTTTGTGTGCCACACTTGGACCTCAAAATCCACTAATTGAAATGGAGTTTACAATCTATGTAGACCTCGTCTAACACTCCGGTCAATAACCCCCCACTTCTACCACCCGAGCCTTTAAAAGTGGCTCTAGTGCAATTGCTTGAGGTCTAAGCAATCTTAGCCCAAGACTTAATTCTCAATGAAGAGATTATGCAACCTATGTGAATATGTATGAATATTCAAATAACAAACAAGGCTAGGGAACTTTAGATGCTTATCTAGGATGATGATATAATTAATTAAATCAACCCTAGATATCAATAGCTAAATGACATGTCAAATAGCTTAGCTAATCAAGATTAATCAAAAACCTAATTAGCTATCACAATACAACACTCAATCAATTCATCACAATTAATTCTCTATTCTTGTATTTATCATATGATCAAAAACATACAAGTAAATTAAAACAGAATATGCTTGATAGTAAAATACTAAAATAAGATGAAATTAATCAAAATCTTACCAAGCATGTTGTGATGATACAAACCCATTCATGGATGCTTTCTATATAGACATAGAAGATGCAATATGAAATTTGATGCACAAAGGATTTGATTTGAGTGGTTAAAGGTGAGTTCTTTGAGAATTTTTTGCTTGAAAAAATATTCTAAGGAAAATATGATATTTTGAACTTAGCACATTAACCTAAAGTCAAAGAGGCATATTTATAGGGTATCAAAAGCAAAGTGGTGCATTTTGATAAATGACACAAAATTTGCCTTGGGCGTTGTACGTAGAGCGCCTCTTGTACAGCACCCATACTCCTAAAAATCACCTACTCTCACTAATGAATCTAATGTGATGCAAAGAGACGAGTATGAGCAGTGGAAGACCTCGAATGAGATGGCTAAATGGCTACCATCTTCGACGTGTTACAACAGCAACATGAAGGAATGTGGTCTGTTGTTGATATGATGATGTCTCTAGAAGAGATTCATATGGTTGGTAAAGTTGCTACTGTTAAGACCCGTCAGAAGGTCAAGGAATAACAGAAGAAAAAGAAACTTGGGCCTACCAAGAAAGAGACTACGAAAGTAACCAAGATTAAAAGGAAGTGCTTCTTTTGTGGTGAAAAGAGACATTGGAAAAGTAATTGCCCAAAGTCTCAGAATAAGAAGGAACAAGGTAATGTGAATTATCTTAAAACATGGTTACTGGCAGATTCTACAGATTCTTGGTTCTTAGACTCAGTAGCCAATAATCATGTTTGTTATTCCTTATGGGGGTTTCAAGAAAAGAGAAGGCCGAATAAGATGAAATCAACTTGCGTTTAAGCAACGGAGCGTTGGTGTCTACTAGTGCAGTGGGAGATATTAGAGTTAATCTAGATTCTAGTAGGCATTTAGATTTGATAGACATTTATTATGTACCTCAATTCAAGAGAAATTTAATTTTAGTTTCTTGTTCAAATAAATTTGAATATTTGGTTACTTTTAATAAATTTTTTTATTATTAGTAAGGATGACAAATTTGTTTACAAAGGTACATTGGAAAATGGTCTATTATATTTGCATAGAAATATCTCTCACTTGTTAGACACAGAATTAACGCAACCTAACCATAAAAGAGTAAAATTATCATAAGATGAAACCTACCTATGCCATTTGTGCCTAGGTCATATAAACCTTAATAGGATTAAAAGATTGGTTAGTGATGGACCTTTAAGTGACTTAAAGGTTGATGATCTACCAACTTGCGAATCTTGTTTGGAAGGTAAAATGACCAAAAGGTCGTTCAGGACCAAAGGCACAAGAGCCACTGATGTATGCGGTCCTATGAGCATTCAAGCTAGAGGTGGATATGAGTACTTCATCACTTTCACAGATGATTATTCGAGATTTAGTTATTTGTATCTCATGAGACATAAGTCGAATGCTTTTGACATGTTCAAAGCATTTAAAGCTGAAGTAAAAAAAAAAAAAAAAAAACTTGAGAAACACATAAAAATCTTGAGATCTGATCGTGGTGGAGAATATCTATCTGGTGAGTTTCAGCAATATCTTATTGGTAATGTGATCATTTCTCAGTTTTCTGCACCAGGTACACCTCAACAGAATAGGGTGGCAAAAAGGAGAAATAGAACTCTTTTGAATATGGTTAGGTCTATGTTGAGTTATTCAATGCTTCATATTTCTCTTTAGGGATATGCTTTACAAACTGCAATATACATTCTAAACGATGTACCATCTAAGTCGGTTACTCAAACACTGCATGAGTTGTGGACTAGGCAAAAGCCTAGTTTACAACACTTAAGGATATTTGGTTGTCCTGCGCATGTGTTAAAAGGGAAGACAGAAAAGATGGAGTCCCGTTTGGAAACATGCATATTTGTAGTGTATCCAAAAGAAACTAAAGGATATTATTTCTATAGTCCTTCAGATCTTAAAGTATTTGTTTCGACAAATGCTAAATTTCTAGAAAAGGACTATATGAATGATTTTGTGCCTAGAAGTAGAATTGTCCTGAATGAGATGTTAGGAGATACAATTCCACGAGAGGTTACACAACCTAACCCAATTGTAAGTTCCGATCCAACACAAGATCAACAACCTATCATTCCTCGTCGTAGTGGGAGGGTTAGAACACAACCCGAAAGATACATCGGTGTGGGAGAATCAGTGGAGAATCTCCCGGACGACGATGATCCCTACACGTGAGGAAGCTATGGAGGATGTTGATAGTCGCCATTGGCAAAAGGCAATACAATCTGAGATTGAATCCATGTTTGATAACAAAGTCTGGTCCCTTGTAGACTTGCCTAAAGGGATAAAACCCATTGGGTGCAAGTGGGTATACAAGAGGAAAAGAGGTATGGATGGAAAGGTGGAAACCTTTAAAGCTAGATTGGTAGCTAAAGGGTATACACAGAAAGAAGGTATCGATTACGAGGAAACCTTCTCTCCTGTGGCCATGCTTAAATCCATTACAAATGCTAAATTTCTAGAAAAGGACTATATGAATGATTTTGTACCTACAAGTAGAATTGTCCTGAATGAGATGTCAGGAGATACAATTCCACAAGAGTTTACACAACCTAGCCCAATTGTAAGTTCCGCACAATCACAAAATCAACAACCTACCATACCTCGTCGTAGTGGGAGGGTTAGAAATCAACCCGAGAGATACATCGGTCTGGGAGAATCAGTGGAGAATCTCCCGGACGACGATGGTCCCTACACGTATAAGGAAGCAATGGAGGATGTTGATTGTCGCCATTGGCAAAAGGCAACGCAAGTTGCAAAAATCTAAATATGGATTAAAGCAAGCATTCTGATCCTGGAACATAAGGTTCGATCAAGTTGTGACGAACCTTGTGTATGCAAAAGGATTAATGGCGACAAGTTGGTTTTCCTAAATTCTTTATGTTGATGATATACTACTCATCGGAAACGATATAGGTGTATTGACATCAGTAAAAGAATGGTTAGCAAAACAATTTGATATGAAGGACTTAGGAGAAGCAAGTTATATTCTTGGTATCCAAGTAATAAGGGATAGAAAGAATAGAACGATTGCACTATCCCAAGCTTCATACATAGATAAAATCTTGTCTAGATTTTCCATGCAAGATTCCAAGAAAGGTATGTTACTTTTCAGACATGGAATCAAACTTTCCAAGGAACAAGTTCCTAAGAATGAGCATGAAGAGCAATTCATGAGTAGGATTCCAAATGCCTCGGCAGTTGGAAGTCTCATGTATGCAATGCTCTGCACTATACTAGATATTTGTTTTGCTGTGGGCATAGTTAGCAGGTTTCAATCGAAACCTGGTCCTGATCACTGGACGGCAGTCAAGCATATTTTCAAGTATCTTAGGAGAACGAGAGATAAATGCTTGTATACTCAGGAGGGGATTTAATTCCCGTTGGGTATACAGATTCTGATTTCCAGTCGAATTCTGACTCCAGAAAATCCACATCAGGATTTGTGTTTACTATTAGAGGAGGAGCAGTCATATGGAGGAGTATCAAGCAATCTTGTATTGTTGATTCCACCATTGAAGTTGAGTATGTTACTGCATATGAAGCTGCCAAAGAGGCTGTTTGGCTCCGCCAATTCCTGATTGACTTGGAAGTGGTTCCCAGGGCGAATAAGCAGATCATTATCTACTGTGACAACAGTGGATCAGTGGCTAATTCAAGAGAACCAAGAAGTCATAAGAGAGGAAAACACATTGAAATGAAATATCATCTTCTTAGGGAGATTGTACATAAGGGTGACGTGACGATTACCAAAATCATGTCAGTAGAAAATCTAGCGGATCCCTTCACAAAGGCTCTACCACAGAAGAGTTTTGATGGGCACCTAGAGAACATGGGAATGAGAGATATGACACATTTGCTATAGTGCAAGTGGGAGATTGTTAGGATTATGCTCAATAGCAAGAGTATAATATTGTTTTTGACAATCTTTTCATATTAACAAAGTGATTTCTGATTTAAACAAATTTTATAGCATTTATAGATTGAATATTATAATTGTCAAAAGTAAATAATCATAAGGTCAAAAGACTATGAGAAAAGAAGAACTGTTCGTACATCTGGATATGTATGAGGTAGACACAATTTTTTAATTAGTCTTAAATAATGTTCATAACTTAAGTTAAATGTTGGGCACCTTTATCTTGTTAAAGTTGTAGAATTCTTTTGCTAGCATTTGAGTGGGATCAAATGAGTTATGATGAGTCTGAAATCATCGGAGGGTCTTCGAGTAAAAGAATCTAGTGCACTGGGTGCATTGAACTGGATCACAATGAAATACTTTATCTAGAACCGTCAATAGATAATAGTCTTTTCATTATCAGAACAATCGGAGAGTCTATCTTAATCCTGAGATAAATGATGGACTTATGGTTGCAAGTGGTATCATTTGAGTTATCAATGAGTACGATTATATAGCATAGTCTATCCTCGATAGTTTGGTGGTATTTATTTGTTAATCGATAGAGGACTTCATTTATAAATATGGATATCGTGGCTCCATTTATTAAATGAGAGTAGAATATCATCATATGGATGTTTTGAGGTATTGGATATTGAATCTTAACGTTAAGTTTTCGATAGAGTCTATTAAAACATGGCTTCTAGACAAGTCAAAATATCCAAGTTCAAAATGTGGTCATATGAGTAAATATGGTAACTTGGAGAGCTTTTGGCGGTCTATGAGCTTTTGGCGATTACTGATATTCTTCACGAGGATACACCATCTCCTATAAGATTGTCTAGGGTATGAATGAGAATCATTTACTTATTCCATCTTTATTTAAGAGTGCAATTTTAGTTCTTGAGTGGAATGAACTAAAATTAATAGATTGAACCTAAGTGAATCATTTGTTGATTGTGATTGGGATATGTCTATTAGAGCTTAAATTTAGATAGGCCCGCCAAGATCCCCAATCCACACGGACTTGCATGGATCACTTGATATATTCTACCGGACCAATTTATGGGTCCATCTAGAATTGTATTTAATATATTAAGAATATAATTTGCACATTATTTATTTAATGGGCTAATCAATTATATTAATATATTAATGAAAGGCATGTGGGCTTGTTTCTTTTAGTAAGAATGGGTCTGGTTCACATGTGGGCATTTTATTAAAGTCCAATGGATTTAATAAAATAGAAAAACAATATGTAGATATATTAATATATATGGCACATGGCCGAGATATATATATGATATTATATTGTTTTATTTTTATTATTTGATTAAATGGAAATTAATTAATTAATTATTTAATTAAAAATCAAAATCTTTTTCTAACTAGGAAATATGTTTCTTAGTAGTATACTATTGTGGTAGTATAAATAAAATAAAAGACTTTATTTGGTAAGTAGATAAATAAGGGATTTATTTATCTAGTCAAATAAGGAAGTCTTTTATATAGTCACAAATACACTAAAGAGTTGGATTAGGGTTTGGAATTCTAAGGAAATCTAGGATCAGGATTTAAGTCCAAAGACACAAATCCTACATGGTAAATGATTTTGGCCACAATATATAGATATATATTAAATATATATATTATAAGGCATGCAGAATTAATTTCAAAAGATATATATATATATATATATATATATATATATATATATATTATATATATATATATATATATTTATTTATTTAATTGTGCGTGCAGTTTTAGTGCACTTTAATAGGTATGAAGTACTTATGATATAAATATATAATTAAAAGTTGAATTCGGAGTAGATGATATAAATTAGATATGCATGTTAAAAGTGGTGCATATTATATATTATATATGCATGTTAAAGTCATGCAAATATATAGATTATATAATTAGAAAGTAGAATTCACGCGTGTATATATATATATATATATATATATATATATATATATATAAAAGTGATTTTCGGCCATTATGAAGATATTCTTTATATAGAATTGGCGAACCCTAATTTGCTTGATAGAGAGTGATTTTTCTTTTGCTTGAGAAAAATAAAATCCAACTCTAGAGATTAGTATGATAATTCGGCCAAGAGAGAAAAAGAGAAGAGATCGATTTACTTCGATAGTGCACTAGTAGCTTATACATCAATAGGCTTTGTGCACAACTTCGAATAAGGTTCACGCGAGTTTCGATCATTAGATTGAGAATTCAAAAGTGACTGGAACGTTCTTTGTTATCTTTTGGAGGTTTTGTGACTAACGAAAAAGAAAAAGTTTTTGTTATCCATCCTCAGGTACACAATTCAAAGAGAAGGGAGACCACGCTCCTAGGTGATTCACGTTCGTGATTGGATTGGAAGATCTTGCGGATTACCATCGACGCAATGTCAATCGGATCACGCGACAAAGGTTTGATATCTTTAGTATTATATGTTTAATTAATTAGAGGGTTAAGGTTCAAATTATGGAAAAAATTTAAACTATACTAAACTCGTTTTTAGTCTCGCTTCCGCTGCGCGACCGTATTTTTCCCTACAAATAAGATCATCAACATGAATATTTTCCTTCCTATTAGCATGCATTCTAGCTCTTGTCATTCTCTTTTCAATCATGCTTTTGATTCTACATAATTTAATGAAATAAGCAATTTGGTCTAATGTGACCATCAATACCACAAAAGTGACATGTAGGGATAAATTTAGAATTCATACCATGTCCTTGTGCATGCATAAGAGCCTTCCCATGACTTTTTGGTTGAGGGGGTTCAAACCTTCTTTGTTGTTGAACAGGTCTAGCTTGCTTCCTTGATCCATTTTGCATGATTGGCCTCTTTCCATTGAGAGTCATTTGTTGAGGAATGTTGACTTGGGAGACTCTAATGTGTTGAGCTTGAGGTTGTCTCCTTGGGGCTTCCTTCACATGTGCACTTCTTGAGCATTGTCCTAGATTGATTTTCTTCCTAGGTGTGTGCACCGGTGAGGCTTCATTCTTGCCCAAACTCTTGACAAAGATGGTCTTGGTTGGAGTGGAGATCTCCTTGCAATCTTCATACCCAATACCTTTCTTGTCACAAGGGTTCATTCCAACACCAAGCATGTGGTTAAGCTTCTTAGTGCTTGAGGTCATTCAAGTCAATGACTCTTTAGCTTCATCAAGCTCCCTCTTCAACCCTTCTTCATTCCTCTTAGACAAAGCTAGCTCATCTCTTAGCTTGTCTTCAATCTTCGTGGATGCCTCCACTTGTTTACTTAAGTGGTCATTGTTTGTTGAAAGCTCTAGATTTTCATCCTCTAAAATCTTCAACTTTCTATTGTTCTTCTTCAATGAACTTTCACACTTGACTATAAAGTCATTAACATCCATTTTCTCTAAACTTCCATTTGTAGAGTTAGATAAGGAGTCATCTTCACTTGAGTTATCTCCTCCACTCTCCTTCTCACTAATGGAGTCATTTCCCTCATTAAGACCTTCACATTGGTCTCTTGAGTTAATGAGAGCCATATCCCAATGAGTAGCTACACCTATCACCTCTAGACCTACTTCTTCATCTTTTTCTTTTATGGGATCACTAGTCAAGTCATTCTTACCAACAACTTTATCTTCTACACAAGTGGCCCCAAATGTCGTGTAGTCGATGGTAAGCTCATCATCACTTGATGACTTGTCCCCCTTTTCAGAGTCATCACTTTCACTCCAAGTGGCGGCCATCACTTTTGCCATCTTATTCTTCAAATTCCCACAATCGGGTGAGATGTGTCCTATACCGCCACACTCATAGCATTGGACCCCTTTCTTTTCACTCTTCTCTTGGTAGGCTCAAAACTCTTGAATGGAGCCTTTTTCTTCAAGTCTTGGCTTTTGGATCCAAAACATTTCTTCTCGAACTTGATGAATTTCTTGAATCTTCTAAGCAACAATGCCGTGTCTTCGTCCGAGTCACCTTTTTCCTCCTTCACAACCTTGGAAACTTTCAAAGCAATTCCTTTTTGCTTTTTAGGAGGTGAAATGCTAGGAGCCTTCCTAGATTCATAGGCGAGGAGTCTTCCAATTACCTCGCTCGACTTCATATCCTTGTAAGTGCTATTTTCCTCTAAAGCCGTCACCTTTGATTCAAACCTAGCAGGGAGAGACCTCATAATTTTCTGCTTAACTCTCCTATCCGAATAAGGATCACCGAGTTGATGGCTTTGATTCACAATATCCATCAACTTGACTTCAAAGTCATTGAAGCACTCGTCCTCCTCCATCTTAAGCAACTTAAATTGCGTTTAAAGGACTTGTAGCTTGGAATCCTTAACAACATCGGTTCCTTCGTGTGCAACCTCTAGGATATCCCATGCCTCCTTGGCTATCCTAGTGTTCTGAATCAGTTTGTACTGATTTTCATCCACTGCACATAGAAGAGCATGCCATGCCTTCCTATTCCATTTTGAAGTCTCAAACTCTTCAGGTGACCACTGAGCCTTAGGCTTGAGTACTTCTTCTCCACCACCCGTGGGAGTCATCATAGGAGATGCATACCCATCTTCAATAGTCATCCATGCCCTATCATGGATTTGGCACACGTATGCTTCCATCTTGCCTTTCCATAAGGCATAATTCACACCGATGAGGAGAGGAGGCCATGTGCTTGAAGCACCCTCATGGTTGCCACCGTATCCACTCATTGTAACAAATGAATGAAATGTATGCAAAATGTATGAATGAGCAAAAATCACACAAATGCACAACACACCTAAAATGAGCTAGGATCACCTAAGTATATCTAGGAACCCGTTCTGATACCAATTGAAAGTTCACAATTAAACGCTCGGTGTGTTCTAAATATATCTAGAAGGGGGGTGAATAGATTTTAATCGTTATTACCAAATTTTCGCATGTATGTCAAGATTACGAAAATACCCCTAACTAGTCACAAAAATATAGCAAGTGTAATAAGATGCAGAATTTAAATAACACTTGATATATACGTGGAAACCCAACCACTAGGAAAAACTGTTTAGTGCGCCACACTCGGACCTCGAAATCCACTAATTGAAATGGAGTTTACAACCTATGTAGACCTCGTCTAACACTCCGGTCAATAACCCTCCACTTCTACCACTCGGGCATTTAAAAGTGGCTCTAGTCCAATTGCTTGAGGCCTAAGCAATCTTAGCTCCAAGACTTAATTCTCAATGAAGAGATTATGCAACCTATGTGAATATGTATGAATATTCAAATAACAAACAAGGCTAGGGAACCTTAGATGCTTATCTAGGATGATGATATAATTAATTAAATCAACCCTAGATATCAATAGCTAAATGACATGTCAAATAGCTTAGCTAATCAAGATTAATCAAAAACCTAATTAGCTATCACAATACAACACTCAATCAATTCATCACAATTAATTCTCTATTCTTGTATTTATCGTATGATCAAAAACATACAAGTAAATTAAAAGAGAATATGCTTGATAGTAAAATAATAAAATAAGATGAAATTAATCAAAATCTTATCAAGCATGTTGTGATGATGCAAACCCATTCATGGATGCTTTCTATATAGACATAGAAGATGCAATATGAAATTTGATGCACAAATGATTTGATTTGAGTGGTTAAAGGTGAGTTCTTTGAGAATTTTTTGCTTAAAAAAATATTCTAAGGAAAATATGATATTCTGAACTCAGCACATTGACCTAAAGTCAAAGAGGCATATTTATTGGGTGTCAAAAGCAAAGTGGTGCGTTTTGATAAATGACACAAAATTTGCCTTGGGCGCTGTACGTAGAGCACCTCTTGTACATCGCCCATACTCTGATCTCTCGGGAAAACAGAGTGGCGCTGTACGTACAACGCTTTGTACAGCGCCTGTACAGCATACCCAACAGTGACCGATTTAAATCGATCAGGTCTATACAGTGCTTATATGGGCGCTGTTCATACAGCGCTTTGTATAGCGCCCATCACAGTGAATGCAATCCTAAGTCTAGAATGAACATGACTTTGGTCAACAAAATGGAATAATGTAAGGCATGCAAGAAGAGATGTAAATGAACATTAATGAGCACATAATAACAACACATACACAACGTACAAGAAAATGAATTAGGCATGAGATGTGAGTGTGTGTGTGCAACTAATCTCTTCAAAGCAAATTAAGCACATAAAAGTTTAGGGCGCGTTTGGTATCGTTTTTAAAATGGTGTTTTTAAAAAACTTGTTTTAAAAATGGAAATCATGTTTTAAAAATGATGTTTTTAAAAATGTAATGTGTTTGGTAGTGTTTTTTAAAAGTAGTTTTTTGAAACGGAAAACGATGTAAAGTGTTCGGTTGTTGTTTTTAAAATGAGTGAAGTAGTTGTTTGGAGGGAAAAGTTAAGGTTTATTTTGAAAACCTGTTTTGAAAACAATAGGAAATAAAAAGTTGTTTTTAACTTTTTAGTTATAACTTTTAAAAAGTTGTTTTTTGTTTTTAAAAACAGTTTTGTAAAACGTTTAACCAAACAGCATCCATGATGAGGTGGTCTTTGATGGTGCACCGGATGGCTTTTCGTTGGAGCATTAGCCGGATGTTGGCACCTTTGTGGTTGAACCGGTTCTCTCCTTCTTTGATGTTGAACCGGGTTGTTTTGCTTCCTTGGTTGGTTAGGCCTAGGTAGAGCAAAACTTGGTTATATAGCTCTTGGAGGATGAGGATGAGCTACACCCTTAGTTGGCATCTTCACTTGGCCAATCTTCCTCCTAGGATGACGAGGAGGTGAAGCTTTGCACTTGCCTTGAGCTTGAGGTTGCAAGATCTTACCCTTCTTCAATTCTTGAAGGCGCCTCTTCTCTTTATCTCTAAAAATTATTAAGGAATTTTCTTTGTAAGCAAATTCATCCTTCATTGCCTTCATCCTTTAATGGCAATCTTCAACCTCCTTTTTGTACATGGATACTTCAATCAAGTCTACATTCAAGGAGTCACCCATGTCCGAACCTGAAGTCATCTTAGTAAGAGATGTTCTTGCCTCTTCAAGTTCCATCTTCAACTTGCCTTCAATGTCTTTAACACATCTCACTTCATCATTCAAGTGAGTCATCTTGGCATGTAGTTGAAGATTATCCTTTTCCAATCTAAGGATATCATCTTCTCTCTCCTTCAAAGACTTTTGAAGGGAGTCAATGAACTCTTGGTTGTCCACCAAATTACCACAAGAGTTCTTAGAGCATGAACTACCATGATCGAAGCATCTCTCATTCAAGCTTGTGAGAGTCATTTCTTCAAGGCTTACTTCACTCAAGCATGCTCCACTTCGGTTTCCAAGCTTCATGTCATCGATCTTGAAATCTTCAAGTGATACACATTTGGTGATGGCTTGTGTTTCTTCATGGTAGAAAGCCAGAAATGTGAAGTAGTTGTTCTCACACTCAATCGAGCTTGTGGAAAATCCTTCAACTACTTCAACTTCGCTATCTCTCCAAGTAGCGGTCATATCTTCCCCTTTCTTCTTTGACGGGGTCATCTTCTTTTCCTCTTTCACCTTAAAGGTCATTCTCTTCTTGTGAGATTTCACAAATTTCCTAAATCTCTTTATCAAGAAGGTCATCTCCTCAACGGAGTCAATTTCTTCCCTCTCAAATTCACTCATAGTGTTTGAGTCAAATGAATGCAAATGAGAGGAATGAAAAATGTATGAAAAACTCAAAAATCACACAAAATACACAACACACCAAAATGAGCAAAGGATCACCTAAGTATATCTAGGAACCTGCTCTGATACCAATTGATACAAATTAACGGTGTGTTCTAAATATATATCCAGAGGGGGGGTGTGAATAGATTTTAATAATTTTACACAATTTTCGTGTTTAATCAAATTTACGAAAATGCCCCAAACTAGACAATATAATATAGCAAGTGTAATATGTGCGGAATTTAAATAACATTTGATATTTACGTGGAAACCCTCATGGGAAAAACCACGGGCTAGTAAGTGCGCCACACTCGAACCTCAAATCCACTAATGATAATGAAGATTACAACCTAATCCCGGTATGTAACTCACTACCACAACCTACTCCCGGTATGAGTGAACCTAATCCAATTGCTTATGTGAACACCTAATCCCGGTATACGACCTAATCCCGGAAGCCACACAAGTCTTACTTCTCAATGAAGAGATAAAAATGCCTATGTGAATATATGATTGAAAGTTCTCAAAATACTCGAGGCGTGTTCTTTATAAAGCTAGAGGGGGGGGGAATAGATTTTAACTAATATTACCCAATTTTCGCATGCAAGTCAATTTTACGAAAATGCCCTACTAGTCAAAAATACATACAAGTGTAATATAGTGCGGAATTTAAATAACACTTGATGTATACGTGGAAACCCAACCACTGGGAAAAACCACGGGCTGTATAGTGCGCCACACTCGGAACTCGAAATCACTAATTGAAATGAAGTTTACAACCTATGTAGACCTCGTCTAACACTCCGGTCTGTAACCCCTCACTTCTACCCAGCGGGCCTTTATTAGCAACCCTATTCCAATTTGCTTGAGGCCTAAGCACTCTTAGCCTCAAGACTTACTTCTCAATGAAGAGAAACAACCTATGTGAATATAAATGAATATTCAAATAACAAACAAGGCTAGGTAACCTTAGATGCTTATCTAGGATGATGATATAATCAATTTAATCAACCCTAGATATCAATTGCTAAATGACATGTCAAATAGCTTAGCTAATCAAGATTAATTAAAAACCTAATTAGCTATCACAAACAACACTCAATTAATTTTCATCACAAATAATCTCTAACTTGTATCTAGCATATAATCAAAAGCATACAAGTAATTAAAGAGATGTATTAATATGAAAAACACTAAAGTAATATGAAATTAGTGAAGAACATACCAAATAAGATGTGATGATTCAAAACCATGCATGGATCAATTCTATGAAGGCATAGAAGATCAAATATGAAATTTGATGCAAAAGGGGTTTGATTTGAGTGTTTAAAGATAGGTTCTTGATTTGATTTTTTCTCAAAAATCTCTCTTGAAAGTTTAGGGTTCTAATTGCTCAAGAAGCTTGTTCAGAGATTGAGAAAACAAGATATTTATAGACATCAAGAATTGGGCATGTGAAAAGACACTTTTGCCCCTGAAACGCACCGTTCGGCGGTTTCAATCGGCGGCCAGGCCGCCGAAGACGACCGCCGAATTGAGCTCGTGAAGAACAGAGCATTAACGGCGGTTTCATTCGGCGGTTTCGTGACCGCCGATCTTGACGGCATAATTGCTTCAGACCAATCTGGACTGAAACGGCGGTTTCATTCGGCGGCCAGGCCGCCGATAATAACCGCCGATCACCAACAATGGTGAAAACCAAGGAGAAGCCAAGGGCATTCTCCATAGGCGATCTTCGCGCGAAACCAAGCACTCATTAGTGCAAGCGCGGACGTTTCCGAACAATGTCGAGAAACGAATTATAAGGCACATATACACACAACAAGATATATCAACCAAAGTGCTAGTGTGTAAAGTGACATGTGAAGAGATGCACATAAAAATAAGCAAGTATGCAATCATAGCAAGAATGCTAAGTGAGTGTGTGCTACTAGATCTCTTCAAAGAAAAACAAGCACAAGAGATTATACCTTTGGCGTGCTTGAATCTTGAGGTCATGGAAGGGCCTTTGATCTTCAACACTAAACACTTAGACTACCCTTACATTCAAAACCCCAACATGTGGTTTGACCACGAAATAAGCCAATCAACAAAACGGGAATCCTTACAATGATGATATTCAAGGAACAAATAGAGCTAGGTAGCCCTATATACTTATCTAGGATGATAATATGACAATTAATACAATCCTAGATATCAAGAGCTAAATGACATGTCATAAAGCTTAGCTATGTAGAGGATAACCAATCCTAAATACAATAGCTATCAAAAACAATCTCAAACATTTCAATGAAATTAATTAGCTAGATGTATTTATCAATCATGAAATCCTAGCTATCAAAAAACAATATCAATCATGTAATGAGATTAATTAGCTAGATGGCATATAAACAATAAAACCTAGCTATCACAAAATAACCCAATCAACACATAATCTCAATCTTGTATGCAGAAATTACTCTTAGAACATACAAATAATAAATGAGATAAATTGATAAGTAAAAACACTAATTACGTAAGATAATAGTGTTCAACATATCATACCATATGTGTTGAAGAAGACCCATGCTTTAAAGATGCTTAGAGATGCATGAAGATGATGGGTTTTGGGTTGGAGAGTTAAAGAAGCAAGCTTGGTGCTTTCTCTCTCAAGAATCTCTCTTTCTCTCTCAAGAATATCTCTTTCTCTTTCTAGAAAGTGAATTCTCTCTCTAGGGTTTCAGTTGGGAGATATATATTGCAGAATGAGAGATAAGAGGGTATTTATAGGTGCCAAATGAAGCTATGACATTTTGAGAATGTTAAAAAGACATCACTGGGCATTCTGCGGCCAAATCGGCAGCCAGGCCGCAGAAACATGCGACAGCACTTCAGCTCCAAATTCGAGTGCACTGAAACATGACCAAACGACATCAAAACCTTTCGTATAATATACCGTTGGAGAGGTATGGAAGTCTACTTTCTACTCCAATTATAACATTTTGATGTCTATAGAAAAAGTTATGGTCAATTGAGTGACCAAAGGTCAGATTCGGATAACAGCTTTGATGCCCTGTTTTAATGGTCACTTTGGAGATTTTAAAACCAATCCAAACGGTCATGAAATATTATGAATAATATACTGTTGGAAAGGTATGGGTGTCTAGTTTGTCCAGAATTTTACAAAACTCAATTTCAATCTTTTTATAAAAAGTTATGGTCACAAGACCATACAAAAGTCAGTTTTGAAAAACAATTAAATCATTGAAATCCAATCTTTTAAAACTAGACACTTTACTCCAAATAACCAAACCGAATCTAAATTTTATCCAAGAGAAGAATGAGACCTTCTCAAGTGGTAAACCATTGCGCTAAGACATGCACACCATCGTGCAAGCGCGAACGTTTCCGATCATCCTTCGGGAAACGAATTACACCACACTTAAAGCTAACAATCATGAAATGCAAGTGTGGGTATTGAATGCATCCTAATGCCTAACATATCATGGCGTTGTAATAAACTAGATGCAATCAATTAAAACATGTAAGAAGAGATGTTCAAGAACATGCATGCACACATATAAAAACACACAACATACAAGTAATAGAAATATGCATGAGTTGTGTGTGTGTGCAACTAGATCTCCTTAAAGCAAGTAAGCACTAGAATTTACCTTTGGTCCTTCTTTTCTTGAGGTCTTGAGAGGGCCTTAGTTGTGCAAGTCATCAACCATCACATGCTTAAGCTACCCTTACATCAAGCCCCAATATGTGGTTTGTCCACGAAATAAGCCAATCAATAAATGAGAATCCTTACATTATCTAAGACAAAGAACTAGCTTAAGGTAAACACCTCCTTTGTGGGAACGATACCCTTGCTTTTAACCGCTATACGACTCGTTCGACTCGTATACTTGCGAAGGGTAGAAACACTTGCATGCCATATCATTCACGATCGTTTATAGAACTATCGCGTACCACGTTTGCGGCGATCACATTTCGTCATGACTCCAGACAAAAATGTCATTGTATTCTTCGATGAGTTCTACCAGGTTCTTCCTGACCTCACAATCCAGTAGGCCTCCTATCTTCACTACCTTGGTTGGATCGTCATTTCTCACAAGTACTTCCTCCAACTGGTCTGCGGGGTGCCAACTGGTCCACCCCTGCTCTTCCTCTTCTGTCTCTTCCATAATTATATCTGATACCTCTCCTTCTTCCAAGACGTAATGATCCTGCTCTGGTACCTCTCGGCTTGGTTCATTTGTCATATGCACGCATTGCTTGGCTAGCACGGTAGGGTTGGTGGATACTACATAATAGCTGCAAGCTGCTTGTTGATCCCCCCAGACTTCTCCTACCTCGGTTCCTACCGAGAACTTGAGGACATTATAATAGATGGACAATACTCCCCTAACCCCTGACAGGAAGGGCCTTCCTAGGATTGCATTGTAGGTGGACGAGGTATCAACCATAATGAATTCTATCATTATGTTCTGTTGGAGAGGAGCTTCTCCAATTACTACCGGTAGGATTTGTGACCCAATTGACATTATGGAGTCCCCTATGAAACCATACAGGGGTATGGTACAGCTATGGTAGAAGGGGTGCTTCAGGTTGAGCTTTTCTAGTGCTCATTTGAACAGAATATCAATGCTACTTCCAATGTCTATCAGGATGCGGTGAACCCGGCAATTGGCTATCTGTACCGTGATCACCATCGGATCATCATGTGGTTGAACTGTGTTGTAGACATCCTCCTCCGTGAAAATGATCTGGGCTGAGCGAGGATAGTCTTGGGATCCCCTGGAGACCCGGAGTACATCTTGACCGGTAGTAAGCCTCGGAATCTTCCTAGCATGGTTCTTCCTTGAATTGTTGAAAGTCTCTGCTAGTGTTGGGCCTCCATTAATGGTGTGAATGACTTGGATCTGCTGCATTAGGTCTTTTCCTTATCCTTTCTTCTTTCTGTAAGGATTCCCATATATTGATTGGCTTATTTCGTGGACAAAACACTTGTTGGGGTTGATTGTGTAAGGGTAGTTTAGGTGATTGTACTTCAAGCTCAAAGGCCCTTTCAAGACCTCAAGGGACAAGCACGCCAAAGGTATAATCTCTAGTGCTTAGTTTTTCTTTGAAGAGATTTAGTTAGCACACACACACTTAGCATACTTGTACTTGTGTGTATTCTCTTCACATGACACATTTCACTCTTGCACTTTGTTTGATGTATCTTGTTGTGTTTGTGTGTTGTGTAATCTGTTTCTCGAATATGTTCGAAAACGTCCGCGCTTGCACGAATGTGTGCTTGGTTTTACGTGAAGACCGCTTAAAGGGAATGCTCTTGGCTTCTCCTTTAGATTCACCATTACTGGTGAATCGGCGGTTTGATCGGCGGCCTGGCCGCCAAATTGAAACTATCATTTCAGTCCAGAAAGGTCTGGAGTGATTCTACGGTTACGATCGGTGGTCCCCGACCGCCGTTCGAAACCGCCGATCATACCTGGTTAATTTATTTCTCGGGTTTTATTCTACAGTTGGTTTGGCGGTTTTGAAACTGTCGATTGAAACCGTCGTTGTTCCCCTGTTCTTCTCGGGTTCAATTCGGCGGTTGTAAACGGCGGCCTGGCCGCCGAATGAAACCGCCGATCGTTCATTTTCAGGGGCAAACTTATCTTTTCACATGCTCTGTTTTTCATACCTATAAATACATCACTTTCTCTTGTTCTGAAATATGACTCTTTGATTATCAAGAACCCTGTATTTTAAAGAGAGATTTTAAGACAAAAAGCAACCAAGTTTGCTCATTTAAACACTCAAATACATTCCTTTATGCATCAAAGTTCATCTTGCATTCATCCATGAATGGGTTTGCATCATCACAACTTGCTTGGTAAGATTATGATTAAGTTCATCTCATTTTAGTATTTTTACTATCAAGCTATTCTCTTTCAATTTACTTGTATGTTTTTGATCATATGATAAATACAAGAATAGAGAATTAATTGTGATGAATTGATTGAGTGTTGTATTGTGATAGCTAATTAGGTTTTTGATTAATCTTGATTAGCTAAGCTATTTGACATGTCATTTAGCTATTGATATCTAAGGTTGATTTAATTAATTACATCATCATCCTAGATAAGCATCTAAGGTTCCCTAGCCTTGTTTGTTATTTGAATATTTATACATATTCACATAGGTTGTATAATCTCTTCATTGAGAATTAAGTCTTGAGGCTAAGATTGCTTAGGCCTCAAGCAATTGGACTAGAGCCACTTTTAAAGGCTCGAGTGGTAGAAGTGGGGGGTTATTGACCGGAGTGTTAGACGAGGTCTACATAGGTTGTAAACTCCATTTCAATTAGTGGATTTTGAGGTTCGAGTGTGGTGCACTAAACAGCCCGTGGTTTTTCCCAGTGGTTGGGTTTCCACGTATACATCAAGTGTTAATTAAATTCCGCACTATATTACACTTGCTTGTATTTTTGACTAGTATGGGCATTTTCGTAATATTAACTTGCATGCGAAAATTGCATGCGAAAATTGGGTAATAAAGCTTAAAATCTATTCACCCCCCTCTAGATATATTTATCATACACACCGAACGTTTATTCGTTCCTTTCACTTTCTTCTGCATCCCGCACCTCCCCTTGTACCTCATTCCCCTCCTTAGTGCTATCTTGTACCTGTTGTAAAAATTCAACCAAGAGTCCCCCCTTACTAATCCTTCAATCTGGTTACGGAGGCTGTAGCATTCGGATGTGTTGTGTCCTACATCATTGTGGAAGTCACAGTACTTATAGCGATTCCATTGATCAGTTGGTATTATCATAGGACCAGGCTTTCTAAGCAAACCCTTGTTGTGGATGGCAAGGTATATAGTCTTTCAGGATGCATTAAGAGGGGTGTAATGGTTGTACCAGTCCTCTTCTCCTGCTATTCGTGCTACCTCTCTTGATGGAGGCGTTGTTTTAGGAGGGATCCTCCTTGCGGGATATCTATCCCGATGTTGGGAAGGAGGTGGTGGCCGGTAGGTAGACCGGTTTGGAGGATGATTCTGGAACTTCTTTACAAGTGCGGGCTTTGGAGCCTCTTTCTTCGGACGCTTGGCTGATTGGGCTTCATAGTGCTCGACCTTGACCCGAAGATGTTCGTCTATGTCCACTTGTTCCAATGCCCTATCATAGGCCTGTTGGTAAGTTTTAGGGGGATGCTTGGCAAATGACCGGAATAGTCTGCTAGCCCACAGGTTCCTTTTGAAATTAGCCAAGGTCTCATTTTCGGTAAACACTCCCATCTGGATCACTTTTTTATGGAACATTTCTATATAAGATCTCAGCGTCTCACCCCGCTCTTGGATCACATATTGGAGTAGAACGGGGTCCTTGAGATAAGGCTTGATCCCTTGAAATTGAGCACAAAAATTTATAGTAAGCTTTGTAAAAGAATCCACACAACTTGGAGGTAACTTTCTGAACCAGGTATTGGCACAGTCTGTCAAGGTTGAAGGGAACATCCTGCACATCGCTGACCTGGTAGCGTTCTGGACCTCCATCTGGTGGACAAAACTCTCCATGTGGTTCACGAGGTCCTCTGATCCAGAGTATTTTTCAGCAGGCATCTTGAATTTAAGGGGTAACTCTACTTCTCTGATTCTCCCGGAGAAAGGAGCATTCATCTCCCCTAGGGGGTTCTTCAGGGTGCCCAAGTGCTTCCCTTTCCTTAGCTCATCGAGTTCCTTTGCCATTTTGGCCATTTGGTCTTCAAGGCACTTAGATCCATCGTGCCTAGATCGGGCT
This sequence comes from Acer yangbiense, assembly GCA_008009225.1. Taxonomy (NCBI): domain Eukaryota; kingdom Viridiplantae; phylum Streptophyta; class Magnoliopsida; order Sapindales; family Sapindaceae; genus Acer; species Acer yangbiense. The sequence goes on along the minus strand of CM017771.1, from coordinate 41,541,299 downwards.
ACTAAGCCTTCATTATCCGAAGTTTTGGATACCACTGTTGCCTCCCTACGCTTCTCCTTCTAGGGCTGGTTACCTCGCAGGTTTCTCTTGGGCCCGATACTACCACTAACATCGGGCTGTGGAGCCCTTTTGTCTGCCGCTGGTTTAGTCGCTAGCAGGTTCTTTCTAGGAGGGATGTCAAATGCTGATTTCACCTGTCAGGGTTTGAAATTTCCAGGATGACTTAGAACCGGCTGTGGCAGTCAAAGTCTATCAAAAACTGGTACCTGGGTACTCGGTCCGGCTTCTCCTACAAACCTGGGTGCTTTGAACGGTATCCTTTGGGCGATCATCCAGAGGCGGATGCTTTCCACATAGGCAGCATCATGCTGTTCCATAGTATCCCGATTATCTCCTGGATAGTGGGGTCTTGGAGCGAGGAGCCCGTATTGGGTGGAGGAACCGGTGCCGGGATATGGCTTCTTGATCCCTTACCCTTCCTTTGGTTTCTCTGAGTGGAAGCAAGGGAAAAGGGTCCCGATGGGTCGGGCTGTCCCTGAGAGGATCAGAGTCTCATCATCTATGTCTTCTGGGTAAAGCTAGATAGCTTTTGTAAATGATATGGGAATACTTCCCATAGACGGCACCAAAAGTGTTAACGAAAAATTGTCACTGGGGTGAAATTCCAATATTCATGTGACCGCAATCGAGGTAGATCACGGTCGGGAGGTACCACGTAGTTTGATACCTATGAGTTCTCAATAAACAAATTAAATACAGCGACAATGAATCAAAATATAATATTAGTAAAGATCATATACAACTCGTTTCATTGATAATAAAAACGTAATGGGAATACAATAGATATTTTCAAGTGTCATGGTAGGAGGATTAAAACATAGTTGGCGATGGCGCTTTTGTGTTAGTCGATAAATGGAAAAGAAAACTATAGGGTTTTGGATTCAAGTCCTCTCTTTTCTGTCCAATGTCATGTTCTATATATAGGTCTCATTTCTTGCTGAGCACTCCCCTAAATTCGATCCAGTGGCTTAGGGATTTACGGGACGTTCCGTGGCGATAGGCAAGAAGATCGTAGGATTGATTCAAGGAATCAAGTGATCCCTTTTTTGGCAAAATTTGACAGACTTGACTTTGCTCTCAAGTAGAACTCTTGAGTGGCAGGAATAAGCCAATTTCTTTGTTATTTGAACATCGTCATGCACTGTCTTTCTTTGTAGAATTGATTTTGGCGTACCTAGTCTTATCTTGATAGTTTGTTATTCTGAAACTCTTATTGCTTGGTAGGCTGGCTCTAAGAGGGATCGGGGTACATAGGCATCCCCACCTTCTACTGGATCATGGTATCAGTGTATCAGTGTATCGAGACATCGGGATACCGGGTTGGTGTGGTAGCGGGGTACTAAGATTTTATAGTAGATGAGTCTTTAGGAACTTTGCTTTTGTGTTTCCTGGTACCTTGGAGTCTAAGAGTCCTTGATCTTGATCTGGATTGGTAGAAGGCATACCCGGTTGTAAGGTTCCCATTTGTTGATTGGCTCATTTCGTGGACAAACCACATGTTGGGGGTTCTTTGTAAGGGTAGCCTAGGTATCGTGTTATTTTCTCAAGCCCTTTGAAGACCTCATCTTGATAAGCACCAAAGGTAAATTTCTTTGTGCTTACTTTTCTTTAAAGAGATTAGTTGCACACACACACTTAACATACATTGCATATGTGTGCATTCTCTTCACTTGTCACATTTCACACTTGCACTTATTTGTTATATTTTGTTGTGTGTAATTGTGTCTTGTTGTCTTGTAATTCGTTTCTCGATAGTTTTCGGAAATGTCCGCGCATGCACTAGAATGTGCTTGGTTTAGCGCGAGGACCGCCTACGGAGAATGCCCTTGGCTTCTCCTTGGTTTTCACCTTTGTTGGTGATCGGCGGTTATGATCGATGGCCTGGCCGCCGAATGAAACCGCCGTTTGCTTCCAGTAGTGTATGGAGCGATTCTGCGGTTATGATCGGCGGTCACAACCGCCGTTCGAAACCGTCGTTCAAGACCTGATTGATTTTATCTCTCGGCCTAATTCGGCGGTTGAATCGGCGGTCAAGAATGAAACCGCCGTTTTCATACCTGATTGATTTTTAATCTCAAGTTTGATTCGGCGGCTAGATCGGTGGTCATGAAACCGCTGAATGAAACCGCCGTTGGTCCCCTGTTCCTCTCGGGCCAATTCGGCGGTTATGATCGGCGGCCTGGCCGCCGATTGAAACCGCCGATCGAAACCGCCGATCAGTGCGTTTCAGGGGCAAACTTGTCTTTTCACATGCTCTGTTTTTCATGCTTATAAATACATCACTTTCTCTTATTCTGAATGTGAATCTTTAATCATCAAGAACCCTACTTTCAAAAGAGAGATTTTTAAGAGAGAAAGCAATCAAGTTTGCTCATTAAACACTCAAACCAAAATCCATTTGCATCAAAGTTCATCTAGCATTCTCTAGCATATCTAGGATGCTTGCTTGCATGGGTCTTTCATCATCACACTTGCTTTGGTAAGTTTTTCACTATTATCATACATAATTAGTGTTTAATTTATTATGGCATCTCTTTTATTACTTGATTGATCTTAGATTATATTCTTATATTCAAGATAGAGATTGTTGTGTTGATTTGATTGAGTGTTGTTTTTATGATAGATATCTAGGTTTCTATAATCTATGATTATCTAAGCTAATTGACATGTCATTTAGCTTTAATATCTAGGATTGTTTTTAATTGCAAATTCATCATCTTAGATAAGCATATAGGGTTTCCCTTGCTCTATGTTACATTTGAATATTCATATATTCACTTAGGGTGTTAATCTCTTTTTAGAGAATTAAGTCTTGTGTTGTGACCGGGATTAGGTTGCTTAATTCGCAAGTAATAGGACTAGGTTCACTCATACCGGGATTAGGTAGGTGTGTGATTACTTCCGGGATTAGGTTGTAATCGTTTTACACATTTAGTGGATTCGAGGTTCGAGTGTGGCTTACTTACTAGCCCGTGGTTTTTCCCATGAGGGTTTCCACGTAAAAATCAAGTGTTATTTAATTTCCGCATTTTATACTTGATTTATTGCTTTATCTGTTTAGGGGTAATTTTATAATTTTGTAATTTTGACTAACACGAAAAATTGGGTAAAAAGCTTAAAATCTATTCACCCCCCTCTAGATAGTTTTATACACACCGTGCTATAATTTGTTTCACTGGTCAATTTAGTGGCGGGGAACTGGGATGTTCTTCTATGATGCCTTTCTACCTCAAATATTTTCTAGTGTGGATGGAAAATTCTTCCTTAAACCCATGCCATTTTCGGCGGTTAACAATTTTTTTACTCTTTCCTTTTGGCTTCATATCATGTCAAAAAGGGGGAGAAATATGGGAGATATGGGGAGATATATGATAGTTTCTAGCTTGCTTAGTCTCATTTTTAATTTTTTTGGTTTTTGGTGTATTTGGTATCAAGTTTGAACTTTATGGCATTGATCGTGCCAAATATGTTATATGTTTCGGCCCTCAATTCCGTATCCTTTGTGTCGTTTTCATGCGTTTTAGCGTATCTTATGGGCTCTATGTTCGTATTTGCAAGTATTTATCCATTTCTGATGTTTAAAGCGTATTACAGGACTTTCAGGCAAAAAGGGGACCAAGAGTTGTAGAAAGAAGGAGAAAAGGCATCAGAGGCTACAACAATGCGGGTCAGTGCGGGTCGCAACCGCACTTCACCCGCATTATTGTCCAGACCTGGGACCTAACTTCTGAAGATTAGATAAAGTGCGGGTGAGTGCAAATCTAAACCACACTTCACCCGCACTCTTGCCCAGACCCCGGTTGCTGAGATTGTTGCAGAGTGATAAAGTGCAGGTGAGTGCGGGTCACTCTTGCCCAGATCCGGGAGTCCAAAGTTAAAGAAATTGATAAAGTGCGGGTGAGTGCAGGTCCCTGAACCGCACTCCACCCGCACTCTGCGCACACCAGATTTCATTTTAAAGCTATTTTGTAACCTATTTTTTAGGGGACTATATATTGAAAGTGTTAGGAACGTTTTTATGAGCTTTTTTACACTTAGAAAAATAGAATTCTTGAAACCCAGATCTAGGAATTCATTTCTTCTCATTTCATACACTTTCTACTCAACTTCAAGGGAGCTAGAGATTGAAGGGAACTTCAAGGAAGGAGATGACCTCCAAGGGTTGTTTTTCCATCCTTTCTCTTATATTTATTATTGTAACGAGTAGCTAAATCCCTATTAAGGGGTTGATGGATTAGTTTGTTGAATGTTTGGCTTTTGTATATAAACTCTATTTCATATATATTTCTATCTTTCATTGTTCTATTCAAGAGTATGAATGGTTTTCTTTTGATTTGCTTGTCTTGGATACACTCTCTTTACAAGTATTCTTTGGATTCTATTTGTGTAGACAACTAGGTTTACACCCTATTTGGTTGTTTATTGCTTTATTGAATGGAAGGGATTTCCAGAATTTCAGCTCAAAAACCTCATTCTTAATCTAACCTCGAACGGGTGTCCATCACTATACACCCTAGGTCGGCACTTGTGAGGGGATTAGAAGCCTTCGCTATACACCTTAGGTTGGCTACATTAGTAATAGGTTGAGCCATTGATAGATGAACGAGCATTCATTGTTAGAATTCTAAATGAGCAACTAACACTATACACCCTAGGTTGGTTGCTCATGAGGGATTAATCACCAGTAAGAGGCCTTCGCTATACACCATAGGTTAGCCCCTTGCTAGAGATAGATAACCAACTCTATACATGATGAGGCCGTTTGTTACTCAACAAAATGATGTTTTATGTTCTTTTGAAAACCGTATTTTAACCACTTAAAAATCCTTTAAGATAATATTTCTTAACAAATGGTAAACAAGATTCGTTCCACAGGGAGATGGAGAATGTATTGGATCGCTTGACTAATCTTAAACAATAAAATAAATCACTGAAAATGGATAGTTGTTTGGGTTTTACAACCCACAAAATTGCAATAAAATAAACATACAAAAGTGATATGAAAAATAAAAGACTCAACAATCTTAATAAGAGAGATGATGAAAACAATTAATAGAAGCTAGGGAATAGATTGAGTTACTCATGGATTTGGGTAATGCTTTCAAGCCTCAATAATGACCAATCTTGTTAATGCTAACCATTTGTTTTCTAAAGTGTGTTTAGGTCATCACTATGAACACTAAACACATTCCCACCTCAATGCCTAACCGATTAAGGAAAGGGGGTCAATGTGGGATTAGTTGAGTACAAATCAAGGTTTGGATTAATGAAGTTGATATACCTATCACTAATCCATCCTATTCACTAAGTTCTTCAACCAATCAAGGGTATCAATCCAAGATTGGTTTCACAACAAATTATCCTACACAATATTATGATCTACTAATGATATACAATGCAAATAACAGTAAGTATAAGATCTAATTATAAAGTGAATAAGAAACAAGTAGAGATTCAATTACAAATAGCTAAGCAAATACCCATAACCACAAGTTCCTCAAATCTATCGCCTAGAAGAGGGGTTTAGTTACACATAGTTGCAATCAAATGAATAGGAAGTAATAGTTAAGGAAATCACCCTTAGGCCTCCTTCTTTAGAGCTTGCTCCTTCCTTTCCCTTGATGCTCCTAGTGTCAAGAATGGTAGAAGAGGATGTGTCTAGATAGGTGGGTGTCTAATGGTAAGTGACAAAGGTATGGAAATGGAAAGAATGGAAAGAGAGGAATGGTTGAGTGTAGTAATCAAGACATTTGTGTTGAGGTTTTGGATGGAAAAGATAGTTCAAGTTTAGAGAATGGAGGAGGTTGAAGAGTGAAAAATGGATGAGAAACTAGGGTTAGATTTTGTACGAATTCGTGCTCTCTAAGAATGGTGTATTTTTAAGTTTGGAAGAAGAAGAATATATATAAGTGATCGGACTATTTATGTTGTACATTTTGGCCCTCAAATTCATATCCTTTACCTCGTTCCCATGTGTTTTTCCTTATATTTCGTATCTAATAGGCTCTTTTGTAGTAATTGCGAGCGATAGGTGAAATTTAGGGGATAGAGATGATATGTACGACATTCAATCGCGAAACAAGCCAAAGAGCATGGAAAAGAAACGTCAGTGCGCGGGTACTGTGCTGGTCAACACACCCGCACACCACCAACGCACCAGCACACCTCTAGTAGAATGGCATAAAGTGCGGGTCCCAACCGCACTCGACCCGCACTTCATCTACACTCTAGACAAAGACCTGGGAGTTGTAATTATGAAGAAATGATAAAGTGTAGGTCCCAACCGCACTCTGGACCAACACTTTAAGGCAGAAGTCTCCTAGGAATCCCCCAGTGCGTGGGCGGGTAATGCGTTCCGCGCACTACCAGCACACTGGGCGTCAGATCGTGCCACATCAGCATTTTCTGACCTATTTTCGAGAAGAGTATAAATATACCTCTTCTATTTTCAGAGACTCTCTCCACGTTTTTGAGACTTAGAAACTCTGAAGTTTTGTAACTAAATCTAGGAATCATATCTCATCTTTTCATTCAATCTCTACTCTACTTCAAGGGAATCCAAGGAAGGAGATGATCTCCAAGGGTTATTTATCATCCTTTTCTCTTATTTTAACTATTGTAATGAGTGGCTAAATCCCCTCTAAGGGGTTGATGGATTAGTTTGATAATGATTGGGCTTTTGTTTATAGACTTTATTATATATATATTTCTATCTATTATTGTTCTATTCAAAAGTATTAATAGTTTTTCCTTTGATTTACTTGTTGGATACACTCTCTTTACAAGTTTGTCTTTGGATTCTATTTGTTTAGACATCTATGTATAAACTCTATGTGGTTGTCTATTTCTTATTAGATAGATGGGATTTCCGGAATCCCGGCTCTATAACCATGTTCTTCATCTAACCTCGAACGGGGGTCCGTGACTATACATCCTAGGACAGCCCTTGTGAGAGGATTAGAAGCCTTCTCTATACACCCTAAGTTGGCTATTATAGCGTCGGTTGAGCCCAAGATAGATTTACATGCATTCATGGTTAGGGTCCCTAACGAGCATCTAACACTATACACCCTAGGTTTGGTGCTCGGGAGGGGTCAATCATTGGTAAGATGCTTTCTCTATACACCATAGGATTGCCTCTTGCTAGTGATAGATAGCCGATACTATACACCCTAGGTCGGCTACATTCGTTAAATTGTGCATATTTGCAAGTCTATTGCATTAGCCCATTTGTTGCTTACATGTCCATCAATCCTTAGTTTCCATATATATATCTTCCATTCCATTTGCATTCCATTTTTAGTTACATTTCTAGTTAGTGTTTGAAATTTCCCTTAAGTAGTAGTGTAAAATATACCTAGAGGGGGGGTGAATAGGCATAGACTCAAATTCTTCCAATATTAAAAATAAAACGGAATATAACAAAGAAAATGCACACTTGATTAGATTTAACAAATGAATTGATTTCACTAATACAAGAGTTAATCAATTTACAAGATATACAATCAATGTAAGATATGGAAGATAAAGAAAAGTAAAACAAAAATGAACACAAGTATTTATACGTGGTAAAACCTCAAAGAGGAAACATTCACGGGTTGATACCACAACCACCGACAAAGCAATCCATGTAGGGAAAAATCGTAGTACACGCAGCGGAAGCGAGACTAAAAATAGTTTTAGTATGTTTTAAAATTTTTCCTTTTTATGAACCTTAACCCTTTAAATTAATCAACCATACATATAAAGTAACAAAAAGAAGAATACCTTTTGTCGCGTTATCCGATTGACTTACGTCGATGGTAATCCGCAAGATCTTCAATCCTAGCACGAACGTGAATCACCTAGGAGCGTGGTCTCCCTTTTCTTTGAATTGCGTACCTGAGAATGGACAAACAAACTTTCTTTTTCTTTTATTAGTCACAAAACAATCAAAAGACCACAAAGATTATTCCAGTCACTTTTGAGTTCTCAATCTAATGATCGAAACTCATGTGAACCTAATTCGATGTTGTACACACAAGCTTATTGATGAACAAGCAATTAGTGTACCATCAAAAGAATAATCCCATCTCTCTTTTATGTCTTGGTAGAATAATCAAACACTTTTCTATGAATTGAGAAGAAGAAGAAAATTGATTCAGTAAACCAGTGGGGTGGCTGAATTCTATAGCAAGTATTATATAGGGTGGCCGAAATTTCTTCTCCTCTTCCTTTAGGGTTGGCTGAATCCTACTTGTGATACAATTAGGGTTGGCCGAAAATCCTCTACAAAAAAAGATTTGTGCCTTGCCCTAATTTCAATCAACTTTAGAATCCTAACCCTAATTTAACTCATAAATATTTTATTCTTTTATTGACTTAATAAAAAGACTTCTTATTTGATTAAATAAATAAACTTAATTATTTATTTTCTTACCAAACAAGTCTTTTACTTTTAGTATACATATAGTATAACTCTAGGAAACATATTTCCTAATCAGAAAAAGATTTTGTTTCTTAATTAAATAATTAATTAATTAATTAATTAATTCTCATTTAATCAAACAATAAAATAAAACAATACTTTTGACTATGTATATAGCCTTGCCGCCCCACTTACAATAAATGGACCAAATATTATTTTCTTATTTTATTTAATACATTGGACTTTAAATAAAAAGCCCACATGTGAACCAGACCCATTCTTACTAAAAGAAACAAGCCCACATGTCTTTCATTAATATATTAATATAATTGATCAGCCCATTAAACAAATAATGTGCAAATTATATTCTTAATATATTAAATGCAATTCTAGATGGACCCATAAATTGGTCCGGTAGAATATATCAAGTGATCCATGCAAGTCCGTGTGGATTGGGGATCTTGGCGGGCTATCTAAATTTAAGCTTCAATAGACATAACCTAATCACAATCAACAAATGATTCACTTAGGTCCGATCCATTAATTTTAACTCATTCCACTAAATAGCTAAAATTGAACTCTTAAATAAAGATAGAATAAGAAGATGTTCCTCATTCATACCCTAGACAATCATGTTAGAGACAGTGTATCCTCGTGATTAATATCAGTAATCGCCAAGAGTTCATAGACCGCCTATAACTCTCAGAGTTACTATATTTACTTATATGACCACGTTTTGAACTTAGATATTTTGATTTGTCCAGAAGCCATGTTTTCAATAGTCACTATCGAAAACTCAACGTTGAGATTTAATATCCAATTACCTCAAAACATCCATATGATGATATTATACTCTCATTTAATAAATGGAGCCACGATGTCCATATCTATAAATGAAGTCCTCTATCGATTAACAAATGAATATCACCAAACTATCGAGGATAGACTATGCTATATATTCGTACTCATTGATAACTCAAATGATACCACTTGCAACCATAAGTCCATCATTTATCTCAAGATTAAGATAGACACTCCGATTGTCCTGATAATGAAAAGACTATTATCTATTGACGGTTCTAGATAAAGCTTTTCATTGTGATCCAATTCAATGCACCCAGTGCACTAGATTCTTTTACTCGAAGACACTTCGATGATTTTAGACTCATCGTTTCTCATTTGATCCCACTCAAATGCTAGCAAAAGAATTCTACAACTTTAACAAGATAAAGGTGCCCAACCTTTAACTTAAGTTGTGAACATTATTCAAGACTAACTAAAGAATTGTGTCTACCTCATACATATCCAGATGTACGAACAATTCTTCTTTTCTCATAGTTTTTAGACCTTATGATTATTTACTTTGACAATTATAATATTAAACTATAAATGCTATAAGATTTATTAAACCAAAAATCACTTTATTAATATGAAAAAGATTGTCAATTACAATATTACGCTCTTGCTATTGAGCATAATCCTAACATTCTCCCACTTGCGCTATAGCAAATGTGTCATATCTCTCATGCCCATGTTCTCTAGATGCCCATCGAAACTCTTCTGAGGTAAAACCTTTGTGAAGGGATCTGCTAGATTTTCTGCTGACGCGATTTTGGTAATCGTCACGTCACCTCTTTGAACAATCTCCCTTAAAAGATGATAATTTCTTTCAATGTATTTTCCTCTCTTGTGACTTCTTGGTTCTTTCGAATTAGCCACTGCACCACTGTTCTCACAGTAGATAGTGATCTGCTTATTCGTACTAGGAACCACTTCCAAGTCTATCAAGAATTGGCGGAGCCAAACAGCCTCTTTGGCAGCCTCGCATGCAGCAACATACTCAGCTTCCATGGTGGAATCAGCAATACAAGATTGCTTGATACTCCTCCATATAACTGCTCCTCGTCCAATAGTAAACACAACCCCTGATGTGGATTTTCTGGAGTCAGAATCTGATTGGAAATCAGAATCTGTATACCCAACGGGAATTAAATCCCCTCCAGAGTATACAAGCATATTATCTCTCGTTCTCTTAAGATACTTGAAAATATGCTTGACTGCCGTCCAGTGATCAGGACCAGGTTTTGATTGAAACCTGTTAACTATGCCAACAGCAAAACAAATATCTGGTCTAGTGCAGAGCATTGCATACATGAGACTTCCAACTGCTAAGGCATATGGAACTCTATTTATGAATTGCTCTTCATGCTCATTCTTGGGAACTTGTTCCTTAGAAAGTTTGATTCCATGTCTGAAAGGTAACATACCTTTCTTGGAATCCTGCATGGAAAACCTAGACAAGATCTTGTCTATGTATGAAGCTTGGGATAATGCAATCGTTTTATTCTTTCTATCCCTTATTACTTGGATACCTAGAATAAAACTTGCTTCTCCTAAGTCCTTCATATCAAATTGTTTTGCTAACCATTCTTTTACTGATGTCAATACACCTACATCGTTTCCAATGAGTAGTATATCATCAACATAAAGAATCAAGAAAACCAACTTGTCGCTCTTAATCCTTTTGTATACACAAGGTTCGTCAGGATTCTGAATAAATCCAAAACCTTTGATAGCTTGATCGAACCTTATGTTCCAAGATCTGGATGCTTGCTTTAATCCATATATGGATTTCTGCAACTTGCATGCCTTTTGCATTTGGCCCTTTTCAATGAATCCTTCTGGTTGCATCATGTAGATGTTTTCGTCAAGACTTCCATTAAGGAAAGCTGTCTTGACGTCCATTTGCCAAATCTCTAGATCTAGAGATTTGGCAAATGGACAAAAGTATCCTAATGGATTTAAGCATGGCCACAGGAGAGAAGGTTTCCACGTAATCGATACCTTCTTTCTGTGTATACCCTTTAGCTACCAATCTAGCTTTAAAGGTTTCCACATTTCCATCCATACCTCTTTTCCTCTTGTATACCCACTTGCACCCAATGGGTTTTATCCCTTTAGGCAAGTCTACAAGGGACCAGACTTTGTTATCGAACATAGATTCAATCTCATATTGCATTGCCTTTTGCCAATGGCGACTATCAACATCCTCCATTGCTTCCTTATACGTGTAGGGATCATCGTCGTCCGGGAGATTCTCCACTGATTCTCCCAGACCGATGTATCTTTCAGGTTGTGTTCTAACCCTCCCACTACGACGAGGAATGGCAGGTTGTTGATCTTGTGTTGGATCGGAACTTACAATTGGGTTAGGTTGTATAACCTCTCGTGGAATTGTATCTCCTGACATCTCATTCAGGACAATTCTACTTCTAGGTACAAAATCATTCATATAATCCTTTTCCAGAAATTTAGCATTTGTCGAAACAAATACTTTAAGATCTGAAGGACTATAGAAATAATATCCTTTAGTTTCTTTTGGATACCCTACAAATATACATGTTTCTAAATAGGACTCCATCTTTTCTGTCTTTCCTTTTAACACATGCGCAGGACAACCAAATATCCTTAAGTATTGTAAACTAGGCTTGCGCCCAGTCCACAACTCATGCGGTGTTTGAGGAACTGACTTAGATGGTACATCATTTAGAATGTATATAGCAGTTTGTAAAGCATATCCCCAAAAAGAAATAGGAAGTGTTGAATAACTCAACATAGACCTAACCATGTCTAAAAGAGTTATATTTCTCCTTTCTGCTACCCCATTCTGTTGAGGTGTACCAGTTGCAGAAAACTGAGAAACTATCCCATTATCAATAAGATATTGCTGAAACTCACCTCACAGATATTCTCCACCACGATCAGATCTCAAGATTTTTATGTGTTTCTCAAGCTGATTTTCTACTTCAGCTTTGAATGCTTTGAACATGTCAAAAGCATCCGACTTATGTCGGATGAGATACACATAGCCAAATCTCGAGTAATCATCTGTGAAAGTGATGAAGTACTCATATCCACCTCTAGCTTGAATGCTCATAGGACCACATACATCAGTGTGTATCAATCTTAAAAATTCAGTGGCTCTTGCGCCTTTGGCCAAGAACGACCTTTTGGTCATTTTACCTTCCAAACAAGATTCAGAAATTGGTAGATCATCAACCTTTAAGTCACTTAAAGGTCCGTCACTTACCAATCTTTTAATCTTATTAAGGTTAATATGACCTAGGCGTAAATGCCATAGGTAGGTTTCATCTATTGATAATTTTACTCTTTTATGATTAGGTTCCGTTATTTCTGTGTCTAACGAGTGAGAGATATTTTTATGCAAAAAGAATAAGTCGTTTTCCAATGTACCTTTGCAAATAAATTTGTTATTTTTACTAATAATAAAATCTTTATTAAAAGTAACCGAATATCCAAATTTATTCAAACAAGAAACTGAAATTAAATTTCTCTTCAATTGAGGTACATAATAAATGTCTATCAAATCTAAATGCCTAAAAGAATCTAGATTAACTCTAATATCTCCCACTGCACTTGCAGACACTAACGTTCCGTTGCCCAAACACAAGTTGATTTCATTCTTATTCAACTTTCTCCTTTCTTGGAACCCCTGTAAGGAATAGCAAACATGATTTGTGGCTCCAGAGTCTATGATCCAAGAATCTGTAGAATCTACCAGAAAACATGTTTCAAGATAATTAATATTACCTTGTTCCTTCTTGTTCTGGGACTTTGGGCAATTTCTTTTCCAATGTCCCTTTTCACCACATAGGAAGCACTTCTCTTTGATCTTGGTTACTTTCTTGGTCTCCTTCTTGGTAGGCCCAAGTTGCTTTTTCTTCTGTTGTTTCTTGACCTTTTGACGGGTCTTAACAGTAGCAACTTTACCAACCATATGAATCTGAGATTTATAAGTAGGAGCATGTGGTTTAGGAGCAAACAAAACAAACTTATGTTTTTCAGCTTGCAGCAACAACCCAATTTTCCTTTCCCATGTGACATAATTATCTCCAGTTAAAGTATTATCTTTTAAGATATTCATTAGGGATGGGGTCATGATTTCTGAATATAACAAAAATATATATGAGTAAATAATCATGATAAAGCACTTCTGAATATTTATCTTGATTTAAATAAATAACTCAATCATAAAAATTCAAAGGTGATCTAACACCCATAAATGTTACGCCTCCTTTGGGAGTTCGCACCATTTACTAGTTAGACTAGGTCCCACCTAATTGTTAACATAACAACCAGCGTTTTCAATTTTAGCCTTGCAATTTTACTTACAAGAACTCTTAGGAGGATATCAATAAAATTACATTGAGTGTGTTACCAAGATATCGACCCTCAATTTTCTCTCATGAAAATCCCTCCTTGGGGAGTAGATCTCATTTGAGTCCATTGTCTAGTCTATCCTTGTAAGGAAGTATTTTGCTAAATTCCATTCATGGATGCCTCTTGGGGGGATTACCAATAAATAATAAAGCTCAACCAACCTTGGAGGCCATAGGTGTTACAAAACACCTTCTCCCACTCAATTATTTAAGGCGTGTGATTAAATCCCATCGAATGATTTACCAAGTTATCTAGATGCCAATTTAGATACCTAAATCATTCAATGCATGTTCATACCAAAAGAGATATATGAGTGGCACTCCTATTCTATATGTCATGTTATCATACAATAACAAATATTGTAATATTTATGCAAAAAATAAATAGCAACAATTTTGGTCCATCCTAGAAAAGCAAGTAAATTACAATTGTTTAGGAATACAAGATCTTCAAGTGGCCATCAACCATACGCTCATCCCTCGGCTGGCCCCCATAGGCGTGCACACACCACAACCCCACAAAGGGGCTGCCGTGCGCAGCCCACCATGATTTGGGCTTGCCATGCGCAGCCCAATCCAATCCAATCCTAGGGTGCGCACGGTGCTCGTTCTTGGTTCTAGTTGCTTCCTTTTTCTTCAAGTCTTCAAATCTTTGATGTTTGAACGTATTACAACTTTATTTAAACAATAAAATACAGCAGTTTTTTTTTTTTTTTTTTTTAATCACTGCAGTATTTTAATTACATAAAAACTGCACTAAAATTTAATACAATAAAAATATAAAAAACTGCACTTAATATTAATACACTTATATATTAAAAAAAAAAAAAGCAACTACCAAGAAGGAATTATGGCGATGATAGACCACCCTTCTTGTTACAATTCCATAACAAAAATACATTGAAAATCTAGGACCAAAATCGAGCAATAACAATCCACATAAAAAACATATATAAAACCATACATCCACATGTAATTATATATGCGAATACCTAGAGTGCCATCTCTTTCTAAACATGCATAATCACAATAAAAAGAAACAGATTCACGTATATATACGTTAATTAATTAAAAGGGTTCAACCTAGGCTTTGATACCAATTGTAGGGAAAAATAGTAGTACACGCAGCGGAAGCGAGACTAAAAATAGTTTTAGTATGTTTTAAAATTTTTCCCTTTTATGAACCTTAACCCTTTAAATTAATTAACCATACATATAAAGTAACAAAAAGTAGAATACCTTTTGTCGCGTGATCCGATTGACTTACGTCGATGGTAATCCACAAGATCTTCAATCCTAGCATGAACGTGAATCACCTAGGAGCGTGGTCTCCCTTTTCTTTGAATTGCGTACCTGAGAATGGACAGACAAACTTTCTTTTTCTTTTGTTAGTCACAAAACAATCAAAAGACCACAAAGATTATTCCAGTCACTTTTGAGTTCTCAATCTAATGATCGAAACTCGTGTGAACCTAATTCGATGTTGTACACACAAGCTTATTGATGAACAAGCAATTAGTGTACCATCAAAAGAATAATCCCTTCTCTCTTTTATGTCTTGGTAGAATAATCAAACACTTTTCTATGAGTTGAGAAGAAGAAGAAAATTGATTCAGTAAACCAGTGGGGTGGCCGAATTCTATAGCATGTATTATATAGGGTGGCCGAAATTTCTTCTCCTCTTCCTTTAGGGTTGGCCGAATCCTACTTGTGATACAATTAGGGTTGACCGAAAATCCTCTACAAAAAAGGATTTGTGCCTTGCCCTAATTTCAATCAACTTTAGAATCCTAACCCTAATTTAACTCATAAGTATTTTATTCTTTTATTGACTTAATAAAAAGACTTCTTATTTGATTAAATAAATAAACTTAATTATTTATTTTCTTACCAAACAAGTCTTTTACTTTTAGTATACATATAGTATAACTCTAGGAAACATATTTCCTAATCAGAAAAAGATTTTGTTTCTTAATTAAATAATTAATTAATTCTCATTTAATCAAACAATAAAATAAAATAATATTTTTGACTATGTATATAGCCTTGCCGCCCCACTTACAATAAATGGGCCAAATATTATTTCCTTATTTTATTTAATCCATTGGACTTTAAATAAAAAGTCCACATGTGAACCAGATCCATTCTTACTAAAAGAAACAAGCCCACATGTCTTTCATTAATATATTAATATAATTGATCAGCCCATTAAACAAATAATGTGCAAATTATATTCTTAATATATTAAATGCAATTCTAGATGGACCCATAAATTGGTCCGGTAGAATATATCAAGTGATCCATGCAAGTCCGTGTGGATTGGGGATCTTGGCGGGCTATCTAAATTTAAGTTTCAACAGACATAACCTAATCACAATCAATAAATGATTCACTTAGGTCCGATCCATTAATTTTAACTCATTCCACTAAAGAGCTAAAATTGAACTCTTAAATAAAGATAGAATAAGAAGATGTTCCTCATTCATACCCTAGACAATCATGTTGGAGATAGTGTATCCTTGTGATTAATATCAGTAATCGCCAAGAGTTCATAGACCGCCTATAACTCTCAGAGTTACTATATTTACTCATATGACCACGTTTTGAACTTGGATATTTTGACTTGTCCAGAAGCCATGTTTTCAATAATCACTATCGAAAACTCAACGTTGAGATTTAATATCCAATTACCTCAAAACATCCATATGATGATATTATACTCTCATTTAATAAATGGAGCCACGATGTCCATATATATAAATGAAGTCCTCTATCGATTAACAAATGAATATCACCAAACTATAGAGGATAGACTATGCTATATAGTCGTACTCATTGATACCACTTGCAACCATAAGTCCATCATTTATCTCAAGATTAAGATAGACTTTCCGATTGTCCTGATAATGAAAATACTATTATCTATTGACGGTTCTAGATAAAGCTTTTCATTGTGATCCAATTCAATGCACCCAGTGCACTAGATTCTTTTACTCGAAGACACTTCGATGATTTTAGACTCATCATATCTCATTTGATCCCACTCAAATGCTAGCAAAAGAATTCTACAACTTTAACAAGATGAAGGTGCCCAACCTTTAACTTAAGTTGTGAACATTATTCAAGACTAACTAAAGAATTGTGTCTACCTCATACATATCCAGATGTACGAACAATTCTTCTTTTCTCATAGTCTTTAGACCTTATGATTATTTACTTTGACAATTATAATATTAAACTATAAATGCTATAAGATTTGTTAAACCAGAAATCACTTTATTAATATGAAAAAGATTGTCAATTACAATATTACGCTCTTGCTATTGAGCATAATCCTAACAATCCACTATATGAAAAAGGACTTACACACTCAAGCTACCAACTCATGATATCCGCTCAAGCTATCAACTCCTAATCTACCCTCGGGCTAGTGAATCACCAAGCCTACTTCCTATCCAAGATGTGTCCTACACCTCTAGAAAGCAACTTCCTATCCAAGACGCTCACGTCTCTAGGAAGATTTCGTGCTTGCCTATCTGAATCCTCCCGACCCTAGACAAGTCTCCTTGCTTGATTATCCGAGTCCTCCCGACTCTAATCAAGACTTCTTTGCTCTATCCACAAAGTTTCACTCACTTTGCTAGAGACTTCAACCTAATGCAAGGCTATGATCTAAGTGATGCAAATGATGCAAACACAATCAAATTAAGCTAGATGATCAATCAAGCTAAATGTACATGTTCAATGATAATCTAGAATATGCTTTCAACAAACAATCACAAAAGTATCTAGAAATCAAGACATGCAAATCAATAAGAACATGGTATGAATATTCAATATATCACACTAAAAACCTAGTTCTTAGATCATGAAATTAAACATAGAAAATAACATGAGGCACATCATATATACATTTTCTAGAATCAATTTCAAGTTGAATCAAGTTTAGCACATATATCTTCAAGAGAAATCACAAAGCTAAAACTCAATTAACAAATGATCAAACACCCTAGCATATGATCTAACATCATTCTCAACATATTTCATCAATCAAATAGTAAGAACAAAAGAGATGATCAAAGATGAAATGTAAAAGAAGAAGTTGAACATACAACCTTGACCACGTACTAAAAATCAGGCCACTGGGAAAAATGACGAAGTCAGCTGCCTCTAGAAATTCTTGGGCTTGTAGCTCTTATCAAGTCCAACAATTGTAGCCTTTGGATCAATCAATTTCGAGTTCGTATGAGAAAGTTATGATCAAAATACTAAAACTAAAATTGAGAGAAAATTTCTGATTTCATCTTTTTCAAATTTTTCTCCTTAGAATGAATGGGGGGGAATGAAGAGGATTTAAAAGGAAGAGAGAGAGAGAAAAAGAAAACCAATCGAAGGCTGCCACATCAGCATCCCATGTGGGGCGCGTGGGCCACATGGGACCAGTGGGGTGCTCTGGCTATGGATCCCACGGCTCCCACACGGCTTGGCCTAGCTTAGCCTAGCTTGGCCATTTGGCCTCGCTAGCTCTCCCGCACACCTCTCGTGTTCTTCAGCCGTACTTGGGCATTCGAACTCTGAATTTGAATCTGTTTTCGGATTACGAACCATGACTCCATCACGCACGACGATGACTAATAAACTTTGACAAAAGGTTGAGAAATCATCTTGGAAAATGACGATGAAGTCAACTCAACGAATGAGAACGCAAAGTAGCCTAGCTAAGTCGTTTGGACTCGAAACCTTATGAATGAGTAACCGAAATGATCAAAACTCAATAAGGAATCAAATAAAAATATATTCAAGTCCAAGATACAAAATACATAAACAAACAAACACAAATTCACACAAGCATGCCATATCAAAGAGATAGTCACAAAGCATGCAATTCTACAATGTTTGTCTATAAGAGAACAATGCATGTGCATACTAAGAAGTGTGTGAATGTGTTATACCAAATGTTTGAACTATGCAGGGACACATATGTATGAATTGTGTGTGTGTGCGCTAACGCCTTGCAAGAGGATAGAAGTCGAAGTATACCTTTGACGCTTTCACCTCTTGAAGACCACATTTGCACTAGATATTGCTCTTCACCTTTTAAGCTTCTTTTCTTCCAAGAACATCCTAAGCAACAACTAATACAAATATAGAGCGTTTTACAATGGAATCAAGCCAATACAAATCATGAACCTTACAGTGTTATTTGTATGTTCATTCGCATTTCACAACACCACCATACTTTACTTTTATCGCATTAATATTACTTAAGTTCCAACTAGTTTTAGTTAATCCCGATCCTTGTGGACGATAACCCACTTACCGCCATATTTGTGTTTCCAAACCATTTAAGGCTTCATGAGGTTTTTATAAATATTGTTTGACAAGTGGATTTTAAATACACACAAAACGACTTTGTCAATAGGAGCCTTGGACATGTACTGATAACTGCTTGAAAATCCGATGTGGCAAGGTGTTTCCATGGCGACACTATATGGCGATAAGCGGTTAAGCCTTCTGAGATTCATATGTCGCCACAATCTTCATCTTTTTCGCCATGTTGCAAA
This sequence comes from Acer yangbiense, assembly GCA_008009225.1. Taxonomy (NCBI): domain Eukaryota; kingdom Viridiplantae; phylum Streptophyta; class Magnoliopsida; order Sapindales; family Sapindaceae; genus Acer; species Acer yangbiense. The sequence goes on along the minus strand of CM017771.1, from coordinate 41,522,028 downwards.
TGGCGACACTGAGTAAACTTGGTTGTGTTGCCACTTCTCGTTGCTTGTCGCCATGGCGACACCATGTGGTGACAACCCCTGTTGCTTTCAAAAACCTTCTGTCGCCATGGCAACGCTAGTGGCGACATAGAAATGTCACCATTTCTCAAGTGGCGACAAAAGTGGCGACGCTTGGCTTCCTTCTTTGTCACCATATGTCAAGTGGCGACATAAAGTGGTGACGAGACTTGATTGATTAAGCTTGGAATAAAACCTTCTGTCGCCATGGCGACGCTTTATGGCGACAATGCCCTGTTTTGCCAACTTGTGCACCTTTTGAACCAAACTTCACTTCTTCTTCACAAAAGCTCTTGAGACCTAAATAAATCTGAAATGCTAAATTTAACACTATTAAATATAGGGACACGCCCAAGAATCAAGCATAAAGAAACGGGAATGAGGGTCAAAATCATACCAAATTTGGCTTAATCAATACACCCTAGGTTGGTTACATTTGTTATAACGTGCTTATTTACGAGTTTGTTGCATTTGCCCAAATGTTCGCTTACGAATCCGTTAACTCCTTAGTTTCCATCATATATATCTTTCACTCCATTCGCATTCCATTTTAGTTTGCATTCCTAGTTTAGTTTTAGTTGTATGCTTATTCACATTTCACAACATCAACCATTTACTTTTATCGCATTAATATTGCTTAAGTATCAACTAGTTTTAGTTAACTCCAATCCTTGTGGACGACACGGAACTTCCCGCCATACTTGTGCTTTTTAAACCATTTAGGGCTTTGTGAGGTTTTTATAAATATTGTTTGACAAAGTGATTTTAAATGAACCAAACGACCTTTTGTCAGGCATGTAATATTTTTTTGTTGATCTTGGCTAGAATATTTTGTTGGATAACATGTATTAAGGGGGAGCATACATGATCCATTTGAACTTTTGTAAGGATTCCCGATTTGTTGATTGGCTTATTTCGTGGACAAACCACATGTTGGGGATTGTATGTAAGGGTAGCTTTAGTGATAGATATTCAAGCTCAAGACCCTCTCATGTCCTCAAGGTTGATAAGCACCAAAGGTAAACTTCTATGTGCTTAATTTGCTTTGAAGAGATTAGATGCACACACACATTCACATCTCATGCATAATTCATTCTCTTGTATGTTGTGTATGTGTTGTTATTTTGTGCTCATTAATGCTCATTAACATCTCTTCTTGCATGCTTTACATGATTGCATCTTGTAGGACCAATGCCATGCCATGCATGTTTTTTAAGATTTCATACATAGTGTCAGGCGCTGTTGGAAGCGATGTTCGTACAGCGCCCATCCTGACCTGGTCGAAAATGCATTTTTAAATGCATCAGGTCTGATGCAATTTTGGAAGGCGCTGTACGAGTGCTGTACAAAGCGCTGTTCGTACAACGCCTCTCTGTTTTCCCGTGAGAACAGAGTAGGGGCGCTGTACAGGCGCTATACAAGTGGCGCTCTACGTACAGCACCCAAGGTAAAAATAGGTGTAACTTATTCAAAACGACCACACTTTGTTTTGACATCCTATATATATGCCACTTTGACTTTAGGTCAATTAAGTGAGTTGATTATCAGATTTCATACTTAGAATATTTTTCAAGAAAAGAAAGATACAAAAGAACTCACCTTTAACCACTCAAATCAAATCCCTTGTGCATCAAATTTCATATTGCATCTTCTATGTCTAGATAGAAAGCATCAATGATTGGGTTTGCATCATCACAACTTGCTTGGTAAGATTTTGATTAAGTTCATCTTATTTGAGTATTTTTATTATCAAGCTATTCTCTTTAATTTACTTGTATGTTTTGATCATATGATAAATACAAGATTAGAGAATTAATTGTGATGAATTGATTGAGTGTTGTTTGTGATAGCTAATTAGGTTTTTAATTAATCTTGATTAGCTAAGCTATTTGACATGTCATTTAGCAATTGATATCTAGGGTTGATTTAAATTGATTATCTCATCATCCTAGATAAGCATCTAAGGTTCCCTAGCCTTGTTTGTTAATTGAATATTCATACATATTCACATAGGTTGCATAATCTCTTCTTAGAGAATTAAGTCTTGAGGCTAAGGTTGCTTAGGCCTCAAGCAAATTGGAATAGGGTTGCTAATAAAGGCCCGCTGGGTAGAAGTGAGGGGTTACAGACCGGAGTGTTAGACGAGGTCTACATAGGTTGTAAACTTCATTTCAATTAGTGATTTCGAGTTCCGAGTGTGGCGCACTAAACAGCCCGTGGTTTTTTCCCAGTGGTTGGGTTTCCACATATACATCAAGTGTTATTTAAATTCCGCACTATATTACACTTGCTTGTAATTTTGACTAGTAGGGGCATTTTCGTAATATTGACTTGTATGCGAAAATTGGGTAAAAATAGCTAAACTCTATTCACCCCCCCCCCCCCCCCCCCCTCTAGATTAATATTGAACTCGCCTCTAATTTGTTTCAACTTTAATGTTTCATTTTCTTGCAAAAGAATATATATTGCCATATGTGTTGTCTTTTGGATATTCTTGTGCTTTCAAGTTGAATTTAGGTGATATCAAGAGAAGACCAAGATGAAGTTCAAGACTTGTGGTTGAAAATTTATCTAGAAATGTGTAACTCATTGTAACTAATTGTGACCAATTTTCCTTGTAATTGTTTTAGTATATGTACAGGGGTTTTGACATGGAATTTGCCAAAGGGGGAGATTGTCAGGTTTTTAGTTTTAGTTGGCATGTATTCCATATCAAAACGTTGTTTATCTTGTATTGATAAGTTGTCTTAGAAATGATGATTCAAAACTTCAAAGAAAGACTCAGCTACGGCTCATACAAGATGGTATCTTGAAAAGGGGAATAAGCTTCATTGCTCATCACAAACATTGTGAAATTGCATATTCCAGGACTATGTCTAGGAAATGGCATACTTGTGTGATCTTGTGTGTATTTATTTCCATGTTACTATTTTTGGACTTGAATATTATCTCATATGATTCCTTATTGAGTCCCGATCATTTCGGTTACTCATTCATTAGGTTTCGAGTCCAAACTAGGAAGCTACGTTACTTTACGTTCTCATTCGTTGAGTTGTCATCGTCTTTGTGTATCGAGTCGACTTCTCAACCTTTTGTCAAAGTTTCATAGTCATCCTTATGCGTAAGGGAGTCATGGTTCTTAATCCGAAGATGGATTCAAATTTGGAGTTCGAAGGCCTGAATACGGCCAAAGAACGCAAGAGGAGCGCGAGGGAGGCAAGCAATGGCCAAAGGCCATTTTGAGGGGTGGCTGTGAGAGGCGCATGATCCTCACGGGCCAGTAGCCCCTCTGCCCCGTGAGGCTTATGTGCCTCTCATGGGGATGTGAGGTGGCCACCCCCCATTGGTCACTTCTCTCTCTCTCTCTCTCTCCATTTCATTTAAATGCTCTTCTTTTCCCTCTCATTCATTTCAAGAAGAAAAGTTTGAAAAACACATGTGCAGAATTTTCCTTTCCAATTTTCTCACCTTCCAAACACCATAACTTTCTCATTTGGACTCCGAATTGAGTGATTCAAGTTGGAGAAGTCTTGTAATCAAGTCCTCTACCTTTTAAAGTGGTCTTGCAGCTATTTGATTGAGTTTTTCAGTGGTTCTATCCACAAAACCGAACCAGCTCGTGAATCATAGGTATTTGACTTATCTTTGTGTTTTCTTCTTTTATAACCTTCAATTACCTTGGGGTTTCTTCTTCTATATGTTTGTGTATATATAATGAATTCTATTGAGAAAGATAGCTTCATAATCAAACCTAATCAAGTCTAATTAGAGACATATGTGAACTAGTTTTCTAGGATTCTAGGTTTTCACATGTTTGAGTGTTGTATTGTGATTAGTTTGATATCTAGGGTTATTTGTGGATTGATTGATTCATTTTATGATCAATAACCTTAACATGTGCTTTGATCCTCTAATTGAACAAATCTAGGATTAGCACTTGTGATTTTGTATTTAGAGCCTAATAGGATTTAATTGATTATTCATTATATCCTTGCTCTAAATGTTGGCTAGAATACTCATTGAACACATTTTGTGATTCTAACATTTTTGTGTATGTTTCTAATATCTTGAATATGTGCTTCATGTATATGATTGATTCAAGTGTTAGAGATGAGAATGAAACTATGAGCTATATGTGTTAGGTGTTTTCACATGCTCTAGGTTTTAATTCAAGTTTTGCATCTAGACTATTTGACTTATGTTCTCACATGATTTAAGTGTAGTTTTCCATGGAATGTATTGATCACATGTTCTATGTTGAATTGCTTGTTTGCATCATTTGCATTCATGGATCACACTTAGGAAGTCCTTGTAAAAGGCATGAAGTCTTGACTAGGACAAGGTGTCTAGATAGTCAAGCAAGGAAGACTTGGTTAGGACAAGAGGTCCGGATAACCAAGCAAGAAGTCATGGCTAGGATCGGGAAGGTCCGGATAGCTATGCAAGGGAGGCTCTCTAGACGCATGAGTGACTTGGATAGGGAGTTGGCTACATTATTGGTAGGCCCAGGTGTTTGGATAGACATAGACTCCAATAAAGAGTGGTACATGGGATGTGTATGCATTCTTGAGGAATTTCTAATCTTCCAACAATGTTGGTTAGACATGGACTCCAATATATGGTGGTTTCGCATCATTGAGGAATTTCTTATCTACCAATAGGGATTGGGTAGACATAGACTACAATAGAAAGTAGATAATAGGTTGGTCACTTTTGAGGAATTTCTAATCTATCATCCAATATATATAGTACCCAATGGTTATAGTTCAACCTGTGGATGTTTCCTCCTTGGAGGTTTTTCCACGTTAAAAAATCTCTTGTGTCAATTCTTTCTATCTCTCTCTCTCTCTCTCTCTCTCTCTCATATTTGTTTATGTGTATGTTTTAATCTTGTTGCATAATATCCTCTTGTGATGTATATTGTAACAAGATTTTGGTTAAGTGTGATATGTAAGCAAATCATTTTGATCATATTTGTATATGTAATTCTTTTGCTCTTTATTTCTTTTGTATAGTTGATCGAACTATTTTATACCTATTTAAGGTCCCCCATTTCTGATCGTTTGTCTCGTTTTCGAGCGTATTTTTATATATAATGCTTTGTTTGAGCTTTGTGTAGGTACATATTCCTTATAATAAGGTTTTGAGCTTAAAGATTAGTTTGGGAGGCAAAATGGAGCAAAAAGAGCTGAAATTGAATATACGCGTGCAGAACGTACAACTTACGGAGATCATATCTTCCTTCTCAGATCGAACCACATGATATCTTTATATATTCGGAAAGCCCCGGAAGTCTAGTTTCCAGAACATTTTACGGATTGTGATTCTGAGCTTTCTGCAGGAAGTTATGCCCATTTCCGTAACGGTGCGCGATGCTGAAAACGCTGAAAGGCTGTCAGGTCTAAACGGCTACTTCAAACGGCAGCCAGGCCGCCGAATGAAACCGCTGAATCACTCCAGAAAGTCATTTTTGGGGTGAATTTCAAGGACAGTTTCGTCCTTTCATCCCCAATTCGTGCCCTAACCTCCCAACACTATATAAACACCTTATTCTCTTATCAACCATCAGAACACACTCCCCACAAACTTCCTCTTCTTCTTCTTCTTCATTTTCTTCACCAAATAAGAGAGAGAGAAGCTTCCAAGAGCATCCATGGAGGTTTTTCCTCCATGGATGCTCCCCATCTCACCTTCTACACATCTTCCACCACATTTATGAGTAGATTGCATAGAGATAGGAGTGGGTTTTGGTCAATTTCGAGCTAGCAAAGGAAGGAGCTCTTGGAGGAGGTTTTCTTCAAGGGTTGTATCTATTTCTCACTCTCTATGTATTTCTTGTTTTCTTGAATGTGTAATCCCCACTTGGGAACATTTGTAAACCTATTTTGTGCTCAATATATAAATGGTTGTTTTTATATCCAATTTGTGTTTTGATTCATTCTTGATCGTTATTGAATATATCTCTTATCTTGAAATGCATGTTTATGGATGATTGGAAATTGATATGTGTTCATGGATGGGATTAGGAGTATATTAACTTAATTGTAGGAGTAGTTGTAATCAAATATCCCATTTGTGTATGTATGTCTTTGAAAGGTCAAAATTGCATGTCATGAATGAGTTTGAGTGACTTAGAGTTAGGATTGTACCTTTTGGAGGGGCTCTCCGGGCATAGTTTTGGCTAATTAGCTAGGAAGAGTGGGTAAACCAATAAATTGCCATATTAGAAGGGTTTGGTTCAATGTTCTTGTTAACAATTGGACTTTAGCTATTTCTCACTCTAGGGGCTTTAGGTGAGTCATGGTTAGAGTTACAGTTATTGGTCTTTGGCTATTTCTCACTCTAGGGGCTCTAGGTGAGTTATGGTCGGAGATACAATCACTCTTTCCACATTCATTAGACTTTCACGTTGCCATTTTACATTACGAATCTATTATTGGGGCTCAATGTAGTTTTGTTTGTAGAATCGGTTCACATATGTTGGTTACAGTTTCGTGTTTGAGAGGTTCTCGGCACACTCTTCAACCGTTAGCTCTATGAATAGGTATAAATCGGATTGAGGCAAGAACGAACCCTTAACTAAAATTGGATGTACTTAATGTCTAACAACCAACTATTTGTGCACTTATGTATGGTGAACTTGTTGAACCTTGTGTGACCATTTTCTTGCATCTCTCTTATCCACCATTTTATTTATCACTTTAAACACCATTCTCACCCTTCCATACTCTCTTTGTTTTTATTTATTTTCATTTTTATTCTCTACATACACACACACCGCATTGTACATACATTTCACACACATCATTCTTACCTTTCCGCATTCTATTTACATGCTTACAATAAACTCTAGAACTTGATATGGTTGACGAATCACACCTCCCTGCGGAACGATACCCTCGCTTGCCGCTTTACTAGTCTTTTGCTAGTTTAGAGCACATTGCGTAGGAAACCCCTTTTTTAAATATAAACAAATCTTTTGATCCTTGCGATTTCTTAACGACGGAAAAAGTTAGTATCAATAGTTATATTTGATTGATACTTGTAACACATTAAACATTATTGGAAATACAAGTATTCTTTATTGATGAGTTTTTAATGTTATTCTTCCTCTTGATTCTTGTTGATGTATGGCAATGCTTTAATGATCACATGCTTATCTTGTTTATACTTGTATGTATGATTTTTGTGTTGTAATGTAAGCTACCTTGAGGGACAAACTTGAGTTTGTTTCAAGGGATTGAAAAAGGTGTAAAAACTTATTCACCCCCCCCCCCCCCCCCCCCCCCCCTCTAGGTATGCTTTAGGCAATTTAACTACGCTTCTACATTTCATAGACACATCCTTATCTACCACTCTTTACACAAGGAGCATCAAAGGCAAGGAATGATCAAGCTCTACAAAAGGAGGCCCAAGGGTGATTTTCTGTTCTTTTACTTGCTTTCCCTTTGATTAATATGTGTAACTAAACCCCCTTTCTAGGGGATTAATGTGAGAACATTTGGATTGGGTTTTGCTTAAGTTTTAATATATTTGAATCTCTATTTGTGTTCTATTCATTTTATAACTAGATTCTATTCGTTATATAATTGGCATTATATACCCACTAGTTGATTATACTCTTGTTTAGGATAATTTGTTATAGAATCTATATAGGATTGACACCTTTGATGGATTAAGTGTTAGGATTATGCTCAATAGCAAGAGTGTAATGTTGTAATTAACAATCTTTTTCATATTAACAAAGTGATTTCTGGTTTAACAAATCGTATAGCATTTATAGTTTAATATTATAATTGTCAAAGTAAATAATCATAAGGTCTAAAGACTATGAGAAAAGAAGAATTGTTCGTACATCTGGATATGTATGTGGTAGACACAATTCTTTAGTTAGTCTTGAATAATGTTCACAACTTAAGTTAAAGGTTGGGCACCTTTATCTTGTTAAAGTTGTAGAATTCTTTTGCTAGCATTTGAGTGGGATCAAATGAGATATGATGAGTCTAAAATCATCGGAGTGTCTTCGAGCAAAAGGATCTAGTGCACTGGGTGCATTGAACTGGATCACAATGAAAAGCTTTATCTAGAACCGTCAATAGATAATAATCTTTTCATTATCAGGACAATCGGAGAGTCTATCTTAATCCTGAGATAAATGATGGACTTATGGTTGCAAATGATATCATTTGAGTTATCAATGAGTACGATTATAACGCATAGTCTATCCTCGATAGTTTGGTGATATTCATTTGTTAATCGATAGAGGACTTCATTTATAGATATGGACACCGTGGCTCCATTTATTAAATGAGAGTATAATATCATCATATGGATGTTTTGAGGTAACTGGATATTAAATCTCAACGTTGAGTTTTCGATAGTGTCTATTGAAAACATGGCTTCTGGACAAGTCAAAATATCCAAGTTCAAAATGTGGTCATATGAGTAAATATGGTAACTTGGAGAGTTATAGGCGATCTATGAACTCTTGGCGATTACTGATATTAATCACGAGGATACACTATCTCCAACATGATTGTCTAGGGTATGAATGAGGAACATCTTCCTTTTCTATCTTTATTTAAGAGTTCAATTTTAGCTCTTTAGTGGAATGAGTTAAAATTAATGGATCGGACCTAAGTGAATCATTTGTTGATTGTGATTAGGTTATGTCTATTGAAGCTTAAATTTAGACGGCCCGCCAAGATCCCCAATCCACACGGACTTGCATGGATCACTTGATATATTCTACCGGACCAATTTAAGGGTCCATCTAGAATTGCATTTAATATATTAAGAATATAATTTGCACATTATTTAAGTAATGGGCTGCTCAATTATATTAATATATTAATAAAAGACATGTGGGCTTGTTTCTTTTAGTAAGAATGGTTCTGGTTCACATGTGGGCTTTTTATTTAAAGTCCAATGGATTAAATGAAATAAGAAAATAATATTAGGCCCAATTTTATTCAAGTGGGGCGGCAAGGTTAATATTTTAACCTAAGATATTATTTTTTTTTTCATTTTTTTAATTAAATAAGAATTAATTAATTTATTAATTAATTGTTTAATTAAGAAACAAATCTTTTCTGACTAGGAAATATGATTCCTAGTCTTATACTATTGTTGGTAGTACACTAAAAGTAAAAGACTTATTTGGTAAGAAAATAAATAATTAATTTTATTTATTTAATCAAATAAGAAGTCTTTTATTTTAGTCAATAAAAAGAATAAAATATCTATGAGTTGGATTAGGGTTTGAAGTCTATTCTTTTATGGAAATTAGGGTGCAACACAAACTCCTTTTAGGAGTGTGATTTGCGGCAACCCTAGGAGAAAAAGAGAGCAAGATTTCGGCAACCCTAATAGGAAAAGAGAAGAAAATTTAGGCCACCTATATATACATATGTATAGAATTCGGCCACCCTATGCTTTGTGCTTGAGAGACAATTTTTCTTCTTCTTCTTAATTCATAGAGAGCATTAATTTTATTCTACTAAAACATAAAAGAGTGAATAAATTATTCTTTGATGGTACACTATTTGCTTGTTCATCAATAAGCTTGTGTGTACAACATCGATTTAGGTTCACGCAAGTTTCGATCATTAGATTGAGAACTCAAAAGTGACCGGAATAATTTTAGTCTTCTTTTGATTGTTTTTGTGACTAACAAAGAAAAGAAAAGTTTATTTATCCATTCACAGGTTTGCATTTCAAAGAAAAGGGAGACCACGCTCCTAGGTGATCCACGTTCGTGCTAGGATTGAAGATCTTGCGGATTACCATCGACGTAAGTCAATCGGATCACGCGACAAAAGGTATTATTCTTTTGTTAGATAATATATATGTTTAATTGATTAAAGGGTTTAAAGTTCATAAAAAGGAAAAATTTTAAAAGTTACTAAATCTATTTTTAGTCTCGCTTCCGCTGCGTGTACTACGGTATTTTTCCCTACAATTGGTATCAGATCCTAGGTTGAACCCTCTTAATTAATTAACATATATATACGTGGATCTATTTCTTTTTATTGTGATTATGCATGTTTAGAAAGAGATGGCACTCTAGGTATTCGCATATATAATTACATGTGATGTATGGATTTATATATGTTTTATGTGGATTGTTGTTGCTCGATTTTGGTCCTAGATTTTCAATGTAATTATTGTTTTGGAGTTGTAACAAGAAGGGTGGTCTATCATCGCCGTAATTCGTTCTTGGTAGTTGCTAGGTTTTATTTTATTTTTTTGATATGTGCAGTATTTTTTTTTTATTATTACTGCAGCAGTTTTTTTATTAAGTTTTAGTGCAGTATTTTATTTGTAAAAAGTACTGCAATGAATAAAAAAAAAATTAATTAATTAATACTGCAGTATTTTATTATTTATACTGCCGTAATGTATTCGGGTAATGAAAGATTCGAAGACACGAAGAAAAACGAAGCAACCGGAACCGAGAACGAGCACTGTGCACACCCTAGGAGTGGATTGGGCTGCGCATGGCAAGCCCAAGCTTGGTGGGCTGCGCACGGCAGCCCTGGGAGTCTTCATGGGCTGCGCACAGCAGCCCCTTTGTGGGGTTGTGGGTTGTGCACGCCCATGGGGTTTGGGCCGAAGGATGAGCGTATGGTTGATGGGCCGCTTGAAGATCTTGTATTCCTTAAAAATTGTAATTTACTTGTTTTTCTAGGATGGGCCAAAATTGTTGCTATTTAATTTATGCTTAAATATTACAATATTTGTTATTGTATGATAACATGACATATAGAATAGGAGTGCCACTCATATATCTCTTTTGGTATGAACATGCATTGAATGATTTAGGTATCTAAATTGGCATCTAGATAACTTGGTAAATCATTCTATGGGATTTAATCACACGCCTTAAATAATTGAGTGGGAGAAGGTGTTTTTGTAACACCTATGACCTCCAAGGTTAGTTGAGCTTTATTATTTATTGGTAATCCCCCCAAGGGGCGTCCATGAATGGAATTTAGCAATATACTTCCTTACAAGGATAGACTAGACAATGGACTCAAACGAGATCTACTCCCCAAGGAGGGATTTTCGTGAGAGAAAATTGAGGGTCGATATCTTGGTAACAAACTCAATGTAATTTTATTGATATCCTCCCAAGAGTTCTTGTCAGTAAAATTGCAAGGCTAAAATTGAAAACGCTAGTTGTTATGTTAACAATTAGGTGGGACCTAGTCTAACTAGTAAATGGTGCGAACTCCCAAAGGAGGCTTAACATTTATAGGTGTTGGATCACCGTTGAATTTTTATGATTGAGTTATTTATTTAATTCAAGATAAATATTTAAAAGTGCTTTATCATGATTATTTACTTATATATGTTTTGTTTTTATTCAGAAATCATGACCCCATCACTTATGAACATCCTGAAAGATAACACTTTAACTGGAGATAATTATGTCACATGGAAAAGGAAAATTGGGTTGTTGCTGCAAAGTGAAAAACATAAGTTTGTTCTAACTACTCCTAAACCACCTGCTCCTAATAATGAATCTAGCATAATGTATAGAGATGAGTATGAACAGTGGAAGACTTCAGATGATATGGCCAAATGTTATATTATGGCCACTATCTCCGACGTGTTGCAACAGCAGCATGAAGGAATGGAGTCTGCTGCTTATATAATGATGTCTCTAGAGGAGATGTTTGCTATGAAGTCCAGGACGACTAAGAGAGAGGCAGTGACTGCTTTTATGAATCTTAGGATGAAACCTGGACAGGCTGTGAAGGATCACATGATGAAAGTCATAGCACATCTCAACATTGCTGAACTGCATGGCGCTGAGATAGATGGTGAGACAAAAATTGATATGGTTGTCAATTCATTGTCAGATTCCTTTGATCAGTTCAAATTGGACTACACTTTGAACAAAAAGGAATACACCTTACAAGGCCTGATGCAAGATGTTCAAAGCGCTGAAAAGATCCTTGTGAAAGGCAAGGGTCAAGAGATTCATATGATTGGTAAAGTTGCTACTGTTAAGGCCCGTCAAAAGGTCAAGAAACAACAGAAGAAAAAGCAATTTGGGCCTATCAAGAAGGACACCAAGAAAGTAACCAAGATCAAAGGGAAATGCTTCCTTTGTGGTGAAAAGGGACATTGGAAGAGAAATTGCCCAAAGTCCCAGAATAAGAAGGAAGAAGGTAATGTGAATTATCTTGAAACATGTTTTTTGGCTGATTCTACAGATTCTTGGATCATAGACTCAGGAGCCACTAATCATGTTTGTTATTCCTTGCAGGGGTTCCAAGAAAGGAGAAGGCTGAGTAAGAATGAAATCAATTTGCGCTTGGGCAACGGAACGTTAGTGTCTGCAAGTGCAGTGGGAGATATTAGAGTTTATTTGGATTCTAGAAGGCATTTAGATTTAATAGACGTTTATTATGTACCTCAATTCAAGAGGAATTTAATTTCAGTTTCTTGTTTAAATAAATTTGGATATTCAGTTACTTTTAATAAAGTTTTTATTATTAGTAAGAATGACAAAATTATTTGCCAAGGTACATTGGAAAACGGTCTATACTTTTTGCATAGAAATATCTCTCACTCGTTAGACACAGAAATAACGGAACCTAATCACAAAAGAGTAAAATTATCAACTGATGAAACCTACCTTTGGCATTTACGCTTAGGTCATATTAACCTTAATAGGATTAAAAGATTGGTATGTGACGGACCTTTGAGTGACTTAAAGGTTGATGATCTACCAACTTGTGAATCTTGTTTGGAAGGTAAAATGACCAAAAGGACGTTCTCTGCCAAAGGTGCGAGAGCCACTGAATGTTTAGGATTGATACACACTGATTTATGTGGACCTATGAGCATTCAAGCTAGAGGTGGATATGAGTACTTCATCACCTTCACAGATGATTACTCGAGATTTGGTTATGTGTATCTCATGCGACATAAGTTGGATGCTTTTGACATGTTCAAAGCATTCAAAGCTGAAGTGGAAAATCAGCTTGAGAAACACATAAAAATCTTGAGATCTGATCGTGGTGGAGAATATCTATCTGGTGAGTTTCAGCAATATCTTATTGATAATGGGATAGTTTCTCAGTTTTCTGCACCAAGTACACCTCAACAGAATGGGGTAGCAGAAAGGAGAAATAGAACTCTTTTGGATATGGTTAGGTCTATGTTGAGTTATTCAACACTTCCTATTTCTTTTTAGGGATATGCCTTACAAACTGCTATATACATTCTAAAAGATGTACCATCTAAGTCTGTTCCTAAAACACCGCATGAGTTGTGGACTGGGCGCAAGCCTAGTTTACAACACTTAAGGATATTTGGTTGTCCTGCGCATGTGTTAAAAGGAAAGACAGAAAAGATGGAGTCCCGTTCAGAAACATGTATATTTGTAGGGTATCCAAAAGAAACTAAAGGATATTATTTTTATAGTCCTTCAGATCTTAAAGTATTTGTTTCGACAAATGCTAAATTTCTGGAAAATGACTATATGAATGATTTTGTGCCTAGAAGTAGAATTGTCCTGAATGAGATGTCAGGAGATACAATTCCACGAGAGGTTACACAACCTAACCCAATTGTAAGTTCCGATCCAACACAAGATCAATAACCCACCATTCCTCGTCGTAGTGGGAGGGTTAGAACACAACCCGAAAGATACATCGGTCTGGGAGAATCAGTGGAGAATCTACCGGACGACGATGATCCCTACACGTACAAGGAAGCTATGGAGGATGTTGATAGTCGCCATTGGAAAAAGGCAATGCAATCCGAGATTGAATCTATGTTCGATAACAAAGTCTGGTCCCTTATAGACTTGCCTAAAGGGATAAAACCCATTGGGTGCAAGTGGGTATACAAGAGGAAAAGAGGTATGGATGGTAAGGTGGAAACCTTTAAAGCTAGATTGGTAGCTAAAGGGTATACACAGAAAGAAGGTATCGATTACGAGGAAACCTTCTCTCCTGTGGCCATGCTTAAATCCATTAGGATACTCTTGTCCATTGCAGCATCTTTAGATCTAGAGATTTGGCAAATGGATGTCAAGACAGCTTTCCTTAATGGAAGTCTTGACGAAAGCATCTACATGATGCAACCAGAGGGATTCATTGAAAAGGGCCAAATGGAAAAGGTATGCAAGTTGCAGAAATCCATATATGGATTGAAGCAAGCATCCAGATCCTGGAACATAAGGTTTGATCAAGCTGTCAAAGGTTTTGGATTTATTCAGAATCCTGACGAACCTTGTGTATACAAAAGGATTAAAGGTGACAAGTTGGTTTTCCTGATTCTTTATGTTGATGATATACTACTCATTGGAAACGATGTAGGTGTATTGACATCAGTAAAAGAATGGTTAGCAAAACAATTTGATATGAAGGACTTAGGAGAAGCAAGTTTTATTCTAGGTATCCAAGTAATAAGGGATAGAAAGAATAAAACGATTGCATTATCCCAAGCTTCATACATAGACAAGATCTTGTCTAGGTTTTCCATGCAGGATTCCAAGAAAGGTATGTTACCTTTCAGACATGGAATCAAGCTTTCTAAGGAACAAGTTCCTAAGAATGAGCATGAAGAGCAATTCATGAGTAGAGTTCCATATGCCTCGGCAGTTGGAAGTCTCATGTATGCAATGCTCTGTACTAGACCAGATATTTGTTTTGCTGTTGGCATAGTTAGCAGGTTTCAATCGAAACCTGGTCCTGATCACTGGACAGCAGTCAAGCATATTTTCAAGTATCTCAAGAGAACGAGAGATAATATGCTTGTATACTCTAGAGGGGATTTGATTCCCGTTGGGTATACAAATTTTGATTTCCAATCATATTCTGACTCTAGAAAATCCACATCAGGGGCTGTGTTTACTATTGGAGGAGGAGCAGTTATATGGAGGAGTATCAAGCAATCTTGTATTGCTGATTCCACCATGGAAGCTGAGTATGTTGCTGCATGCGAGGCTGCCAAAGAGGCTGTTTGGCTCCGCCAATTCTTGATTGACTTAGAAGTGGTTCCTAGTGCGAATAAGTAGATCACTATCTACTGTGACAACAGTGGAGTAGTGGCTAATTCGAAAGAACCAAGAAGTCACAAGAGAGGTAAACACATTGAAAGAAAGTATCATCTTTTAAGGGAGATTGTTCAAAGAGGTGACGTGACGATTACCAAAATCGTGTCATCAGAAAATCTAGCGGATCCCTTCACAAAGGCTCTACCTCAGAAGAGTTTCGAGGGGCATCTAGAGAACATGGGCTTGAGAGATATGACACATTTGCTATAGTGCAAGTGGGAGATTGTTAGGATTATGCTCAATAGCAAGAGTGTAATGTTGTAATTAACAATCTTTTTCATATTAATAAAGTGATTTCTGGTTTAACAAATCGTATAGCATTTATAGTTTAATATTATAATTGTCAAAGTAAATAATCATAAGGTCTAAAGACTATGAGAAAAGAAGAATTGTTCGTACATCTGGATATGTATGTGGTAGACACAATTCTTTAGTTAGTCTTGAATAATGTTCACAACTTAAGTTAAAGGTTGGGCACCTTTATCTTGTTAAAGTTATAGAATTCTTTTGCTAGCATTTGAGTGGGATCAAATGAGATATGATGAGTCTAAAATCATCGGAGTGTCTTCGAGCAAAAGGATCTAGTGCACTGGGTGCATTGAACTGGATCACAATGAAAAGCTTTATCTAGAACCGTCAATAGATAATAGTCTTTTCATTATCAGGACAATCGGAGAGTCTATCTTAATCCTGAGATAAATGATGGACTTATGGTTGCAAATGATATCATTTGAGTTATCAATGAGTACGATTATAACGCATAGTCTATCCTCGATAGTTTGGTGATATTCATTTGTTAATCGATAGAGGACTTCATTTATAGATATGGACATCGTGGCTCCATTTATTAAATGAGAGTATAATATCATCATATGGATGTTTTGAGGTAATTGGATATTAAATCTCAACGTTGAGTTTTCGATAGTGTCTATTGAAAACATGGCTTCTGGACAAGTCAAAATATCCAAGTTCAAAACATGGTCATATGAGTAAATATGGTAACTTGGAGAGTTATAGGCGGTCTATGAACTCTTGGCGATTACTGATATTAATCACGAGGATACACTATCTCCAACATGATTGTCTAGGATATGAATGAGGAACATCTTCCTTTTCTATCTTTATTTAAGAGTTCAATTTTAGCTCTTTAGTGGAATGAGTTAAAATTAATGGATCAGACCTAAGTGAATCATTTGTTGATTGTGATTAGGTTATGTCTATTGAAGCTTAAATTTAGATGGCCTGCCAAGATCCCCAATCCACACGGACTTGCATGGATCACTTGATATATTCTACCGGACCAATTTAAGGGTCCATCTAGAATTGCATTTAATATATTAAGAATATAATTTGCACATTATTTAAGTAATGGGCTGCTCAATTATATTAATATATTAATAAAAGACATGTGGGCTTGTTTCTTTTAGTAAGAATGGTTCTGGTTCACATGTGGGCTTTTTATTTAAAGTCCAATGGATTAAATGAAATAAGAAAATAATATTAGGCCCAATTTTATTCAAGTGGGGCGGCAAGGTTAATATTTTAACCTAAGATATTATTTTGTTTTCATTTTTTTAATTAAATAAGAATTAATTAATTTATTAATTAATTGTTTAATTAAGAAACAAATCTTTTCTGACTAGGAAATATGATTCCTAGTCTTATACTATTGTTGGTAGTACACTAAAAGTAAAAGACTTATTTGGTAAGAAAATAAATAATTAATTTTATTTATTTAATCAAATAAGAAGTCTTTTATTTTAGTCAATAAAAAGAATAAAATATCTATGAGTTGGATTAGGGTTTGAAGTCTATTCTTTTATGGAAATTAGGGTGCAACACAAACTCCTTTTAGGAGTGTGATTTGCGGCAACCCTAGGAGAAAAAGAGAGCAAGATTTCAGCAACCCTAATAGGAAAAGAGAAGAAAATTTAGGCCACCTATATATACATATGTATAGAATTCGGCCACCCTATGCTTTGTGCTTGAGAGACAATTTTTCTTCTTCTTCTTAATTCATAGAGAGCACTAATTTTATTCTACTAAAACATAAAAGAGTGAATAAATTATTCTTTGATGGTACACTATTTGCTTGTTCATCAATAAGCTTGTGTGTACAACATCGATTTAGGTTCACGCGAGTTTCGATCATTAGATTGAGAACTCAAAAGTGACCGGAATAATTTTAGTCTTCTTTTGATTGTTTTTATGACTAACAAAGAAAAGAAAAGTTTATTTGTCCATTCACAGGTTTGCAATTCAAAGAAAAGGGAGACCACGCTCCTAGGTGTTCCACGTTCGTGCTAGGATTGAAGATCTTGCGGATTACCATCGACGTAAGTCAATCGGATCACGCGACAAAAGGTATTATTCTTTTGTTAGATAATATATATGTTTAATTGATTAAAGGGTTTAAGGTTCATAAAAAGGAAAAATTTTAAAAGTTACTAAATCTATTTTTAGTCTCACTTCCGCTGCGTGTACTACGGTATTTTTCCCTACATTAAGAACATAGTGATTAGGATAGATTGTCGGATGGTATATCAAGCGCGATAATCTAAACCTTTAATTGTAATAAACTGATCCCACCTTAACCCCCTCTCCTTAATCGGTTAGGCATTTCAGTGGGAAGCTGTTTAGGGTTCATAGTGATGGTCTAAACACATTTAAGACTACAATTGATTAACATTTGTGAGATTGGTTCACTAAGGTAGCTTGAGAAGCATTGCCTATAATCCACTTGTGATTCTATCACCCTTTTGGTTACATTTACTTTTTATGCACGTTTGGTGGTTTCTCAAACCACACACTATCCACCTACTATGATTTGCTTAATTGCATTTAGGACTTATTAATTAATTCAACTAATTACTCTAATTCCCTGTGGAATGAATCCTTGCTTACTATTTTACTAATTTTACATCCTAAGTGGATTTTCTAGTGGTGAAATTTGGTTTTCAAAACGAACACATTAAAAATGTATTATGTTGAGTACAAAATGAAGCTCATCAAGGACCGCGACCTAGGTCAAAACTGTGATAAAATAGTCGTTCAAAAACAGAAAACGATAAATTTTGTGTGTATGTGTAAGTTCCTCAAGTTTGATTGGATTTTTTCAGTGACAAACCACAATTGGGGTTTGAAATGTAAGGGTAGCTTAGGCATTTAATTGTTGATGATCAAGCTTAACAAATGTCTTTTCAAGACCTCAAGATGATAAGCACTTCAAAGGTAGATCACTTGTGCTTAATTTACATTGAAGAGACTTAGTTGCACACACACACACATACACACTTCTCATGCTTGCATATGTATTCACTGCCCTTGTGTGCATTATCTTCACTTTTCACACTTGCACATATTGCACATTTTAGACTAAGTGTGAATTGTCTTTGAAAAGAGAAAACTTCTCTTTACCGCTGCCTGTACTGCCCTTGGTACACGTGCATGGGCAGCGATCCAAGCCAGGTTCAAAACCTGATGCTTTTGTGCTGTGCATACTGCGACTGAGACAGTTGCCTATGGGGCGATCCCTACAGCAGCAGACTCTAGAGCTTACACGCTCTGCGTACCGTGGCGTAGACACTTGCCTGCGCAGTGGTCATGACGGCCAAGTGTTTTAAAAAATGACCAAAACGTTGTAGCTTTGTGGTGACCTCATATATAAGTGCCACTTTGCCCCTATGTTAGATTACAAGAGTTCAAAATCATATTTTTATCTTAGAAACTTTTATAAGAGAAAAAATCATCCAAGAACTCACCTTTGATTACACAAACTCATTTCCATATGCATCAAACTTCATCTAGCATCATCTAGCTTCATCTATGATGTATCTATGCGTGGGTCTTCTTCAACACACATGACTTGGTAAGTTGTTCACTAATTTCATCCATTTTAGTGTCTTACTTAACAAGAAATCTCATTTATTACTTGTATGCATCTAGATTAGATTTTATATACAAGATTGAGATTATGTGTTGATTGATTGAGTTGTTGTATTGTGATAGCTAGGATTTCAAGTTTATATAACATCTAGCTAGTTTATCTCATTGGTTGATTGAGATTATTTGTGATAGCTATTATATCTAGGATTGGTTATCCTTTACATAGCTAAGTTATATGTCATGACATATAGCAATATGATATCTAGGATTTATTTTATTGACATATTTAATTCCTAGATAAGCATTTAGTGTAACCTAGCATTATTTGCATCTTGAATATCATTATATTCACATAGGTTGTTGATCTCTTTAGTGAGAATTAAGTATTGTGGCAAAGTTGCTTAGTGCACAAGCAAGTGGTCTAGGTTCGTTATTAAAGGCCCGCAGGGTAGTAGTGGTGGGTTAGTGACCGAGAATGGTTGAGGGCAATCTAGGTTGTAAACATCATTACAAATAGTGGATTCGAGGATCAAGTGTGGCTAGCTGAATAGCTCGTGGTTTTTCCTTGTTGAAGGTTTCCACGTAAAAATCAAGTGTTCTTTAATTTCCGCATTTTATACTTGATTTTATTGTTTGTTGAATTGGGATTATTTTCATAATATTGACTAATCTGAAAATTTTGGTAATAATTGGATTAACAACCCATTCACCCCCTTCTAGGTTGTTTTAGACACACGCGCTATATTTTTTTCAGTATGTCTTACTCGTCGGTTAATGTGTTGATGGTATCCCACCAACAGTCTGTTACACACACTATTGAGTTGCATAGTACACAGTTGGTGGGTAACGACCAATACGTTGGTGGGATAGGTTATATGCATCAGTTAGAATCCATATTAAATATGGTTTGTTGTATCAAGAATCGTCGGTTAATGTGTGGGTGGTATCCCACCAACAGTCTGTTACGCACACTATTGAGCTGTATAGCACACCGTTGGTGGGTTACGACCAACACATTGGTGGGATAGGTTATATGCATCAGTTAGAATCCATATTAACTATGTTTTGTGGTCACGATTTTAATAAATATATCAATTGTAGTAACAATCTATATTATATATGTTTCGTGATCGAATGTCTGTTTTGGAATTACAGTTTAAGACATATAATCATATTTCTAATAGTGTAGATATACGAAGATTTGTATTGATAAATGCATAATAACCTTTTCTGTAAAAAATTCAATTACAATTTATATTAAATCTTTGTGAAATCGAATATTTCATTTATATAATCACAATTTAATATGTGTAATCACACGTAAAACGTATTCCATATATAATATTTGCATTGATAAATGCATGACAACATTTTTTGTATCAATTACAATAAGAATGCATATTTTAAAGACTGTTGATATACGAATATTTGTATTGATAAATACATGACAACATATTCTAAAAATATCAATTAGAATACATTTTATATATATTGTGTTTGAAATTATATTATTACAATTACAAATTAATACGTATAATTACATTTGAAAGAGTCGATATAAACAGTTTCAATCAGAATCCATATTACATATCTTATGTAATTAACTATTCATTTGTATAATCACTACGTAAACAGTATAATCGTAAGCAATAACAATTGGCTTTGGGTCTTTGGGTTCTTAGGCTTGTCTCTTGACGAGCTAGAGCCCTTTGAGGCTTAGGCTAATCATTAGAATACATTTTATATATATTTTGTGTTTGAAATTATATTATTACAATTACTAATTAATACATATAATTACATCTGAAAAAGTCGATAAACAATTTTAATCAGAATCCATATTACATATCTTATGTGATTGACTATTTATTTGTATAATCACTAAGTAAACAGTATAATCATAAACAGTAACGATAGACTTTGGGTCTTGGGGTTCTTGGGCTTGTCTCTTGACGAGCTAGAGCCCTTTGAGGCTTGGGCTAGTTATTATAATACATTTTATATATATTCTGTGTTTGAAATTGTATTATTACAATTACAACTTAATACGTATAATTACATCTAAAAGAGTCGATATAAACAGTTTCAATCAGAATCCATATTACATATCTTATGTGATTGACTATTCATTTGTATAATCACTAAGTAAATAGTATAATCGTAAACAGTAACGATGGGCTTTGGGTCTTGCGGTTCTAGGGCTTGTCTCTTAACGAGCTAAAGCCCTTTGAGGCTTAGGCTAGTCATTAGAATACATTATATATATATATATATTCTGTGTTTGAAATTATATTCTTACAATTACAACTTAATACGTATAATTACATCTTAAAGAGTCAATATAAACAGTTTCAATCAGAATCCATATTATATATCTTATGTGGTTGACTATTAATTTATATAATCACTAAATAAACAGTATAATCGTAAACAGTAACCATGGTTTTGGGTCTTGGGGTTCTTGGGTTTGTCTCTTGATGAACTAGAGCCCTTTGAGGCTTGGGCTAGTCTGACTTTAATAAGGTTTTTTTAAACTTAAAATAGTATTTGTGATTGTAAATATATTAATACAATCACAATGTAATTATATAAATATCACTCGTTGTAGAGGGTGTAACAGTTTTATTGAAAAACTATTGCAAATCCCACATCAAAAAATAAAAATGGATTTAAATGGTTTATAAGTAGTAAAGTAATGCCTATATATTGAACAATAGGCCTCCAAACTAGGCCTAGCATATAAAGCTATTGATGTAATGATGGACTTTGGGTCATGGGGTTCTTAGGCTTGTCTCTTGGCAAGCTAAAGCCCTTTAAAGCCTGGGCTAGTCTGACTTTAATAAGGTTTTTTAAATTGTTTTTTTTTTTTTTATTTAAACAGAGATGTATGTTGGATCTATAAAAGGCACAACAAGAAATCAAGTTTCTAGATTACAATTTTGTTTCTTTTTTTCCGTATATAATACTGTTGTTGATATGAATGATGTAAGTACAATGGGAATGTATGCCTAGTGTGGGACTATTATAAAAGATTTCCTTGAAAAAAAGAAAAAACACTTCTCTTACCAAACAAAAAATTAAATATCTCAAACTCGAACACTAAGACAAGGGAGTTGTAAACCTGTACCCAAAGCTCTATCAATCATCTTACTTTGTTGGACAATAGATTCACCACCCCTATTATAATTTTAATCATTCACCTGTATCGATTGTTATCACACATTCCAAATGATGTTTACCTATATATAATGTTATCACACATTTCAAATGATGTTTATGTAGGGAAAAATCACGGTGCAGGCAGCGAAAGCGAGACTAAAATAGAGTTTAGTATAGTTTAAAATTTTTCCATAATTTGAACCTTAACCCTCTAATTAATTAACATATAATACTAAAGATATCATACCTTTGTTGCGTGATCCGATTGACATTGCGTCGATAGTAATCCGCAAGATCTTCCAATCCAATCATGAACGTGAATCACCTAGGAGCGTGGTCTCCCTTCTTTTTGAATAGTGTACCTGAGGATGGATTAACAAAACTTTTTCTTTTTCGTTAGTCATAACAAGTTGCAAGAGACAACAAAGAATGTTCCGGTCACTTTTAAATTCACAATCTTTAGATTGAAACTCGCGTGAACCTTATTCGAAATTGTGCACAAAACCTTTTGATGTAAAAGTAACTAGTGCACTATCGAAATAAGAACAAAATTTTCTCTCTATTCCTCTTGGCCGAAAATCACACTAGTCTAAGAGTTGGATTCTATTTTTCTCTGGCAAAAGAAAAAACTCTCAAAACCAAGACATTAGGGTTTACTCAATTCCTCTTGACAAAATAAAGTATTAGTACCGGAAACTAATAATTCTTGCAAGAATCATATATCTATATTTATATATCCGGCCAAGTGTCATATATGTTTATTTTATATATTACGGCTAAGTGCCACATATATTTATAATATATATTCTGGCCAAGTGCCATATAAAAATATATATATCTATTTATATTTCCGAATTCTTTGCTGCCATATATATATATATATATATATATATATATATCATGTGGTCGAAAATCCTCTACCATGTAGGATTTGTGTCTTTTGACCTAAATCCTAACCCTAGGTAGATTTCCTTAAAATTCTAAACCCTAATCCAACTCTTTAGTGTATTTGTGACTAAATAAAAGACTCTCTTATTTGACTAGATAAATAAATTCCTTATTTATCTACTTACCAAATAAAGTCTTTTATATTTATTATACTACCACAATAGTATACTACTAAGAAACATATTTCCTAGTCAGAAAAAAATTTTGATATTTAATTAAATAATTAATTAATCAATTAATTATTTTCCATTTAATCAAATAATAAAAATAAAACAATATAATATCATATAAATATCTCGGCCATGTGCCATATATATTAATATATATATATATATATATACATTGTTTTTCTATTTTATTAAATCCATTGGACCTTAATAAAAGGTCCACATGTGAACTAGGCCCATTCTTACTAAAAGAAATAAGTCCACATGTCTTTCATTAATATATTAATATAATTGATCAGCCCATTAAATAAATAATGTGCAAATTATATTCTTAATATATTAAATACAATTTTAGATGGACCCATAAATTTGTCTGGTAGAATATATCAAGTGATCCATGCAAGTCTGTGTGGATTGGGGATCTTGGCGGGCTATCTAAATTTAAGCTTCAATAGACATAACCTAATCACAATCAACAAATGATTCACTTAGGTCCGATCTATTAATTTTAACTCATTCCACTAAAGAGCTAAAATTGAACTCTTAAATAAAGATAGAATAAGTAAATATTTCTCATTCGTACCCTAGACAATCTTATTGGAGATGGTGTATCCTCGTGAAAAATATCAGTAATCGCCAAGAGCTCATAGACCGCCTATAGCTCTCCAAGTTACCATATTTACTCATATGACCACATTTTGAACTTGGATATTTTGACTTGTCCAGAAGCCATGTTTCAATAGACTTTATCGAAAACTTAACGTTAAGATTCAATATCCAATACCTCAAAACATCCATATGATGATATTCTACTCTCATTTAATAAATGGAGCCACGATGTCCATATCTATAAATGAAATCCTCTATCGATTAACAAATGAATACCACCAAACTATCGAGGATAGACTATGCAATATAATCGTACTCATTGATAACTCAAATGATAACACTTGCAACCATAAGTCCATCATTTATCTCAGGATTAAGATAGACTCTCCGATTGTCCTGATAATGAAAAAACTTTTATCTACTGATGGTTCTAGATAAAGTATTTCATTGTGATCCTATTCAATGCACCCAGTGCACTAAATTCTTTTACTCGAAGACCCTTCGATGATTTTAGACTCATCATAACTCATTTGATCCCACTCAAATGCTAGCAAAAGAATTCTACAACTTTAACAAGATAAAGGTGCCCAACCTTTAACTTAAGTTGTGAACATTATTCAAGACTAACTAAAGAATTGTGTCTACCTCATACATATCCAGATGTACGAACAATTCTTCTTTTCTCATAGTCTTTTGACCTTATGATTATTTACTTTTGACAATTATAATATTCAATCTATAAATGCTATAAGATTTGTTTAAATCAGAAATCACTTTATTAATATGAAAAGATTGTCAAAAACAATATTACACTCTTGCTATTGAGCATAATCCTAACAGTTTACTCATATAGAGTGCTATCACACAGTACAAATGTAAATCGAATAACGGGAACATATTTAATTTTAAAAATAAATGAGTGATGTTTAAATTTGAAACGCATTTACTGTTTTTGTCAGATGTATTGATTGCTTTTTAAATTTGAAAAGAAATTATTGTTTTACCTAGGGAACAGTTAATGAAGCTAAAATTTAAATTGCCTTAGATTAAATGGTGACCTGTTCAACAAGTTTATAGGTAAACAACAAGTAGCGGTGTTTAGTACACTGTTGTTCTATAGACTACTGATCGGACCAAATATGGTACAATTTGTACCCTTATTTCATATTCTTTATGCTTGATTCTCGGGCATTTCCCCATGTTTTAATATTTTTATTTAAGTATTTTCAGGTATTTATAAAGATTAAGGGCATTGTGGTAATTTGGAGAAACTGGGGGCAAAAGTGTAATGATTGATGGAAGATTGCAGTTATCGCAATATTAGAAGAGAACAGGGGAGCATCGTGTAATCTGCCACGCAACACATAACAGCCACGCAATCAGCCTTCTCTAAAACAGTGCGTTGCATGGTTGGTTTGGGCCTCTAAGCACAGCCCAGCTCACTGCTAATTGAACCCCAAAAGAAGACAAAGACTCAAGGCTGCTTGCACCCCAGCTTGTTGCTAAGCACACCCCACAACAGACCAAAAAGGGCTGCTGTGCGTACCCCCGCTTGATACTAAATGCACCCCATTAAAAGCTGCTGCACGCACCCCTGCTTCTTGCTAAATGTCCCCCATCTTCTTCACCAAACTTCATCTTCTTCCTCGACCAAGATGCCTCCATTGCCAAACACTTGAAGCTCCAAACCCTAACTGTAAATCACCGAAAACCGAGCTACATCCGGTCGAAACTAGTGCCAAATCAATGGCGGTCCATTTCCAACGCCCTAAACCGCTGGGATTAGCAGCCACGATCACGCCTCCATCATGCCTCCATCGCCGATGTCACCCTTGTGTCGCCATTTGTCCAAAGATGTCGCCACGGCGACAGGGAGGTTGTTCTGGACCTGAGTGTCGCCACCATGTCGCCCTAGTGTCGCCATTGAAACGCAAACATCGACCTCTCCACCGTGTCACTTGTGATTGGTCTGAAAATTACCAAAAGCCACCCTTGAGGGGCCAAAATGGTAATTCGCAAACTTAAGGGTGTTCTGGTAATTTTCCATTCGTGACCTATTCAAAAATACTTTAAATTCATCCTATTTTCTACTATGAAAAAACACTTGTGAAGTAAGAAATTCTTTCTTCCACCATTCCTAATCCACCCATTTCTCCTCTCCAATCTCATCAACAAACAACTAGATTACCTCACCTAAATCCTTCCCATCTTCTCCATCCATTTCCTTTGTCACTCTCCATATGACTTCACCTATCTAGACACATCCTCTTCTCCCACTCTTTGCACTAGGAGCATCAAAGGGAAGCAAGGATTAAGCATTAAAGAAGGAGGCCTACGGGTGATTTCCTTATTTATTACTTTCTTTTTATTTGATTGTAACTATGTGTAATTAAATCCCTAATATCTTTCATTAATTATTAAGACCATTCTCTTTTCTAGTATTGTTGATGTTGGATTTCCTATCTATTCAATTTCTTTTTATATTATTGTTATTTACTTTTCAAGTTTAGTATATCTTAATCAATCAAAAACCAAAAATATGATTTATGTTTTATGCACCTAGATTAGACTAACTTAGATTATATCACAAATTCATTAATCTAACCTAATCCCTGTGGAACTAATCCTTACTTACTGTTTTACTAATCTTTACATCCTAAAAGGATTTTCTAGTGGTAAAATTGGTTTTCTAAATGAACACATAAAAATATCATTTTGTTGAGTATCAAAACGACCTCATCAACTACCCCTATATATATATATAAACCTAAGGCCCAAGTGTTATCCAAACACTTATCGGAGGCCCAAGGTGTCAAAAAAAATAAAAAAAAAATTGGCCCACATGTGCTTGCGAATACGCAACCCTAGCATCGAGAACACGTAGCACTTGTGCTTTTCGTGCGTAGCTGCCATTCGCAAGCATGTGGCTATCTGTAGCAACTTGTGCGAACAGCGCGCACGCTACTACCAACACTTGCGCAAAACTCGCGCAACAGCCTTGCACGAAGCACGCGCATGGCTGCTGATCGGTCATTTATTGTATATGTTTTTGATCCCCATCATACAAATAAGTAGGCTTGGATTTTGAAGCCCCGGACAATGATTTTGAATCCTTGTACAAGGATTTCAAGCCCTCAATAGGGGTTTCAAGCCTTTAACATTGATTTTGAAGCCCTGTGCATTAATTTGAAGCCTTGGACTAGTGGTGGCAAAATGGACAACCCCGCCTGGCTGTTCCGGGCCCTAAATAGGCCGAGCCCAAAGAAGCTTGAAGCGAAAACAGGCCGGGCCGCCCCTGCCTGTTAAAAAAATCTTGGGCCTAGTCTGCTGGGCTGGTCCGGGCTGGCCTACGGGCCGCCCCAGTTTTTTTTTAATAATAAATTATAATTTATAAATCTAAATATCTAATATATAATTTAATAATTTATATAAAAATATAAAATAAATAAATTATTCATCGATCGAGTGAATTAATTTTTATTTAATTTTTTTCCTATGTTCTTTAATAGTTTGACTTTCAAATTTATTCATCTTATAATATTTGAAGTTAAAAATTTATTTAATATATTTATTTTAATTTTTAAGTTTAAAATTTGTAAGGATTCTCATATATTGATTGGCTTATTTCGTGGACAAACCACATGTTGGGGTTGATTGTGTAAGGGTAGTTTATGTGATTGAACTTCAAACTCGAAGGCCCTTCCAAGACCTCAAAAGACAAGCACGCCAACGGTATAATCTCTAGTGCTTGGTTTTTCTTTGAAGAGACTTAGAATGAACACACACACTTAGTATACTTGCTTTTGTGTGCGTACTTTTCACATGTCACTTTACACACTAGCACTTTGATTGATATCTTGTTGTGTGTATATGTGCTTAGTAATTCATTTCCCGATAGTGTTCGGAAACGTCCGCACATACACTAAAATGTGCTTGGTTTTACACAAAGACCGCCCACGGAGAATGCTCTTAGCTTCTCCTTTAGATTCACCATCACTGGTGAATCGGTGATTTGATCGGCGGCCTAGCCACCGAATTGAAACCGTCGTTTCAATCCAGAAAGGTCTGGAGTGATTCTGCGGTTACAATCGGCGGCCACCGACCACCGTTCGAAACCGCCGATCATACCTGATTGATTTATTTCTCAGGTTTGATTATGTGGTTAGTTCGGCGGTTTTGAAACCGCCGTTGTTCCCCTGTTCTTCTCGGGTTCAATTCGGCGGTTGTAAACGGCGGCCTGGCCACCGAATGAAACCGTCGATCATGCGATTTCAGAGGTAAACTCGTCTTTTCACATGCTCTGTTTTTCATGCCTATAAATATCTCACTTTCTCTTGTTCTGAACATGACTCTTTGATTATCAAGAACCCTATATTTTAAAGAGAGATTTTGAGAGAAAAAGCAACCAAGTTTGCTCATTAAAACACTCAAATACATTCCTTTGTGCATCAAAGTTCATCTTGCATTCATCCATGAATGGGTTTGCATCATCACAACTTGCTTGGTAAGATTTTGATTAAGTTCATCTCATTTTAGTATTTTTACTATCAAGCTATTCTCTTTTAATTTACTTGTATGTTTTTTATCATATGATAAATACAAGAATAGAGAATTAATTGTGATGAATTGATTGAGTGTTGTATTGTGATAGCTAATTAGGTTTTTGATTAATCTTGATTAGCTAAGCTATTTGACATGTCATTTAGCAATTGATATCTAGGGTTGATTTAAATTGATTATATCATCATCCTAGATAAGCATCTAAGGTTACCTAGCCTTGTTTGTTATTTGAATATTTATACATATTCACATAGGTTGCAAATCTCTTCATTGAGAATTAAGTCTTGAGGCTAAGATTGCTTAGGCCTCAAGCAATTGGACTAAAACCACTTTTAAAGGCCCGAGTGGTAGAAGTGGGGGGTTATTGACCGGAGTGTTAGATGAGGTCTACATAGGTTGTAAACTCTATTTCAATTAGTGGATTTCGAGGTTCGAGTGTGGCGCACTAAACAGCCCGTGGTTTTTCCTAGTGGTTGGGTTTCCACGTATACATCAAGTGTTATTTAAATTCCGCACTATATTACACTTGCTTGTATCTTTGACTTGCATGCGAAAATTGGGTAATAAAGCTTAAAATCTATTCACCCCCCCCCCCCCCCCCCCCCCCCCCCCCCATCTCTAGATTAATAGTTTACACACCGTGAGAACTTTCAAAATTTATTCAAGTTTTTCGGAAAAAAAGAAGTTAAAATTTATTTCTTATTTATTTAGTCTAATGAGTAATGAAATAAAATGATAAAGAATAAATAAAGTGATTGTAAGGATTCCCATTCCTTGATTGGCTTATTTCGTAGATAAACCACAATTGGGGTTTTTGTAAGGGTAGATTAGGCTCTCAAGACCTCAAGAGAAGAAGCACCAAAGGTATATTTCTTGTGCTTGCTCTACTTTGAAGAGATGTAGTTGCACACACACACAACACTTGCATAACTCTTACTTGTATGTTGTGTTTGCAGTTTTTGTGCATCATTGGGTATTTAAATCTCTCTTCTTACATCTTGTGATTATAATGGCATATCTAGTTAGGCTTAGGATGCATTTCTTTTGACCCTTGCACTTTTGTTTGTGTGCTTAAGGGAGTGTGTGCGCTGGTCATGCGCTGGTCGTCACCAGCGCAAGCTGACCAGCGCAACTAGTCCAGTGGACTACCGCTGGTCGTGCGCTGGTCTGTACCGGTGCACTCCTCCAGTGCAACTCCTCCAGTAGGTTGTCGCTGTTGGTGCGCTGGTCGTCACCAGTGCAAGCACCACCAGCGCAAGCACCACCAGCGCATCTCGTCCAGAATGTTGCCGCTGGTCTTGCGCCCTTGAGGCGCACCACTCGTCGAGCGCCCTTGCCAGTTAAAGGGCGTGCGCTGGTGAGTTGCGCTGGTCGTCCAACGCTGAACCAGCGCAGCTGACGGCAATCTGAAGCGTTTTTTTTCAAAACGACGCCACCTTGTGCTGATCTCCTATATATATGTGGCTTTCTTCCTTAGGTCGTTTTTTGATGAGTTCAAAAGCCATTTTTACTAAGCATATTTTTCTTCAAGAGAAATTCCACCAAGAACTCATTTTTATTCACTCAAACATCATTCCATGAGCATCAATCTTCATCTAGCATCCTTCTTGAGCATCTAGATAGCTTATTTCATGGATTCTTCAACATACTTTGCTTGGTAAGGTTTTCACTTGTATCTTACATATTTTGTGTCTTTCTTTCCAAGCTATCTCTTTTATTACTTGTATATCATGGATTTATCTTTTAAATGCAAGTTAGAGATTAGTATGTTGAATGTTTGAGAGTTGTATTGTGATAGCTTCTAGGTTTTTTATAAATCTTGTGTTGCTAAGCTTTTTGACATGTCACTTAGTTTTTGATATCTAGGATTGTTTTTCTTGACATATCATCATCCTAGGTAAGCATATAGAGTTGCCTTGCTCTTGGTGCATTTTTGAGTATTTCATATATTCACATAGGTTGTAACTCTCTTCATTGAGAAGTAAGTCTTGTGTAGCTTCCGGGATTAGGTTGCATAAATCACAAGCAATTGGACTAGGTTCGCTTATACCGGGATTAGGTGGGTGTGTGATTACTTCCGGGATTAGGTTGTAATTGGTTTACACATTTAGTGGATTCGAGGTTCGAGTGTGGCTTACTTACTAGCCCGTGGTTTTTCCCGTGAGGGTTTCCACGTAAATATCTTGTGTCATTTATATTTCCGCACTTTTACACTTGATATTTTATATTGTCTAGTTTGAGACATTTTCGTAATATTGACTTGTATGTGAAAATTGGGAAAAATTGTTTAAAATCTATTCACCCCCCTCTAGATAATATATTTCACACCGAGTATTAGTTTCAATTGGTATCAGAGCGGGTTCCTAGACATACTTAGGTGATCCTTTGCTCTCTTTGGTGTGTTTTGCATTTTGTGTGATTTGTGTTCATTCATACATTTGCATTCATTTCATTCATTCATAAACACTATGAGTGGAAACGGTGGAAATGGTGGTGGCAACGAAGGTGCTTCTAGCACAAGGCCTCCGCTTCTTACCGGATTGAATTATGCCTCATGGAAAGGCAAGATGGAGTCCTACATATGTCAAATCCATGACCGAGCTTGGATGGCGGTTGAAGATGGCTACACATCTCCTATGATGACTCCGGCGGGTGGAGGAGAGGATGTTCTCAAGCCTAAGGCGCAATGGAACGCGCAAGAGTTTGAGGCCTCAAAATGGAATAGGAAGGCGATGCATGCCATTTTATGTGCCATGGACAAGAATCAATACAAATTGATTCAAAATACTAGGATAGCCAAGGAGGCATGGGACATCCTAGAGATTGCACATGAGGGAACCGAAGTTGTGAAGGATTCCAAGCTTCAAGTCCTCCAAACTCAATTCGAGATGCTTAAGATGGAGGAGCATGAGTGCTTCAATGATTTTGAGATCAAGTTGATGGACATAGTCAATCAAAGTCATCAACTTGGTGATCCATACTCGGATAGGAGAATTAAGCAAAAGATTATGAGATCTCTACCCGAGAGGTTTGAATCCAAGGTGACGGCTTTAGAAGAAAATAGTGATTACAAGGATATGAAGCCAAGTGAGGTGATTGGGAGACTTCTAGCTTATGAGTCTAGGAAAGGTCCTACCTCCACACCTTCTAAAAAGCAAAAGGGAATTGCTTTGAAGGCCTTCAAAGTTGAGAAGGAGGATGATGATGACTCGGACGAAGAAATGGCTCTTTTGATGAGAAGGTTCAAGAAATTCTACAAGTCCGAGAAGAAGGGTTTTGGATCCAAGGGTCAAGACTTCAAGAAAAAGACTCCATTCAAGAAGTTTGAGCCTAGGCAAGAGAAGACCGAGAAGAAAGGGGTCCGATGCTTTGAGTGTGGTGGCATAGGACACTTTGCCCCCGATTGTGCCAATCATGTTAACAAGAAGAAAGGGAAAGTGATGGCCGCCACATGGAGTGGGAGTGATGACTCCAATGTAGGAGATGAGTCTTCGGATGATGAAGAACTCATGGCTAACTTCATAGCCTTTACCTCTTCTCATAAGAGTAAAAGTGCTAGTGAAGATGAGAATGAGAGTCAAGTGGAAATTGACTCAAGTGATGATTGCTCTTCATCACACTCCACAAATGGAAATGTGGATAGGATGGATCTCAAAGACTACATGGAGAAATTTGAGAGTTCAAGGCTAAAGAACAAGAGAGAGATTAGGAGATTAAAAGAAGAAAATCTAGAGCTCTCAACTCAAATAGACCAATTAAGTGAAGAAGTAGTGAGATCAACAAAGAATGAAGATAAGCTTAAAGAGGAGTTAGTCTTATCTATGAGGAATGAAGAAAGTCTAAAGAGGGAGCTTGAAGAAGCAAGAAAGTCTATGACTAGGATGGATTCTAGCACCAAGAAGCTTGACCATATGCTTGGTGTTGGAAAGAGTCCATGTGACAAGAGGGGTCTTGGGTATGAAGATGGCACGAAGATCTCAACCTCTAACAAGACCGTGTTTGTCAAGAGTTTGAGGAACGAAGAAACTTCATTTGTGCAAATTCCTAGGAAGAAGTTAGAAGTAGGACAATGTTCAAATGCACAAGTGAAGATGGGGCCAAGAAGGCAACCTCAAGCTCAACCCCCTAGGGTCCCTCAAGCCAACATCCCTCCACAAGTGGCTCACAAAGGAAAGAGACCAATCATGCAACCTCAAGCTAGGAAGCAATCTAGGCCGATTCAACAACGAAGATGGATTGAACCCACTCATCCACAAAGACAAGGACAAGGTATGATTCCTTATTTTACTCCTATATGTCACTTTTGTGGATTTGAAGGTCATATTAGACCACATTGCTTTCGATTTATTAAAATGTGCAAAACTAGAAGCATGATTGAGAAGAAAAAGAAAAGAGCCATGATGCATGTTCCTAGGAATGATGATAGTGTTATGCATGATCCTAGAACATCTAGAGCCCATGTACCAAAGACCACTAAGAAAGCTAAGATTGTTTCTAGGTGGATTAGAAAGAACGAAAATGTTTGCCATGTTGCTCAAATAGCCTTGAAGGCTAATTCTTCTAATTTTTGGTATTTAGATAGTGGGTGCTCTAGGCACATGACGGGAAACAAGAGTTTCTTCGAGACTCTTGTCATGGAGGAAGGTGGAAGTGTCACCTTTGGTGATAGATCCAAGAAAATAGTAAGAGGGAAAGGAACCATTTCCATTCCCGGATTACCTTCCTTGTCCAATGCTCTATTTGTTGATGGCCTAAAAGCCAATTTGATAAGCATTTCACATCTAAGTGATGAAGGACTTTCCGTCTTATTTTCTAAAAATGATTGCTCTATCCTATTGCCCAATGGACAAACCTTGTTGAAAGGTATGAGATCTAGCGACAATTGCTATTGTCTTGAAGCTAGTATAGTCTCAAACAATGTGTCCTTGGATGAGCAAATTGAGTTGTGGCATGAAAGACTTGGCCACATGAACTTTCGGGATCTACGAATCCTAGGCAAGTTCGATTGTGTTCGTGGCCTTCCTAAGCTTGGGAAGAAAGCAAATGGTGTTTGTGGACCTTGCCAACGAGGAAAACAAACCAAAACCATGCACAAAAAGGGCAAGTATATCTCCACCAAGAAGCCCCTAGAGCTTCTCCACATGGATCTTATGGGTCCTATGCAAACCGAGAGTTTAGGTGGAAAGAGATACATTTTTGTTTGTGTTGATGATTTCTCTAGATTTACATGGACTTATTTTCTTAGAGAAAAATCCGAGACTTTTGACAAGTTTAAAATGCTTTGTAATAAAATTCAAAATGAGATGAACTCAAACATTAAAAGCATAAAACGGATTAGGAGTGACCATGGGAGGGAATTTGAGAATGCTTCTTTTGAGACCTATTGCAATAGTGTAGGCATCTCCCATGAGTTTTCGGCTCCTAGGACACCTCAACAAAATGGAGTTGTTGAGAGGAAGAATAGGGTCTTACAAGAAATGGCCCGTGTGATGTTGCTTAGCAACAATGTCCCTAGGAACCTATGGGCCGAAGCCGTTAATACGGCTTGCTACATAGGAAATAGAGTGTTCCTAAGGCCGGTACTAGGCAAACCTCCTATGAGTTATGGAAAGGTAAAAGGCCAAATGTTAGCTACTTCCACACATTTGGAAGCAAATGCTACATTTTAAATGACCGTGATCAACTTGGCAAATTTGATGCTAAGAGTGATGTGGGTATTTTTATTGGCTATGCCTTGAATAGTAGAGCCTATAGAGTTTTCAACTTGAAGACTCGAACTGTCATGGAATCATCTAATGTTATCATTGATGATACAAGGCTCAAGTCTAATGACCATGAGGAGGAGGTTAGTGTAGATGATGACTCTCCCTTGGAGAAAGTTGTGGAGACTCCTAGTGTTGGGAAGTCCGACCTTGATGAAAAGGACACACAACCTCTTGATAGAGTTCCTCTCTTGAACTCTAATGAACCCGCTCCATGGGTTAGGAAACTCCATGATAAAGATGACATCATTGGAGAAGTTAATGAGGGTGTTAGAATTAGGCGTCAAATTGCTAATCTTATTAGCTTCACTTGCTATACCTCTCAAATTGAACCCAAAAAGGTTGATGAAGCCTTGAATGATGAATTTTGGGTTCTTGCTATGCAAGAAGAGCTAAACCAATTCGAAAGAAATGAGGTTTGGACTCTAGTTCCTAGGCCTAAAAACACACATGTTATAGGCACTAAGTGGATATATAGGAACAAATCCGATGAGGATGGCAACATTGTGCGGAACAAGGCTAGACTTGTAGCACAAGGGTACTCTCAAATTGAGGGTATTGACTTTGAGGAGACATTTGCTCCCGTTGCCCGTTTAGAGTCTATTAGGCTTCTCTTGTCCATCTATTGTGTGCACAAGTTCAAATTGCACCAAATGGACGTCAAGAGTGCCTTCCTCAATGGCTTCTTGCATGAGGAAGTGTTTGTTGAACAACCCAAGGGGTTTGTGGATGCTCACCACCCCAACCATGTCTATCGCCTCAAAAAGGCGCTATATGGGTTGAAACAAGCACCGAGGGCTTGGTATGAGCGCCTCACTCAATTTCTTGTTGACAATAACTACACAAGGGGTAGTGTTGACAAGACTCTATTCATCAAGAAAGAACATGATGAGCTCTTTATAGCTCAAATCTATGTTGATGATATAGTGTTTGGCTCCACCAACAACATCAAGGTCCAACAATTTGTTGATGCAATGTCTCTTGAATTTGAGATGAGTCTTGTTGGTGAGCTTAGTTACTTCCTAGGTTTGCAAATTAGGCAAATGAATGATGGGATTTTCATAACCCAAGCCAAATATGCCAAGAACCTAGTGAAGAAGTTTGGTCTAGAAAATTCCAAACATTGTGATACACCCATGAGTACCACTTTGAAGCTAAGCAAGGATGCTAGTGGAAAAAGTGTGGATCAAACTCTATATCGTGGCATGATAGGTAGCTTGCTTTACTTGACCGCAAGTAGGCCCGATATATCTTTTAGTGTGGGTGTGTGTGCTAGGTACCAAGCGTATCCCAAGGAGTCCCATCTCTCTTCCGTTAAGAGAATCATTCGCTATGTGAATGGGACTTCCAACTATGGGATTTGGTACTCTTTTGACACTAATGCTAGTCTTGTAGGCTTTAGTGATGCGGATTGGGCAGGAAATTGTGATGATAGGAAAAGCACATCGGGCGGTTGCTTCTTCCTAGGCAACAACTTGGTGTCTTGGTTTTGCAAGAAGCAAAACTCGATTTCCTTGTCCACGGCCGAGGCCGAGTACATAGCCGCGGGGAGTGGATGCACACAACTCCTTTGGATGAAGCAAATGCTAGTCGACTACGGATTCAACCAAGGTACTCTAACCCTCTTTTGTGATAACATGAGTGCTATTAATATTTCCAAGAATCCGGTACAACACTCTAGGACTAAGCATATTGACATCCGCCATCATTTCATTAGAGAGCTTGTTGAAAATAAATGCATAGCACTTGAACATGTAGGTACTAATGATCAACTTGCGGACTTATTTACTAAACCATTAGATGCTACAAGATTTAAAACACTTAGTAGATCTATTGGGATATGTCTTGTGGAGTGATGTGTTTTGTACTTGACCCCATATGGGGAACTCAAGCAAAGAGAGCTATTTTGCATATTTGTTGTTTGCAAAATTTTGAAAAATCTTATGCCTCTTTCTTAATTGCTTGAGTAAGCTTGGTTGTACATATGTTTATATGTTTTCAATTCATAAGTGTGAACCTTGCTTGTTAACAATCCATGTCATATTTATGTTCAAACATGCATTTTTGGACTAGGAGATCTACTTAGGAAGTATGATGTGAATGACCTATAGTTATCTCCATGACATGATGATTCTTTAATAACATGCTAATGTCACATGAAAAAGCATGAAATTCATATAACATGCTCACATGAAAAGCATGAATTGATGATTGCATATTTTTTTAAAATGCAAAACTTGTGTGAAAAAGCTTATGAGACTCAAATGAAAATCATAAATGTCTCTCTTTCTTTATTTGTTGAACATGGCTACTATCATACGGATATCTTATCCGGAAAAATCAAATAGGGTGCAAAGTCGCTCATGCCATGTTTCGCCTATAAAGTTGGATATAGTTGCTCTTAAATTGAAATCAATGAAATCTCTATATCCTTGCTTTTCTCATGACATTGGTGAAATTGGTTTGAATTCTTATTTGAAACCTTTGTCATTTGCTTTGCCAAATACCATTGTTTCTTGGGCTTGAATGCTACATGTCTTGTATGCAAAGCATGTTTGATTCACACATTTTCTCTAAATAAATCTCCTTGTTTCTCTCCATTTAATTGAGATGCATAAAGTGACTTATATTGATTATGCAAATATCGTGTATGCTACTATCTCTCTTTGCTTAGAGTGACCCGGTTGGGGACTACTCCTTTGCCTATATCATGACAAAAAGGGGGAGTAGATATGGTAAGGGGAGTTGCAAATTGTAGTGGCAATTGTGCATGTTGGGGAGAAAACATATTGAGAGGGAGTAACCCATTGAGGGGGAGCATTGCATTCACATTCATAGCATGATGTTGTACTTAATTTTTAATGCAAATGCTTGTTTTATCTCACATGATTAATCTCACATGCTTGTTTCGGAAAGTATAGAAACTCTGTTTTGAAGGATTGATTATTCTACAAGAGATTGAAGACTTGAAGATTTTTTATTATCTCTTTGTAATGTAGAAAATCCCCTTGGTTTCTAGTTTTGTTGTGAGGATTAATGTGAGTGGTGGTTTTGTCACGAAATAGCCAAAGGGGGAGATTGTAAGGATTCCCATTCCTTGATTGGCTTATTTCGTAGACAAACCACAATTGGGGTTTTTGTAAGGGTAGATTAGGCTCTCAAGACCTCAAGAGAAGAAGCACCAAAGGTATATTTCTTGTGCTTGCTCTACTTTGAAGAGATGTAGTTGCACACACACACAACACTTGCATAACTCTTACTTGTATGTTGTGTTTGCAGTTTTTGTGCATCATTGGGTATTTAAATCTCTCTTCTTACATCTTGTGATTATAATGGCATATCTAGTTAGGCTTAGGATGCATTTCTTTTGACCCTTGCACTTTTGTTTGTGTGCTTAAGGGAGTGTGTGCGCTGGTCATGCGCTGGTCGTCACCAGCGCAACTAGTCCAGTGGACTACCGCTGGTCGTGCGCTGGTCTCCACCGGCGCACTCCTCCAGCGCAACTCCTCCAGTAGGTTGTCGCTGTTGGTGCGCTGGTCGTCACCAGCGCAAGCACCACCAGCGCAAGCACCACCAGCGCATCTCGTCCAGAATGTTGCCGCTGGTCTTGCGCCCTTGAGGCGCACCACTCGTCGAGCGCCCTTGCCAGTTAAAGGGCGTGCGCTGGTGAGTTGCGCTGGTCGTCCAGCGCTGAACCAGCGCAGCTGACGGCAATCTGAAGCATTTGTTTTCAAAACGACGCCACCTTGTGCTGATCTCCTATATATATGTGGCTTTCTT
Source organism: Acer yangbiense (assembly GCA_008009225.1). Classification (NCBI taxonomy): domain Eukaryota; kingdom Viridiplantae; phylum Streptophyta; class Magnoliopsida; order Sapindales; family Sapindaceae; genus Acer; species Acer yangbiense. The sequence continues at coordinate 41,484,022 of CM017771.1, read as the reverse complement.
CCTTAGGTCGTTTTTTGATGAGTTCAAAAGCCATTTTTACTAAGCATATTTTTCTTCAAGAGAAATTCCACCAAGAACTCATTTTTATTCACTCAAACATCATTCCATGAGCATCAATCTTCATCTAGCATCCTTCTTAAGCATCTAGATAGCTTATTTCATGGATTCTTCAACATACTTTGCTTGGTAAGGTTTTCACTTGTATCTTACATATTTTGTGTCTTTCTTTCCAAGCTATCTCTTTTATTACTTGTATATCATGGATTTATCTTTTAAATGCAAGTTAGAGATTAGTATGTTGAATGTTTGAGAGTTGTATTGTGATAGCTTCTAGGTTTTTTATAAATCTTGTGTTGCTAAGCTTTTTGACATGTCACTTAGTTTTTGATATCTAGGATTGTTTTTCTTGACATATCATCATCCTAGGTAAGCATATAGAGTTGCCTTGCTCTTGGTGCATTTTTGAGTATTTCATATATTCACATAGGTTGTAACTCTCTTCATTGAGAAGTAAGTCTTGTGTAGCTTCCGGGATTAGGTTGCATAAATCACAAGCAATTGGACTAGGTTCGCTTATACCGGGATTAGGTAGGTGTGTGATTACTTCCGGGATTAGGTTGTAATTGGTTTACACATTTAGTGGATTCGAGGTTCGAGTGTGGCTTACTTACTAGCCCGTGGTTTTTCCCGTGAGGGTTTCCACGTAAATATCTTGTGTCATTTATATTTCCGCACTTTTACACTTGATATTTTATATTGTCTAGTTTGAGACATTTTCGTAATATTGACTTGTATGCGAAAATTGGGAAAAATTGTTTAAAATCTATTCACCCCCCCCCCCCCCCCCCCCCCCCCCCCCCCCCTCTAGATAATATATTTCACACCGAGTATTAGTTTTAGTGATAAAGATGTAAGAATTCAGAAAGAGTTGAGTTTTATTTACTTAGTCTTATTGACATTTCAGTTTACAGGATTTGTGACTGCCTCGTTAAAAACCTTACCAAGAAAAACCCAATGGTATAAAACTTGGTAAGGGAAAAAGAGTGCAATCGAATTACAAAATTACAAATACATGTATAATTAAAAATTAAGTCGTCAATCCAACTAGTTACTGTCGGAACCAGAAGCATCTTCGAAGTATACGTTGGAAAAACTTTGAGTTAGTTCTTCATTCACCGGTTGATGCTGCATCCTCATATTTGCATGCTCCCAACCATGAAGGTATGTTAATACCTTTACCATCTGAGGGGTCAAACAAGATCTTCGAGCTTCGATTATACGTCCGCTTGTGCTGAATGCTTTTTCTGAACAAACAGTAGACACGGAGGTGACGAGTACGTCCTATGCTAGTTGGGACAATATTGGATAACTCTCAGTATGGTTCTTCCACCATAAAAGCAGATCAAATTCTTAGAAGTCCCCTTGATGGGCTATGTCGAACCTAGTTTCAAAGTAAGTGTCCAGTTCGCAATATTGAGATGAACCGAAACTGGAACTGGAACTGGAACTGGAACTGGAACCGGATCCGGATGAAGAGTCTTCCATGTTTAGGATTCTCATACTTTTCTTCATCGGTCGGCTGTCCGATTGTTCCCTCATTTGTTGTATGTTTCTCCTGCTAAACCTACACTCATAAAAACGATAAACTTCGAACACATTGGACTTTAGGTTAGTAAAATTTTGAGTAGATCTAAATCCAAATAACGACCAATATACTGAGCAAAAGATTTTAAACTAGTTAATTTAGTCCTAGGATCTACTATACAACCTAAGGCATAGAGTAAAGGAATGTCAGACCAATATTTTTTGAATTTTTTTACCATCGCCTCAACTGCAGTTTTTAAAACGGCATCATCTTTATAAGAGTGTAACATTTCAGACATTTCTAATATTTGATGCAATGCAAGATGTGAAGTGGGGTAATACACCCCAGAAAGAAGTACAGTTGAATCGTAAAAAATATTTTAAAATTTAATAAAAACTTTTGCCATATACCAATCCCCGTCGTTATGGTTGGACCGTCCACTTGGGCCATTTCCATATTATACTAACCTGTAATTTCACCTGACTAGTCAATAGCACTTTCCAACATTAAATAAGTGGAGTTCCACCTTACCGGCATATCTGTTTGGAACCTCCTAGGCTATTTGTCAAAAGTTGGACAATATCTGGAAAAAAAAAATCACTCTTTGATTAGAGCTACTGATATACGAAATGGCATTTCCGATGCGATCTATATGACCGCTTACAATCTTCAAACTTGATTTCACAATTAAATTAATGATGTGACATGCACACCGTTCGTGGAAGAGATGACCCCCAACTTAAGGGACATTATTGGTATGAAAACAAGTTAATAGATGCATTATTTGATGATGCATTATTTGATGATGCATTATCTAATGTGAGGGAAATAATGCGTCCAGTTAGTCTAAAATAATTTAAAACTTCAAAAATGATATCAAAAATATTTTGAGTGGTATGAGCGAAATCCATGGGACGAAAACCGAGAATTCTTTTTTGAATCTTCCAATCAGTATCTATATAGTGTCCCGTGACACATAAATAGTTCTGTTTGGAACATGCGTTCCAAATATCGGAAGTTAGTGCAACAAAAACACTTAAACTCTTTAATTGAGCAACCAATTTGACTCAGTCGGACTGAATACATTTTATTAAATCGCTTTTGGTGGTGTTTCTAGACACAGCTTGAAATTGGGGGTTAAATACATTTTTGATAAAATTTTCAAAAAAAGGACTGTCACCGAAACCAATCGGCTGATTGGTTTGTGCAATATAACGTGCCATGCATTCCCTGCCATCGTCATATCTCCAAGTGCTAACGGACCCATCTGGGTTCCATTGTAGTTGTGTCTGTGTAGTAGTATCTACATAACCGTGTTTAAGCATGCATGTGTTTCTATGCCTTTATCAAATGTCTTGTTCCTTTCTTAGTATCGGATAATATTTTCTTACAAAATTTACAACAAACCGTAGATGATACCCGACCGTCCAGGCCGGTTATCGGGTCAAAAGTATCCAATACCACAGATTTTTCTTTTTAGATTTTGATGTCGTTGACCCCGGTGTCGATGAGGAAGGACCGGTTAGTACATCAATATCTACCCCGACTTCCACTTTCAGTGACGGAATAATAAAGTCATCATTGATCATGTTCAATCCGTCTGAGAAATAAGTAGGAATTTGAGTAGGATCCATTTCCTAGTTCCTACAAAATTAGACACAAATAATAAAATTAAAAGCTAAGCAATAAATAGTAAAAATACTAAAGATAAATATTAACATTAAGTAAAAACTAACCCATAAATATTTAATCTACCAAAAATAAAATCATAACTATAAAAATTAAAAACTAAGCAATTAATATTTAATATACTAAACATAAAATCATAAATAAAAAAAATTAAAAGCTAAGCAATAAATTTTTAATATACTTGTTGTATGTATGTTTTCGCCAGGCGGACACGTCATCGAAAGAATAAACAAATGCTGGGGAAGACGTTGCCACGTCACTCGTTGACCAAGTCAAAGGAGAAGCGTGGACCAAACAGCGTGTCAACAAGTCCCAAGTCAAAAAGTCAAAAGGTGTATTCGCCTAATCAAGATATGTACTCGCCAGGGACAAAAATGTGGTCGTCAAAGGGTGATACCCAGAGATGAAGGTACTCGCTACATCAGTTTACTAAGCATAAACCGACTCGGCAGAAACACAGAAATAAACCCTAACTTCTAGAAAACCCATGACAACGAGGAATCATAAAAAGGGAAAGAGAGAAAGCATACCCGGATCCGTTACAACATGGGAATCCTAGTACGAATCAAAGAGGAAATCCTACCACCAACAAAGCTAAAATCAAGGGGAAACCCTAATTATCATATATAAATAGAACCATCTACCCCACGAGGAGGGGGTTCAAAAACCTAGATAGAGAAAAACAAGAACTCGAGATATTTGAGTGTGTAACCGAAACAAGTGAATTATAATGATATTTTCCTGTCCTCCGGGACGCCGTGGTTTTTTCCCATTCAAGGGTTTTTCCACGTAAATCTGACTCTTGTATGTGCTGATTTTCTTTCTTGTTTAACGCTTGTTTTGATTTAATTGTTGGTCACGTGGTAATCCAAATTTCACCGTCAACAATACTAAACATAATTACATAAATATTAACATTAAGGAAAAACTATCCCATAAATATTTAATATACTAAACATAAAATCATTAAGAATTAAAAACTAAGCAATTAATTTTTAATATACTAAACATAAATATTAACATTAAGTAAAAACTATCTCATAAATATTTAATATACTAAACAAAAAATCATAAATTAAAAAAGCTAAGCAATAAATTTTTAATATACTAAACATAATTACATAAATATTAACATTAAGGAAATACTATCCCATAAATATTTAATATACTAAACATAAAATAATAAATATAAAAATTAAAAACTAAGCAATTAATTTTTAATATACTAAACATGAAATCATAAATAATAAAATTAAAAGCTAAGCAATAAATTTTTAATATACTAAACATAATTACATAAATATTAACATTAAGGAAAAACTATCCCATAAATATCTAATATACTAAACATAAAATCATAAATATAAAAATTAAAAACTAAGCAATTAATTTTTAATATACTAAACATAAATATTAACATTAAGTAAAAATTATCCCATAAATATTTAATATACTAAACATAAAATCATAAATATTAAAATTTAAAACCAAGCTATTAATATTTTGTAGTTAATAATCTAAACCTAAAATCATAAATAATAAAACTAACCTTTGTTTGTAGTTTGTAATTTGTAGAGAATGAGAGTATTAGAGTGTGTAGAGAGTTAAGAATAGAGAGAGTTAGAGACTTGAGTATGAGAGATTGTGAGAAATTAGAGAATGAGAGATTGAGAGAAATTGAGACTTGAGAGAGTTAAGAAATAAAAATAGAGAGAGTTTGATTTGGTATTTGGATTTTGGGATTTGGGGGGTATTTATAGATTTTAAAGAATGGAGGTTAAAAGTGTAATTTTTATGAAATTATTTTCTTAAAAATTGTACAGACATGTTGGCTAATGGGCAACGGCCAAAAAAATATATATAAAAAAATTTAACGATTTTTTTTTTTTGAGTTTTGATCGTTTGGTCGGTAAATGAGTAAAGAAAAAAAAAATCAAACTTTTTGACCGTTTGAGATTAGTTGTAAAGAAAATAAATAAATAAATAAATAACCTGACTTTTGACCTTTTTTGTCAGATTAGTTGGTGTTAAAAAAAAAAAATGGAAAAAGTGGCCATTGGACATTCTACAGACCTGCCCACAGGCTGACGGGCCCTGAAACCTTGGTCGGGTCTGGGCCTGGTATTGGCCGGGCTGGGTAGAGCCCGGCCTGTCACGGGACTGGGCCGGCCAAGCTTGTCCTGTCGGCCTGGGTCCATTTTGCCACCACTACCTTGGTCAATGATTTCAAGCCCTAAAAAGGGATTTCAAGCCTTGAACATTGATTTTTTAAGCCTTGGACAAGGATTTGAAGCCATGAAAAGGAATTTCAAGCCCTTAATTCAACTAAAATTGTACAAAATTACAAATATACTATCTAAACGAATTTCAATTTCCATTCTTCACCCTAACATTCAAGGTTTCAACACAAAACCCGAGAAAAAAAAGTGGAAATTGAAGGAAATGGCCTTTACTAAGTTTCGAAGAGCAAAAATATCCACTTTTGAAATAACTTGCAATAATGTCCATTGTCAATGTTTCTTTTCCACAAAATGTCCACTTCAAGACCAAAATACCCTTTTCACTTAAATGAAGCAAAATGACCTAACAGCCCCTTACATGTGGTAATTGACCAAACTGCCCTCTCTTAATTTTAGGCGCCAATTTCTCAATCTTTCCATTTGAATCTTCTCATTTCAACATATTCCCTCCCCTGGTCTGGCCTCCTGCATCGCCCCTCCACTTCTTCTTCTTCCCCGCCCCCTTCATCTTCATTACCAACCAACCAATTCCTGATTCCCTTATCCATCCCGATTTTCACACACACACCTAGTTGGGATTTCTAGACACACGGAACCCAGCCCCCCATCCCGATTCCTCTTTGAAGCTGGGGAAATCGACCTCCCATCCCAATTCCTCTTTCAAGCTTGGGAATTCGACCCATTGTACTTTTTGAGCTTTGTCATTCTGTGGGTCTTCGACTTCTCTCTTCGACATTGAGATTTCCAGCGAGAAATGGGAGGCAAAGGTGATTACTCAGTCAACTATCAACTGTGACAATATCATTAATTGATTATTCATTTTTTTCTTTTTGTGGTTAAATATTTTGATCATAACTTGTGCCCACTGTATCCTTTAAGAGGACCCTTTGTTATTTTGTTCTAACTTGTTATAATATATTGAATTCAATATGCTTATACCATTATTTGAAACATTTTTTGCATGTATTTTTGTTGAGGAATTTCAGTGTTAGAAAGTCTTAAAATGTGAGAGCTATGGGGCAAATGTTGAATTCTGGTGTGGTTAATTTGCACAACCACATACACTATTGTTCGGTCAATGACTGACACGTTCAATGTGCAAGTTTGGCTTGCAAGTTTTTCAGTTGTCTCATTTATGTGACTTGTATGTATGAGACATTCCTGAAAAATTAGTAATTTTTTTGAAACCAAAGTTGTTGTGAAATTTTGTGAAGTTTTTCTTCTCTTATGCTCTGTTACCAGTTCAAAAGGACTGGTGTGTAAACTAGCTGCCTAGTCATGAAGAGATATGAAATTATGTTTTTCACCCTTTATATTTGTTGTAGTACTTTTGACAATGGTATTTGGAAATGGCTTGCTAGATGGATCTTTGTAATTCTAGAAATAAAAAACAATATACATACTTTTGATTCTGAATGTATTTGATGGTTGTAATTGTATCTCTTCCTTGTAATTGCAGTCATTCATGCTTTTGAGGAACCAACCCCAATTTTGGAAGGTCAGAAACTTGATATGTATCACATTTTTTTAGGTGGAAATGGAAAGAAATTTGTAATTCGGTGGATGTACGTAACTTTCATTTGTGAGCCTATCTTGGAAGGTTAAAAACTTGATATGTGATGTTGAACAATTGTTGTGGTGATGGTGGTGGTGTTTGTGTATCATACTATTTCTTTTCAGTTATTTATTTGTATTTGTGCAATAGCGCAGCTCTGGGGTATCCCCCGAGCTATGTTTTTTTAACCATGTATCAATGTTTTGAAGCCTGAGTATTTAATTGTAAGCTCTAGCTTAGGATAGTTATTGAGGGCTTATGAGATTATTTCCCAGCCTCTATATATTTATTCTCGGGCTTTAATTTATGGATTCCCAGGCTCAACATATGTATTCCCAGGCTTTAATATATGACTTCACAGGCTCTACATATGTATTCCCGGGCTTATTATTTGAAACGACCATCACACAAGACTAACACAAAGGGTAATTCCCACCAGAGGCATATGTGACTTTAGATGTGACTTTGGTAAAATCACTGAAACAAATTATAGCACGGTGTGTATAAAACTATCTAGAGGAGGGGTGAATAGATTTTAAGCTTTTTTACCCAATTTTTCGTGTTAGTCAAAATTACAAAATTACCCCTAAATAGATAAAGCAATAAATCAAGTATAAAATGCGGAAATTAAATAACACTTGATTTTTACGTGGAAACCCTCACGGGAAAAACCACGGGCTAGTAAGTAAGCCACACTCGAACCTCGAATCCACTAAATGTGTAAAACGATTACAATCTAATCCCGGAAGTAATCACACACCTACCTAATCTCGGTATGAGTGAACCTAGTCCTATTGCTTGCGAATTAAGCAACCTAATCCCGGTCACAACACAAGACTTAATTCTCTAAAAAGAGATTAACACCCTAAGTGAATATATGAATATTCAAATGCAACATAGAGCAAGGGAAACCCTATATGCTTATCTAAGAAGATGAATATGCAATTAAAAACAATCCTAGATATTAAAGCTAAATGACATGTCAATTAGCATAGATAATCATAGATTAGAGAAACCTAGATATCTATCATAAAAACAACACTCAATCAAATCAATCACAACAATCTCTATCTTGAATATAAGAATATAATCTAATATCAATCAAGTAATAAAAGAGATGCCATAATAAATTAAACACTAATTATGTATGATAATAGTGAAAAACTTACCAAAGTAAGTGTGATGATGAAAGACCCATGCAAGCAAGCATCCTAGATATGCTAGAGAATGCTAGATGAACTTTGATGCAAATGGATTTTGGTTTGAGTGTTTAATGAGCAAACTTGATTGCTTTCTCTCTTAAAAATCTCTCTTTTTAGAGTAGGGTTCTTGATGATTAAAGAGTCACCTTCAGAACAAGAGAAAGTGATGTATTTATAGGCATGAAAAATAGAGCATGTGAAAAGACAAGTTTGCCCCTGAAACGCACCAATCGGGGGTTTCAATCGGCGGCCAGGCCGCCGTTCATAACCGTCGAATTGGCCCGAGAGGAACAGGGGACCAACGGCGGTTTCATTCGGCGGTTTCGTGACCGCCGATCCAACCGCCGAATCAAACCTGAGATTAAAAATCAATCAGGTATGAAAACGGCGGTTTCATTCGTGACCGCCGTTTCAACCGCCGAATTAGGCCGAGAGATAAAATCAATCAGGTCTTGAATGGCGGTTTCGAACGGTGGTCGAGACCGCCGATCATAACCGTAGAATTGCTCCATACACTACTGAAAGTAAACGACGGTTTCATTCGGTGGCCAGGCCGCCGATCATAACCGCCGATCACCAACAAAGGTGAAAACCAAGGAGAAGCCAAGGGCATTCTCTGTAGGCGGTCCTCGCGCTAAACCAAGCACATTCTAGTGCATGCGCGGACGTTTCCGAAAACTATCGGGAAACGAATTACAAGACAACAAGACACAATTACACACAACAAAATATAACACATAAGTGCAAGTGTGAAATGTGACAAGTGAAGAGAATGCACACATATGCAATGTATGTTTAGTGTGTGTGTGCAACTAATCTCTTTAAAGAAAAGTAAGCACATAGAAATATACCTTCGGTGCTTATCAAGACGAGGTCTTCAAAGGGCTTGAGCAATAACATCGATACCTAGGCTACCCTTACAAAGAACCCCCAACATGTGGTTTGTCCACGAAATAAGCCAATCAACAAATGGGAACCTTACAATCACTTCTAAAGTTGCTTTCATCTCGGTTTGAAAGGTGTCCGCTTGATAAACTAACAGGCTTCAGATATTAATTTCCCAGGCTCTACTAAACTATTCGTAGGCCGTATATATGTATTCTCGGGCTTTTGATATGAAACAACTATCAGTCTATCACACAAGACTAACGCAATGGGTAAAGTACAAACCGAGCCATATGCGACTTCATATGTGACTTTGGTAAAGTCACTTCTAAAGTCGCATATGGCTCGGTTTGTACTGTGTCCGCTATTAATATCCCGGGCTTTATATTTAAATATCCCGGGCTCAATTAGATTATTCTCAAGCTGTTTATATGTATTCCCAGGCTTTTAATATGAAACAACTGTGACATAATAAAACATAAAGAGTAATTACTAGTTATTATGATATAATTCCGCGGGCTTAACATATGTATTCCTGGGCTTTTGATATGAAACAACTATCAGTATATCACACAAAACTAACGCAAAGGGTAATTCTCATCCGATCCATATGCGATTTCATATGTGACTTGATAAAGTCACTTCTAAAATCGCATATGCATCGGTTTGTATTGTCTTCGCTATTTAATATCCTGGGCTCAATGAGATTATTCTCAGGCTTTTGTATGTATTCCCGGGCTTTTAATATGTAACAACTGTGACACAATAAAACACAAAGAGTAATTCCTGGGCATTACGATTTAATTCGGCGGGCTTAACATATGTATTCCCGGGCTTTTGATATGAAACAACTGTGACACAATATAACAAAAAAAGTAATTCCTGGGCATTACGATGTAATTCCCCAGACTTAATATATGTATTGCCCGGAATAATATATACAAAACAAACAAAAAATACATGAAAGGAGGAGGTTAGTCATGAAACTAACAAAATAGTTCGAAAAAACCAACTAAAAGCCTAAACTAAAAAAAAAACACCCGTAGGTTGCCAAAATCTATGGATTTGAGAGTGGCAAGGTTGTCTCATGATCTTCCTGCTGCAGGGTGTTCTCTAAGCCACTGGTCTGACCATGCACATATGGAATCTGGCGGCCAAAATCAACTAAAGCCTTCTGAAAAACATCCATCCTATGATTAAGATTTGCAAACTCTGTCATGTTGGCCTGCTGGTTGGCATCCTGGTTGGCATCCATCTGTACACGCAGACCCTTAAGAGTCTGTATAATCTGATTGAACGCTGGGCCCTGATCACGTCCCTCTGCATCTGGATCATCTCCAAGGTTCTACTCAATATAATCCACGTCCTCTGAGTCGTCCTCCTCGGAAAAGTCATCGATGTCATCCTCATTCACACCCCTTGGAATTACAAGTGGAGGAAGTCCTATACGCCTAGCAATGTCATTGTAACCCCTCTTGCCTAGGTTTCCTGTTGGAGAAATCATGGTCCATCCTCCTCCATGCACATCAATGTCGGCCTCCTCACAAAAATGGGTAATTAAACAAGGGAAAGGTAGTGGGCCAACAATAGATTTTCCAGCTTCGAACATTCTTTTCATGATAATCTGCCCTACGTCCATGAGGATGAGATTCTTTTCACAGAAAATATAACGGGCATCCTCACAACTCACCTGGGTGCGGTGCGTGGTGGGCACCAAGGAGAAACTAAAGAACAAGTACCAAAAGGCAGGTTCTATCTTGAGTTCGTTGTATAAAAGGGGAAACCGATAGTCATTCCACAAAGGACAACCATCTATCCTCAAATCAGCAGCTAATTACCCATTAAAGGGCTCAAAGAACTCATGCATTGGAAGGCCTTCAACCAGTTGATCGAGGTCATCTACCATGTCAAACCACTTGTTAATCTTTGTGGCTGTAATTAGGACTTCCTTCCCTTGGACAATCACTGGCATCCCTTTGTTAAACTGATCTGGCATTGCAAAATAAAACTCACAGACCAATTCTAGTGCCGCCTTGTTTGGGTTCCTCACAAAACCCCTCCAACCCATAGAATTTACTGTCTCTGATATCCAAGTTGCACCAAAAATGTCCAAGTTGATACCCCTCTCTGGCCAAATTTTTCTATTACCAAAAATAGCCCATCTTTCTGGAAAATACGGGGTTGGGGCTTTCGTAGAGGTGCTTCCCTTACCCTTCCCTTTGAGTGACCGCATAACAGGAAGTCGTTTTCTCTTTTTCGATGACCTACCACCATACCTAGCAACTTGCTTCCTCTTTGTACCTCGTCTTCTACTATTTCCCATCTCCAATTGAACACAAAAAATTACAACCACACACAACAGAACCCATAAGAATCTTGGCCAACACCACAACAACAACTACAAATATTCAAAAATTCACACACCAAACAAACATAACGACTCTTCAAGAAATCTACTCGAATATATATTAGGATAACTACAATGTGGAGAAAATAAGAACCTATATGCTTCAATTTGGATGCTAAAAAAGAGGATTAGGCCTTCGAAATACCTTATGTTGAAGATCCACTGTTGTCTTTGTTGTTGGGAGTGATTTGATGTGAAAATGTTGGTAAAGAAAGTTAGAAAACTGGTTGGTCTGCTGTCGTCGAGTGGAAAGGCTGATATGGAGAAACTGGACTTCAAAAAGAAGAAGTTTTCGATTTGAGAACTGTAGGGAAAAATACGGTCAACGCAGCGGAAGCGAGACTAAAAAAGGAGTTTAGTATAGTTTAAAATTTTTCCATAATTTGAACCTTAACCCTCTAATTAATTAACATATAATACTAAAGATATCATACCTTTGTCACGTGATCCGATTGACATTGCGTTGATGGTAATCCGCAAGATCTTCCAATCTAATCACGAACGTGAATCACCTAGGAGCGTGGTCTCCCTTCTCTTTGAATTGTGTACCTGAGGATGGATTAACAAAACTTTTTCTTTTTCGTTAGTCACAACAAATTCCAAGAGGCTACAAAGAATGTTCCGGTCACTTTTGAATTCACAATCGTTAGATCGAAACTCGCGTGAACCTTATTTGAAATTGTGCACAAAACCTTTTGATATAAAAGTTACTAGTGCACTATCGAAATAAGAACAAACTTTTCTCTCTTTTCCTCTTGGCCGAATTCTCACACTAATCTAAGAGTTGGATTCTATTTTTCTCTAGCAAAAGAAAAAACTCTCAAGTCTAAGACCTTAGGGTTGCCTTAATTCTATACAGAGATTATATACATATTCACCGCATAATACTCTTTGCACACCATATATATATTAGGTCGCAAATCTTTATATAATATATATATATATCTAGTGCACAATATATTATTTATATATATAATATATATATATATATCTAGTGCACAATCTATATATGTCGCGCATTATGCATGCATTATATAATCTATATATGTATTGCCGCCATATGCTTTATAAAAATATATATATTTATATATTTATCTTCCGGCAATTAATTGCCATATATATGTCATATATATCTATATACTGAGGCCGAAATCCTTTACCATGTAGGATTTATGTCTTTTGACTTAAATTCTAACCCTAGGTAGATTTCCTTAGAATTTCAAACCCTAATCCAACTCTTTAGTGTATTTGTGACTATATAAAAGACTTCCTTATTTGACTAGATAAATAAATCCCTTATTTATCTACTTACCAAATAAAGTCTTTTATTTTATTTATACTACCACAATAGTATACTACTAAGAAACATATTTCCTAGTCAGAAAAAGATTTTGATTTTTAATTAAATAATTAATTAATCAATTAATTAATTTCCATTTAATCAAATAATAAAAATAAAACAATATAATATCATATATATATCTCGGCCATGTGCCATATATATTAATATATCTATATATTGTTTTTCTATTTTATTAAATCCATTGGACCTTAATAAAATGCCCACATGTGAACCAGACCCATTCTTACTAAAAGAAACAAGCCCACATGCCTTTTATTAATATATTAATATAATTGATCAGCCCATTAAATAAATAATGTGCAAATTATATTCTTAATATATTAAATACAATTCTTGATGGACCCATAAATTGGTCCGGTAGAATATATCAAGTGATCCATGCAAGTCCATGTGGATTGGGGATCTTGGCAGGCCTATCTAAATTTAAGCTCCAATAGACATAACCCAATCACAATCAACAAATGATTCACTTAGGTTCAATCTATTAATTTTAATTCATTCCACTAAAGAACTAAAATTTAAAGAACTAAAATTGCACTCTTAAATAAAGATGGAATAAGAAAATGATTCTCATTCATACCCTAGACAATCTTATAGGAGATGGTGTATCCTCGTGAAGAATATCAGTAATCGCCAAGAGCTCATAGACCGCCTATAGCTCTTCAAGTTACCATATTTCCTCATATGACCACATTTTGAACTTGGATATTTTGACTTGTCCAGAAGCCATGTTTCAATAGATACTATTGAAAACTTAACGTTAAGATTTAATATCCAATACCTCAAAACATCCATATGATGATATTCTACTCTCATTTAATAAATGGAGCCACGATGTCAATATCTATAAATGAAGTCCTCTATCGATTAACAAATGAATACCACCAAACTATCGAAGATAGACTATGCTATATAATCGTACTCATTGATAACTCAAATGATAACACTTGCAACCATAAGTCCATAATTTATCTCAGGATTAAGATAGACTCTCCAATTGTCCTGATAATGAAAAGACTTTTATCTACTGACGGTTCTAGATAAAGTATTTCATTGTGATCCAGTTCAATGCACCTAGTGCACTAAATCTTTTACTCAAAGCCACTTTGATGATTTTAGACTCATCATAACACATTTGATTCCACTCAAATGCCAGTAAAAGAATCTACAACTTTAACAAGATAAAGGTGCCCAACCTTTACCTTAAGTTGTGAACATTATTCAAGACTAACTAAAGAATTGTGTCTACCTCATACATATCCAGATGTACGAACAATTCTTCTTTTCTCACAGTCTTTTGACCTTATGATTATTTACTTTTGAAAATTATAATAATTAAATTATAAATGCTATAAGATTTGTTAAACCATAAATCACATTATTAATATGAATAGATTGTCAAAAACACTATTACACTCTTGCTATTGAGCATAATCCTAACAAGAACATGCGAAGAAGAAGAAGGTTTTAGGTTTCAATGTTAGTAGTCTCAGGAAAAGAAATGGTAGAAGCCCTTTAGTGGGATCCACTGTTTAATTAAGAATAAATAGAAATACGAAGATGGGAAGGATTTAGTGGGATCCAGCTTTTGATCCACTACAGGCCTATCATGTGACAACACGTGGCACACTGTTTCTAATGCCCGGGATAAATTTCTGAGGCCCTGAATAAATTTGAAAGTCCGGGGTTAACATCCTGGGCCACAATGTCTGTGTTTTTTATTATATTTTAATTTTATGAGAATTTTAATAATTTTTCCAACATAAAAGGTTGTTTTCCACGAGCGGTGGCCAATGAATTGGGTTCGTCTTACACGATATAAAGTTTGTTCGTCACACAAATGCATAGTTCCTGAGGCTAAGTACAAAAACCCCTAACCACTTCACTTATATAAAGACAGTGTCTAAGGATCAATTCTTGTGGAGTTTGTAGGGGCTGACGTATCCGACCGTTCGATGCTATCGAGAAACAACGTAAAGTTACCCGTTGAACCCCCATCCCTATTGACCATCACGATCGGTGAAAACGGTATGGGACCCACACGATCGGATGCACGATTGTTCCACTGTTAGGCCCGTGATACTACCATTAAGCCTGGGATATCCCCTTTTGTAGCCCAGCACATGGAGTGAAATGGTAATTTTGACAAAGTAGACAAGTGTCCAGATATTGTTGGTTGAACCAAAAAAGTTATTGTTTGACTTTGAACTTTCAAACTTTACGCTCATACTGAAATTTGATTTTCCCACGCTTTTTTACTTCGGTTTCCCAAGCTCGAAGATATATTCCCAGGCGTAAAACTTTTCAATGTTCTCCAGCTTTATATCCACTACAAGCCTATCATGTCACAACACGTGGCACACTGTTTCTAATGCCCGGGATAAATTTCTGAGGCCCTGAATAAATTCGAAAGCCCGGGGTTAACATCCCGGGCCACGATGTCTGTGTTTTTTATTATATTTTAATTTTATGAGAATTTTAATAATTTTTCCAACATAAAAGGTTGTTTTCCACGAGCAGTGGCCAATGAATCAGGTTCGTCTTACACGATATAGAGTCTGTTCGTCACACAAATGCATAGTTCCTAAGGCTAAGTACAAAAACCCCTAACCACTTCACTTATATAAAGACAGTGTCTAAGGATCAATTCTTGTGGAGTTTGTAGGGGCTGACATATCCAACCGTCGATGCTATCGAGAAACAACGTAAAGTTACCCATCGAACCCCCATCCCTATTGACCGTCACGATTGGTGAAAACGGTATGGGACCCACACGATTGGATGCACGATTGTTCCACTGTTAGGCCCGTGATACTACCATTAAGCCTGGGATATCCCCTTTTGTAGCCCGGCACATGGAGTGAAATGGTAATTTTGACAAAGTAGTCAAGTGTCCAGATATTGTTGGTTGAACCAAAAAAGTTGTTGTTTCCTTGAACTTTCAATCTTTACGCTCATACTGAAATTTGATTTTCCCACGCTTTTTTACTTCGGTTTCCCAGGCTCGAAGATATATTCCTAGGCGTAAAACTTTTCAATGTTCTCCAGCTTTATATCCACTACAAGCCTATCATGTCATAACACATGGCACACTGTTTCTAATGCCCGGGATAAATTTCTAAGGCCCTGAATAAATTCGAAAGCCCGAGGTTAACATCCCGGGCCACGATGTCTGTGTTTTTTATTATATTTTAATTTTATGAGAATTTTAATAATTTTTCCAACATAAAAGGTTGTTTTCCATGAGCGGTGGCCAATGAATCAGGTTCGTCTTACACGATATAGAGTATGTTCGTCACACAAATGCATAGTTCTTGAGGCTAAGTACAAAAACCCCTAACCATTTCACTTATATAAAGACAGTGTCTAGGGATCAATTCTTGTGGAGTTTGTAGGTGTTGATGTATCAGACCGTTCGATGCTATCGAGAAACAACGTAAAGTTACCCGTCGAACCCCCATCCCTATTGACCATCACGATCGGTGAAAACGGTATGGGACCCACACGATCGGATGCATGATTGTTCCACTGTTAGGCCCGTGATACTACCATTAAGCCTGGGATATCCCTTTTTATAGCCCGGCATATGGAGTGAAATGGTAATTTTGACAATATAGACAAGTGTCCAGATATTGTTGGTTGAACCAAAAAAGTTGTTGTTTGACTTTGAACTTTCAATCTTTACGCTCATACTGAAATTTGATTTTCCCACGCTTTTTTACTCCTGTTTCCCAGGCTCGAAGATATATTCCCAGGCGCAAAACTTTTCAATGTTCTCCAGCTTTATATCCACTACAAGCCTATCATGTCACAACACGTGACAACACGTGGCACACGTGACATGTAGCCGTGTTTTTTATTATATTAAAAAAAAATTTCATAGATTTGTAATAATTTTTCAGATAGAAAGGTTGTTTTCCACAAGCGATGGCCAATCATCGGTTTTATCTTACGTGATATAAAGCGTGTTCATAACATTCCACTAACATAAATGCATATTCTCAGGCGCAAAATACATATTCTCAGGCTGAATCTTTCAAAAGCGTACAATTTTAAACGACTTACACATACAGAATCTTTTGACAAAATCTTTCAAAAGGGTAAAATTTCAAAAGTTACAATCATTCAAGACAATTGACCACAATTGGCGACCATTACAGGCTTGGAGGTGAAGCTGGCAATGGAACCAACCTTTTGGACAGCCTTCATAACATCAAATCCCTCAACGACAGTTTTAATGAGTCTAAACTGTTTCCCTGCCTAGAAGAGATATTCCCAGGTGCAAAATACATATTCTCAGGCTGAATCTTTCAAAAGGGTACAATTTTAAACGACTTACACATACAGAATCTTTTGACAAAATCTTTCAAAAGGGTAAAATTTCAAAAATTACAATCATTCAAGACAATTGACCACAATTGGCGACCATTACAGGCTTGGAGGTGAAGCCAGAAATGGAACCAACCTTTTGGACAGCCTTCATAACATCAAATCCCTCAACGACAATACCGAATACAACGTTAGTCCCATCGAGCCACTCGGTCTTCGCAGTTATGATGAGAAGCTGGGAGTTGTTGGTTCCTGGGCCAGTATTGGCCATGGGTCAAGTTTTGCTTGGAGCAGGTATATAACGCAACCGGGGTTTGTAGTTTTTTAGGTTTTCGGTTTCAGAACACGTGAAGAAGAAGTAGAAGTTTGGTTTTAGGTTTAGGTTTTTTCGGTTTCTATATATTAGGTGGTTTAACTATGAAGGCAAGAATATTATCGTCAGTAGAGCCAGGGAATACATAATAAGCCTGAGAATTTATATGTAGAGCCAGGGAATATTATGTTACCTCCTGGGAAATTAAGATCTAAAGCCCAATTAGAAACCACACAAACCGAGAAGCATGTGACTTTAGAAGTGATCTTAACGAAGTCACATATGAATTCGCATATGGATCGGGTTCCTTTGTGTTAGTGTTGTGTGATAGATGTTACATGTAATAAGCCTGGGAGTTTATATATATAGCCTGGGAATGTTTATCTATAGCCTGGGAATATTATGTTACCGCCCGGGAAATTAATATATGATTAACAATTGGAAACCACACAAACCGAGAAGCATGTGACTTTAGAAGTAATCTTAACAAAGTCACATATGAAGTCGCATATGGATCGGGTTCCTTTGTGTTAGTGTTGTGTGGTAGCTGTTACATGTAATAAGCCTGGGAATATTATGTTACCGCCCGGGAAATTAATTTTTGATTAACAATTGGAAACCACACAAACCGAGAAGCATGTGACTTTAGAAGCGATCTTAACGAAGTCACATATGAAGTCGCATATTGATCGGGTTCCTTTGTGCTTGTGTTGTGTGGTAGCTGTTACATATAATAAGCTTGGGAATTCATATTTATAGCTAGGGAATATTATGTTACAGCCTAGGAAATTAATATCTGAGGAACAAAATATTGCAAGTTGCCATTGATTTCTCGGGATTAAGACAATAATTATGAGGAACAATATATTAATTCTCAAGCTTAAACATGCAACATGAATCCAAAGGACACAACATCAAAACAAAATAATAACTTCATTCTTCATTTCATTCTTGGCCTTTAGAATTTTGCCCACTATCTATGACAGACTCAATCAGTCTTTACGGGCACAAATTTAAGGGGAATTTACAATTTGCGCATTTGTGAAAATATCAAGTGCCATTGCCTTACGAATTGCAGGTATATCTTTTTGGGAAAATTCATTCGTCCACGGTAATCTAACTCCAGAGAGTATTAATTCAGCATACTTCAACAGGAAGACACCACAACTATAACTGCAACATGTTAAGATTAGACAAACATAAGATTCTAAAGGAGAATGAAGAAATTGTGCAAGTGAAAATGAAGGAAAGAACAATACCCATCATTTTGTTGGGGAATCAAGGTCTGACTGATGTTTGTAGTAGTGAATGCACTAGTGTGAGGATCGGATTTCATTTCGGCATAGTAACCTGAGTGCTTCAATATGGATAGCAACAAGTAAAGTAGGCATCTGATGTCTTTTAAACGAGCACTATTACCGTTGCGGGGCCACAATGAATCATAAAGATTTACTTCTCCTTTCTTTAAAAATACGTGACAAAGGATCTAGTGATTTCCAGTGTTGCATGGTATCAACACTTGTTTATACAATACAAATGTTATGCCCACGTATATAATAATTTTTCACCACATTATGAATGAAAGTTTAACATGAAACCATACTTACGGAATCCATTTTCCACCAAGGGTCAGTGTAAAGAAGCTCGTGACCCGAAACAGTTTGTAACCAATCTGATTCTAGCTCGAATTCTAACGGATTGAATTAAGGGTCAGTGGTGGATCCTTCTTCTTATTGCCCCTTGTTGTTTTGCTGTCTTTTTTCCGCATTTCTTTAACTTTTCCTTCGTTGCCTTTTTCTTGTTCACTCATCTCAACTTCTTGTATCGCCCTTACTGAATCCATTTCCTCCATTAGAATATCCCACCTCTTTTTTAGGTTCACTTGTGTAATAATTTGAATTAGAAAGTTAAAAAAACAAGCAAATAATTACAGGTTCACCTTTAAAGTCTAAAGCTTATCTACGAATCTACCAATCTAAATATATGGATGTTACTTACAAAAAATGTGACGTTGACCAATGATATTCTGCAAGTAGTTGACATCTGGAGTTGAACGCCTCTTTCACAGAACGTCAAAGTAGCTGTGTATGTGCTATGGAAAAAAAACAATACACGTTAACCATTTGACCTAATATTAGTATTATATTTTGTCATATATAGCATTTAAACAAATCCACTCACAAAAATGCCCAACAAACAGTTCATTTGCAAATGATCTATAAGAGGGAAATTTGAAAACAAATTACCATATCCGATATCAATTTTCTTGGGTCCACCAGCTCTTTGAACTCATGATGCTCCATCAATTTGATTTGCCCGGTATATAGACTGTTAATTATCAACATTACTTAATTTATATTGGGAAAACAAATTCACAAATTAATACATTAAAATAAACCAAATGATATCAATAAAACATACAACGGCGTGTACAACAACATCCGTAACAACATAAGCTAACTTTATGTATAACTCTAACTAGCATAAACCTAGCCATAGGAGTTCACCCAAGTCTTCAAACATAAATGCCCCTAAAAACAAACATAAATGCCCCTAAAAACAAACATAACCCACAAACAGAGCAAAACAGGTACAACATCAAATGCAAAAGAAAAAAAATCAAAGACAAAAGAAAAACAATCCAAAATCTGTACCTCTATTTTTCGTTGTTCAAGCTCGGGTCAATCGCCTTTCTTCTTCTTTCTCGAGTCGCGTCGTCGAGTCGCTTCTCTTCTTTTTCTGGGCTTCTTCTTCTCCTCGTTCTTCTTCTGGGCTTCTTCTTCTTCTTCTCCCAGTCGAGGGGACAAGTCTTCTTCTTCTTGTTCTTCTTTTTTTGCTTGCTCTTCTTCTCTTCTGGGCTTCTTCTTCTCAGTCGAGGGGACCAAACGTCTCTAAGGATGGGGCTTCTTCTTCTTCTCGCTTATTGCTTTGGTTTTCGTTCTGATGGATGTTTGAAATTTAATTTCTGGATTGTTTACGTGTTAGAGGGAAAATGGGGAAAACAGGGTTGAAACTTGAGATAGGCAGTTTGGTAATGTGATAGAGTTGGGGGAATAAATGAGGGTAACTTGGTCATTTTGAAATAAATGAAATTAAGGGTAATTTGGTAAAACCAACCCAAAAAAAGACATAAATGCACCTTTTTAAAAAACAGGACATTTTTGCTTTTTGAAACTTGAGAATGGCCATTTAAACAAAGCTCCTATAACTAAGGTATACAAAAAAATAAAGATATAATACCACCTGTTTATAAGTGCAGACAATTCTACTTCTTTTGTTGGTTGAATATAAAACTTTGGTACTTCGATCTGTAACAAGAAAATGATCATGACTATATATTCGAAGTTTGTAAACCCCACAGCCTCCGTTTGCTGGAACAAGCCATGTAACATTTCAACTATCACCGCATTTCTCTTAATTACAACTATAGTGAGACCACAGTTAGATATTGACTATTATGTAACTAACTGGACTTTAAGGAATATAATTGCAATTGTATTCTGTGTGACCTTATTTCTGCCACTATCATGATATTATGGCAAGACAGTTCTGCAAGTCACTAAGATTCTCACTATTATTTAGGCTCTTACTTACAAGTTTTAACGGATACAAGGGTTTTGTTCCCCCATCTATCTATAAAGAGAGTTTAAATTCTGTCTTGTAGTTTTTCTGGCATCATTGATGATGGAAGCTTGGACGAAGACACTTAACGTATAAAAAGCTTGGACAAAGACACTCAATTCCTAATCCATTCTAAATATAAAAAGCAATTAAAAACAAGCGTCTTCATTTCCGATTCCAAGCTGCAAAAACGTAGTGTAGAGAAGCGAAATTGAACAAAATTTCAAAATCCAAAAAGAAAAGAATCAATGTTGAACTAAAAACACAGAGAGAAGAAAAACTGTAAACTCTGTCATAGATCTTGAGCAGTCCATCAGGCGGCTTCTTGTAAAAGAACTTTCGAAACAACGCCATTTCAACAAACTTGAAACTCACTCCTTCAAATTATTATTGATATGTCTTTGTTTCCTGGAACAGGATCAGGAATGGCGATGAAGAAGGTCGTTTGAGGGAAAAAAAATCCCCAATTCTTAAAATGAATTGGATTGTAAGGGTGTAAGGGTTGTTTCGTCAAAGAGAAATTTTGGTAGGTAATTTCGTCGTTAAAATTCCTTTTAAGTGGGAAGGGTAATTTAGTCCAACAGGGGGCATTTTTTACAAAGTGAACTTCAATACAAGATATTTTTGTAAGAAAAATAAAGTGGGAACATTTTTACTCATTCAAACATAGAAACAGACATTTCCTTCCGTTTCCAATTTTTTTTTATAAAAAAAAATACAGTGTAAAAAAACTTTAAAGTAAAAAAAAAATAAAAAATAAAAAATAATAATAATAATAATAAAAGGGGGGGTGGGGTTAAAACCTAGTTGAAGAAAATCAAAACTGTGTTATTGAAATCTTGGTGGTCGGGACCTTCTTCTGTGAGAAGAAGGCCAAAAGCTGTGTATCTTCTTCTTGTGTGTAAATTATGCTTCTACTTAGAAATTCATCGAAAAGTAGGATCTTTCTACTTGTCAACTCCTCCAACAAAATCATCAACACCCACCGACCATCCTCAGCAGATCCAATCACCGCCATCTGCTTATATTCAACCATCCAACCCTCCTCTGAAATCTACAACTTGAACGCCAAAGACATCGCTCTCTGTTTCAAACAATGGTTCAAGTCCCACAACACCCTCCTCTTCGACCGCATCTTCAACATCTTAAAAACCCACAACGACGCCGACCCCGACGCCAGAAACGCTGCCGACACCGCCCTCTCCAACCTCAACCTCCGCCTCTCTGAGTCCTTCGTCCTCGACGTCCTCAAGTACGGCCATCGCAACGGCTTCGACGTCCTCTCCTGTCTCAAGTTCTTCGACTGGGCCGGACGCCAGCCGGGTTTTCAACACACGCGTTCAACGTTCTACGCGGTGTTTAAGATTCTTTCTAAGGCGAGGTTGATGTCTGTGATGTTGGATTTCCTTGAGAATTTCATGAACCCGTGGTGGTGTGTTCATAGGATCAGATTTTACAATACCCTTGTTGTGGGTTACGCGGTAGCCGGGAAGCCATATGTTGCACTCCACATGTTTGGTAAAATGCGGTTTCAGGGTCTGGACTTGGATGAGTTCTCTTACCATGTGTTTTTGAATGCTCTTGTGGAACAGGGATGTTTTGATGCGGTGGAAGCCATTTTTAAGCAGATTTCTTTGAGGGGTTTCGTGAGGGACATCACTCATTCGATCATGTTTAAGAGTATGTGTAAAAGAGAGAAATTTGATGAGGCGGAGACTTATTTGGAGGGATTGGTGAGTCAAGGGAAGGCGGTTGATGGACATGGACGTGCTTTGGGCAGTCTCGTTGATGCCTTTTGTATGAAAGGGATGTTTGAGCAGGCAGGGAAGTTGATGGAGAAGTTTCACGACTTGGGTGTGGTGCCGTTGGAGTATGCTTATGGTGTTTGGCTTGATAGTCTTGCTAGGGCTGAAAAGTTAGACGGGGCTTTGGAGTTTTTGAAGAATAAGAAAATGATGGAAGGGTTCGTTCCGGATGTGTTTAAGTATAATCTTTTGGTGTCCAGGCTTCTGAGGGAGAATCGTCTCATGGAAGTTTTTGATTTGCTCACTGAGATGAGGGAGGATCAGATTTTGCCAGATAAGATCACTATGAACAATGCATTGTGCTTCTTTTGTAAAGCAGGGTTGGTGGATGTTGCGCATGAGTTGTACAAATCTAGGTCGGATTTTGGGCTCTCTCCCAATGGCATGGCTTACAACTATTTGGTCAATACCCTGTGCAGTGATGGGAGCACCGAGGAAGCTTTTCGTGTCTTGAAGAATTCTTTCCAACATGGTTTCTTTCCTGGTAATAAAACTTTTTCCTTGCTCGCTGATGCTTTGTGTAGAGAGAGGAGGATTGATAAGATGAAAGAGCTAGTTGTTATTGCTTTGCAACAGAATTTTATGCCAAGTGTTTCCACATATGATAAGTTTATAAAGGCATTGTGTGGGGTCAACATGTTAGAAGATGGCTACATGATCCATGAGGAACTCATGAGAATGAATAAAGTTACTAGTAAAAGTGCTTACCTTTGTTTGATACATGGTTTTAGCAAGTCAAACAAGCAGGAGATTGCCGCCAGACTTCTCATTCATATGCAGCAGATGGGCCACAGACCCACACGAACATTATTCAGAGAAGTTATTTGTTGTCTATGCAATATGAAGGACTCAGAGAAGCAGTTCATGCAATTGCTGGAGATGCAGCTGTCTCTTCTTGAAACCGACTGTCAGATTTATAATTTCTTCATTTATGGAGCTGGGCACGCCAAAAGGCCTGACCTAGCTAGACAAGTTTACGAGATAATGCAGAGAAATGGAATTGAACCGAACTTGAGTACTAACATTTATATGTTGCAGAGTTATTTAAAGAGTGAAAGGATCTCCAATGCTCTAAATTTTTTTGATAAATTCCGTGAGAGGAGAAAGATCCCAAGAAAATTGTACCACACCATGATTGTTGGTCTTTGCAAAGCCAATAAAGTAGATATTGCATTGGAGTTTATTAGGGAAATGAGGAATAGTGGAAGTTTTCCAAGCAATCAATGTTACGAGGAAATTATAATTCTGTTATGCACAACAAAAAGATTTGATATGGTGATAACTTTTATTAATGAGTTGGAGAAAGGAGGCATCCAATTTTCTTCATTTATCGGTAATGTCATTTTGTTTCATTCTTTGAAGAATCAAGATCTCTATGATGCTTGGATTCGATTGAGAGATACTTCAAATGAGACATCTAAGTATTCATTGCTTGGCCAGCTCATTGGAGTATTTTCTGGATGTGTTAAAGCGGACCAAGATATTGAGAACTTAGATGAAGTAATTGAGCAGTGCTTTCCACTTGACATCTACACATACAATATCTTATTGATGTTACTAAGCAAGGGTGGGATGGATCATGCTTACAAGTTGTATAATCGAATGTGTTGGAAAGGTTATAAGCCCAACAAATGGACGTTACATGCCTTGATACAGGGTCTTCTCCAATGTGGGAGGACAGCTGAATCTCAGAGATTGTTGGAGAAGCTGTTGTGGAAACGAGATATTTTAGTACAAATGGATGCCCGTCGAAAGAATGAGATCTGGGATCTATCCAGAGAGGACTATTTCTATCAAATATCTCAAAAGGGGTGATCATTTTGTTCAACAATAATTTAATGGGAGATTATTAGACTCACAGTTATAGTGTCATGAAGTAACTTGATGCAGAACATTCAAAGTGAAACAAGATTTTTTCGGGAATAATATATATTTTTTCTTTTTTTGCCTTAATTTGATTGAACAGAAGAAATATCGCTCATTTTGCTTTATGTATATTATCTTTTACTGTTCATGGTTTCAATAAAGAAGTGTGAAAAGGGAATTTGACGAAATTTCAACAGTGTTGGCTTAGGTATTTTCCAGAATTACCTTGGATAAGTTATCATCTGTAATGTTTAATTGTACACTTAAATATGCGTTAAAAGTAGAAAATAGTTTACTATTCTGTGTGGTTTTGTCAATTTCTCTCTTATACTTTTATGGTTTATGCATGATTGTAATTGGTTTCTGGTTCATTGTGGCCTCATGTTAGCTTCAATTGGTTTTCGTACATCATTTGCATTAGTGTGGTTTTAGTCTTTACCTACATTGAGTAAGTGATGGTATTGATGTAGGTTTCAATTTGACACTATTACACAGGATAACGGTTGGATTTGAATCTTAAAAAAGGGCAGGGAAATTGAAATGCATCGAGTTCTTGCTTTCTGACATAAATGTAGTAGCCCCTGCTTCAGTAAAATATCTTTCCTTGGATTTACATTAAATGTCAGAAGAGATTATGGGATGAGTTAGCTGACAAGAATACTGGAATTCTCTAATACTACCGGCAATCTTGATTGGGTGAGTATACCAGCAAAATTGAGTAATGGTTCGTTTGGTTGATTGTAACTTTTAGTCTGTCCCATTGAATGCAGGAGAACATGGAAACAAACAAGAATACTGAATTTAATACTGCTGGGCTACTGGCAAACTTGATTGGGTGAATATTACAAGCAAAATTGAGAAATGGTTTAATTTGGTTGATTGTACTTTACGGATTGCCTTTTTTACTTTCTTTGTCATCTGCGTGCACATACACACACAAATTGAAATTCTCTATTTCGGATGTCAGTTCTTAAGGGAACATTAAAGAATCCAAGGAAACCTATTTTTGTCCAACAACAGGATTGCAATATTGTGGTAGAGAAAAAGTAGTGAAACATTGTTTTTTTTCTGACTTAACCCAGTTTTAAGGGGAAATCACTACTTAACTTCTCTGTTAGCCAGAAACTACTGAATCTTGTTGTTTCTGAAAGAAGCATCTTGAGAATGTTGAAGTCTTCATTGAGAAGAGCTGGCACATTGATTCAAGGAGAGACAAATCCAACTCAGAGCTACTGTTTTGATACATTTTAGAGGGAAGTGTAGATTTCAGAAAGGTTTCCTAGACGGTGATTTGTTTTTAACTTTTAAGTAACATTGCAGAACCCATCTCAGCTCTTCAGGTACTAATCACTTCCTTGGATGTGCCTTTAAGTTCTTATGCCGTCTGTTCTGTTTCAATTTACTCAATGCTGGTATTGTTCTATAGTGATGTAGGGCAAAATTAAAATTAAGGGGTACTTATATTATTGCATTTGGATTTATTTTCCTTTTTTTATTTATTTATTTCTTTTACAATATGTTTTCTTTATTCCTTATTTAACTAAGATTTATCATTTTAGGAAAGACGTTTTTTTTAGTGGGATTAGGACTAGTTTATTGAGTAGGTTTGTTATTTTTCAAGATTTAAGGTGTAAGTGGAGTATTTAATAAAATTGCATTCCATTAGAACAAATTTTATTGTGGATTTGACAAGTTATCATTGTTTTGTAATGCTGGGCTTACAGTGATCAATATTTACTATTTACTAGAAGCTTCTGCTAAAATGTTATGTGTTTATGCTTTTACTGGCATGGTCTGTTTCTCTTTTTATTCTTTATATATACACATTGCATTGGAGTTTTTTTTTACTGATATTTACAACCACCCTACTGGTAAAGATGGGAAAGATAGACCCTAAACATTGAAAAATGATTCATATGCCATCACATTCAGTTGATTTTTCTCCTCCCTTTAAAATCTTTTTGGATTCTATCCTATATTTCTTCGTGTTGGGTGGTCAGTTTTGTGTCTTTAAACACTTGATGTTGATTCTTTGAACGAGTCTTAACAAATACAGCCCTACATGGCAGTTTTTTTTTTTTTTTTTGGTTTCTTTAAGCTGGGCAAGTTTGATCAGATATGTTTTCACTTATTTCTTCAGTCTTGGATTTGGGTTCTTCAATATTCAGATGTTTTGTTGGGGTTTTGCGAAATTAGGAGTTTTTTCTTTTATGTTTGTTACGGTTTTCTTTTCTTATTGTCTGTAATGGCTTGTTTCTGTAGGATATGGATGGATGGTTTGATTTATGTAGATGGTTTTTTTGATTCTTGGGGATGAGCTTGACGTAATGGCCACTAAAATTTCTCATCAAATATTAGACATCATCATGTTTCTCTCCCTCTGTTATCGCGTATTGTTGCTTGTACAAATTCTTCTTCTGGAGCATGGTCAGAAATGCTGCATTTTACTTTAATTATATTCAAGAATAGTGTTATTTTTATCTGCTTTGGTCTTTACTCATTTTACTACAATTTGAGTTTCAACTACTTAAAATGTATTTTTCTGGCAATTTTGGATCATGAAGGGCTAATTCCACTACCGTAACACAGACTTGTATTTAAAGTGCTACATTGGATTTGACATTGATACAAATACAAGTGGAGTAATTCTAACATTGTGGATTGAGCTTGAATCTCGTTTTCGTAATGTTGTACACTTTATCATGGAAATTACAGTCTGGCTTAAATAATCAGGTGATCAGATGGCCTTTTGCTCCTAGAAGTAAGTTGAGTTATGTGTTTTTCAGTAATTGCATTGCCTTTTCCATGAGAATTGTAAATTTTTGAGTTACTCTGTTTTATAGTTAGGCCTTCGGTCTGCTCTGTTTTTTTTTTTCTCCTTGAATATCTGTTCTTCTTTTTGATATCTCATATCCTCTAATTTTTCTTTGTTTATCAAGCTCCAAATTGAGGACTACTCTACGGCCAGGATCTTACAACCTTTATTAGTCACAAAACTCATGGGGTATAATATCCCAGTAAGTGACACTTTTGAGTATGATTTCATCACAATTCTTCTTAGTATTATAATTTTGAGTTTACTTTGTAGTTTTTAGTGCAAACCATAACCCATATGTTACTTCTGTATTTACTCAAAAGGTTTTATTTTACTGGGATGTAATGTTATGACTCTAATGTGATCCATAAAAATAATGTAAGCTCCCGAAGTGATTCATCATTCTTTGGTTGGACAGTCTCACCATGAGAATTACACTAAAAAGAGATAAGTGACACAAGATAATATATAATTGGTTGGAGATGTCACATGTCGTTTTCTGAGTGGAAGTGTCATAGTAAGAGACCATACTAAAGAAGATTTTCTCCTGATTTAGATGATTCTTTAGGATAATTGCTTTTATTAAAAAAAATGTGCCTCTTGATTATGTTATGGGTTGCTGTCAAGGTGTAATCTGATGCCGCTGTTGTTGATCAGATTAATGCTGGCTGGGGGCATGTTAAGTTCTGATGTGGAGTTGATTATTTGTGATATCTTGTCCTTGGCTGAGTCTCCTGTTTCGTTTGTTCCTAGACAGGCTAACCAGGCTGCCCATGGTCTAGCCAAGTTGCTGAGGATCAGTTTTGTTTGTGTTAGGCATGTAATCCTGGCTGATTGTCCAGGTCAGTTGTAGTTGGTTGGTGTTTTTGAATGAAGCACAGCTTTTGGATTTACATAATTGGATTCAATATTGAGGGGCTTGAATTATTTCTTATAAGTTGTAGATTGATTTTTTATTTTTTTCTTTTTCCGAGTAACACTAGACTGTCCCAGGAAATCACCTCTTAGTAGGTGGTAGTGCACCTACCTTTCACATATGGGTGGTGAGGGTTCAAGTCCGAAGTTTTACAAGCATGTGTGGAGAGTTTTCTTCTTGTTTGTGGACGTAGATATCCGGGCTGCATATTTATTGTTAGATGGCAAGTCAGTGGCAGTCCTATTATAATAGTTGTAATACTTAAAAAATAAAAAATAAAAAAATAAAAAAAATACTAGATTGTCCAAATTGCATCAGCGTTGTAATTAATACATCATCCACCATTTCAATCTCAAGATCAACATGGTAATTACAACTCACATGATACATCATGTGGGCATGAATTCAAGCAAATAATTTAGTCGGTAAATCATTATTCTATTTTTTTTTAAAGGGGTAATTGCACAAACATCTCTTGAGGTTTGGTATAATTGCAATCTATGGCAATTTTAGGCATATTGACACATTCTCTGACCTTTGAAAAATATTGCACTAACATACCCTACCGTTAATTTTAAACCATTAGCTCTTAATGGTTGGGGCTAATATGGTATTTTTGACTAAAATTTTAAAAAACTGAAAAACAACTAATTTAGAAAAAAAAAAAATGGAGATTTCTCTAGATCTCCATCTCAGATAACATCTCCATCTCCGAGAGATGGAGTAATCGCTCAATCTTTGGTTTGAAGATGGAGCATTGGCATGCTCTATCTTTGAGAGATGAAGATGGAGCGACGCTCCTATTAGACCGGAGATAGGGCTGCCATTTCTCGTAAACTAGAGATGGAGCATCGACTCCATCACTAGATGGAGCTGTCATCTCTGGTTAGTTATGGAGCCGTCATCTCTCGCTCTAAAGCAACAAGATATGGAGCCGATTGCTTCATCTATGGTTAGAGATGGAGAAGACGGATCTACTCCATCTCTCAGATATAGAGCCCCACTCTATCTCTGGCCAGCGATGGAGCGGAACGGGTCCATAAAGATGGAGGAGCTCCAGAGATGGAGAATTTTTTTTTATATGTTTTTATTTTTTAGTTTTTGTAAAATTGATGAAGATGAAAGGGTGTTGTTTAATGATTGTGGGATTGTGGTGTTTTCTTTGTTTGATTTTGTTATGAATGGTGTTTGATTTTGGATTTGAAGAAGATGAGGATATGGTTTGGAAATTGTAACTAAATTTTTAATTTTTTGTTGTTGTTTAATTTGTTTGTGGATTGATGAAGATGGTTTGGTGATGTTTGATGATTTTGAGATGTTATATTTTATGATATATTTTTTTCCAAATGGCCATATGGGTGATGAAGATGAATTATTAATTTTTTTTGTTTTATTTTTTTCATTTTTGTTTTGAGGTGGCCATGTTTGTTGATTTGGAGATGGTACTATTAGATGATTTTTTTTGGGATGGGTGATGAAGATGAAGAATTATTTTATTAATTTTTTAATTAAAAAAAATGGAAAAAAAGGTATTTTAATCATTTTGCACCTTTAACCATTGGCCTTTAAGAGTTAAACGGTAGGAGATCTTAGACACTTTCCTATTAGACACTTTAGTTCCATTAATGGCCATTCTTCCTTCTAGGAATCAAAATATTAGATGTTTTGCTCTCTATCGTAAGGATTGTTTTTGTTAAAATCGCTCGTTGATTTTTAACATCGAAGGGTAAAATGGTAAATTAAAATTAAATTAATAAAATATTAAAATTAAAAAAAATGAATATTTTTTCGAAAAAATTACTACAATAAAATAATTGTAAAAAAAAAAAATTTTTGCTAAAACATCAGTCAATTTTTTTTAAAAAAAAAAATCCTCATCAAACCATCTTTACCGTGAAAATTATTTTATAAAAAAAATTAAAAATGAAATAGAAGAAAAGAAAAAACATGTAATTATGGAGGAGTCTTTCGTAATTGTCGAGCTTTTGTGAAGAGTTGTTTTGCTATCCCTATTTGGCAGGTGTTTGCGTTTGAGGTTTAGCTTCTAGCGGCTTCTCTGGCCATTAATTTTGCTTAGAAGTATGGATGGCGTCAGATCTGGCTGGAGAGTGATTCTTCTTATGTGGTTCAGCTGCTCTCTTCTCGCTCTGAGCAGGTTCCTTAGTAGGTTCATTAGGCGTGGCAGCGTTTTATATTCCAGATTTCATAGATGGATTTTCAGGTGTTCCATATTTTCAAGGAGGGGAATCAGGTTGCAGATGCCCTATCTAAACATGCTTTGGAGCTGGAGGTAGATTCTTGGTGGTTCTCCACCCCGCCATTCTGTTCCTCGTTGATTGGCAATGACTGCATGGGTCGGGAGTCTTTTCGGTATTCATGATGCTTTTTGTTTCTTTTTGGTATGACCTGCGTGCCACTATTTGCTCGGGCCTGTTTTCCCCCTGCTTTTTGTGCTTATTTGGTTGTTGTTATTCTTTATTTTTCTTTTAACATTTATATATATGGATAATGCCTAGGGTTTTTGTAAGTTCTTCAAGTTTTATTGGCTTATTTTGGTGACATACCACATGCGGGGTTTGATGTAAGTGTAGCTTAGGCATTTGATTGTTGGTGCTATACACAACAAATGCCCTCTCAAGACATCAACAGAAGAAGCACACCAAAGGTAAAATTCCTTGTGCTTACTTGCAATGAAGAGACTTAGTTGCACACACACAACACATACATATCTATACTTTTTTATATGTTGTGTATTTTATATTTGTGCATTCATGATTCTTGACATCTCTTCATGCATGTTTAATTGATTGCATCTTGTTTGATAATGCTATGACATTTTAGGCATTAGGATGCATTCTCCACTTTGCACACTTGCACATTGTGCACAAAGTGGAAAACAGGGCATTGTCGCCCTTTGTTGATGTCACCTTGAGCTCATGGCGATAGAAGGCATAAAGCTCTAAAGAACACAAGCCAATGTGTTACCGCGATATTGTCACTGCAACGACAGAGAGATTTATTCCTAAAAATAAATCAGGCATGCTATCGCTGCGAGTTGTCGCTACGAGACCAAATAGCGACATAGAAGATTTTATGGTGTCGTCAGGCGTCGCCATGAGTGTCGCCATGAGAACAAATGGCGATAGAGAAGAATATATGGTGTCGCCATAAGTGTCGCCTTGATAAGAAATGACGACATAGAAGAATATATGGTGTTACCATGAGTGTCGCCCTGAGAACAAATGGCGATAGAGAAGATTATATGGTGTCGCGATGAAGTGTCGCTCCAAGATCAAAGGGCGACAACTGTTTTTACACAAAACGCAGTAGTTTCATTTTGACACCCTATATATATGCCTTTATGTCTTTAGGTCGTACTAGAGAGTTCAAAAATCATATTTTTCCCTTAGAACATTTTTCAAGAGAAAACATTCACAAGAACTCATCTTTAAACACTCAAAGTCATTCTTTTATGTATCAAAGTTCATCTTGCATCATCTATGACCATATTGGATGCATCCATGTATGGTTTTTTCAACATCACATCTTGCTTGGTAAGGTTTTCACTAATTTCATCTAATCTTAGTGTTTTTCTTAACAAGTCATCTCTTTAATTACTTTTATGCTCTTAGAATATATTCTAGATACAAGATAAAGATTGTTTGTGGTGTTTTGATTGAGTGTTGTATTGTGATAGCTATACCTAGGATTGTTTAATCTAAGTTAGCTAAGCTTTATGCCATGTCATTTAGCATTTGATATCTAGGATTGATTTAATTTTCATCTTATAATCCTAGATAAGCATTTGGTGTTTCCTAGCTCTATTTGCATTTTGGATATCATATATATTCACATAGGCTATTTAATCTGTAAGGTTCCCATTTGTTGATTGACTCATTTCGTGGACAAACCATATGTTGGGGTTCTTTGTAAGGGTAGCTTAGGTGTTGTTGTTATTGCTAAAGCCCTTTCAAGACCTCAAGGTGACAAGCACTCCAAAGGCATATCTCTAGTGCTTATTTTTCTTTGAAGAGATTAGTTGCACACACACACTTAACATACATTGCGTGTGCATTATTTTCACATGTCACATTTCACACTTGCACTTATATGTTATATTTTGTTGTGTGTATTTGTGTCTTGTAGTCTTGTAATTCGTTTCCCGATAGTATTCGGAAACGTCCGCGCATGCACTAGAATGTGCTTGGTTTTGTGTGAAGACCGCCTACGGAGAATGCCCTTGGTTTTCACCTATGTTGGTGATCGGCGGTTATGATCGGCGGCCTGGCCACCGAATGAAACCGCCGTTTTCTTCCAGAAGTGTCTGGAGCAATTCTACGGTTACCTCAAAACCGCCGTTCAAGACCTGATTGATTTTATCTCTCGGTTTGATTCGGTGGTTGAATTGGCTATCACGAAATCGCCGAATGAAACCGTCGTTCATACCTGATTGATTTTATCTCTCGGTTTGATTCAGCGGTTAGATCGGCGGTCACGAAACCGCCGAATGAAACAGCCGTTGGTCCCCTGTTCTTCTCGGGTCCAATTCGGCGATTATGATCTGCGGCCTGGCCGTCGATTGAAACCGCCGATCGGTGCGTTTCAGGGGCAAACTTGTCTTTTCACATGCTCTGTTTTTCATGCCTATAAATACATCACTTTCTCTTGTTCTGAATGTGACTCTTTAATCATCAAGAACCCTACTTTCAAAAGAGAGAATTTTAAGAGAGAAAGCAACCAAGTTTGCTCATTAAACACTCAAACCAAAAATCCATTTGCATCAAAGTTCATCTAGCATTCTCTAGCATATCTAGGATGCTTGCTTGCATGGGTCTTTTATCATCACACTTGCTTTGGTAAGTTTTTCACTATTATCATATATAATTAGTGTTTTATTTATTATGGCATCTTTTTTATTACTTGATTGTTCTTAGATTGAATTCTAATATTCAAGATAGAGATTGTTGTGTTGATTTGATTAAGTGTTGTTTTGTGATAGATATCTAGGTTTCTATAATCTATGATTATCTAAGCTAATTGACATGTCATTTAGCTTTAATATCTAGGATTGTTTTTAATTGCAAATTCATCATCTTATATAAGCATATAGGGTTTCCCTTGATCTATGTTGCATTTGAATATTCATATATTCACTTAGGGTGTTAATCTCTTTTTAGAGAATTAAGTCTTGTGCTGTGACCGGGATTAGGTTGCTTAATTCGCAAGCAATCGGACTAGGTTCGCTTATACCGGGATTAGGTAGGTGTGTGATTATTTCCTGGATTAGGTTGTAATTTCATCACATTTAGTGGATTCGAGGTTCGGGTGTGGCTCACTTAACAGCCCGTGGTTTTTCCCGTGAGGGTTTCCACGTAAATATCAAGTGTTGTTTTAATTTCCTAACAATATTACACTTGCTATAGTTTATTGACTATTAGGGGTATTTTCGTAATCTTGTCCTTAAACGAAAATTGGGTAAAATTAGATAAAATCTATTCACCCCCCCTCTAGATTATTAGTTTACAGATCGTGAGAACTTTCAATTGGTATTAGAGTGGGTTCCTAAATATAATTAGGTGATCCTTGCTTACTTTGGTGTGTTTTGTATTTTGTGTGATTTTTGATCATTCATACATTTGCATTCATTTCATTCATTCATAAACACTATGAGTGGAAACGGTGGAAACGGTGGTGGCAACGAGGGTACCTCAAGCACAAGGCCTCCACTTCTTACCGGGTTGAACTATTCCTAATGGAAAGGGAAGATGGAATCCTACATATGTCAAATTCACGACCGTGCGTGAATGGCGGTGGAAGACGGATATGATCTACCCAAGATGACTCCCGATGGTGGAGGAGTAGAAGTTTTGAAGCCTAAAGCACAATGGAGTCCGCAAGAGTTTGAGGCTTCAAAGTGGAATAGGAAGGCGATGCACGCCATCCTTTGTGTAATGGATGAGAATCAGTATAAGCTTATTTAGAACACTCAAATCGCGAAAGTGGCTTGGGATTAGACCTGGCACGGTTCCGGTTCGAACCGGTGGAACCGGTCGGAACCGAAACTGGAAAAACCGAAACCGAAACCGAAACCGAAACCGAAACCGGAATCAGAACCGGAACCGGAACCAGAACCAGAAATCCTATTTCGGTTCAAGAATCGGAACCTGAACCGGAGGAGGCCGATTCCGGTTTCGGTTCTATGGTTTGCTCAAACCGTCGGTTCGAACCGGAATGGAACCGGCGGTTCCGGTTCCGGTTCGAACCGTCGGCTCAAGTTTTTTTTTTTTTTTTTTTTTTTTCAAATTCCTTTTTTTTTTAAAAAAATTACACTTTATTTATAAAAATAAAATGTTAAAAAAAAATTGATATTGAAGAGTATTGAACCATGGTCCATAACCCTTGTCCAAGTAATTAGTATATTTTCCTTTGCATTCTCTTCCTTTTTATATAGGTTAGATCTCTCTCCACTTCCCTCATTTATCCGATGTGGGATGTGAGATTTTCTTTTCCTTTCTATTCTAGTTATAGCTTACTAATTTAAGTAGAAGTGAGAGAGTTAACTTTAGACATTTTGATCTTGGACTTGGTACCATATTTAATTGTGGGTGGAGAATTCATTAACAAAAAAAAGAAAAAAAAGTTATGGGATTTCAATTGGGAGCCATCAGCCATGTGCTTGCCTACTCATATATTTTGTTCTTATTAAGTGTCATTGTTTCAAATTTCAATTATTCATTTTTTTTTATATTTTTTTTTGACGAAATTCAATTATTCATTATACAAAGCACTACCTTTCTTCTTTTCTTTTTATGCTCTACCATTCTTCATTATCTAATATATCTATATATATCTTTTGTCCCAGTGCCCCACATTTCTTATCTCAACGTGAATTTATTTCTTAAATACTTAATTTTGTGTACGTTAATTTACTTACAGTAGAAAATGGTGTGGGTTGAGGTAGATCTAAGTCTAAGTGGATAGAATTAACAACAAAGAAAAACAAAACAATTAGAATAGAAAGGATAAAAAAATCTCACATCCCACATTGGAAAAATACGAGAAGTGGAGAGATGCTTAACCTATATAAAAAGGAGGAGAATGCAAAGAAAAATATAATTACTTGGACAAAGGTTATGGGCCATGGGCCAATACTTTGTAATGTCCTTTTCTAACATTTTATTTTTTTAATAAATAAAATGTAATATTTTGTAATGTTAAAAAAAAAAAAAAAAAAAAAAAAAAAAGGGTTCAGAACCGCAGGTTCGGTCGGAACCGAAACAGGAACCGACGGTTCTAGAATAGGAACCGGAACCGAAACCGAAACCGAAACCGAAACTGGAACCGGAACCGGAACCGTCTAAGTTCGGTTTCAGTTTCGGTTCTGGTTCCGGTTCCACCTAACCGTGGAACCGGAACCGGAACTTGAACTGAACCGAACCTGAACCGTGTCAGGTCTACTTGGGATATCTTACAAGTTGCACATGAAGGAACCGAGGTGGTGAAGGAATCCAAGCTTCAAGTCCTCCAAACTCAATTCGAGTTACTTAGGATGGGAGAGGATGAATGCTTCAATGATTTCGAAATTAAATTGATGGATATCGTTAATCAAAGTCACCAACTTGGAGACCCGTATTCGGATAGGAGAGTCAAGCAGAAAATCATGAGATCTCTCCCCGATAGGTTCGAATCAAAGGTGACGGCTATAGAAGAAAATAGTGGTTATATGGATATGAAGCCAAGTGAGGTGATTGGGAGACTTCTAGCTTATGAGTCTAGGAAAGGTCCTATCTCCACACCCACTAAAAAGCAAAAAGAAATTGTTTTAAAAGCCTCCAAGGATGAAAAGGAGGCAAAGAGGATTGACTCGGATGAAGACCTTGCCTTGTTTGTAAAAAGGTTCAACAAGGTTATGAAGTTTAGGAGAAAGGGCTTTGGATCAAAAGGTCAAGATTCGAAGAAAAAGGGTCTTTTCAAGAAGTTTGAACATAGGCAAGAAAAGACCGAAAGGAAAGGGGTCCGATGCTTCGAGTGTGGTGGCATAGGTCACTTTGCCCCCGAATGTGCTAATCACAATGACAAGAAGAAGGGTAAAGTGATGGCCGCCACATGGAGTGGTAGTAGTGATGACTCCAACGAGGGAGATGAGTCTTCAAGTGATGAAGAGCTCATGGCTAACCTCCTAGCTTTTGCCTCCTCCCATAAAAGCAAAAGTGCTAGTGAAAGAGAGGAAGAGAGTCAAGAGGAAAATGACTCAAGTGAAGAAGAAAGTGATTCCTTTTCTAACTCCATAAATGGATTTGTGGAGAAAAAGGTGATTGCTAAATACCATGCCGAGTTCAATGACTTAGCAATCAAGAGCACGAAAAAGATCAAGATGTTGAGAGAAGAAAATCTTGAGCTTTTATCTCATAATGACCACTTAAGTGAACAAGTGGGAAAGTTTAAGAAGATAGAAGATGAGCTAAAAAAGGACTTAGACTTTTATATGAGGAATGAAGAAGGTCTAAAAAGGGAACTTGATGAAGCTTTAGAATCTTTAGCTAGGATGGATTCTAGCACCAAGAAATTTGATCATATACTTGGTGTTGGAAAGAGTCTGTGTGACAAGAGGGGTCTTGGGTATGAAGATGGCAAGAAGATCTCAACCTCTAACAAGACCGTGTTTGTCAAGAGTTTGAGGAACGAAGAAACTTCAATTGTGCAAATTCCTAGGAAGAAGTTAGAACTAGGACAATGTTCAAATGCACAAGTGAAGATGGTGCCAAGAAGGCAACCTCAAGCTCAACCCTCTAGGGTCCCTCAAGCCAACATTCCTGCACAAGTGGCTCACAAAGGAAAGAGACCAATCATATAACCTCAAGCTAGGAAGCAATCTAGACCGGTTCAACAACGAAGATGGATTGAACCCATTCATCCACAAAGACAAGGACAAGGTATGATTCCTTATTTTACTCATATATGTCACTTTTGTGGATTTGATGGTCATATTAGACCACATTGCTTTTGGTATATTAAAATGTGCAAAACTAGAAGCATGATTGAGAAGAAAAAGAAAAGAGCCATGATGCATGTTCCTAGGAATGATGATATTGTTATGCATGATCCTAGAACATCTAGAGCCCATGTACCAAAGGCCACTAAGAAAGCTAAGATTGTTTCTAGGTGGATTAGAAAGAATGAAAATGTTTGCCATGTTGCTCAAATAGCCTTGAAGGCAAATTCTTCTAATTTTTGGTATTTAGATAGTGGGTGCTCTAGGCACATGATGGGAAACAAGAGTTTCTTCGAGACTCTTGTTATGGAGGAAGGAGGATATGTCACTTTTAGTGATGGATCCAAAAAGAAAGTTGTAGGGAAAGGAACCATTACCGTTCCCGGATTACCCTCCTTATCCGATGCTTTATTTGTTGATGGCTTGAAAGCCAATTTAATAAGCATTTCAAATCTAAGTGATGAAGGATATTCCGTCTTGTTTAGTAAAAGTGATTGCTCGATCCTAAAGCCCGATGGACAAACCTTGTTGAAAGGTATGAGATCTAGCGACAATTGCTATTGTCTTGAAGCTAGAATAGTCTCAAACAATGTGTCCATGGATGAGCAAATAGAGTTGTGGCATGAAAGACTTGGCCACATGAACTTTAGGGATTTAAGAACCCTTGGAAAGTTCAATTGTGTGCGTGGCCTCCCTAAGCTTGGGAAGAAAGCCAATGGAATTTGTGGACCTTGCCAACAAGGAAAACAAACTAAGAGCATGCACAAAAAGGGCAAGTATCTCTCCACCAAGGAGCCTTTAGAGCTTCTCCACATGGATCTCATGGGTCCTATGCAAACCGAGAGTTTAGGTGGAAAGAGATACATTTTTATTTGTGTTGATGATTTCTCTAGATTTACATGGACATATTTTCTTAGAGAAAAATCTGAAACTTTTGAT
Source organism: Acer yangbiense (assembly GCA_008009225.1). Lineage (NCBI taxonomy): Eukaryota > Viridiplantae > Streptophyta > Magnoliopsida > Sapindales > Sapindaceae > Acer > Acer yangbiense. The sequence goes on along the minus strand of CM017771.1, from coordinate 41,445,500 downwards.
AAGTTTAAGATGCTTTTTACTAAAATCCAAAATGAAATGAATTCTAACATTAAAAGCATTAAACGGATTAGAAGTGATCATGAGAGGGAATTTGAGAATGCCTCTTTTGAAAGCTATTGCAATAGCTTAGGCATCTCCCATGAGTTCTCGGCTCCTAGGACACCTCAACAAAATGGAGTTGTTGAGAGGAAGAATATGGTCCTTCAAGAGATGGATCGTGGGTTGTTGCTTAGCAACAATGTCCCTAGGAACCTATGGGCCGAAGCCATCAATATAGCTTGCTATATAGGGAATCATGTTTTCCTAAGGCCCGAATCTAGAAACACCTCCTATGAGTTATGGAAGGGTAGGAAGCCAAATGTTAGCTACTTCCATACATTTGGAAGCAAATGCTACATTTTAAATGACCGTGATCAACTTGGCAAGTTTGATGCTAAGAGTGATGAGGGTATCTTTATTAGCTATGCCTTAAATAGTAAAGCCTATAGAGTTTTCAACTTGAAGACTCGAACCGTCATGGAATCATCGAATGTTGTTATTGATGATACAAGACTCAAGTCTAATGACCATAAGGAGGAGGAGGAAGTTTTAGATGATGACTCTCCTTTGGAGAAGGTTGTGGTGACTCCCAATGTTGGGACGTCCAATGACAATAATGAAGTCACACAACCTATTACTAGAGTCCCTCTCTTGGACTCTAATGAACCTGCTCCATGGGTTAGAAGACTCCATAACAAAGAGGATGTTATTGAAGATGTAAATGAGGGTGTTAGGACTGGGCGTCAAATAGCTAATCTCATTAGCTTTACTTGCTATACCTCTCAAATTGAACCCAAAAAGGTTGATGAAGCCTTGAATGATGAATTTTGGGTTCTTGCCATGCAAGAAGAGTTAAACCAATTCGAAAGGAATGAGGTTTGGACTCTAGTTCCTAGGCCTAAAAGCACTAATGTGATAGGTACTAAGTGTATTTATAGGAACAAATCCGATGAGGATGGCAACATAGTGCAGAACAAGGCTAGACTTGTAGCACAAGGGTACTCTCAAATTGAGGGTATCGACTTTGAGGAGACATTTGCTCCCGTTGCTCGTTTAGAGTCCATTAGGCTTCTCTTGTCCATTTCTTGTGTGCATAAGTTCAAATTACACCAAATGAATGTCAAGAGTGCATTCCTAAATGGCTTCTTGCAAGAGGAAGTGTTTGTTGAGGATGCACACCACCCCAACCATGTCTATCACCTCAAGAAGGCTTTATATAGGTTGAAACAAGCACCGAGGGCTTGGTATGAGCGTCTCACTCAATTTCTTGTTGACAATAACTACACAAGGAGTAGTGTTGACAAGACACTATTCATCAAGAAAGACAATGTTGAGCTTTTCATAGCTCAAATATATGTTGATGATATAGTTTTTGGCTCCACCAACAACACCAAGGTCCAACAATTTGTTAATGTCATGTCTCTTGAATTTGAGATGAGTCTTGTTGGTGAGCTTAGTTACTTCCTAGGTTTGCAAATTAGGCAATTAGATGATGAGATTTTTATAACCTAAGCCAAATATGCTAAAAACCTAGTGAAGAAGTTTGGTCTTGAAAATGCCAAACATTGTGATACACCTATGAGTACCACTTTGAAGCTAAGCAAGGATGCTAGTGGTAAAAGTGTGGAACAAACGTTATATCGTGGCATGATTGGTAGCTTGCTTTATTTGACCGCAAGTAGGCCCGATATCTCTTTTAGTGTGGGTGTGTGTGCTAGGTACCAAGCGGATCCCAAGGAGTCTCATCTCTCTTCCGTAAAGAGAATCATTCACTATGTGAATGGGACATCCAACTATGGGATTTGGTACTCTTTTGACACTGATGCTAGTCTTGTAGGCTTTAGTGATGCGGATTGGGCAGGAAATTGTGATGATAGGAAAAGCACATCGGGCGGTTGCTTCTTCCTAGGCAACAACTTGGTGTCTTGGTTTTGCAAGAAGCAAAACTCAATTTCCTTGTCCACGGCCGAGACCGAGTATATAGCCGCGGGGAGTGGATGCACACAACTCCTATGGATGAAGCAAATGCTAGTAGACTATGGATTCAACCAAGGTACTCTCACTCTCTTTTGTGATAACATGAGTGCCATTAATATTTCCCAGAATCCGGTGCAACATTCTAGAACTAAGCATATTGACATCCGCCATCATTTGATTAGAGAGCTTGTTAAAAATAAATGCATAGTACTTGAACATGTAGGTACTAATGATCAACTTGCGGACCTATTTACTAAACCCTTAGATTCTACTCGATTTAAAACACTAAGTAGATCTATTGGGATATGTCTTGTGGAATGATGTGATTTGAATTTGACCCCATATGGGGAACTCAAGCAAAGAGAGCTATTTTGCATTCTTGTATCTTGCAAAAAATTTGAAATAACTTATGCCTCTTCTTTTAATTGTTTGAGTAAGCTTGGTTGCACATGTGTATATATGTTTTCAATTAAATAAGTGTGAACCTTGCTTGTTTACAATCCATGTCATATTTATGTTCAAACATGCATTTTTGGACTAGGAGATGTATATAGGAAGTATGATTTGAATGACCTATGGTTATCTCCATGACATGATGATTCTTTTATAACATGCTAATGTCAAATGAAAAAGCATGAAATTCATATAACATGCTCACATGAAAAGCATGAATTGATGATTGCATATTATTAAAATGCAAAACTTGTGTGAAAGCTTATGAGACTCTAAATGAATAAAGGATCTTGTATCCGTTCAAAGGAATTTATATTCCAAATGTCTCTCTTTCTTTATTGGTTGAACATGGCTACTATCATACGGATATCTTATCCGGAAAAATCGAATAGGGTGTAAAGTTGCTCATGCCATGTTTCGCTTATAAAGTTGGATATAGTTGTTATTAAATTGAAATCAATAAATTCTCTATATCCTTGCTTTTCTCATGACATTGGTGAAATTGGTTTGAATTCTTATTAGAAACCTTTGTCATTTGCTTTGCCAAATACCATTGTATTTTGGACTTAAATGCTACATGTCTTGTATGCAAAGCATGTTTGATTCACACATTTTACTCAAATAAATCTCCTTGTTTCTCTTCAATTAATTGAGATGCATAAAGTGACTTATATTGATTATGCAAATGTCTTGCATGCTACTATCTCTCGTTGCTATAAGTGACCCGGTTGGGGACTACTCCCTTGCCTATATCATGACAAAAAGGGGGAGTAGGATATGGTAAGGGGAGTTGCAAATTGTAGAAATTGTGCATATCAGGGAGAATATTCATTGAGGGGGAGTAACCCGTTGAGGGGGAGCATTGCATATACATACATTGCATAATGTTGTACCTAATTTCTTAAATGCAAATGCTTATTTTTGCTCTCACTTGATTCATCTCACTTCTTACTTGTATTGGAAATGTTAGAAACTTGATTTTCAGGGATTGATTATTCTATAAGAGGTTGAAGACTTCACGTTGCATTTTCTTATCTCTTTGTAATGTAGAATATCATTGTAGTCCCGTAGTTTCTATTTTTTTTGTGAGGAATCAATGTGAGTGGTGGTTTTGTCACGAAATAGCCAAAGGGGGAAATTGTAAGGTTCCCATTTGTTGATTGGCTCATTTTGTGGACAAACCACATGTTGGGGTTCTTTGTAAGGGTAGCTTAGGTGTTGTTGTTATTGCTCAAGCCCTTTCAAGACCTCAAGGTGACAAGCACTCCAAAGGTATATCTCTAGTGCTTATTTTTCTTTGAAGAGATTAGCTGCACACACACACTTAACATACATTGCATATGTGTTCATTCTCTTCACATGTCACATTTCACACTTGCACTTATATGTTATATTTTGTTGTGTGTATTTGTGTCTTGTAGTCTTGTAATTCGTTTCCCGATAGTATTCAGAAATGTCCACGCATGCACTAGAATGTGCTTGGTTTTGCGCGAAGACCGCCTACGGAGAATGTCTTTGGCTTCTCCTTGGTTTTCACCTATGTTGGTGATCGGCGGTTATGATCGGCGGCCTGGCCGCCGAATGAAACCGCCGTTCGAAACCACCGTTCAAGACCTGATTGATTTTATCTCTCGGTTTGATTCGGTGGTTGAATCGGCTGTCATGAAATCGCCGAATGAAACCGTCGAATGAAACCGTCGTTCATACCTGATTGATTTTATCTCTTGGTTTGATTCGGCGGTTAAATCGGCGGTCACAAAACCGCCGTTGGTCCCCTGTTCTTCTCGGGTCCAATTCGGCGATTATGATCTGCGGCCTGGCCGTCGATTGAAACCGCCGATCGGTGCGTTTCAGGGGCAAACTTGTCTTTTCACATGCTCTGTTTTTCATGCCTATAAATACATCACTTTCTCTTGTTCTGAATGTGACTCTTTAATCATCAAGAACCCTACTTTCAAAAGAGAGAATTTTAAGAGAGAAAGCAACCAAGTTTGCTCATTAAACACTCAAACCAAAAATCCATTTGCATCAAAGTTCATCTAGCATTCTCTAGCATATCTAGGATGCTTGCTTGCATGGGTTTTTTATCATCACACTTGCTTTGGTAAGTTTTTCACTATTATCATATATAATTAGTGTTTTATTTATTATGGCATCTCTTTTATTACTTGATTATTCTTAGATTGAATTCTAATATTCAAGATAGAGATTGTTGTGTTGATTTGATTGAGTGTTGTTTTGTGATAGATATCTAGGTTTCTATAATCTATGATTATCTAAGCTAATTGACATGTCATTTAGCTTTAATATCTAGGATTGTTTTTAATTGCAAATTCATCATCTTAGATAAGCATATAGGGTTTCCCTTGCTCTATGTTGCATTTGAATATTCATATATTCACTTAGGGTGTTAATCTCTTTTTAGAGAATTAAGTCTTGTGTTGTGACCGGGATTAGGTTGCTTAATTCGCAAGCAATCGGACTAGGTTCGCTTATACCGGGATTAGGTAGGTGTGTGATTATTTCCTGGAATAGGTTGTAATTTCATCACATTTAGTGGATTCGAGGTTCGGGTGTGGTTCACTTAACAGCCCGTGGTTTTTCCCGTGAGGGTTTCCACGTAAATATCAAGTGTTGTTTTAATTTCTGCACAATATTACACTTGCTATAGTTTATTAACTATTAGGGGTATTTTCGTAATCTTGTCCTTAAACAAAAATTGGGTAAAATTAGATAAAATCTATTCACCCCCCTCTAGATTATTAGTTTACACACCGTGAGAACTTTCATAATCTCTTCATTGAGAAGTAAGTCTTGTGGCTAAGGTTGCTTAGGCCTCAAGCAAATTGGACTAGGTCCACTTTTATAAGCCTGCAGGTACTAGTGGTAGGTTATAGACCGTGAGAGGTTGAGGTCAACCTAGGTTGTAAACGTCATTGCAATTAGTGGATTCGAGGTTCGTGTGTGACGCACATAATAGCCCGTGGTTTTTCTTTATTAAAGGTTTCCACGTAAAAATCAAGTGTTATTTAAATTCCGCACTTTACACTTGATTTATTGCTTTAACTAGATTGGGTTATTTTCGTAACTGTAAGGTTTCCCATGTGTTGATTGGCTTATTTCGTGGACAAACCACAATTGGGGATCTTTGTAAGGGTAGTCTAGGATTTGATGTTCATGTCTAATGGCTTTTTCAAGACCTCAAGGTTTCAAGCACTCCAAAGGTATATCTAGTGCTTGGTTTTGTGCTTTGAAGAGATTAGATACACACACACACACACATTCAATTCATATCCACTCTTCTTGTATAACATGTGTTTATTTATGTGTGCATTCATGTTTAAAACATCTCTTTTTGCATATTATTTTGATTGCATCTTGCATATCCAATTGCCTTTGTCATGCATAGTCTTAGGATTGCATTCTTGCAATGAGCGCTGTACAGACCTGATCGATTTAATTCGGTCGCTGTACAGAGCGTTGTACGTACAGCGCCACTCTATTTTCCCGAGAGAACAGAGTTGGGGCGCTATACAGAAGCGCTCTACGTACAGCGCTCTACGTACAGCGCCTAAGGCAAAATCAGGGCAACTTATTCAAAACGACCACACTTTGATTTAGCCCCCTATATATATGCCACTTTGACTTTAGGTCAACCAAGAGAGTTCATATTCAGATTTCATACTTAGGATATTTTTCAAAGACAAAAAAACTTCAAAGAACTCATTTTTAATTACTAAAACACCATTTCATGATCATCAATCATCATCTAGCATTATCTTTGATCATCTAGATGTCTTTTTGCATGGATTCTTTATCACACTTTGCTTGGTAAGGTTTTCACTAATATCTTACATATTTTGTGTTTTTCTTAACAAGCAATCTCAATTTATTACTTGTATGTTATTTATATATATTTTGGATACAAGATTGAGATTAGTGTATTGAATGTTTGAGAAGTTGTATTGTGATAGCTAATTAGGTTTTTGCTTGATCTTGATTAGCTAAGCTATTTGACATGTCATTTAGTTTTAATATCTAGGATTGTTCTAATTGCAAATTCATCATCTTAGATAAACATATAGGGTTTCCCTTGCTCTATGTTGCATTTGGATATTCATATATTCACTTAGGGTGTTAATCTCTTCATTGAGAACATAAGTCTTGTGTGTAGCATCCGAGATTAGGTTGCTTAGATCGCAAGCATTCGAACTAGGTTCACTCATACCGAGATTAGGTAGGTGTGTGATTACTTCCGGGATTAGGTTGTAATTTTTATCCCTTAGTGGATTCGAGGTTCGGGTGTGGCTCACTTATTAGCCTGTGGTTTTTCCCGTGAGGGTTTCCACGTAAAAATCAAGTGTTGTTAATTTTTCTGCACCATATTACACTTGCTTTATTTTATTGTCTATTAGGGGTATTTTCGTAATCTTGTCCATACACGAAAAATTGGGTAAAAACATTTGAAATCTATTCACCTCCCTTCTAGATTAATATTTAACACACCTTGAGAACTTTCAATTGGTATCAGAGCGGGTTTCCAGATATAATTAGGTGATCCTTGCTTATTTTGGTGTGTTTTGCATTTTGTGTGATTTTTGATCATTCATACATTTGCATTCATTTCATTCATTCATAAACACTATGAGTGGAAATGGTAGAAATGGTGGTGGCAACGAATGTGCTTATAGCACAAGGCCTCCGCTTCTTACCGGGTTGAATTATGCCTCTTGGAAAGGCAAGATGGAGTCGTATATATGTCAAATCCATGACCGGGCTTGGATGGCGGTTGAAGATAGTTACACATCACCCATGATGACTCCTACGGGTGGAGGAGAGGATGTGCTCAAGCCTAAGGCGCAATGGAACGCGCAAGAGTTTGAGGCATCAAAATGGAATAGGAATGCGATGCATGCCATCCTATGTGCAATGGACGAAAATCAATATAAATTGATTCAGAATACTAGGATAGCTAAGGAGGCTTGGGACATCCTAGAGATTTCATATGAGGGAACCGAAGTAGTGAAGGACTCTAAGCTTCAAGTCCTCTAAACTCAATTTGAGATGCTTAAGATGGAGGAGAATGAGTGCTTTAACGACTTCAAGATCAAGTTGATGGACATAGTCAACCAAAGTCATCAACTTGGTGACCCGTATTCGGATAGGAGAATCAAGCAAAAGATTAATAGATCTCTCTCCGATAGGTTTGAATCAAAGGTGATGGCTTAGAGGAGAATAGCACATATAAGGATATGAAGCCAAGTGAGGTGATAGAGAGGCTTCTAGCTTATGAGTCTAAGAAGGGTTCTACCTCCACACCTTCTAAAAGGCAAAAGGGAATTGCTTTGAAAGCCTCCAAAGTTGAGAATGAGGAGAATGATGACTCGGACGAAGAAATGGCTCTATTGATGAGAAGGTTCAAGAAATTCTACAAGTCCGAGAAGAAAGGTTTCGGATCCAAGGGTCAAGACTTCAAGAAAAAGACTCCATTCAAGAAGTTTGAGCCTAGGCAAGAGAAGACTGAAAGGAAGGGGTCTGATGCTATGAGTGTGGTGGCATAGGCCACTTTGCCCCCGAATGTGCTAATCACATTAACAAGAAAAAGGGGAAAGTGATGGCCGCTACATGGAGTGGAAGTGATGACTCCAATGAGGGAGATGAGTCTTCGAATAATGAAGAGCTCATGGCTAACTTTATAGCCTTTGCCTCTTCCCATAAAAGCAAAGGTTCTAGTGAAGAAGAAAATGAGAGTCAAGAGGAAATTGACTCAAGTGATGATGGCTATTCATCTCACTCCACTAATGGAAAAGTGGATGGGATGGATCTTAGAGACTACATGGTCAAGTTTGAGAATTCTAGGTTAAAGAACAAGAGAGAGACCATGAGATTGAAGGAAGAAAACCTAGAGCTTTCATCTCATATAGACCAATTAAGTGAAGAAGTAGTGAGATCCAAATCGAATGAAGATAAACTAAGAGAGAAGTTAGTCTTATATAAGAGGAATGAAGAAGGGTTGAAGAGGGAACTCGACGAAGCTTTAGAATCATTAGCTAGGATGGATTCTAGCACCAAGAAGCTTGACCATATACTTGGTGTTGGAAAGAGTCCGTGTGACAAGAGGGGTCTTGGGTATGAAGATGGCGAGAAGATCTCAACCTTTAACAAGACCGTGTTTGTCAAGAGTTTGGGGAATGAAGAAGCTTCATTGGTGCAAACTCCTAGGAAGAAGTTAGAACTAGGACAATGTTCAAATGCATAAGTGAAGATGGTGCCTAGAAGGCAACCTCAAGCTCAACCCTCAAACGTCTCTCAAGTCAACATTCCTCCACAATTGGCTCACAAAGGAAAGAGACCAATCATGCAACCTCAAGCTAGGAAGCAAGCTAGACCAGTTCAACAACAAAGATGGATTGAACCCACCCAACCACAAAGACATGGACAAGCTCACATGCATGCTCAAGGACAAGGTATGATTCCTTATTTTATTCCTACATGTCTTTTTTGTGGATTTGATGGTCATATTAGACCAAATTGCTTTCGATATATTAAAATGTGTAAAACACGAAGCATGATTGAAAAGAGAAAGAATATAGCCAAGATGCATGCTCGTAGGAATGATAATATTAATGTGCATAATCCTAGGACATCTAGAACCCATGTACCAAAGACCACTAAGAAAGCTAAGATTGTTTCTAGGTGGATTAGAAAGAATGAAAATGTTTACCATGTTGCTCAAATAGCCTTGAAGGCAAATTCTTCTATTTTTTGGTATTTAGATAGTGGGTGCTCTAGGCACATGACGGGAAACAAGAGTTTCTTCGAGACTCTTGTTATGGAGGAAGGAGGATATGTCACTTTTGGTGATGGATCCAAAAAGAAAGTTGTAGGGAAAGGAACCATATCCGTTCCCGGATTACCTTCCTTATCTAATGCTTTGTTTGTTAATGGCTTGAAAGCCAATTTGATAAGCATTTCTCATCTTAGTGATGAAGGATATTCCGACATGTTTTGTAAAAATGATTGCTCTATCCTAAAGCCCGATGGACAAACCTTGTTGAAAGGTATAAGATCTAACGACAATTGCTATTGTCTTAAAGCTAAAATAGTCTCAAACAATGTGTCCATGGATGAGCAAATAGAGTTGTGGCATGAAAGACTTGGCCACATGAACTTTAGGGATTTAAGAACCCTTGGAAAGTTCAATTGTGTGCGTGGCCTCCCTAAGCTTGGGAAGAAAGCCAATGGTGTTTGTGGACCTTGTCAACAAGGAAAACAAACTAAGAGCATGCACAAAAAGGGCAAGTATCTCTCCACCAAGGTGCCCTTAGAGCTTCTCCACATGGATCTAATGGGTCCTATGCAAACCGAGAGTTTAAGTGGAAAGAGATACATTTTTGTTTGTGTAGATGATTTCTTTAGGTTCACATGGACATACTTTCTTAGAGAAAAATCGGAAACTTTTGATAAGTTTAAAATGCTTTGTACTAAAATACAAAATGAAATGATTTCTAACATTAAAAGCATTAAACGGATTAGAAGTGACCATGTGAGGGAATTTGAGAATGCCTCTTTTGAAAGTTATTGCAATAGCTTAGGCATCTCCCATGAATTTTCGGCTCCTAGGACACCTCAACAAAATGGAATTGTTGGGAGGAATAATAGGGTCATTCAAGAGATGGCCCGTGTGATGTTGCTTAGTAACAATATCCCTAGGAACCTATGGGCCGAAGCCGTCGATACGGCTTGCTATATAGGGAATAGAGTTTTCTTATTTTATTTAATCCATTACACTTTAATTAAAAAGCCCACATATGAACCAGACCCATTCTTACTAAAAGAAACAAGCCCACATGCCTTTCATTAATATATTAATATAATTGATCAGCCCATTAAATAAATAATGTGCAAATTATATTCTTAATATATTAAATGCAATTCTAGATGGACCCATAAATTGGTCCGGTAGAATATATCAAGTGATCCATGCAAGTTCGTGTGGATTGGGGATCTTGGCGGGCATTCTAAATTTAAGCTTTAATAGACATAACCTAATCATAATCAACAAATGATTCACTTAGGTCCGATCTATTAATTTTAACTCATTCCACTAAATAGCTAAAATTGAACTCTTAAATAAAAATAGAATAAGTAATTATTTCTCATTCGAACCCTAGACAATCTTATTAGAGATGGTGTATCCTCGTGAAGAATATCAGTAATCGCCAAGAGCTCATAGACCGTCTATAACTCTCCAAGTTACCATATTTCCTCATATGACCACATTTTGAACTTGGATATTTTGGCTTGTCCAGAAGCCATGTTTCAATAGATTCTATCGAAAACTTAACGTTAAGATTTAATATCCAAAACCTCAAAACATCCATATGATGATATTCTACTCACATTTAATATATAGAGCCACGATGTCCATATCTATAAATGAAGTCCTCAATCGATTAACAAATGAATACCACCAAACTATCGAGGATAGACTATGCTATATAATCGTACTCATTGATAACTCAAATGATAACACTTGCAACCATAAGTCCATCATTTATCTTAGGATTAAGATAGACTCTCCGATTGTCCTGATAATGAAAAGACTATTATCTATTGACGGTTCTAGATAAAGTATTTTATTGTGATCCTGTTCAATGCACCCAGTGCACTAGATTCTTTTACTCGAAGACCCTCCGATGATTTCAGACTCATCATAACTCATTTGATTTCACTCAAATGCTAGCAAAAGAATTCTACAACTTTAACAAGATAAAGGTGCCCAACCTTTAACTTAAGTTGTGAACATTATTCAAGACTAACTAAAGAATTGTGTCTACCTCATACATATCCAGATGTACGAACAATTCTTCTTTTCTCATAGTCTTTTGACCTTATGATTATTTACTTTGACAATTATAATATTAAATTATAAATGCTATAAGATTTGTTAAACCAGAAATCACTTTATTAATATGAAAAGATTGTCAATTACAATATTACACTCTTGCTATTGAGCATAATCCTAACAGGGTCCTACCTCCATAACTCTTAAAAAGCAAAAGAGATTTGCTTTGAAAGCCTCCAAAGATGAGAAGGAGGAGATTGATGACTAGGAAGAAGACATGGCCTTGTTGATGAGAAGGTTCAAGAAATGCATCAAGACCGAGAAGAAGGGTTATGGATCCAAATGCCAAGACTTGAAGAAAAAGGCTCCCTTCAAGAAGTTTAAGCCTAGGCAAGAGAAGAGTGAAAGGGAAGGGATCCAATGTTATGAGTGTGGTGGCATAGGACACATCGCCCCCGATTGTGCCAATCACAAGAACAAGAAGAAGGGAAAGGTGATGGCAGCCATATGGAGTGGAAGTGATGACTCCAATGAGGGAGATGAGTCTTCGGATGATGAAGAACTCATGGCTAACTTTATAGCATTTGCCTTCTCCTACAAGAGCAAAGGTTATAGTGAAGAAGAAGAAGAGAGTTAAGAAGAAATTGACTTAAGTGAAGATGATTCCTCATCTAACTCCACAAATGGAAATGTGGAGAAAATGGATCTTCAAGATTACATAGTCAAGTTTGAAAGCTCTCGGTTGAAGAACAAGAGAGAAATTAGAAGGTTGAAAGAAGAAAACCTTAAGCTATCAACCCAAGTTGACTAATTAAGTGAAGAAGTGGTGAGATCCATGAAGAATGAAGATAAGCTAAGAGAGGAGTTAGTCTTGTCTAAGAGGAATGAAGAAGGTTTGAAAAGGGTGCTTGAAGAAGCTAAAAGGTCATTGACTAGGATGGCTTCTAGCACCAAGAAGCTTGACCACATGCTTGGTGTTGGAAAGAGTCCTTGTGACAAGAGAGGTCTTGGGTTTGAAGATGGCAAGGAGACCTCCACTCCAAACAAGACCGTGTCTGTCAAGAGCTTGAGCTACAAAGAAGCTTCATCGGTGCAAACTCCTAGGAAGAAGATTGATCTAAGACAATGCTTAAATAGTGCACAAGTGAAGGTGGCACCAAGAAGGCAACCTTAAACTCAACCTACAAGAGCTCTCCAAGCCAATATTCCTCAACAATTGGCTCATCAAGGAAAGAGACCAATCATGCAAGCTCAACCAAGGAAGCAAGCTAGACCGGTTCAACAACTAAGAAGAAATGAACCAATGCAACCATAACGACATGGAAAGGCTCCTATGCATTCACAAGGACATGGTATGATTCCTAACTTCATCCCTACATGTCATTATTGTTGTATTGATGGTCATATTAGACCAAATTGCTTTCGTTATATCAAAATGTGTAGAGTTAAAAGCATGATTGAAAAGAAAAAGAGTAGAGCCAAGATGCATGTTCCTAGGAATGATAGAACCAATTTGCATGATCTTAGGACATCTAGAGCCAAAGTACCTATGACCACTAGGAAAGTAAGTGTTTCACCTAGGTGGATTAGAAGAGATGCTTATGTTTGCCATGTTGCTCAAATTTCCTCAAGGGGAAATTCTTCTAATTTTTGGTACTTAGATAGTGGGTGCTTTAGGCACATGACGGGAAACAAGAGTTTCTTCGAGACTCTTGTCATGGAGGAAGGAGGATGTGTCACCTTTGGTGATGGATCTAAAAAGAGAGTTATAGGGAAATGAACCATCTTCATTCCCAGATTACCTTCATTATCCAATGCTTTATTTGTTGATGGTTTGAAAGCCAATTTGATAAGCATTTCTCATCATAGTGATGAAGGATTTTCCGTCTTGTTTAATAAAGATGATTGGTTATTCCTAACGCTCGATGGACAAACCTTATTGAAATGAATGAGATCTAGCAACAATTGCTATTGTCTTGAGGCTAGAGTTGTCTCTTGTAATATGCCTAAGGATAAGCAAATATAGTTGTGGCATGAAAGACTTGGCCACATGAACTATCGAGATTTACGAATCTTAGATAAGTTCAATGTTGTGCGTGACCTTCCCAAGCTTAGGAAGAAAATCAATGGTGTTTGTGGACCATGTTAACAAGGGAAACAAACCAAAACCATGCATAAAAGGGCAAGTATCTCTCCACCAAGGAGCCCCTAGAGCTTCTCCATATGGATTTTATGGGTCTTATGCAAACCGAGAGTTTAGGTGTGTAAGATCTTAGATTTGTGTTGGCTTGATTCCATTGCAAAACTCTCTATATTTGTATTAGTTTTTGCTTAGGATGTTCTTGGAAGAAAAGAAGCTTAAAAGGTGAAGAGCAACGTTTAGTGCAAATGTCGTCTTCAAGAGGTGAAAGCGTCAAAGGTATACTTCGACTTCTATCCTCTTGCAAGGTGTTAGAGCACACACACACAATTCATACACGTGTGTCCCTGCATCATAGTTCAAACATTTGGTATAACACATTCACACACTTCTTAGTATGCTCATGCATTGGTCTCTTATAGACAAACATTGTAGAATTGCATGCTTTGTGACTATCTCTTTGATATGGCTTGCTTGTGTGAATTTGTGTTTGTTTGTTTATGTGTTTTGTATTTTGGACTTGAATATATTCTTATTTGATTCCTTATTGAGTCCCAGTCGTTTCGGTTACTCATTCATAAGGTTTCGAGTCCAAATGATGTAGCTACGTTACTTTGCATTCTTATTCGTTGAGTTGACTTCATCGTCATTTTCCAAGATGATTTCTCAACCATTTTTCAAAGTTTTGTAGTCATATTCATGCATGAGGGAGTGACAGTTTGTAATCTGAAAATGGATTCGAAATCGAAGTTCGGATGCCCAAGATACGGCTGAAGAACGTGAGGGAGCGCGCGAGAGGCAAGCATGGCCAAAGGCCATGCATTGGCCAGCACGTGTGGAGGCCGTGGGACCCACGGCCAGAGCACCCCCTCTGGTTCCATGTGGCCCACATGCCCCACATGGGGTGCTGACATGGCAGCCTCTGATTGGCTCACGTCTTCCTCTCTCCTCTTCATCTCTTCTCCCTCCATTTATATTTGAAATCCCGTGTAGAATTCTCTACAACTTTTGATTTCTTATTTTGATTATATCTCTCTCAAATCAACTCCGAATTGAATGATTCAAAAGCCAAAATTGTTGGTCTTGAAGATAGCTACAAACCCCAAGCATTTTCAGAGTCATTTGAGTTCGTGATATTTCGCAGTGAGCTGATTTCAGTTCGTGACTCAATTTTTGTATGTGAAACTTCTTCTTCTCACTTCATCTTTTGATCATCTCTTTTAATCTTCCTAATTGATAGATGATATGTGTTTAGAATGTTGTTAGATCATATTCTAGTGGTGGTTGATCTATTGATTGTTGATTTTTAGCTATTTGATTTCAATTGAACATATATTGCTAAACTTGACCTATCTTGACATTGATTCTAGAAATACTTTTTGTTCTTGAGCTTGATTGTTGATTTCTAGGTTTTTGTCATATGTTCATGAACTAGGATTTTTTGATTGTGCTGTCTACCATTTAAATCTAGTTCTTGTTTGGATTGAATATGTTGTGGATTTCAAGTGTTAACTTGTTCACTTGATTTCAAAGCTAGTTTTGTGATTTCTATTGAAAACTTGTTACTCTAGCTTTGTTTGACATGTTTAGGTTTCTAGATATTTTTGTGAATGACTTTGAATGTCTAATCTAGATTTCTAATCACATGTTCATAAGTATTAGCTACATTTGCTTGTGAGCTTGATTTGTGCAAATCTAATTCTTCATAGAGTGTGTTTGATCTACTTGCTCTATTTGCTTGTGTTTGCATCATTTGCATCACTTAGATCATTGCCTCGTGAAAGGTTGAAGTCTCTTGCAAAGTGAGTGAAGCTTTGTCTTGAGCAAGAAGTCTTGGCTAGGAAAGTGTTCCGAATAGCCAAGCAAGAAGTCTTGATTAGAGTCGGGAGGACTCGGATAGTCAAGCAAGAAATCTTCCTAGAGACGTGAGCGTCTTGGATAGGAAGTTGCTTTCTAGAGTTGTAGGACACATCTCGGATAGGAAGTAGGCTTGGTAGTTCACTTGCCCGAGGGTAGATTAGGAGGTGATAGCTTGAGCGGATATCATGTGTTGATAGCTTGAGTGTGTAAGTCCTTTTCGTATAGTGGATTGCTTTGCCGGTGGTTGTGGTATCAACTCGTGGATGTTTCCTCTTTGAGGTTTTACCACGTAAAAATACTTGTGTCATGTTTCGTTTTTATGTTTCTTTATCTTCCATATGTTTGTATTGATTGCATTACTTGTATATTGATTTTCACATGTGTTGGTTAAATCAATTCAATTGTTAAGATTCATCAAGTGTGCTTTTAATTGTTGTATTCCGCATATTTTTTGTATATTGGAAGAATTTGGGCCTATACCTCTTTACCCTCCCCCTAGGTATATATTACACTATATTGCTTAAGGGAATTTCAAGGTGGAAAAAGATACATTTTTGTTTGTGTAGATGATTTCTCTAGGTTCACGTGGATATATTTTCTTAGAGAAAAATCTGAAACTTTTGATAAGTTTAAAATGTTTTGCACTAAACTTGAAAATGAAAAAGACTCTAACATTGAAAGCATTAAACGGATTAAAAGTGACCATAGAAGAGAGTTTAAGAATGCCTACTTTGAAAGCTATTACAATAGCTTAGGCATCTCCCATGAGTTTTCGACTCCTGGGACACCTCAACAAAATGGAGTTGTTGAGAGGAAGAATAGGGTCCTTCAAGAGATGGCCCGTATGATGTTGCTTAACAACAATGTCCCTAGGAACCTTTGGGCCAAAGCTGTCAATACAGCTTGCTATATAGGAAATAGAGTTTTCCTAAGGCCCGGCACTAGGCAAACCTCCTATGAGTTATGGAGAGGTAGAAAGCCAAATGTTAGCTACTTCCACTCTTTTGGAAGCAAGTGCTATATTTTAAATGGCCATGATCAACTTGGCAAGTTTGATGCTAAGAGGGATGAGGGTATCTTTATTGGCTATGCCTTGAATAGTAGAGCCTATAGAGTTTTCAACTTGAAGACTCGAACCGTCATGGAATCATCTAATGTTATCATTGATGATACTAGGCTTAAGATTAATGACCATGAGGAGGAGGTTGCTATAGTTGATGATTCTCCCTTGGAGAAGGTTGTGAAGACTCCTAATGTTGGGACATCTAACCTTGATGAAGATGACACACAACCTCTTGATAGAGTTCCTCTCTTGAACTCTAAAGAACCCGCTCCATGGGTTAGGAAACTCCATGTGAAAGAACAAATTTAACGGTGTGTACAAAATTATCTAAAGGGGGGAGGGTGAATAGATTTTAACTAGTTTTGCCCAATTCCAATTTTCGCATACATGTCAATTTTACGAAAATGCCCCTACTAGTCAAAAATACAAACAAGTGTAATATGATGCGGAAATTAAATAACACTTGATGTATACGTGGAAACCTAACCACTGGGAAAAACCACGGGCTGTATAGTGTGCCACACTCGAACCTCGAAATTCACTAATTGAAATGAAGTTTACAACCTATATAGACCTCGTCTAACACTCCGGTCAATAACCCCCCACTTCTACCATGCGGGCCTTTAAAAGTGGCTCTAGTCCAATTGCTGGAGGCCTAAGCAATCTTAGCCCCAAGTCTTAATTCTTAATGAAGAGATAATGCTACCTATGTGAATATGTAAAATACTCAAAATGCAACAAGAGCTAGGTAAACCCTATATGCTTATCTAGGATTAAGATATATCAAATAAAGCAATCCTAGATATCAATAACTAGATGACATGTCAAATAACTTAGCTAATCAAGATTAAGCAAAACCTATATAGCTATCACAATACAACACTCAACAATTATATCACAAATAATCTCTAACTTGTATTTAACATATGATCTAAAAACATACAAGTAATTAAAGAGATGTCTTAATATGAAAATCACTTAAAATAGATGAAATTAGTGAAGAACATACCAAGTAAGATGTGATGATCCAAAACCATGCATGGATGCATTCTATGTAGACATAGAAGATGCAATATGAAATTTGATGCAAAAAAGATTTGATTTGAGTGGTTAAAGGTGAGTTCTTGATTTGATTTTCTCTTAAATATCTCTCTTTGAAGTTTAGGGTTCTAAGGAGTAAAAGAACTAATTCAGATAATGAGAAAGTGAGATATTTATAGACATCAAGAACAGGACATGTGAAAAGACAATTTTGCCCCTGAAACGCATCGATCGGCGGTTTCAATCGGTGGCCAGGCCGCCGTTTACAACCGTCGAATTGAGCCTGATAACAACAGAGCATCAATGGCGGTTTCATTCGGTAGTTTCTAAACCGCCGATTCAACCGCAAAATCAAACCCGAGAGATTAAATCAATCAGGTATGAACGGCGGTTTCGAACGGCGGTCGTGGCCGCCAATCGTAACCATAGAATTGCTCCAGACACTTCTGGATGCAAACGGCAGTTTCATTCGATGGTCGTGGCCGCCGATCAAACCACCGAATCACCACTGAAGGTGAATCCTAAGGAGAAGCCAAGGCATTCTGTTAGGATTATGCTAAATAGCAAGAGTGTAATAGTATTTTTGACAATCTATTCATATTAATAATGTGATTTTTGGTTTAACAAATCTTATAGCATTTATAGTTTAATTATTATAATTGTCAAAAGTAAATAATCATAAGGTCAAAAGACTATGAGAAAAGAAGAATTGTTCGTACATTTAGATATGTATGAGGTAGACACAATTCTTTAGTTAGTCTTGAATAATGTTCACAACTTAAGTTAAAGGTTGGGCACCTTTATCTTGTTAAAGTTGCAGAATTCTTTTGCTAGCATTTAAGTGGGATCAAATGAGATATGATGTGTCTAAAATCATCGGAGTGTCTTTGAGTAAAAGAATCTAGTGCACTGGGTGCATTGAACTGGATCACAATGAAAAGCTTTATCTAGAACCGTCAATAGATAATAGTCTTTTCATTATCAGGACAATCGGAGAGTCTATCTTAATCCTGAGATAAATGATGGACTTATGGTTACAAGTGATATCATTTGAGTTATCAATGAGTACGATTATATAGCATAGTCTATCCTCGATAGTTTGGTGATATTCATTTGTTAATCGATAGAGGACTTCATTTATAGATATGGACATTGTGGCTCCATTTATTAAATGAGACTATAATATCATCATATGGATGTTTTGAGGTAATTGGATATTAAATCTCAACGTTGAGTTTTCGATAGCGACTATTGAAAACATGGCTTCTGGACAAGTCAAAGTATCCAAGTTCAAAACGTGGTCATATGAGTAAATATGGTAACTTGGAGAGTTATAGGCGGTCTATGAACTCTTGGCGATTACTGATATTAATCACGAGGATACACTATCTCCAATATGATTGTCTAGGGTATGAATGAGGAACATCTTCTTCTTCTATCTTTATTTAAGAGTTCAATTTTAGCTCTTTAGTGGAATGAGTTAAAATTAATGGATCGGACCTAAGTGAATCATTTGTTGATTGTGATTAGGTTATGTCTATTGAAGCTTAAATTTCGATAGCCCGCCAAGATCCTCAATCCACACGGACTTGCATGGATCACTTGATATATTCTACCGGATCAATTTATAGGTCCATCTAGAATTGTACTTAATATATTAAGAATATAATTTGCACATTATTTATTTAATTGGCTATTAAATTATATTAATATATTAATGAAAGGCATGTGAGCTTGTTTCTTTTAGTAAGAATGGGTCCAGCTCACATGTAGGCTTTTTATTAAGGTCCAATGGATTTAATAAAATGGGAAAATAATATATGGCCCATGATAGAGTACTTGGGCGGCAAGGCTAATAAATTAGCTTATTATATTATTTTATTTTATTATTTAATTAAATGGAAGTTAATTAATTAATTAATTAATTATTTAATTGAAGATCAAAATCTTTTTCTAGGAAATATGTTTCCTAGTATTATACTATTGGTAGTAGAATACTAAAAAATAAAAGACTTTATTTGGTAAGTAGATAAATAAGAGATTTATTTATCTAGTCAAATTAGGAAGTCTTTGAGATAGTCACAAATACACTAAAGAGTTGGATTAGGGTTTGGAATTCTAAGGAAATCTACCTAGGTTTAGGATTTAAGTCAAAAGACAAATCCTATATGGTAGAGGATTTTGGCCACAATATATAAATATATATTAAATATATATGGCACAAGGCCGAAAATATAATGCATGCAGTGTTAATTCCGTATGATAGATATATATTGGTTTGGCGTGCAGTATAAGGATTTTTTTTTAAGATGCATGCAGAATTGATTAGTGCAATATAGATATATATGTATATTTTGTTTAGGCGTGCAGATTTTGTGCACTCATAATATGTGTGCAGAATTTATGCAATATATATAGTGATATATGATATTATATGGCAAGTAGAATTCAAATATACATATATAGATTTTGGCAAGTGATTTGCGGCAAATATATATATATATATATATATTCTTATATAAAAAAGAAAAGAACCCTAAGGTTTTTATGACTTGAGAGTTTTTTCTTTTACTTGGGAAAAATAGAATCCAACTCTTAGACTAGTGTGATAATTTCAGCCAAGAAGTATACAGAGAAGAGTTTGTTCTTATTTCGATAGTGCACTAGTAACTTTTACATCAAAAGGTTTTGTGCACAATTTCGAATAAGGCTCACTCGAGTTTCGATCATTAGATTGAGAATTCAAAAGTGACCGGAACATTCTTCGTTATCTCTTAGAAGTTGTAAGGATTCCCATATCTTGATTGGCTTATTTCGTGGACAAACCACATGTTGGGGCTTTGAATGTAAGGGTAGTCTAAATGTTTAAGGTTGAAGCTCGAAGGCCCTTTCAAGACCTCAAGGGACAAGCACGCCAAAGGTATAAATTCTTGTGCTTGATTTTTCCTTGAAGAGATTTAGTAAGCACACACACTCTTAGCATACTTGCATTTGTGTGCATACTCTTCACATGTCACTTTACACACTAGCACTTTGGTTGATATATCTTGTTGTGTGTATATGTGCTTTATAATTCGTTTCCTGACATTGGTCGGAAATGTCCGCGCTTGCACTAATGAGTGCTTGGTTTCGCGCGAAGACCGCCTATGGAGAATGCCCTTGGCTTCTCCTTGGTTTTCACCATTGTTGGTGATCGGCGGTTATGATCGGCGGCCTGGCCGCCGAATGAAACCGCCGTTTCAGTCCAGATTGGTCTGAAGCAATTATGCGGTCAAGATTGGCGGTCACGACCGCCGTTCGAAACCGCCGTTCATACCTGATTGATTTTTATCTCTTGGTCTAATTCGGCGGTTGGATCGGCGGTCACGAAACCGCCGAATGAAACCGCCGTTGATGCTCTGTTCTTCACGAGCTCAATTCGGCGGTCGTGATCGGCGGCCTGGCCGCCGATTGAAACCGCCGAACGGTGCGTTTCAGGGGCAAAGTTGTCTTTTCACATGCCCAATTCTTGATGTCTATAAATATCTTATTTTCTCATTCTCTGATCAAGCTTCTTGAGTTATTAGAACCCTAAACTTTCAAGAGAGATTTTTGAGAAAAAATCAAATCAAGAACCCACCTTTAAACACTCAAATCAAATCCTTTTTGCATCAAATTTCATATTGCATCCTCTATGTTTACATAGAAAGCATCTATGATTGGATTGGCATCATCACAATATGCTTGGTAAGATTTTGATTAGTTTCATCTTCTTTTAGTATTTTTACTATCAAGCATATTCTCTTTTAATTTACTTGTATGTTGTTGATCATATGATAAATACAAGAATAGAGAATTAATTGTGATGAATTAATTGAGTGTTGTTTTTGTGATAGCTAATTAGGTTTTTGCTTAATCTTGATTAGCTAAGCTATTTGACATGTCATTTAGCAATTGATATCTAGGGTTGATTAAATTGATTATATCATCATCCTAGATAAGCATCTAAGGTTACCTAGCCTTGTTTGTTATTTGAATATTCATACATATTCACATAGGTTGCATAATCTCTTCTTAGAGAATCAAGTCTTGAGGCTAAGGTTGCTTAGGCCTCAAGCAATTGGACTAGAGCCACTTTTAAAGGCCCGAGTGGTAGGAGTGGGGGGTTATTGACCGGAGTGTTAGACGAGGTCTACATAGGTTGTAAACTCCATTTCGATTAGTGGATTTCGAGGTCCGAGTGTGGCGCACTAAACAGCCTGTGGTTTTTCCCAGTGGTTGGGTTTCCACGTATACATCAAGTGTTATTTAAATTCCGCACTATATTACACTTGCTTGTATTTTTGACTAGTATGGGCATTTTCGTAAAATTGACTTGCATGCGAAAATTGGGTAATAATAGTTAAAATCTATTCACCCCCCTCTAGATAATATATATCATACACACCGTTAATTTGTTTCAGAAGTTTTTGTGACTAACGAAAAAGAAAAGATTTTGTTATCCATCCTCAGGTACACAATTCAAAGAAAGGGAGACCACGCTCCTAGGTGATTCACGTTCGTGATTGGATTGGAAGATCTTGCGGATTACCATCGACACAATGTCAATCGGATCACGCGACAAAGGTATGATACTTTTGATTATATATGTTTAATTAATTAAAGGGTTAAGGTTCAAATTATGGAAAAATTTTAAACTATACTAAAACTCTTTTTTAGTCTCGCTTCCGCTGCGTGTACTACGGTATTTTTCCGTACACATTCTCCATCAGCGATCATCGCGCTAAACCAAGCACACTTTGGTGCATGTATGGAAGTTTCCGAACAATGTCGGGAAACGAATTACCAGACCCATAAACACACAACAAGATATAACAATCAAAGTGCTAGTGTGTAATGTGACATATGAAGAGAATGCACACAATTGTAAGAATGCAAAGTGTGTGTGTGCTTCTAAATCTCTTTAAAGAAAATAAGCACTTAGAATTTTACCTTCGGTGCTTATCAATATGAGGGGCATGAACTTGAACATCAACACCTAAGCTACCCTTACAATGAACCCCAATTGTGGTTTGTCCACGAAATGAGCTAATCAACAAATGGGAATCCTTACAATCTCCCCCTTTGACTATTTCGTGACAAAACCACCACTCACATTGATTCCTCACAACATAATAGAAACTATAGGTTAACAATAATATTCTACTTTACAAAGAGATATTTAAAAAAATCTTGAAGTCTTCAATCTCTTGTAGAACACTCAATCCCTGAAAGCAAAGTTTTTATACTTTCCAATATAAGTAAAATGTGAGATTAATCAAGTGAGAGCATAAACAAGCATTTACATTTAAGAATTTAAGCACAACATCATTTAAGAATTTAAGCACAACATCATGCAATGTATGTGTATGTGTATGCGATGCTCCCTCTCAACGGGTTACTCCCCCTCAATGTATATTTTCCCCAACATGTATAATTGCTACTACAATTTGCAACTCCTCTTACCACCATTCTACTCCCCCTTTTTGTCATGATATAGGCAAAGGAGTAGTCCCCAACCGGGTCACTTAGCAAAGAGAGTTGGTAGCATACAAGTCATTTGCATAATCATAAAATGCACTTTATGCAACTCAATCAATTGGAGAGAAACAATGAGATTTATTTTTATTGAAAATGTGTGAATTAAAAATGCTTTGCATACAAGGCATGTAGCATTCAAGTCCAAAATACAATGGTATTTAGCAAAGTTAATGACAAAGGTTTCTAATAAGAATTCAAACCAATTTCACCATTGTCATAGGAGAAGCAAGGATATAGAGAATTTATTGTTTTCAATATAAGAGCAACTATATCCAACTTTATAAGCGAAACATAGCATGAGCGACCTTGCACCCTATTCGATTTTTGTAGATAGTTTATCCGTATGACAGTAGCTATGTTCAACCAATAAAGAAAGAGAGACATTTGGATTTCAAAATCCTTTGAACGGATACAAGATCCTTTATTCATTTAAAGTCTCATTTTTGCTTTTTCACACAAGTTTTGCATTTTAAGAATATGCAATCATCAATTCATGCTTTTTCTTTTGAGCATGTTATATGAATTTCATGCTTTTTCATTTGACATTAGCATGTTATAAGAAAATCATCATGTCATGGAGATAACTATAGGTCATTCATATCATACTTCCTATGAGAATCTCCTAGTCCAAAAATACATGTTTGAACATAAATATGACATGGATTGGAAACAAGCATGGTTCACACTTATTGAATAGAAAACATATATACATATGTGCAACCAAGCTTACTCAAGCAATCAACAAAGAAGCATAAGATTTTTCAAATATTTGCATACAACAAGTATGCAATAGCTCTCTTTGCTTGAGTTTCCCATATGGGGTCAATCACCATCCTTCATCAATGAAGGTCATGAGGTCCTATAGACCTCCCAAGTCCATTTGACTTGGTTGAACCTATGTGAGACAAGTTTGTCTCGTAGCAGGAGGGTTCATTTTTCCTTATCCACTTAGGTATAACTTTTTTCTTCCTAGTGGTTAGTGGTTCAAGAGTTCTAGAAATAATAGGATCATGAACATGAATTTTTTCTTTCCTATTAACATGCATTCTAGCTCTTGTCATTCTCTTTTCAATCATGCTTTTGACTCTACATAATTTAATGAAATGAAAGCAATTTGGTCTAATGTGACCATCAATACCACAAAAGTGACATGTAGGGATGAATTTAGAAATCATACCATGTCCTTGTGCATGCATAGGAGACTTCCCATGACTTTGTGGTTGATTGGGTTCAATCCTTCTTCGTTGTTGAACCGGTCTAGGTTGCTTCCTTGGTTCATTTTGCATGATTAGCCTCTTTCCATTTAGAGTCATTTGATGAGGAATGTTGACTTGAGAGTGAAACTAATACGAATAAACACTCGGTGTGTATGAAAAATATATCTGGAGGGGGGGTGAATAGATTTTAACTATTATTACCCAATTTTCACATGCAAGTCAATTTTACGAAAATGCCCCTACTAGTCAAAAATACAAACAAGTGTAATATAATGCGGAATTTAAATAACACTTGATGTATACTTGGAAACCCAACCACTGGGAAAAACCACGGGCTGTATAGTGCTCCACACTCGAACCTCGAAATCCACTAATTAAAATGGAGTTTACAACCTATGTAGATCTCGTCTAACACTCCGGTCAATAACCCCCCACTTCTACCACTCGGGCCTTTAAAAGTGGCTCTAGTCCAATTCCTTGAGGCGTAAGCAATCTTAGTCTCAAGACTTAATTCTCAATGAAGAGATTATGCAACCTTTGTGAATATGTATGAATATTCAAATAACAAATAAGGCTAGGGAACCTTAGATGCTTATCTAGGATGATGATATAACAATTGTTAGGATTATGCTCAATAACAAGAGTGTAATATTGTAATTGATAATCTTTTCATATTAATAAAGTGATTTCTGGTTTAACAAATCTTATAACATTTATAGTTTAATATTATAATTGTCAAAGTAAATAATCATAAGCTCAAAAGACTATGAAAAAAGAAGAATTGTTCGTACATCTGGATATTTATGAGGTTGACACAATTCTTTAGTTAGTCTTGAATAATGTTCACAACTTAAGTTAAAGGTTAGGCACCTTTATCTTGTTAAAGTTGTAGAATTCTTTTACTAGCATTTGAGTGGGATCAAATGAGTTATGATGAGTCTGAAATCATCGAAGGGTCTTCGAGTAAAAGAATCTAGTGCACTGGGTGCATTGAATAGAATCACAATGAAATACTTTATCTAGAACCGTCAGTAGATAAAAGTTTTTTCATTATTAGGACAATCGGAGAGTCTATCTTAATCCTGAGATAAATGATGGACTTATGGTTGCTAGTGTTATCATTTGAGTTATCAATGAGTACGATTATATAGCATAGTCTATCCTCGATAGTTTGGTGGTATTCATTTGTTAATCGATAGAGGACTTCATTTATAGATATGGACATCGTGGCTCCATTTATTAAATGAGAGTAGAATATCATCATATGGATGTTTTGAGGTATTGGATATTGAATCTTAATGTTAAGTTTTCGATAGAGTCTATTGAAACATGGCTTCTGGACAAGTCAAAATATCCAAGTTCAAAATGTGGTCATATGAGTAAATATGGTAACTTGGAGAGCTATAGGCGGTCTATGAGCTCTTGGCGATTACTGATATTCTTCACGAGGATACACCATCTCCAATAAGATTGTCTAGGGTACGAATGAGAAATATTTACTTATTCTATCTTTATTTAAGAGTTCAATTTTAGCTCTTTAGTGGAATGAGTTAAAATTAATAGATCGGACCTAAGTGAATTATTTGTTGATTGTGATTAGGTTATGTCTATTGAAGCTTAAATTTAGATAGCCCGCCAAGATCCCCAATCCACACGGACTTGCATGGATCACTTGATATATTATACCGGACCAATTTATGGGTCTATCTAGAATTGCATTTAATATATTAAGAATATAATTTGCACATTATTTATTTAATGGGCTGATAAATTATATTAATATATTAATGAAAGGCATGTGAGCTTGTTTCCTTTAGTAAGAATGGGTCTGGTTCACATGCGGGCTTTTTAATGAAAGTCTAATGGATTAAATAAAATAAGAAAATAATATTAGGCCCATGTATATGGTGTGGGTGGCAAGACTAGAATAATAGTCTAAAATATTATTTTATTTTATTGATTTATTAAATGGAAATTAATTAATTTATTAGTTAATCATTTAATTGAGAATCAAAATCTTTTTCTGATCAGGAAATATGTTTCCTAGAGTTATACTATTGGTAGTAGTATATTAAAGATAAAAGACTTATTTGGTAAGAAGATAAATAATAAGGTTTATTTATCTAATCAAATAAGGAAGTCTTTTAATAAGTCATAATAGAATTAAACACTTATGAGTTGTATTAGGGTTAGGATTCTAAGGTTGATAGGAATTAGGGTAAAGCACAAATCCTCTTTGGGAGAGAATTCGGCCAACCCTAAATCCTAATACAAGAAGAATTCGGCAACCCTAATAATAACACAAGAAGAATTTGGCCACCCTATATATTTGATAGGATAGCATTCGGCCACCACTTCTTCTTCTCCTAGCTTGAGTGAATTTTTTCTTTTGCTTAGAAAAATAATTCATACTCTAGACAAGTGTTTAATTTTCGGCCAAGAGAGAAATAGAGAAAGAGAGTTTTAATTTCGATAGTGCACTTGTAAGCTTGAATATCAAAAAGCTTTGTGCACAACTTCGAATTAGGTTCACGCGAGTTTCAATCTTAACGGTTATTAAATTCAAAAGTAACCGGAACATACTTTCTAATTTCTTGGATTTTATTGTGACTAACGATCAGGAGGAGAGATTTTGTTTTCCATCCTTAGGTACGCAATTCAAAGAAAGGGAGACCACGCTCCTAGGTGATTCACGTTCGTGATAGGATTGGAAGATCTTGCGGATTACCATCGACGCAAAGTCAATCGGATCACGCGACAAAAGGTATTCTACTTTTTAGTATATATATATGTTTAATTAATTTAAGGGTTAAGGTTCATAATATGAAAAATTTTTAAACTATACTAAACTCGATTTTAGTCTCGCTTTCGCTGCGTGACCGTATTTTTCCCTACAACAATTAAATCAATCCTAGATATCAAGAGCTAAATGACATGTCAAATAGCTTAGCTAATCAAGATTAATCAAAACCTAGATAGCTATCACAATACAACACTCAATCAATTATATCACAAATAATCTCTAACTTGTATTTAGCATATGATCTAAAAACATACAAGTAATTAAAGAGATGTCTTAACATGAAAATCACTTAAAATAGATGAAATTAGTTAAGAACATACCAAGTAAGATGTGATGAACCAAAACCATGCATGGATGCATTCTATGTAGACATAGAAGATGCAATATGAAATTTGATGCAAAAAGGATTTGATTTGAGTGGTTAAAGGTGAGTTCTTGATTTGATTTTCTCTTAAATATCTCTCTTTGAAGTTTAGGGTTCTAAGGAGTAAAAGAACTAATTCAGATAATGATAAAGTGAGATATTTATAAACATCAAGAACAGGGCATGTGAAAAGACAATTTTACCCCTGAAACGTATCGATCGGCAGTTTCAATCGACGGCCAGGCCGCCGTTTACAACCGCCAAATTGAGCCTGATAAGAACAGAGCATCAACGGCGGTCTCATTCGGCAGTTTCGAAACCGTCGATTCAACCGCAGAATTAAACCTGAGAGATTAAATCAATCGGGTATGAACGGCGGTTTCAAACGACGGTCGTGGCCACCGATCATAACCGTAGAATTGCTCCAGACACTTCTGGATGTAAACGACGGTTTCATTCGACGGTCGTGGCCGCCGATCAAACCGCCGAATCACCACTGAAGGTGAATCCTAAGGAGAAGCCAAGGCATTCTCCATAGGCAATCATCACGCTAAACCAAGCACACTTTCATGCATGCATGGACATTTCTGAACAATGTCGGGAAATGAATTACCAGACCCATAAACACACAACAAGATATAACAATCAAAGTGCTAGTATGTAATGTGACATATGAAGAGAATGCACACAATTGTAAGAATGCAAAGTGTGTGTGTGTGCTTCTAAATCTCTTCAAAGAAAATAAGCACTTAGAATTTTACCTTTGGTGCTTATCAATATGAGGTCTTGAAAGGGCATAAACATCAACACCTAAGCTACCCTTACAATGAACCCCAATTATAGTTTGTCCACGAAATGAGCCAATCAACAAATGGGAATCCTTACACCATGATAAAGATGACATCATTAGAGAAGTGAATGAGGGTGTTAGGACTAGACGTCAAATAGCTAATCTAATTAGCTACACATGCTACACCTCTCAAATAGAACCCAAAAAGGTTGATGAAGCCTTAAATGATGAATTTTGGGTTCTTGCCATGTAAGAAGAGCTAAACCAATTCGAAAGGAATGAGATTTGGACTCTAGTTCCTAGGCCTAAGAACACTAATATCATAGGCACCAAATGGAGAAATAGGAACAAATCTGATGAGGATGGCAACATAGTGCGTAACAAGGCTAGACTTGTTGCACAAGGGTACTCTCAAATTGAGGGTATTAACTTTGAGGAGACAATTGCTCTTGTTGCCCGATTAGAGTCCATTAGGCTTCTCTTGTCCATATCTTGTGTGCACAAGTTCAAGTTGCACCAAATGGACGTGAAGAGTGCCTTCCTCAATGGCTTTTTGCAAGAGGAAGTGTTTGTTGAGCAACCCAAGGAGTTTGTGGATGCCCACTACCCCAACCATGTCTATCACCTCAAGAAGGCTCTATATGGGTTGAAACAAGCACCGAGGGCTTGGTATGAGCGCCTCATTCAATTTCTTGTTGACAATAACTACACAAGGGGTAGTGTTGACAAGACTCTATTCATCAAAAAAGACAATGATGAGCTATTTATAACTCAAAAATATGTTGATGATATAGTGTTTGGCTCCACCAAAAATACCAAAGTCCAACAATTTGTTGATGTTATGTCTCATGAGTTTGAGATCAGTCTTGTTGGTGGGCTAACTTACTTCCTAGGTTTACAAATTAGGCAATTAAATGATGAGATTTTTATAACCCAAGCTAAATATACTAAAAACCTAGTAAAGAAGTTTGGTCTTGAAAATACCAAACATTGTGATACACCTATGAGTACCACTTTAAAGCTAAGCAAGGATACTAGTGGTAAAAGTGTGGAACAAACTATATATCGGGGCATGATTGGTAGCTTGCTTTATTTGACCGCAAGTA
The DNA here is from genome assembly GCA_008009225.1 of Acer yangbiense. NCBI lineage: Eukaryota > Viridiplantae > Streptophyta > Magnoliopsida > Sapindales > Sapindaceae > Acer > Acer yangbiense. The sequence goes on along the minus strand of CM017771.1, from coordinate 41,416,240 downwards.
GGCCCGATATATCTTTTAGTGTGGGTGTGTGTGCTAGGTACCAAGCGGATCCTAATGAGTCCCATCTCTCTTCCGTAAAGAGAATCGTTCGCTATGTGAATGGGACATCCAACTATGGGATTTAGTACTCTTTTGACACTAATGCTAGTCTAGTTGGCTTTAGTGATGCGGATTGGGCAGGAAATTGCGATGATAGGAAGAGCACATTGGGCGGTTGCTTCTTCCTAGTGAACAACTTGGTGTCTTGGTTTTGCAAGAAGCAAAATTCAATTTCCTTGTCCATGGCCAAAGCCGAGTACATAGTCGCGAGGAGTGGATGCACACAACTCCTTTGGATAAAGCAAATGCTAGTAGACTGCGGATTCAATCAAGGTACTCTAACCCTCTTTTGTGATAACATGATTGCTATTAATATTTTCAAGAATCCAGTACAACACTCTAGGACTAAGCATATTGACATCCGTCATCATTTCATAAGAGAACTAGTTGAGAACAAATGCATTACACTTGAACATGTAGGTACAAATGATCAACTAGCAGACTTATTTACTAAACCCTTAGATGCAACTAGGTTTAAAACACTTAGTAGATCTATTGGGATATGTCTTATGGATTGATGTTATTTGGTGATTGACCCCATATGGGGAACTCAAGCAAATAGAGCAATTGTATACTTGTTGTATGCAAAAATTTGAATTTTTTTATGCTTATTTATTAATTGCTTGAGTATCTTGGTTGCACATATGTTTATATGTTTTTTTCTTTCTTCAATAAGTGTGAACCATGCTCTGATTGCAATCCATATCATATTTATATTCAAACATGCATTTTTGGACTAGGAGATTCACTTAGGAAGTATTCTTTGAATGACCTATAATGATCTCCATGACATGATGATTCTTAAATGACATGCTCAAATGAAAAAGCATGAATTGATGATTGCAATTCTTAAAATGCAAAACAATGTGTGAAAAGCTAATGAGACTCAAATGAATAAAGGATCTTGTATCCATCCTAAGGATTTTAAAATCCAAATGTCTCTCTTTCTTTATTGGTTGAAAAGCACTAGATATATATATAATATATATTGAGCAAAGATATCGCAATACATATATATAATATATATTGTGCAAGGATATCACGATATTGATATACAATATATTTGGCAACCCTAATGTCTTGGACTTGAGAGTTTTTTATTTTGCTAAAGAAAAATAGAATCCAACTCTTAAACGAGTGTGATTTTCGGCCAAGAGGAATAGAGAGAAAAGTTTGTTCTTATTTCGATAGTGCACTAGTTACTTTTACATCAAAAGGTTTTGTGCACAATTTCGAATAAGGTTCACGCAAGTTTCGATTTAAAGATTGTGAATTCAAAAGTGACCAGAACATTCTTTGTTGTCTCTTGGAACTTGTTGTGACTAACGAAAAAGAAAAAGTTTTGTTAATCCATCCTCAGGTACACAATTCAAAGAGAAGGGAGACCACGCTCCTAGGTAATTCACATTCGTGATTGGATTGGAAGATCTTGCGGATTACCATCGACGCAACGTCAATCGGATCACGCGACAAAGGTACGTTATCTTTTATTATATGTTAATTAATTAAAGGGTTAAGGTTCAACTTATGGAAAAATTTTAAAACATACTAAACTATTTTAGTCTCGCTTCCGTTGCGTGCACTCGTTTTTCCCTACAATTGAAAGCCATGAACTGAAAAGAACATGCATCAACCAAAATTTCCAAAGTGGACATCCCTAAAGATCAAATAGGTCTTTTATTTGGTTGTAATGGGGCATAAGGTGAATGGTGAGTCAATAAATGGGAAGAATTGATAACAAACACCTAAAGGTCACACTAAGGCATACATTCTAAGTTAAGCACAATTTGCTCATTACAACTTGCATAATCCACACTTTGGCGTCCAGACTTACAATTCATTTTGTGCATTTTCTACTCTTAATTTTCATTGAGTAGCTCATTTAATTCCACATAATTCATCTAGGCACTTTGTGCCTCATTCATATTTTCTTTTCTTTCTTTTGCATTGCTTTTCTTTTCTTTTCTTTTCTTTGTTTGTCTTTTATTTTATTTTCAAGCATTGCATTTCATCTTTTTAATGTGTTTGCACATACATACTTGCCTAGGTACACGCCTTACAATTTCTACAACTCAAAACTTACATTCAACCGCCTTTGCAAACCATTTGGTACAAGGTAAGTCTAGTGTATAGGCTATATAGTTTATATTGATGTGGTTCATGAATGAAAAGCTTAATTGTGTTTGGCTTCAAATGGGTAATGGAGCACACACACTAGAGGGATTGGAAGTATTTAGGCCAATTTAGTGGTTTTTCACATGCATTGCCTAAAATCATCTCTAAAGGTTTGTCCACAATGTCAATTAAGGCATCCACAAGCAGTCCATATGTTCTATGGCAAACAACATTTAAGTACGAATGAGACATTTAAAATATGCTTAACATGTGTGTTTGAATGAGTGTTTAAAGAGTGAAAAATTTCCCTCAAAATACGCTTTTTAAGGTCGTGTTTGTGAACCTCAAGGGAAGTCTCCACTATTAATTCATAACATTTAAGCACAATTGAATATTCACTCCAACATCAAGAGAAAAGAACTAGCGCGCTCTGTGCAATGCAACCCTAAATGGCATGAAGTTAATCTAAACTAAGCAACACAAAGATGCACAATTCCTTACTCGCACATACAATGACATAATCTCAACAAGCAAAATATGCTCAAGCATGGTATTATAGCAAGATTTTCGAAAAATTTAGGCTCAAAACATTTGCACACAATTTGCAAACAAGAGACGGTGTTACACACATACCCCTAAACCTAAATTAGACATTGTCCTCAATGTCTTTGGGGTATATAAATCGATAAATGTGGCGCAACACACATCCACAATCAAAGAGTTTTAAAAACACAATTAATGTCCATACCAAAATTTTATCCTAAAGATTGGAATCAAGAGGTTCAATAACATCCTATATATTTATCAACAACTCAAGAGATATAGCAATGTAAGTTCATCAAGAGTTACCATCACAATCCATGTGGACAAAGTATATGATCATTCAAGCCTAAATCCATTATCACAAACAATTCTCACCCTTTTTCTAAACAAGAAACTAAAAAGCAAGAAATAAAACAAATTAAAAAGTAAGATAAGAAATTGTACCTAGGTGCGGTGCCTCCCACTAAGCGCTTGGTTTTACGTCCCCACTAGACGTGCTACTTGGATCGGTCAACCAAATTCCAAGGCTTCGAATATGCGCCTATATACGATTAGGTCTTGGAAGTATTTGTCGCTTGCTAGCGTGTTCCTAATCACATAAAGCAAAGGCAAGTAAATGTTCACTTCAAAAAGTGGTTTAATAAGCTTAGGAAACAACCTATATCAAATGCTTTTGAGTAGGCGGCTTTGAGAAATAGTAGGAGGGACATAAGGCTTCGATTCCTTCATTTCTTCATTCATCTCCTCTTCTCCTACTTCTTCACCTATAACACTAGAAGACTCATTAGTAAAATTGTGAACATAATTGTGCTCTACATTCTCACCATTCCATGGGATGGTGGTAGCTTCTTCTAGCATTGGTGGACTTAGGAACTCTTGGCTCTCTTTCCCTTGCATGGCTTCCATGATGGCTCCAATGTGCACTTCTATTCTTCTCAACGAAGCTTCTAATCCTGAAAACCTAAGTGCACTTGCCTCCAAACATTCTTTCAAAGCTTGCTCGTATGACATTTGTGATGCTCGGATAGCCTATATCATTTTTTCCTCGAGATTCCCATCATTCGGCCCCGTATTGGAAGAATTCGAGTCATGAGCTCTTTCTTCCCTTGAGTGCCTTGAGGCAAATAACTCCATGTCCCAGTTGAATTGTGCCAATTGCAAGTCAAAAGGATCCATTGTTCCTGAAAATAAAACAAAAAAGAAAACGAAAGCAAGACCATGAAAAAAAAAATGACACACTACCAAGAAAATCTAACTTATAAAAAGAAATAACACAAATCAAAAAAATCTAAACACCAATCCCTAGCAGCGGTGCCATTTTGATGAGTATAGTGGTGAGTATTCCCGCCTATCATGCGAGTGACCTAGGTTCGATCCTCAGCAGCGGTGCCATTTTTATGACTCATTTTTTGTATTGTTACCAAATTGTAAATTATCAAAAGATGTTTATAAATAAATTCTTACGCAATATACTTTAAGCTTTGAAAATTAGTAAAGTGGTAAGCTTAAGATTCGTTCCACATGGATTAGGTTAGATTAATTGATTTGCTATCTAATCTAAGTTAGTTTAACTAGTGTGCAATAAAATAAATCATGATTAGTTGGATAGTGTGTGGTTTGAGAAACCACCAAACAATGCATGTAAAGTAAATGTACAAAAATGTAAAGAGAAAATGAATGGAGATAGGAATCCAATACAAACAACCTAGATAAGAAAATGGATTTAACAATTAATAGGAATTCTAGGGAAATGATAGAGTAGATAATAGACTATGAGCAATTCATACATTGCTTCATTAACGTACTATTTACATAATCAAGGACCGATCTCATTCGGAATTGTTGTTTAGGTCATCACTACGAATCCTGAACAACTTCCCACCAAAATGCCTAACCGATTAAGGAAAGGGGGTCAAGGTGGGATCGGTTAGTAAAGATCAAAGGCCTAGGCAATCGTGGTTGATCATCCCTCCAAAAGCCTATCCTATTCACTATGTGCTACAATCAATCAAGTGTGTCAATAACTCAATCAATTTTATCACAAGTAAATCCTACAACATATTGTAATTAACAAGTGTGTCAATAACTCAATCAATCACATAAGTGCAAGATCTAATTAAAAAGTAAATAGAACTATAATCATGCAAACATAATATTCAAAGCTTTAATAAATACTCATGTCTAAAAAGTCTCTCAAATCATCCCCTAAAATGGGGGTTTAATTACACATAATAACAAACAAGAAAATGAAGTAAAATGTAAAGAAATCACCCTTGGGTCTCTCTTGTGAGCTTAATCCGTCCTTGAGTTTCCTTGCTTGAATCTTGTGCAAAGATTGGGTGATGAGGATATGTCTAGACAGGTGGAGTCAAATGGAAAGTGATAAAGGAAATGGGTGGAGAAGATGGGAAGAGATGAGTGATTTAGGTGGAGTAATCTAAGTGTTTATTGGATAGGAGAATGGTGGGATTAGGAATGGTGGAGAAAGGAGGTTTCTTGGTTGTCAAGAGTTGTCTAAAAGGGAAAAATAGTGATGAATTTATAGGGTTTTCAAATTAGGTCTCAGGTGGTCAATTACCAAAACAGCCCTGAACTTGTCAAATTGCCATTTTGGCCCTTCTGTGGGGCCTTCTTGTAATTTTCTCCACCAATCATAAATGAACAGAGATGGTTTCGCGATTTGGTTTCGAGGTGACACTTAGGGCGACACGATCTGGGCCAAAAACAACTCCCTGTCACCATGGTGATATTGAGATGCAAACCGCGACGTTGATTTACGCAGTTTGATCGCGATTTGGGAAGTGGCAACATCGGGGAGATCGAGGCATGATTTGACAACTTGGATTATGGCCGTTAGAGGACCAAGAAGAGGAACGACTAGGTTGCCGTTGGGTTCACTGTTAATTTGGGTCAAAAAATGGCCGACAGTAGCTCGATTTCCAACGGCCGTAAAAAGCTTAGTTTGGTCGTTAATGGCTTTTTGCACACTAGGAAGAAGATGAAGTTTGAAGACAAATGAGGTGCATTTAGCACTAAGTAGGGGTGCACGTAGACTTGCTCTTCTTTGCCTCATATGGGGTGCGTTTAGAAAAGGAATGGGGTGCACACAGCCTGTACTTGATTCACTTGGGCCACGCGTTTGGGCCACGCGTTTGGGCCACGCTTGCTTCACCTTCATTAGGGTGCAATTAGAGGTGGCTTGGGCTACGCTTAAAGGCTACACATAAGTCACTTGGGCCACTATTTGGTCTGCAATGTGGGCACGCAAAGAGATGAGTGTGGGTGCGCTAAGAAGCCCATAATCATTTATTAGCCAAAACACACTGTATCTTTTAATGGCATGGCACCTGCTTGCCAGCTTTGCGTGATTAATTGCAATTAGGCCCCTGATCTCTTACAATATCATGATATCTTCAATCCTCTATCGATTAATTACACTTTTACCCCTAATTTGCCAAAATTACACCAATGCCCCTGATCTGTAGAAATACTTGAAAAAACTTAATTCACACCATTAAATCACGGGATATTGCCCGAAAATCAAGTAAAAAGAGAAGGAAGTGAGGGTTAAAATCATCACAATTTTGGTTCGATCAAGTGTCTAGTAATTCATTTCCGTTTGTGTGATTGGAAACATCCACGCTTGCACGATGGTATGCATGTCTTAGCATGATGGTTGACCATTTGAGGAGGTCCTATTCTTATCTTGGATAAGTGTTAGTTTTAGTTTAGTTGTTTGGAGTAAAGTGTCTAGTTTCAAAAGATTGGATTTCAATGATTTAAATGATTTTCAAAACTGACCTTTGTATGGTCTTGTGACCATAACTTTTTATACAAAACTTCAAAATGAGTTTTGAAAATTTCAATGCAAATAGACACCCATACCTTTCCAACGGTATATTATTCGTAATATTTCATGATCGTTTGGATTGGTTTTGATATCTCTAAAGTGACTACTAAAACAGGGCATCTCTGCTATTTTCCAAATCTGACCTTTGGTCACTCTAATGACCATAACTTTTTCTACAGACATCAAAACCTCAATGGTATATCATACAAAAGGTTTCGATGTCGTTTGGTCATGGTTTGGGGCGCTCGAATCTTGAGTTGTTATGCTAATTTGCCAGTGCATGGGTGACTGCGCGGGTAGTATACCAGCCAATAAACCGGCGCACTGCTCCACCCCTGTTTCATAATTTGGCCATATCTTACTCATTTGGAGTCCTATTTGACTCATTTTTGAAGGGAAATTCATGAAATTTATAGGGCTATCATCTAAGAACTATAAATACATCTCTTTCTCATCATTTGTCTTTAAGGAACAAAAACTACAAAACCCTAGAGAGAGATTAAGAGTTCCCTAGTGAGAGAAAGCACCAAGATTGCTTCTTTAACTCTCCCAACTTATTTCCATGTGTATAAATCATCATCTAAGCATCATCTAGGATGTGCTCATGCATAGGTCTTTTTCAACACACATGACTTGGTAAGTTGAACACCATCTCATCTATTTTTGTGTTCTTACTTAGCAAGAAATCTCATTTATGACTTGTTGGCATTTAGATTAAGATTTATTTACAAGTTGAGATATTTGTGTTGATTGATTGTGTTGTTGTTTTGTGATGGCTAGGATTCTAAGTTCATATATCATCTAGCTAATTTATCTCGTTGATTGATTGAGATTGTTTGTGATAGCTATTGTATCTAGGATTTGTTATCCTTTACATAGCTAAGTTGTATACATGACATATAGCAATATGATATCTAGGATTGATTTTATTGACATCATTTAATCCTAGATAAGCATTTAGTATTGCCTAGCATTAATTGCATGTTGAATATCATTGCATATTCACATAGGTTATTGATCTCTTCTTAAGAATTAAGTCTTGTGACTAAGTTGCTTAATTCACAAGCAATTGGTCAAGTGCCACTGTAAAAGGCCTGCGGGTAGAGTAGGAGGTGATCACGCCAAGAGTAGTGATCGGGGGATATCACTAGGGATTGAACCAAGAGTAGTGAGTGGTAGTGTCCATAGCCTGAGGTTGTCTAGGGTGAGAGTCCGTGTATCGATTGAGGGTGTAACATTTTATTCATATAGTGGATTTCGGTGACTATGTGTGGCTAGCATAATAGCTCGTAATTTTTCCTTATTGAAGGTTTCCACGTAAAAATCAAATATTCTTTAATTTTCGTATTTTATACTTGATTTTATTGTTTGTTGAATTGGGTTAATTTTGTAATATTTACTAATCCAAAAAATTTGGTAATAATCGGATTCACAACACATTCACCCCCCCCCCCCCCCCCCCCCCCCCCCCCTCTAGGTTGTATTAGACGCACGCTATAATATTTGTTTCAAATGGCATTACTGGATGTTACTGGATGTTACTGCATGTTGACATTCTTGTGGCGTTGTTTTACTCTTGGTTTTACCGGTCCTTCATGGGTATCATTCTTTATACAGGGGTGGTTGGTGAATGCTTGGTAAGTTGGCCAAAGGAGGAAACCACAGTACAGAGACACCGCTCATCCTAGATCGCAGTACCGGCGCTTTTGGTATCGGGGTGCCGGGGTGGTGCGGTATCAGAACCTTCTGGGCCTTATCTACAACGTATCCCAATACTGGGGGAATCGGGATGACCTCGATCTTGGTTCTGGTTCTGGTTCCCATGTGGCTTGCTGTGGGTATATCGATCCCGACTCCCTTATGGGCTAGCATGATGTTTCCCATAAACTCTCTCAGCTTCAAGCAGTCTTGGCAAATACAGAAAATTCTTCTTTGGTTCCTTGATCGAACCAAAATTGGTATGATTTTGGCCCTCACTTCCTTCTTTTTTTGCTTAATTCTCAGGCAATATCCCATGATTTAATTGTGTAAATTAATTGTTTTCAGGTATTTACAAAGTTCATGGGCATTGAAGTAATAATGGAGAATTAGGGGCAAAAGTGTAAATATTGAAGGAAGAATTGAAGTTATCGTGAATTTGGAAGAATAAAGGGGCTAAATTGCAATTTTCCACTCAAATCACAACAACCCATGCAGCATTAACGAAACGCTGTGTTTCACTTGTGGGCAATCAGCATGCCCAAGTCAATAGGCCCAACACATAATAGCCCACGCCCACAACTTAAGTGAAACGATGCGTTTGTGAGGCTGGTTTGGGCCTCTAAATACACCCTAGCTCACCATTGATTACACCCCAAAAGAAGACAAAAGACTTAAGACTGCATGCACCCCGGCCCAACGCTGTGAAACAAATAATGCATGGTGTGTATAAAACTATCTAGAGGGGGGTGAATAGATTTTAACTAATTTTACCCAATTTTCGTGTAAGGTCAAGATTACGAAAAAAACCCCTAACTAGTCAATATAATATAGCAAGTGTAATATGTGTGGAATATTAAATAACACTTGATATTTACGCGGAAACCCTCACAAGAAAAACCACGGGCTGGTAATTGCGCCACACTCGAACCTCGAATCCACTAATGGTAAGATGAATACAACATAATCCCGGTATAAGTGAACCTAGTTCAATTGCTTGTGATTTAAGCAACCTAATCCCGGAAGCAACACAAGACTTAGTTCTCAATGAAGAGATAATAACTCCTATGTGAATATATGAAATATCCAAAATGCAATTTAGAGCTAGGGAACCCTATATGCTTATCTAGGATGATAATTGATCGCACTTTTACAAGTACCAAAATTCCACACTTGGAATACACAAATCGAATAAAATGTATAATGGCAAGCGGGATCGTTCCTCAGGGAAAGGGAGGATACTTGGCTAAAACTAAACTATGTACACTAATCTAAACTATGTGCAGAAAAGTAAAATTCATTTTTGGGTTTGGAATTTGTTTTCACAACTAAACAAGTGAAATTAATTAATCTAAAACAAGTAATGTAAATGAAAGGTGTGATATATGATGGTGGATATTGGGGAATTGAGTTGACAACTAAAAGATTTCCTAATGTAATGAACTAGTCCAATTAAACACTTTCATCCTACTCAAGGGTTGTTCTTAAATTGATTTAACTCATTAATGTGCAATTTCAAACCTTGACTCAAGTAAGCCCTACTATGAGTCTTGGTAAGAGTATAAGTTCAAGCTCCTACTCAAGTGAACCCCACTATAAGTATTAGCCCAAACAATGTTCTCAAGAACAAATTAAAAGTCTTGTACCATATAACACATGCATGCATCAATATTCAATTTCATATATGCTCAAGATTGGAGAATGAGTTGAAAGCCTTTCAAACCCTAAACCACAACCTTCATATGTGAACCATTCTACAACAAGCCAAATTGAACCCCAATATTAACAAGTAAAATGGCAACTTCAAGGCAATGAAATTAAAATATACCAAGAGAGGATTTAATAAATATATGACTAGTTCAATTACATGGGAGTATCACATAAGTTGTCTCATCAATTCCCCAATAAAAAGGGTTTAGTTACACATAATGGAAATAGAAATGAAAAGAACAAAGTTGTAGAGAAAACCCATAAATGCCTTCACAAGTCTTCTTGATCTTCAATGTGCTTGAGATTCCCTTGACCTTGGTGAATCTTTTCTTCTCTCTTCAATAAATTTCCAAGATGAGGTGGAAGAATGTTGGTGGAATAGATTGATGGTGGAGATGTGGAGTAATGGAAGTTAGAGAGAGGTTAGAGAGGTTAGAAAGAGGTTAGGGTTTCATGAAATGGTAGGGATTGATGAGGGAAGGAGAAAAGGGGGATATATATATATATATGTGGTCCCATGAGCTAGGGTTGAAATCCCGGTGTTGCTGACGTGGTGCGCATTCTAAGGTTTCAATCTACAGCCAGGCCGCAGAACGAAACCACAGAATGGAATCAGTGGTTGGATCGGCGGGTGAATTCTGGCCGCCGAATTGACCTGATGCTTCTAGAGGAAAACGGCGGTTTCAATCTGCGGTCAGGTCGCAGAATTGAACCGCCGATTGTTTCTTTTCTTATCCGATGACCATTTTGCCCCCGAAAGCTCTCCATTCGCCGCTTTTAGCCCAAAATCACCGAGCTCCTTCATTCTTCAACCCAGAATCCAAAAATTACCTGTACAATCAACATCGAGCCATAAATTTCATGAATTTACTCGAAAGTTAATCACAAGTATCGGAAATAAGGGGTGTATTTCTATGTATGTAATGGCTCGATCAATAATATTGCAATTAAAACAATCCTAGATATAAATAACTAAATGACATGTCATAAACCTTAGCTAAACATAGATTAAATAAACCTAAATAGCTATCACAATACAACACTCAATCATATCAACACAACAATCTTTATCTTGAATATTATAAATTAATCTAAGAACATATAAGTAATAAAAAAGATGCCTTGATAAATAAAACACTAATTATATATGATAATAGTGAAGAACTTACCAAAGCAAGTGTGTTGATGAAAGACCCATGTAAGTAAGCATCCTAGATATGCTAGAATATGCTAGATGAAGTTTAATGCATATGAAAATGGTTTTGAGTGTTTAAATGAGCAATCTTGATTGCCTTTTCTCTCACAAATCTCTATATAGACTTTAGGGGTTCTTGTATTGAAAGAGTTAGGTTCAAAGAGATGAGAAAGTGATGTATTTATAGACATCAAAAACAAAGCATGTGAAAAAACAAGTTTGCCCCTGAAAGCGCACGATCGGCGGTTTCATTCGGTGGCCAGGCCACCGATCACAACCGCCAAATTGAACCCGAGAAGAACAGGGGAACAACGGCGGTTTCATTCGGCAGTTACCAAACCGTCGATTCAACCGTAGAATCAAACCCGAGAGATTAAATCAACCAGGTCTGATCGGCGGTTTTGAACGGTGGTCGTGGCCGCCGATCAATATCACAGAAATGCTCTAGAAACTTTTGGACACAAATGGTGGTTTCATTCGGCGGTCATCGTCGCCGATCAAACCGTTGATTCACCAAAAGTGGTGAAACCAAAGAAGAAGCCAAGGGCATTCTCCGTGGGTAGTCTTCACGCTAAACCAAGCACACATTAGTGCATGCGTGGACATTTCCAAACAATATCGGGAAATGAATTACAAGACACATAAACACACAACAATATTCAACAACAAAGTGTAAGTGTGAAATGTGACATGTGAAGAGAATGCGCACGAGATCAATGAGCATATATGCAAGCATGGCAAGTGAGTGTGTGCAACTAAATCTCTTCAAAGAAACTAAGCACTTATAGATATACCTTTGGAGTGCTTGTCACCTTGAGGTCTTGAAAAGGCCTTTAAGCTTGATCCTCAATCACCTAGACTACCCTTACAATTTCAACCCCAATATGTGGTTTGTCCATGAAATAAGCCAATCAATAAATGGGAACCTTACACGCTGAATGCACCCCATCTCCTTCTTTTTCTTCCTTGCAACTTGCCTCTATTCACAACATGTATACCCTAGCTTGCAGCCGCCGCCTGGAAGTGGCCATTCCTGGCCTATCTCCGGCTAATTTTTGGCCCAAAAGAATGGCAAGAACAATGTGACCATAATCGGCACCTTCCCGACTCACCAAACCGCTGAATCTCCAAGCCACGATCTTCCAATCACACTATTGGTGTTGCCTTTGTTGTCATCGTGAAACTCACCGCGGTAATGCCCTGCAAATGTCACGGTTTGCATTTTGATGTCGCCACAGCGACAAGAAGTAAATTTCTAAACCTGATTGCGTTACCCCTACATGTCGCCTGAAGCCACCGCGAGAAACCTTACAGCATTCAACTATGATTGGCTGATTGGCCAAGAAAATTACAAGATGCACCCCTTTGAGGGGTCAAGATGGTAATTTACCAAGATATGTGGTGTTTTGGTAACTGACCACCTGAGACCTAATTTGAATTCCCTATAAATTCACCCTTGTTTTCCATTTGAAATCATCCTAGAATCCTTTCTTCAACCTAGGATCACCATCAATCAACTCTCAACATCCTCCATTTCTTTACTTAGACTAATCTCTTCCATCTCAAACTCAACTTTTAATCTAGATTACTTTCCCCCAATCATTCCTTTCTTCTCATCTTCTCCACATATCTCCTTAGTCACTTCCTATTTGACTTCACCTATCTAGACACATCCTCATCATCCACTCTTTAAACAAGGAGCATCAAAGGCAAGGAAATGATCAAGCTCTACAAAATGAGGCCCAAAGGTGATTTCCTAATCTTTTACTTGCCTTCCTTTTGATTGTAATATGTGTAACTAAATCCCCTTTCTAGGGTTTTGATGTGAGAACATTTGGATTGGGTTTTACTTAAGTTTTAATATATATTGAATCTCTATTTGTGTTCTATTCATTTTATAACTAGATTTTATTCATTATATAATTGACATGTATACTCACTAGTTGATTATACTCTTGTTTAGAATAATTTGTTATAGAATCTTGATTGGATTGACACCCTTGATGGATTGAGAACATAGTGATTAGGATAGATTGTCGGAGGGTATATCAACCACGATAATCTAAACCATTAATTGTAACAAATCGATCCCGCCTTGACCCCTTCTCCTTAATCGGTTAGGCATTTCGGTGGGAAGTTGTTTAGGGTTCATAGTGACACTACTACAGAAAAGGTGAAAGAGATCACTTAATACAGATCGCTTTATGAAAAAAATGATCTCTATTGCGAAGTGATCACGTAAAATAAATCACTTAATTTAAAAGTGATCTTATTTTATAGAAGGGTTATTTAAATAGATCAATTTATGAAAAGTGATCTTTTTATTTATTTAAGAATAGATCACTTTTTTACTAAACTGATCTATTTTATTTTCTAATAAAAAAAATATAATTTTGATATTTAGGTTTTCAGTTAACTGTACAGAACACACGTCTTTTCTCTTCATCTCCATTATTTCTCTTTGCTCACTTATATTAAATCTCTATCTCTCTCTCTTAATCTACTTTTATGTTCATCTCTCTACAACAAGATTCTCTTTATTTATTTTTATTAAAGCCCTAATCTTCTTAACAATTGTTTATGGCTTTAAGTCATTTTTTTTTCCATTTCGCAATTGTGTTTTGCTTTGAAGAAGTATAAACATCACAAAATAGGTATGTTCTAGGGTTTTCTTCTTTTTTATTATTTTAATTATGTGTGTATACATTTTTGTATCTTGATTTCAAATGTGAAATTGATAATTGATAAATGAATATTTCTAGGGTTTTTTTTTTTCAAGGTTGGAAACTCAAACTCTAGCATTCATTACTTGGAAACAATAATTTCAAAGGTATGACACTTATTTCATTTGATATTTCTAAATATATTTAGAGATAATACATATATTTGAAGTAATTTGGTATATATTTAAAGAGAAAATTGAAGAAGTGCATGTTTGTAGTTGTTAGATTTTAGTTTTATATATTTCATATTAGTATCAATTAATGTGCACACCAACTGTTTGATAAAATGTCCCTATAGAGCTAAACATTATATTGGCATATATGCAACAAAAAAAAAAAATTCGTATTCAAAGTCTGTCATACAATCCCAAAAGTAAGTTCTACTATTAATTTTTTTTTTTGGGAAATGTGTTAAAAGTTTTTTTTATTGATATTATTTTGTTATGATGATACAGAGCATTGTGATTACAACAACATTCAAAACAACGAAAAAACTTATGTTAAACATTTCATTATACTTTTTTTTTTTCAAAAGTTCTTATTCCTATTAATCATTGTTGTATTTTATGTTATGCAGATTCATAAGAAGTCTAGAATTTTAACTTAAATTTTTTCAAAACTCATTGGGGGGAAATTCAGGAAGATTTTATGAGGTTTATTCTAGAATTTTATAAGGATGGCTCTATAGTGAAAGATTTGAATCACACCTTCTTGGCACTTATCCCGAAAATTAAGAATCCGGTTTCTCTTCGGGATTATAGGCCTATTAGTCTTGTTAGTGCTTCTTACAAAATTCTTGCCAAAGTCCTAGCCAATCGAATTAAAAGAGTGATGGGATCGATTATAGGGGAATCCCAAATGGCTTTCGTTCAGGGTCGCCAGATTCTAGATAGTTTTGTTATTGCGGATGAGATTATCCACAAATGGAAAAAGGAAAAGGAAAAGGACAGTGGCCTTGTGGTAAAGCTGGATTTCGAGAAAGCGTATGATTCGATTGATCATAGCTTTATAGATTCTATGATGGGAGTTATGGGGTTTGGGTCAAGATGGAGAGGCTGGATTCGTAACTGTATTTCGACTCCGTTGTTATCTGTCCTGGTCAATGGGAGCCCCACTTCTCAGTTTGGTGTGGAAAAGGGTCTGAGACAAGGTGATCCACTCTCTCCTTTCCTTTTTAATATTGTGGTGGAGGGTCTAAGTAGTGTATTAGCCAAGGCTGTCGACAAAGGGCTGCTGCAAGGGGAGGATTTTTTTTTTTTGGGTGGGTGGGGGGGGGGGGGGGGGGGGGCGTTTTGAGTATTTCGCATCTCCAATTCGCTGACGATACCATACTATTTGTCAAACCAAAGATGGAATATCTTCTTAATGTGAAGAGAATTTTGCGGTGTTTTGAGCTAGTGTCGGGTTTAAAGGTCAATTTCCACAAATCTCAAGTTGTCAGGATCTGCAAAAAGGTGGAAGAAGACCAGAATTGGGCTGCGGTTCTGAGATGCAACAAAGGGGAGCTTCCAATAGCTTACCTGGGCCTACCTCTCGGTTCCAAACCTTGGTCTAAGAACTTCTGGAATTCGTTGATTGAGAAGATTCGATCCAAACTAGCTCCTTGGAAGCGTAAGTTCTTATCGAAAAGTGGGAGACTTACTTTGATTAAGTCGGTGTTAAAAAATATTCCAACATATTTCCTGTCTATGTTTAGAATTCCGAAAGGAGTCGCTTATATGATTAAAAAGTTCCAACGAAGCTTCTTGTGGGGCGATGGTGTGGAGAAAAGGAAAATTCATGCGGTTAATTGGGAGATGGTTTGTAAGAGCAAGACCGGAGGGGATCTTGGAATTGGGAGAATGGAGATAAAAAATAAAAGCCTGCTCGTGAAGTGGGTTTGGCGTTTCGGGAAGGAGCAAGAGTCCCTTTGGAGAAGGGTGTTATGTGTTCGGTATAAGGTGGACAGCTCTAGCTTCTCTTGGAATTGGCAAGATCATAATTCTGCTTCTTGTTTTGTGAAGGCTGTCGCAAGCCTTTTCCAAAATGGTGAAAGGTCTAAACAGATTTTGTTTGACAGCTTCAAGGTTGTTATAGGTAATGGGGAGAGGGCAAGGTTTTGGGAGGACATAAAGGTTGACTCTATTACGCTTAAGGATTCTTTCCCAAGGATATATGCTTTAGCCTCCAAAAAGCACGGTCCTGTGGTCTCTTTTGGTAGTTGCATGGGGTTGAGTTGGAAGTGGAATGTTCTCTTGAGAAGGAACTTATTTGGTTGGGAGTTGTCTTAATGGAATTGCTTTAGTGCTGTTTTAGATGGCATTAAAATTAGGCGGTCTGTAGAGGATGCCTTGGCTTAGACGTTCAGCACAAAAGGTATCTTCAGTGTTGGCTCCTTCAGTAGAGCCATGGATGAGCTGTCTTCTAGTGCTTCATGGCTCGAAAAATTTAGCTGGCAAGGAATTTGCCCACTGAAGTTTGAATTATTTGTGTGGCAACTTCTCAAAGGCAGAGTGGTGGTGGGTGATGTCTTGCGCAAGTTCGGGATGAATCAAAGCGTGAATGGCCTTTGCAAGATGTGTGGTTCGGATATGGAAATGATTAATCACCTTTTTCTTCATTGTAATTGGGCTTGGAGCTTGTGGTCGAAGTGCATGTCGTGGTGGGGTGTTAATTCTTGTTCTAGCAGATCTGTTGTGGAATGGGCAGAGGGCTGGGCGAATCTTTGTCCTAATAGCAGTTATAATAGGGCCTGGAAATCGCTATTTTTTGTTGTGTCTTGGTCTATTTGGGAAGCTCGTAATAGAAAGATTTTCAAGAATGAGGATGTTGTGCTTTCTTTATCTTTGGATGCAGTGAAACTGAAGGTTGCCTGGTGGTTTAAGTTCTTTAGTAAAGGTTCGACAAACCCAATTACGTTCATTCTTCTAAATATTAAAGAGCGCTGCAGTGAAGTCACTAATCTCAAGGTTATCAAGTCAGATGTGTGGACGCCTCCTTCTAGAAATGTTTTGATGTTCAATGTTGATGGGTCGACTAGTGGCAAACCGGGGCATGCGGGCATAGGAGGGGTTTTGAGAGACAGCAGAGGTAAAATTTTTTTGCATTTTCTCTTTGTATGTTGGTGTGTGTGACGCCAATGAAGCTGAGTTGCTGGCAATTGACAAGGCTGTTTCTCTTTTGTTCCTCCAATCTGAATCTGCTTGGTCGAGATGGTTATCGTTAGCGATTCAAAGGTTGCGGTTTCTTGGATCAATGGTGATGGTTTCGGAAACCTCAAGCTAGTCGACAAGGTCTATGAAATTCGGAGCTGTTTAGAGGCTTTAGATGGTACGGTGGTTTCTTTCAGTTCGAGGTCGACCAATTTTTTCACTGACAATCTTTCTAAGAAGGGGTCTAGTAGGGCTGGTGATTACATTTCTTGGGATGTTTTCTGATGTTTTTATGTTGTGTTGCCGGGCTGCCTATTTTTCTTTTTCTTTTCTAGCTTTTTTGCCCTGTTTTGTTTTTCAGTAATGCTATACATCCCACCTTAAATCCCACTTTTTTCATCCCACTACATATGGCATGTGAGGTGTCAAATTGTGAGTGGATATATGGGGTAGGTGTCATTAATGTGCATCCATTCACAATTTGACATCTCATATGCCACATGTAGTGGGATGAAAAAGGTGGGATTTTAGGTGGGATGTTTAGCATTATTGTTTGTTTTTCTGTCCGTTTGTGTAGGGGTTATCTTGTTTGTGTGGCTGTTTTGGCGCCCTTGGTGGTTTGTTTTTCCTTTCCTGTTGTTTGTGTGTTCCCTGGCTTTGGCCTTGCAATAATACGGCTGTTCAAATAATAATAATAATAATAATAATAATAATAATAATAATAATAAGTCTTCTTATACAAAGAAGATATTGATATTATTCAAGACGATAGGATTGAGTTTGTGAGGGGATTGCATATGAACATTGAAATATTGAACTTTGATGGAAAGCTGGTACATAAGAACGTTCAAATGTTGAAATTTGTGGAAAATTGTAGTGTTGACCTTAAATGAATATTGTTAAGCGTATTTTTATTTTTATTTTTATTTTTATTTGGTTTTGAGATGTCTAGTAAATTGGTTTGAATTTAATTGAATAAAGTTAATGAAAAAAAAAATCAATTGTAATGTGAGTTTTTATGAATGAATGTTTTTTTTATTATTATTGTAATCATTGTATTACGATAAAAAACATTCAATTATTAGATTTAAATAAAAAAAATTATATTTTGATAATAAATAATAAACAGATCATTCTTTTATGAAAAGTAAATGTTATTTATTGTCTTGAATAGTGATCACTTTTTTAATAAAAGTGATCTTTATTAGATTTTACTAGATTACTTTTTAAGTGATCTCTACTAGAGATTATTTTTAAGATCACCTTAATAGAGATCGCTTCAAAAAGTGATCTCTATATGATTTCAGATCATTTAAAAAGTGATCTATATGAAGTTTTTTGTAGTAGTGTGATGGTCTAAACACATTTAAGAATACAATTGGTTAACATTTGTGAGGTTGGTTCACTAAGGTAGCTTGAGAAGCATTATCCATAATCCACTTGAGATCCCATTAATTCCCTAGCAATTTTTTTAATTGTTTATTCCATATATCTTATTTAGACTTGTTAAGCATTCTATTTTCCATATCATATTTTATTATTTTTATTTTACATGTATATTTGATGGTTTGACAAACTATACAACT
The DNA here is from genome assembly GCA_008009225.1 of Acer yangbiense. NCBI lineage: Eukaryota > Viridiplantae > Streptophyta > Magnoliopsida > Sapindales > Sapindaceae > Acer > Acer yangbiense. The sequence continues at coordinate 41,397,590 of CM017771.1, read as the reverse complement.
ATCCATTTCTTATGATTTACTTTATTGCATTTAGGAATTGTTAATTTATTCAACCAATTACTCTAATTCCCTGTTGATCGAACCAAAATTGGTATGATTTTGGCCCTCATTCTCGTCTCTTTATACTTGATTCTTGGGTATTTCCTCATATTTAATATTGTCAAATCGAGTGTTTCAGGTTCATTTATGCCATAGGGGCATTTGTGAAGAAGAATGGGAGTTTGGTGCAAAAATGTGAACAAGTGGAAACAGGGCATTATCGCCCTTTGAAGGTGCCGCGGTACTATCGCGGTGGTGACAGAGGACAATTGCATGAAGATAGATTGCCGTTGTATTGTTGCGATGGCGACAAAGGACAATTGCATAAAGATTGATTGTTGCAGTGGCGACAGGGGCACTTAAATCTTGAAAAGCAATTAGGTACAACGCCGCGATGAGATGTTGCTACGAGACCAAATGGCGACCACCTTATTTTCTTAGATCTTTTTGTCGCCCTTTCCTATGTCGTTGTGAGGTTCACCACCAAAAAGATCAAATTCACCACGACAACTAAATTGAAGATCCTGTAATCGTTTACTGCGATGATGTCGCCACAGTGACATCGCACCGCGACACCCTTCCACATAGGCATTTCTGGTAATTATCAATACAAGTCCGAGTGCCACTATATATACTCTCCTCTTCCAACTTGAAGAACACACAAGCATTTTCCAAGCACGAAATTCACTAAGTATTAACCTAGCTTTCTCTTCCATTTTTCCCTCATTCAACCTCCTCCATTCTCTAACCTTATACTATCTTTTCCATACAAACCTCAACATTAAATCTTGATTACTTCACCCAACCATTCCTCTCTTCTTATTCTCTACATCTCAATATCTTTGTCACTCACCATTAGACACTAACCTATCTAGACTATAAGGATTCTCATTTATTGATAGGCTTATTTCGTGGACAAACCACATGTTGGGGTTTGAATTGTAAGGGTAGTTTAGGTGATTAAGGATCAAGCTCAAAGGCCCTTTCAAGACCTAAGGTGACAAGCACTCCAAAGGTATAACTCTAGTGCTTAGTTTCTTTAAAGAGATTTAGATTGTACACACACACTTAGCATACTTGCATTTGTGTGCATTCTCTTCACATGTCACATTTCACACTTGCACTTTGATTGTTGTATCTTGCTATGTATTTTTTGTGTCTTGTAATTCGTTTCCCAAATATGTTCGGAAACGTCTACGCTTGCACAAATGTGTGCTTGGTTTAGCCCGAAGACTGCCTACGGAGAATGCCTTTGGCTTCTCCTTTGGTTTCACCTCATTTGGTGAAACGGCGGTTGTGATCGGCGACCTGGCCGCCGAATGAAACCGCCGTTTTAGTCCAAAAAGTTCTGGATCAATTCTGCGGTTCAATCGGCGGTTTCATAACCGTCAAATAAAAACGCCGTTCATACCTGATTGATTTTTTATCTCGAGTTTGATTATGCGGTTTAATCGACGGTTTCAAAACCGCTGAATGAAAGCACCGATGATGCTCTATTCTTCTCAGGTTCAATTCGGTGGTTGTAATCAGCGGCCTGGCCGCCAAATGAAATCGCTGATCGTGCGTTTTCAGGGGCAAACTTATCTTTTCACATGCTCTGTTTTTTATGTCTATAAATACATCACTTTCTCATCTCTCTAAGTTCAGCTCTTTCAATATAAGAACCCTAAACTCTATAGAGAGATTTGTGAGAGAAAAGGCAATCAAGATTGCTCATTTAAACACTCAAAACCATTTTCATATGCATTAAACTTCATCTAGTATCTTCTAGCATATCTAGGATGCTTGCTTGCATGGGTCTCTCATCAACACATTTGCTTTGGTAAGTTCTTCACTATTATCATATATAATTAGTGTTTTATTTATTAAGGCATCTCTTTTATTACTTGCATGTTCTTAGATTAATTTCTAATATTCAAGATAGAGATTGTTGTGTTGATATGATTGAGTGTTGTATTGTGATAGCTATCTAGGTTTTCATAATCCATGTTTAGCTAAGCTATTTGACATGTCATCTAGCTTTTAATATCTAAGATTGAATTAATTGCAAAATTAGCATCCTAGATAAGCATATAGGGTTACCTAGCTCTAAATTGCATTTTGAATATTTCACATATTCACATAGGTTTTATTATCTCTTCTTAGAAAACTAAGTCTTATGTTGTGACCGGGATTAAGTTGCTTAAATCACAAGCAATTGGACTAGGTCCACTTATACCGGGATTAGGTAGGAGTGTGATTATATACCGGGATTATGTTGTAATCTTTAACACATTTAGTGGATTTAAGGTTCGAGTGTGACGCACTTACTAGCCCGTGGTTTTTCCCGTGAGGGTTTCCACGTAAATATCAAGTGTTATTTAAATTCCGCACATATTACACTTGTTATATTATTGTGACTAGTTAGGGGCATTTTCGTCAACTTGGCTATTAACGAAAATTGGGTAAAATCAGATAAAATCTATTCACCTCTGAAAGTAATTAAATACTCGAGGTGTGTTTGTCAATATAAAGCTAGAGGGGGGGTGAATAGATTTTATCTAATTATTACCCAATTTTCGCATGCAAGTCAATTTTACGAAAATACCCCTAGCAAGTCAATAATACATACAAGTGTAATAAGATGCGGAAATAATAAATGACACTTGATGTTTACGTGGAAACCCTCAACAGGGAAAAACCACGGGCTGGTAAGTGCGCCACACTCGAACCTCGAAATCCACTATATGAAAAGACGGTTACACCCTCAAGTGATTCTCGGACCCTCACCCTAGATAACCTCAGGCTATGGACACTACCATTCGCCACTCTTGGTTCAATCCCTAGTGATATCCCCTGATACACTACTCTTGGCGTGAGCACCCTCTAATCTACCACGCGGGCCTTTTATAGCGGCTCTAGTCCAATTTGCTTGAGGCCTAAGCACACTTAGCCCCAAGACTTCAATCTCTCAAAAGAGATGCACAACCCTATGTGAATATGTATGAATATTCAATTAATGCAATAAGAGCTAGGGTACTCTAAATGCTTACCTAGGATTATAAGATGACAATATAATCAATCCTAGATATCACATATAGCTATATGACATGGCATATAACTTTAGCTAAGTAAAGGATAACCAATCCTAGATACAAAGCTATCATATAAAACCCACAAACATTCAAAGGATTAACTAGTTAATTAAAAAATAATCTATCAACCTAGTTATCAATACATCACACAAGAATGTTCATGGCATAACTTTTAGGCAATAATGACCTAATCAAATAAGCTATGAAAAATAATCTCAATCAATAAATGAGATCAATTAGCTAGATGGCATATGAACATTAAAGCCTAGCTAACAAATAATAACCCAATCAACACATAATCTCAATCTTATATGTAGAAATTAATCTAAACACATATAAGTAAAATATGAGATAAAATTGATAAGTAGAAACACTAATTATGTAAGATAAAAGTGTTCAACAAATCATACCATGTGTGTTGAAGAAGACCCATGCATTGGCATATGCTAGATGAACCTAGATGATGCCTAGATGATGATTTGTGCATGTGGGAATGGGTTTAGAGAATTAAAGATGTGATCTTTAAGGATTTTTCTCTCAAGTCTCTCTAAATATCTCTCTAGGGTTCTTGGGATGCAAGACTTGTCTTCTGAACCAGAGATAAGGATGTATTTATAGAGACCAAAAACAGGGCAGGTGAAAAATACAATTTTGCCCTTGAAACGCACCGATCGGCGGTTTCAATCGACGGCCAGGCCGCCGAATTGAACAGCCGAATGGCTCCCGAGTGGAACAGGGGAACTTCGGCGACTTCGTTCGGCGGTTTGGAAACCGCCGATCCTAACCGCCGTTTTGGACCCGAGAGATATATTTTAATCAGGTCTCATTCGGCGGTTTCGAACGGCGGCCAGGCCGCCGAACGTAACCGCCGTTTCACCAAAAATGGTGAAACCAAGGAGAAGCCAAAGGCATCTCCACCGGCGATCATCGCGCAAAACAAAGCACATCAACGTGCACGCGCGGACGTTTCCGAACATCCTTAGGGAAACGAATTACACCACACTAAAAGCTAACATACATGAAGTGCAAGTGTGGGTATTGAATACATCCTAATGCCTATCATGTCATGGCATTTCATACAACAAGATGCAATCAATTAAATGAAAGAAGAGACATTGAATAAACAATAAAGCACAATGCACACAAAATATAAACACAACATTCAAGAATAAGAGTTATGCATGTTGTGTGTGTGTGCAACTATATCTCTTCAAGCCAAAGTAAGCACAAGATATACCTTTGGTGCTTGTCCTCTTGAGGTCTTGGAAAGGGTCTTTGATCTTCAACCTTAATCACCTAGACTACCCTTACAACCAAACCCTAACATGTGGTTTAACCACGAAATAAGCCAATCAACAAAAAGGGAATCCTTACAACCTCCCCCCCCCCCCCCCCCCCCCCCCCCTCCCCTCCCCTCCCCTCCCCTCTAGATTAATATTGAACACACCATAATTTGTTTCATAGACACACCATCTTCTATCACTCTTTGCACTAGGAGCATCAAAAGAGAGAAAGAAGTAAGTACTAAAGAAGGAGGCCCAAGGGTGATTTCCTTATCTATGTGTAACTAAACTCCTATTCTAGGGGATAGATGTGAGGAACATTTGGTTGTGGGTATTTGTTTAAGCTATTGTATTTGAATCTCTATTTATGTTCTATTCACTTTATACTTAGATTCTATTCATTATATGGTTTGCATTGTATATCACTAGTAGATCATAATCTTGTGTGGGATAAATTGTTGTGAAATCAATCTTGGATTGACACCTTTGATTGGTTAAGAACATAGTGAATATGATAGATTAGTGGAGGGTATATCAACCACGCTAAATCTAAACCTTGATTTGTAACCAACCAATCCCACTTTAACCCCCTTTCCTTAATCAGTTAGGCATTTCAGTGGGAAGATGTTTAGGGTTCATAGTGATGACCTAAACACACCCTAGAAAACAAATGGTTAACACATAAGAGATTGGTTCATTAAAGTGGCTTAGAAAGCATTACCCACACCCACTTGCAACTCCATCAATCCCCTAACATCTATCTTAATTATTTACATCCATCTCTCTTATCAAGATTGTTGAGTATTCTATTTGTCCTATCACTTTTTGTATGTTTATTTTACTTGCATTTTTTTGTGGTTTAACACCACACAACTATCCATTTACAATGATTTATTTTATTGCACTTTAGATTAGTCAATCAATCTAACATATTACTCCATCTCCGTGTGGAACGAATCTTTGCTTACCACTTGCTAAGAATTTACATCTTAAAGGATTTTTAAGTGGCTAAAACATGATTTCAATGATCACATAAATATTGTTTTTGAAGAGTATAAAACGACCTTATCACCTATGGAACGAATCCTAGCTTACCACTTTACTAATTTTATATCCTAAGTGGATTTCTAGTGGTGAAAATTGGTTTTCAAAACGAACACATAAAAACATTATTTTGTTGTGCACAAACGGCCACATCATCCCTCGCCTTTAGGCGGTTAACAATTAGTTTTAAGTTGCTTAGGTAATCAAGCCCAATTAAAGTAGACCCAACGTGGGTTCAATGTAGTTGCAAGTCTTGACCAAGTCTCCAATGACTAAGTCAAGTGTGTTGGATGATTGATCGAATTGGTTACATTTGAGTCTTCAAGATTCTCGAGATAGCCCGAAAATCTCGGTCTACAATATCAAGCTGAGATTAAGGGGATCAAACTACCCTTACTCCACTTCTCATCAGCTATAAAAGCCCTTTACCATTTCATTTGAAGAAGACACAACTCTCCACTTTCACTCATGTAAGAGCCATCATATAACTCTGCAATTCTTGCTGAAGTGTTGCACTATCAATATCAATCCCTTTGATAACAATCTATTTGACCAAAGTGCCTTGTTCACTTTAGGTCTAACCTAACACTTATCCATATCAATTCAAGCTAGCATTCTAGTCTCATCTTTCCACTGGACAGTCGGCACTCACCTTGTTGCTCATCATTCAACTTGCATTCCTTTCAACGAACTCTACATCAACAATCAACAACCAAGCTGCATTATTATCATCATTCTCACTTGACCTATGCTCGTTTGACCAACGACCACCATTACCTACCATTTGCCAAACCATCTCCACCTTAAGCTCATTCGCTCGCACGACATGTTGAATCTTATTCCACTCTATCTATTTCGTCAAGCGAACAATTTTATTATTGATATTACACTTAATTCAATTATTCACTTTACTTTATCTTTATCAAATGTCTATTGACTTGAGCATTAGAGAGTCCCCCATTGGGACCACCCCCCCTCGGTGGCTCAATGATTACCTCTATTTTCTTCTCTTTTTACAGGTTGTTAATGCCCATCGTCCTACAAATTCAATTGTAAATTTTTTGGGTCTACAATTTGGCGCCCATCGTTGGGCCCTAACAATCACCTTTCACAAAACTAACATTTTTAAAGGATTAAATGCCAAACAAAATGGCTCAAACATCCTCTCCAATTGATCTAGAGGCTCAACTACCAGTTATCAGATAAGAGTAGAGGCCAACTTACCCTCATACAACCATGACAAACCAATGCGAGCAATGGAAACAATCGCCATTCCAACAAATCTGTCGACCTCACTTGGGACACGGAGACAATAAAATCATCAAAGCAGTTTGAACCAAGATGACCAATCCACCCTTACATAGGGATAAGATATGCATCAAGCTACTTAAAGCACTTAAAACTTCCACCCTACGTCGAGCTACCATATCAATTAAATCCTACTAACATTAAGATTAGATTTTTCACTCTACGTCGAGCTACAATTTCCATAGATTTACTAAAGAGGCCAAGCCAAAATTATGATTGTATTCCACCACTTTACGTTAAGTGACAATTATAAATAGATAGAACTCACAAAAAGCCCCATGTCGAGATACATTTAATAAATTGATTATTGTTTTACAACGAGCCAAATTCATTAAAGTTGATAAAACTTGATGCATATCTTTTCTCTACGTCCAGCTACAACTTTAACTTATATGATTAGCCATTAAATCCATGTCAATCAACAAATACATTGTTCTATGGAGCAACAGCTTGATTGCTTTGTGAGTTACTATCTTTGCTCTACGTCGAGCTTTTAACTTATAAGGCTACATGACTTTTAAATTAAATATTCATTCTACACCTTTACACCAAGTGGCAATCTATTGAATTGATAAAATAGGAATTTTGTGCTTTGTTAACCTACAATAGTTTGGATCAAAAGATCACTTGTTGTCGAGCTACAATATTTGTAATTTATATCACACCGCTTTGCATTGAGCCACATTACATTTGACGGAGGGTAAATGTGTGCTTCCTTGACTGATTAGGAAATTTTAAGCCTTGAAGCCTGCTGTGTCATGCCATTTTATATTGGCATCGAATATTCATCCTTGTGTCTTGCTAGATTCATCTTTTTGAAATCGATGCAAATTTCTTTTGTTGTTCTTCTTTACAATGGAGACTTTCTTTCACAGTTATTCCATGTAACAGATTGGCCTAATGAATTTAGTGTCCAAGAGGTGCTCGATTTCTTCTTTCACCTTTGTTGCGATCTCAAGAGACATCACACACACCACCACCATCTCTCTCCCTCTCTCTCTCCTTTTTTCTCTCTCTCATAGTTAGGTTCAAGCCAAAACTAGAATCGACCCAGATCTAGGTTTGACATACAGCTGGAATTGAACTAGATTTGGGTTTGACCTAGAATCGAGTTTGACTTGATGTGAAGAGAGAGAGAGATGGAAATAAAGAGAAAGGAAAAAGAGAATGATGAAAGAGAGAACATATACTGGCTAGGAGGACATCGAGCACCGATCACCTCGATTGAGAGAAGATCGACACTTGTAGAGGTGGTAGGGGTTTAGTGTTTGAGTTGTGGCGACTAGGGTTTGGGTGTTAGATATGATGGTGGGGAAGATGATAAGATTAGGGTGTTTGAGTTTAGGTTAGGTTTTGTAAGGACCTCTATTTTGTGATTGACTTATTTCATGATAAACCACATTGGGGATGATTGTGTAATGGGTAGCTTAGGTCTTCTTGATACTTATCAAAGCAAGCTTCCAAGCATCTCCATGACTTCAAGATCAAGAGCTTCAAAAGGTATAACACTTGACTTTGATTCTTGAAGAGATTAGGTGCACACACTCACTTATATGCATTTGTGTTGTCATGCATTTGTTCCTTATTGCTTATGTGTGCATTCTTTTCACAATCACACTTGCACTTTATTTTTAGACTTAAGCGTGGTTTTGTGTGATGTAATTCATTTCCCAATGCTTGATCAGAAACGTCCGTGCTGCACGATGGTGTGCTTGTCTTAGTGCGATGAGTGACCATTTGAGAAGGTCTATTCTTCTCTTGGTTTTCTCTTTGATCACATGGTCTTATACCATGAGTTTTGAACATTTTGTTGTTGTCCATATTTGACCTTTGGTCACTCTTTTGACCATATCTCTTTCTATAGATATCGAAACCTTATTTTGTAAACTTGAGTAGAAAGTAGACTTCCATACCTTTCCAACAGTTTATCATACAAAAGGTTTGGATGTCGTTTGGTCTTGTTTTGATCCGTTTGGAAATTAGGTTGTTGTGCTGATTTGCCAGTGCACGAGTCCCTACCCGCGCAGTCACCAGCGAAGTCATTTTCAATGATTTTCCTAGTCCCGGTGCGCTGGTAATTACCCAGGTCCATACCAGCACAACGGACCCGCGCACTGCACTGATTTTTGCCTTATTTTCCAAAACGACGTATTTTCAATTAGGGCTTCTATATAACCATCTTTTTCTCATCTTCTTCACCAAGACCACGAAATTAAAACCCTAAAGAGATAGAAAGAGTGGTTCTAGAGAGAGAAAGCTTTAAGCTTCATTCTTTGACTCTCCAAACCCAGAACCCATTTTCTTCATGCATCATTGAACATCTTTAAAGCATGGGTCTTCTTGATTTCATGACTAGGTAAGTTAGAACTCCATTAAATATCATTTATTGTTCTTCTTACTCTAGATTAGGTATTTATTGCTTGATTAAATACCTTGACTTCTTTTATTGCATATATTTATGAGTCTTAATTACATGATTGGGTTTGTTTGTGATAGCTTCCATTATTAGGTCATATATGCCTAAATAGCTAATCCATAAATGTTCATGTATGTTTAATTGATGATTAGGTTGGCCTTGTACATCTAGTCAAGCTTATGAATGTTTATGTGAATGTATTTGACAATTAGGTTGCTAGAATTTTTCTACAACTAATTGAGACCTCATGTATGTGCATGTAGGCTTGTTTGATAATTAGGTTGTTAGATTTGCATCTTAACCTCTAATTAAGCATCTAGTGTTTAGTCTAGCACTTTTTGCATTTATGTATCATTTACATATTCACTTAGACTTTTAATTCTCTTCAATGAGTCAAAGTCTTATGGCTTCTAGGTGAAGTTGCACAAGTAAGTGAAGTCTTACAACCAAAGGGTTGGTTGGCAAGCATTGCCAAGTACCGCTATAAAAGGCCTACGGGTAAATTAGGAGATGCTCACGCCAAGAGTAGTGGATCGGGGGATATCACTAGGGATTGAACCAAGAGTGGTGAATGGTAGTGTTCATAGCCTGAGGTTGTCTAGCGTGAGAGTCCATGTATCACTTGAGGGTGTAACCGTCTTTTCATATAGTGGATTGTTGTGGCTCAAGTAGCTAGCGTGGCTAGTCCCGTGGTTTTTCCTTGTTGAAGGTTTCCATGTAAAAATCAAGTGTTCTTTACTTTTCACACTTTTACTTGATTTTTTGTTGTATATTTGCATTTGGTTATATTGTTAATATTGACTCATCGAAAAAGTTAGTAAGTAATCGATTAACAACCTATACCAACTAATCGAAAAAGTTGGTAAGTAATCGACTAATCAAGTGTTCTTTAATCAAATGCAAAAAGTTTGCATGTAGGCTTGTTTGATAATTAGGTTGTTAGATTTGCATCTTAACATCTAATTAAGCATCTAGTGTTTAGTCTAGCACTCTTTGCATTTGTGTATCATTTACATATTCACTTAGACTTTTAATTCTCTTCAATAAGTTAAAGTCTTGTAGCTTCTAGGTGAAATTGCACAAGTAAGTGAAGTCTTGCAACTAAAGGGTTGGTTGGCAAGCATTGACAAGTACCACTATAAAAGACCTACGAGTAGATAATGAGGTGCTTACCCCAAAAGTAGTGGATTGAGAGATATCACTAATGATTGAACCAAGAATGGTGAATGGTAGTATCCATAGCCTGAGGTTGTCTAGAGTGAGAGTCCGTGTATTGCTTGAGGGTATAACTGTCTTTTCATATTAGTGAATTGCTGTGGCTCAAGTGGCTAGCGTGGCTAGTCCCGTGATTTTTCCTTGTCGAAAGTTTCCATGTAAAAATCAAGTGTTCTTTACTTTCCACACTTTTACTTAATTTTTTTGTTGTATGTTTGCATTTAGTTATATTGCTAATATTGACTAATCGAAAAAGTTGGTTAGTAATCGATTAACAACCCCCCCGTGGTAATATTAGACACATTGTATTTAATTTCAGGTTTTTAATTTTTATTTTAATTTTTATTTATTTATTATTTTTTATTTATTTTAACGACAGTGGGAGAATATTGATAAAACGAAATTACAAGGGGGAGTTTAGCCAATTTTGTAACTAGAGGGGGAAAGTGTAGAATAGTGTAAACTATAGGGGAAAAATGATTATTTCCCAGAAAATAAAAAGCCTTGAATGGGCCCACATTCTAACTTATAGCTTATAGGCTTGATGGTTCGCAATTTCATTCAAGCCCACAAAGAACGTGTCAGGTCAAGAAGGGACCCACAAATTAATGATAAGTGTTTGAATTCACCTATTAATGAGGGGCTCAGTTGCAAATAATTTCTTTCCTTTTTTTGGCTTTAATCTTTAAAAGCAACGGTTCCATAATCTTTATTTTTATTTTCCTTTTAATTCACTAAAAAACACCAAAATCAACAAAACTGACAAACACTTCTCATGTAGATTTCTAGGGTTTAAATTAGTAGATGAATCAAAGCAAGAATGGCAGCGATCAGCAATGCAATAGCCGTTGTTCCTTGCTCGCCCTGTACTTGTCTCTGTCGAAGCAATCAATTTCAACTCGAGTGTGAAGCCAAGGTTTCTGGTCTCGGTTTCGGTCTCGACACAACTTTCTCGAAAGAGAGGGTTTCGAGTTCTTGTTGTTTTAGAAGGAGACGTGTTGTGTCTCCAAGAAGGAGATTGAGCTACGCGATTGACACTCGCATTGTCGAAAACGCCCAGACCACCACCTCCGCGACATCCACCATTGAAATCCACGTCACTTGTTACCAGGTTGACGCTTCTCTAATTCGGATTTCGATTATGTTTTTTTTTTTTTTTGTAAAAAATAATGAAATTACTGGTGATAGTTTTGTTTTGATGCTTGTTATTTTGTTTTCACTGTTTGAAATTGTATATGGAGTAATTAATTTAGTTTGGAATGGTCATATGGAGAATGTATAAGATGATTCCATTTTCCTTGTCGTAATTATCTTTAGTTGATGCATCTAATTGTGTCATTTGTAAAGGATTTTCGATCATGTATCCAAGGATGATAATTTAGTTTCAATAGTCAAAATTAATAGTTGAAATTTATATTTCCTCAAAAAAAAAAAAAAAAATTTATAGCATAAAACTATTATTTGGACCCTTAAGATATTTTGGTTAAGTAAGGCCCCGTTTGATTTTTTATCCGAAGACTGAACAGTGCTGAATGTTACTGAAGACTGAATGGTGACTGAAAACTGAAAACTGAAAAACATGTTTGTTTTTTTTCATTGAAAACTTAACATAAGTGATAAGTTGTTTGTTTTTTTAAGTTATAAATATCTGAAAATAAATACTTTTACATCTATGCCCTTCTAACTATTATTTATTATATATTTACATTTTAATATATTATGGACAACTCTAACATATATATTAATTCTAAAATAAATTTATTTAGTTATTAATAATATTTCAAATTTATATTATTGTATGGAATCTAATAATTACTAAGCTATTAGCTAGTGATATTATAAAACTGATAGGCTACTTCATGTGTATATTACGGTCAAAATGAAGTTCATTAATATATACATATATATTTGAAACAGCAGCTTTATTGAAAGGAAAAACAAAAACAACCCTACCACACCACAACAAAGAAGCAAAAATAGGGCAGCCACAAAAACACAAAACGCCCGGCCACAAGTTCATCAATATGTTCTTATTAGCAACCTACTTTGTGTGTATAATTTATTCTTTAATTGATTTGGAATAAACTTGGATAATTATATATTTTATAGATTCCATTTAAAAAAAAAAAAAACCATTATATAACAAGTGGTAAGTTTTGGAAATAGATTAAATTAGTGAGGATAGTTTTGGAAGTAAAACTTTGCATTAAATTTTATTGGATTTGTGTTAAGTGAAAAGTGAAAAAATTTTCACTTTTCAAAACAGGTGATTTTAGGGGTTCATGTGATTTTAACACTTAAAAAATTAAACAAAATGACTGAATGGAACACATTAAGTATCATTCAGTGTTAAGTGGAAAAATCAAACAGGGCCTAAGTCTAGTGGCTACTTAACTAAAATGCCCTGGAAGCTAACTCATCGTCCCAGGTGAGATTGTTGGAAGCCCTGTTGCCCCTATTAGTTCCACAAATTCACCTCCATTTTTCGATGTATTTACCAGGTTCCGTTCTAGTTTTATCATGTTGTGGTAGAAGTGTTTAGTTTGTCGTAGAGTAGTGTATCCAGACAAAGAATTACTTAAGCACCTTGTGCTCTGCTACCTTGTGTATAAATATATATTTTATGGTTTTATGACTTACTCTGCAATGTAACAACTTTGCAGCTAATTGGTGTTCCTGATCAAGCTGAGAAAGATGAGATTGTTAAGACAGTGATGGAGTTGAAAAGGGCTGATATTGAAGAAGGTTACACCATGGATGCTGTTGTAGCTCGCCAGGTAAAGACTTGAGATTGTAATTATGCTATAATTGGCATGGTTCTGAAGTGTCGTTTTTTGGTGGTATGGAGGACAGGCATGAATTAAGAGTAGTTTAGATTTTGATATTTGTCACCTTTTCTTTGCAGGGTCTGTTGATGGATGTAAGGGATAAGCTTCTATTTGAACCTGAATATGCTGGTAATGTGAGGGAAAAGATTCTGCCCAAAAGTTCCCTATGTATTCCATGGTCTTGGTTGCCTGGTGCTCTTTGCCTCCTTCAAGAGGTGCAACATTGAATGGATTTGCTATTTTTGTAAAGTTGGTCTGCTTAACGAAAATGTCTAGTATTTTATGTTCTGAGGCATAATATAATTTCAGGAAATTAATTGACTAACCAGATAGCTAGAAAATTGCTATTTTGTACTGAGTGCTAATTCATCTTTCAGATACCACATCATCCATCTCTTAGCACTTTCCTGGAATGTGGAATGATTTTTTTATTTTATTTTATTTTATTTTATTTTTATTATTTTTTTATTATTATTTATTTTTTGATATCTTAGAACATTTTACGATAAGAGTTTTTGGTTTTGGAAGATGGATATGACAGTCTGCATGTTTATCTGGTCCAGGTTGGCGAAGAGAAGCTTGTTTTGGATATTGGCCGGGCAGCTCTCCAGCATCCAGATTCTAAGCCTTACATTCATGATTTTCTTTTGTCTATGGCACTAGCTGAGGTAAGATGAACAAGCAAAGAGGTCAGAATCTGGTACCAGTTTTGTAGCAGTTTTGTTATGCTTCCTTTTCTTATCATAGGTGCTTTCTTGAAGTGTGCGATTGCAAAGATTGGTTTTGAGAAGAATAAGGTGTCCCAAGGTTTTGAAGCACTTGCACGTGCTCAGTGTCTTCTTAGGAGTAAGATATCTCTTGGGAAGATGCCGTTATTATCGCAGGTAATGCTCTTAATTTTGGGTGCTTTTGGACCTTCTTTCTTATTTGAAGATATTAATCTGTTTGCTTGGTTCAGTCTATGACCTTCATTTTCTGTCTGTTTGTTCTTATCAAATCTCCTTTTGCCAGAGCAATTGCTGTCATGTCAACCTTTTGTTTAATTGTCAATAGAAAATTTTATTAATTATCTTAAATCCAGTAAATAAGATGGTTAGTAGCATAAGATTTTGCTGTAAATGGTGCTACAAAATTGTAAAAAGGAGCCTTCTATAATTTGTGCAATAAATTGTAACTTGTTATCTATTATATTAATATGTATATTAATTTGTTTGTCCTGTTTTATAGATTGAAGAATCTTTGGAAGAACTTGCTCCTGCGTGCACATTGGAATTACTGGGCATGCCTCACTCACCTGAGAACACTGAACGAAGAAGAGGAGCAATTGCGGCTTTGCGTGAATTGCTGAGACAGGGCCTTGATGTTGAAAGCTCATGCCAAGTTCAAGATTGGCCATGCTTCTTGAGCCAAGCATTTAATAGGTTGATGGCTACAGAAATAGTTGATCTTCTTCCCTGGGACAGTTTAGCCATTACACGGAAGAATAAAAAATCCTTCGAGTCACAGAATCAAAGGGTTGTAATTGATTTTAACTGTTTCTACATTGTGTTGATAGCTCATGTTGCACTTGGGTTTTCAAGCAAGCAAACAGAGTTGGTAATTCCTTTGTGCAGATTTGCTACAGATTGTACTTGTTGTGTATTATGTGTTTGAGTGAGTTGCATGAGGACATTTTCTCATCTGTTTTATTTATGTCATTTGTATGTTATTATTATGTAGATAAACAAAGCAAAAACTATATGTGAGTGTTTGATAGCTTCTGAAGGCATTGATCTTAAATTTGAGGAGTCTTTTTGCTTGTTCCTCCTTGGACAGGTACACATTTCATTCTCTTCTCTTCCACCTTATCTTAATGTTGCTTCACTAAAAAAAAATTTCTTCTTTTTTCTTGGTATTTCTTTTCTGAACAAAAATGGGTATTTATGTGTTACTGTTGGTATCTAGGGTACTGAAGCAGAGGCTGTTGAAAAGCTTCAGCAGATCGAGTTAAATTCAAATCCTGCTGTGAGAAATGCAACTGCTGGAAAGGAAATAAGAGAAAGAAATAATGCAAATCTGTCACTGGTAATTGTTTCACTATCCATTGCATTCTGATCCATGCTGCACTGTTAGAACATCTATTTGAGGCTTCTTACATGGACACCTTAATTGTAACAAGGGGTTTTCTCAAGATATTTTTGTTGCTCTTCTTTTTCAGTGCACAGTTTGCTTTATCAGTTATACATTGACCATTAATATGGTAGCCACTTTAGAGGTCCTGTCCTCAAAACTCTCCTCTCCTTGACTGTTAAGCTTAGTAAGGCCATCTTTGTATAGAATGATTAGGTTGTGCTAGGTTGTGTTTACACTGGATATCAGTCATGATCATTGCCACTTCACGGTCTAACATTTTCACTACGGATTTCATGCATGTCTTCAAGATTGGTACTTGCTCATGTTAGACTGCTTTCTTAACTTGATCAGGAGATGTGGGTGAAGGATGCTGTGCTTGCTGTATTTCCAGATACACGAGATTGTTCTCCGTCTTTGGTGAGATTGATGTTTCAAAATATATAATAGCTCTAAATTTACTGGAAATGTTAACTAATGTATGCTTCTGCAGGTCAGTTTTTTTGGTGGTGATAAGAAAACTTCTGCAATAAAGAAAAGTTTAGGAGCTCCACAAATCACATCTAGCATAAGCAAAAGACCACTGTCCACTGCTTTTGCATCAGAGCGTGAGGATGCTCTTCCATATGTGAACTCTTCTAGACATCTTGGTTCCGCAGTTAAGCAGTTGGCTCCAACTGATCTGCAAAGTCCATTGGTATCAGGCAAGAGTAGCAGTGGAAGTGATGGTAGTACTAGTAGTGCACCGTCAATCCAATTAAAAAGGAGTCTTGGAGTACAAAATAGTAATGGTTGGGAAAGTTGGTTGGCAGGAAGAAATGTGATTGAAAGGATAACTTTTGTTGCTGTATTGGGGTGCATTATGTTCTTTACTGTTAAGCTCTCTGGCATGAAGTCAAGTAGGATGAGATATGCATCCAAATTGACTGCCAGTCGACAAAATGTCAAAACAAGTTCCCTTGCCTGGACAACAGATTCTTCTCCCAATGACAATGTAGGTCATTCTTTCATCAAACAAAGTGGTATTGCTAGCAGACTTAAGGAGCTTGTGGCAATGGTGAAGATGCAGTTCAAGAATCCTTCAGACGCTGGATATTCACACAGTTCTCGCCTTCCTGCTAGTCTATCAACCTCAATGACAGCTGTGAACAGGAGGCCAATGCCCTTTGAAGAAGCTGAAGCCCTTGTTAAGCAATGGCAAGCAATTAAAGCTGAAGCTTTGGGCCATCGTCATCAGGTTCAAAGCCTCTCTGAAGCCCTTGATGAGTCGATGCTTGTTCAGGTAAAAGGAGTAATGTGGTTTTCACATTGATGCATATTTGTCCCCATAACTTTTGTTATTTGTGTTTCCAGAAAACAGAAACATGATATGTTATCAGTCAGTCATATAGCTGGGAAGCTATATTGTAAAACCTGGTTTTTATTTAATAACTGAACTGCCCATCTGATAATCTTGAAATTTGAACCTTAAAATTCAATGCTAATTTATGTTATGATTGCGATCTATCAACTTGCTAATTTTCAAGTTTCACATTCAACCTTTGTGAGGTTCAAATAACTATGAACTGTTTGTAGTGGGAAAACTATCAGCAGATCTATATCACAAGTTCTATTTCTGAAATTGCAAAATGCTAACACTCAACTCCATTTTGCTGTTTTGATTGCATATGTGGTTAGTGGCAAGCTTTGGCTGATGCAGCAAAGACCAAGTCTTGTTATTGGAGATTTGTTTTGCTGCAATTGACCATCCTGCAAGCTGACATTTTGTCAGACAGGATTGCTGGAGAAATGGCAGAAATCGAGGCTCTCCTAGAGGAAGCAGCAGAACTTGTTGATGAATCTCAACTGAAGAACCCAAATTATTACAGGTAGGCAAAACTAGCATTCATGCATAAATGGTTGGAAAATCTGGATTTTGGCTCGGTTTCCAGCTGTCTTGTCAATAATTGTGTTGCAAAATTGATTACAATCTCCTGGTTAATTTATTAAAAGCTTCTTCTGAGAAATTTACTGCATGCAGATTGCAATATATTTAAGGTCTTGTATATTAAGAGAAGAGTTCAATAAATCTTATAATATCCCTGCATCATCTTCTATATCATAGTTATTATATTTTCATGTATTTTTTTTATAACTTTGTTTTTATCCACGACTTGCTTTGGTTTTCCATCCTGGGAGATTGTGCTCGGAACTACTCTTCTATCTTCGTCGACCGACCCTCCTCCTAAAATTCTCTCTCTTTTTTTTTTTCTCTATTGCAGTACCTATAAGATTCATTATGTTCTAAAGAGGCAAGATGATGGATCTTGGAGATTCTGCAAAGGTGATATCCAAACGCCATCATGATACAAGCACCACTTTAAAGCATCAAACTAGTCACGACACTGATATTCCGCTAACTTGATTCTTCGTCTTTAATTGTTCTTGGTGGGGGAGACTGGTTTGACAGTAGGTTTGGAAAGGAGGGCATTTTGATACATACATAACTTGGGCTGCTGGGCAGGGATTTGAAAATTTTGTATTGGTGGGTCAGTTTCTCTAACTAGTTAACTTTAGAAAGTGTTCATGACCACAATGAGAATCTGCTTCCATTTTTCTACTTCTTTCAAGTGCAAATTGAAATAGATTTAGTATATTTTTACTGTAAGGTATGTGTAAAAAAGTCAGACTTGGCTTTCTCAGATGAAGCTACTGCCTACAGAAGTAGAACTAGATGATAGTTTGTACAGTTATTTTTAAAATTTTCTTGTGCTAAGATGAAAATTTGTTAGTCGTTTTGGTTTTGTCATTTTTTGTTTCTGTTTGTGTCCAATTTTTGAATGAAAGGAAAGCTTCAACTAGAGGGGCATAATACATTATTTGTATATTTTTTTTTTGATACTTGTGGGTATAACAATTGGAACCTAAGACATTGCTAGGTTGAAGGAACACTATTTAGTATTTACCATCAAGTCGCATCGGATGGTGGTCTATCCGTATGTTTGTTCATAAAATATTAAAATTTTAATTCAAAATTACCTTGGTAGTTGGTAGATTTTAAATGGATGTATGCTTATAGATGGACGGATGTATCATTTTTATGATTATGGATGGATGCCCGGATGGATGTAGTTGCTTCTCCAATTGAAGCTTTTCAAATGTTGTTAGATAGCCCATATATTATGTAGTTGCTTGATGGCTTCTCCTATTGAAGCTTTTCAAATGTTGGACTCTTGACCTTTTTTTTTAAAAATTTTTTTTAAAGTTTTACAAGAACTATTATATTAGGACCGCAATTGAATTCCTTTTATCTCTAATATCATGTATTTTTGATAGTTAGGTATATATTTAATCAATCAATACTTTGTTTTATAAAGTTTATTATAATATTCTTTGATTCTTTGTTGTTCATTAGTTTGGATACATAGGTGGGCATCCAAACTATCAAACCGATCAATCCATCCAAACCAAACCAATTTAAGCGGGTTGGATTCGTATCATTAAATAAAATAAACTGAATGTGTTGTTTTTGAGCTACCCAATTGGTTTGGGTTGGTCTGTGGGTTGTGTTTTATCAAACCGCATAACCCAACCCAAACCATTACTCTTAAATATATATATATATATACAGATTTTCTATTATCAGTTCGAACTGACAATAAATATATCAGGATGAAGAATGTGGACCACTAGATTTACATACTTTGACTCAAAGTGTATGCACTTGTCAAAACTTCTCCATAATCTGTGGTCCATATTCTTCGTCCTGATATATTTATTGTCAGTTCGAACTGATAATAGAAAGTCTATATATATATATAATTATCGGACAAAACAAACAAAAACTAAAGTTAACCCAATGCAATAAGAAATGAACTTCGAAACTTCAAAGTGGTTCCTTGGACGGTGGTGGATATTATTAATATAGAAGTTTAAACGATTTGGTTTTATTTTATAAGTTTTAGGCGTTCTAATCTTGAGGTTTTTATTTTATTTTATTTTATTTTTTAACAATTCTTGTTTTGCACTTAAATTTAGTATTATAAATTAGTATTATTCTTTATCTTATTGATAATTGGTTTAACTACTTATATTGATAATTTGATATTATTAAATTTATTCAAATAAAAAATAATGTAATTATTTTCTTAAACCGTTAAACCAAACCGAACAAAACCGATTTTTGGTTTGGTTTGGTTTGGTTTTACCTTATAAATAGTTTGGTTTGGGTTGTAAAAAATTAAGCTGATTTTATATTGGTTTGGTTTGGGTATAGTCAAACCCAAACCAACCCATGCCCACCCCTTGGCATCAACTATATAATGTTTAGAAATTATATTTTGAAGTGAAGGAAAACCAACTTAAGATTTTTATTAAATGTTTTATTGTTAAATTCATGAGATGGTGATAATTTGAGTTTTAATTGTCACTCTAATTTGGGGAATTAATATATTATCTCAAAATTTTAAAATTAAACAGTGGTGAATTCCGATACCTTAGTATTCTTTACGTGATTGATTTTTATTCTATTTGCTATTACTTCTTAGTTTAATTTTAATTTTGAATGATCACTTTTTGTTAACCAGATTAGGATTAAATTTAAATTTAGATTCGATTAGTTTTTCATCATACTCGCGTGAGTAATTCTACGATAAGCATTAGTTATGCTACAATGGATCAGGATCTTCTCCTTGGTCCTTGTTTTTTCTTGGCATTTTTCAAGTGTAATTAAAACACCAAGTTGTATGAGAGAGAAAAAAGTGGTCAAGCTCTCATAAAGTGGTCAACTCTTGACCATGTATTTTTTATTTTGCTTAGGTATCATTAGATTAAGAAAAGTCAAGGAAAAACAAGATAAGGAGAGGATCATGATCCTTCTACAATAGAGTTGTGCGCGGCTAGTATTTTTAAAACTGTCTCTCATTTTAAAACTCTTACCACTAATGTGGAATGAGGAAAAATTGAGGAAAATAAAAGCGCTATTTTCACCTATTTTCTTGTGGTTGTTATATGCTTTAATGCTTGTATCTTTTTAATCCAAAAATAATATATCATTAATTAAATAAAATTATATTTCCTTTTCAATCTTCGAATCACTTGAGAAAACAAACAAGAATGTTTAACTAAGCCACTTAGATGAAAAAAAGAAAAAAGAAAAAAGCACAAACATGCCCTAATTTAGAGTTTGTTACTTCATTCAACAAAGTTCAAACAAATATATTTATTTGTTCTCTTTGTTTCGCAATGGATATTTTTTGTATTCACTTTAAATTTTCTAAAATTTTCAAATGTTTCGACAAGATAATATTAATTCGGTGGTAATATCTTCACACCTATTCCACAAGGTTGTTGATTGATTGGATTCTAGTCCTCCTGTTCCAAAACCCTGAATTTATTTGGAATCATGATCCTCTCATTATCTTGTTTTTCTTGATTTTTTATAATCTAATGATACCTAAGTAAAATAAAAAATACATTGCTGAGATTTGATCACTTTTTCTCTCTCATGCAACTTAATGTTTTAATTACATTTGGAAAAAAAAAAAACCCAAAGAAAAACATGGACCAAAGTGAGGAACCTGTTCCATTTATTTGAAACTTAAAATAATAATAATAATAATAATAATTCGAATTTTATGTAATGGACCACTTGAACCATCAAACCCCTAATTTTCGACCCGGAAAAGTAAACACTAACAGAAGAAAAAAAAAATAAGAGTCAGGTCACTGCCCTCTGCAAGAAGTCTTCACTGTAAAATATTCGATCGATCGAGAGAGAAAGAGAAAGAGAGAGAGAGATCGAATCAGATCAAGTCACTGATACCAAAATCTGATGGCTCGTCAAGCCGTAGCCAAGCTGATCGGCTCGATCGCCTCACGCAAGCCATCTTCTTCTTCTTCTTCGCTTCTCGGCTCGTCGTCGACAGCGGCGGCTTCTCAATCCCGGCATTATGCGGCGGCGGCGGCGGCTCAGCCGGCGGTCTTCGTCGACAAAAACACTCGCATCATCTGTCAGGGGATCACCGGAAAGAACGGCACCTTCCACACCGAACAAGCCATCGAATACGGCACCAAAATGGTACTCAAATGTGTTTTTTTTTTTCTTTTTCTTTTTGATATATGGAAAAAATGAATATATATTGAGTTTGAATACAATGTGAAATTCAATAAAGGTGGGTGGTGTGACGCCAAAGAAGGGAGGTACGGAGCACTTGGGGCTTCCTGTGTTCAACACAGTCGCTGAAGCTAAGGCCGAAGCGAAGGCCAACGCTTCTGTCATTTACGTTCCTCCGCCTTTTGCTGCCGCGGCTATTATGGAGGCCATGGAAGCTGAGTTGGATCTTGTTGTTTGCATTACCGAAGGAATTCCTCAGCATGATATGGTAAAAAACATGTTATTGTGATGTTTAATGGGAGTTTTTTTTGTGGAATTGTGTGTTTATTTTTTATTTTCTTTTTATAATTCGAATCAATTTTAGTTTTTAGGATTTGTGGGTTTTGATGTTGAGTGAGAGTATTTGTTGAATTTTTTTTTGGATTCGAATTGATGTGTAGTTTTTCTATTAGGTTTGTTAGAATTTTTGGGTTTTCATAGTTGGTGTGAAAACGTAGTTGGAGCTAATGTTAGTGGATATTTCAGGTGAAAGTGAAGGCTGCTCTAAACAGTCAATCTAAGACTCGGCTGATTGGACCCAACTGCCCTGGTATCATCAAGCCTGGAGAGTGTAAGATTGGGATTATGCCAGGGTACATTCACAAACCTGGCCGTGTTGGAATTGTTTCTCGGTCTGGAACCTTGACCTATGAAGCAGTAAGTCCTGGTTTTCCGTGTTGTAGGAGTGTATGTTGATGAGTCTGTAATTTTGTTTTGCTAACGTGAAGCAATGTAATTGTGTTGTTATACTTATAAAATAATGTGGTTTTGTTGGTTTAGTTTATAGTTGTATGACTTAGTGATATGATGATAATGACATGTGATATGATATATGCTACTGCAGTTAGTTTGTTTGTGTGTAGCTTGCACGATCATCTTAGTGCCTGTATCTGATCTGTGTCGCCTTCTACACCTCCGTGTGTCTCTGCATGGCTGCATATGTTCTTTTCAACTGGGAAATGGAATTACGGTTTACCAGTTTCTACACCATCCTGATTTTCATTTACTTTTTCTAGAAAGTTTGTGATACATTTTTTCAAGTAGGTATAATCTTTAGTGTCTAAGTTCTTTCTATAACAACAAAGCAAAACAGATAGTCTGTCTTTTAGTTTGCTGAGATATTATGCCTCTCTTTTGTCAGTTCTTTACTTCCTTTTTCTATGTACTTTCCTCTATTAGGAAATTTTAATTAAAAGTTTAATCTATTAGGTGGAGGCTCAATCATAATGTCACCATTTTAAATGTTTTTCTTTAACCAATGTTTACTTGTTAGTGCTTAGATCTTGATATAACATTAGTTCCTCAGGTGCTAATTTTGCTCGTATTTGTACTTATTTTTAACTAAACTGCATATAGACTTAAAACATATTCTTTTCAGTAGATTTGCATATTTTCAACACAATTAGAATTCAATTAAACTTCTAATTAAATATGGAGTTTGATGATTACACTATCGGTTGAATTGGTGACCTGTTGCCCCAATCCCTCAAGGGGGTTGATGTCTGGCCCAAGTATAATGATTTTATGTTTGATGTCTATAATTATGTGAGTGCTAAGTTAATAGTTGATATGATTGATTGTATTATCTACTCAGGTTTTTCAAACAACTGCTGTTGGCCTTGGACAATCCACATGTGTAGGTATAGGCGGGGATCCTTTTAATGGGACAAATTTTGTTGATTGCATTGAGAAGTTCCTAGTTGACCCCCAGACAGAAGGTAAATTGTTCTAACTTATTGCTTTTTTATTTATTTATTTTTTTTATTTTTTTTATGACAGTACATTCAGTTTATTGGAAAGAAAATATGGTAAAACTTGAAGCTATGAATGCTTGTGCATGATGCTCATGTGCATATATCTTTTATCATTATCAAGATGGTCTGCTGTTGAATGTTTTTTTGGCCCCTGGTGACGATCTCATGTTTAGATAAGATCTGGCACCTATCAGTTAATCAGTCTCATTCTTTCCTTTCTACTTGTGTCCGCCTAAGGTTGACTAACAAGGTGTAATTCTGAATGGAACTACCTGGGTCAAGCATAGCATTTCTACCGTTTGCCTCTCACATCTTCATATTTAAGTATGAATTTTTTGGCAGCTTTATCTCATTGTTGCAACTTACCTTGCTAGATCACATTGATTGCAAGTGAACAATCTGAATATAGAAGAACTCCCTTTCACATCTTTCTTTTGTTCTGTATGAACTTCCTTTCTTGTGTTGTTTTATTTTCCACTTTCATTTTGGAAATGTTATCTGTGAAAAATGCAATGAAAGACTCTGGTTGATTGGTGTGATAGGTAATGCTATGTTATAATTAAATATTATAATTACGATTGTATATGTGTTTCAGGTATTGTTCTAATAGGGGAGATAGGTGGGACTGCAGAAGAGGATGCTGCCGCCTTGATAAAGGTAATATATTCTTATTAATTTGATATGGTTGGTGTACAATCAAAGCAAATCTACATGGTTTGATTTTTAGTTCAATGCTTAGTATCTGAATATAATCAAATCAAATACTGTTGTCTATTTAATATCCAAATTGATATAAATTATTGTAATTAACATCGGGTTAAGGCATTTCTATATTGGCTCAGTTTTTCTGTCTCTTATGGCTCTGACTTCCTGAGTTAATATTGAAACACCTTGTGCCACTTGACTTTTATTCATTTTTTTGTTGTGAATAACCCTATTAGGGGTGTGCATTTTTGGTTTGGTTTGGGTTGAAGCTCAATGACAAGCCAAAACAATAGAGAATACTATAGATTCGAGCCATAGAATATCTCAATTCTGACACAAGGTACTTATTAGATTGAATAAGTACATTAGACCTAATAGAATTCATTTGCTGTATCCAAACTAATACCAATCCAACCCATTTCATGAATAAAATGTGACCAATTAACCAACCAACAAAACTACTTGTTACAAATAACATCTTGTTGTTGCATCGAAACATATAAATGTTGACTAATCTGGCTAACTTTGAACTTGGTAAAATGAAATGGTTGAATAATTGAAAAATGAGATTATTCAGGAATACACATTGAATTTCTGGTAGTAGATCCATAATCAAAAGAGTGTTATCGGTTTGGCTATACTTCAACCCAAACCAAACCAATGTGATTTGCTAAACCAATCCAAACCAAACCAAACCAAAAAAAGTCGGGTTGGTTTGGATAGATTTATCGGTTTAAGTTTGAATCCAAAACTTATTGTTTTGTATTACTATAAAAAATTATTTAAATATAAAAATTTAAACATGTGTTATTTAATTATTCTGAAACTTAATAAAAATATTATATGATTAACAAATTAACAATAACAGATATCATAACATAAAAATAAATCTTTTCAAAAATAAATAAATAACGGAAAATAAAATAGACAAAAAATAAAATAATATCAGGTCAATGTGTCCAAATAATCTAAAAAGTATTAGAAAAGAGAAGTAATTATATTTTATTTATTAAAAATAACTTATTTATGAGTTAATGAATTGTTGTGAAACAGACTAGGGTAACAAAATAAAGTAAACTAAAACAAGTAAATTTGACTTTTATTAGATATATGGGTTGGTTTGGGTCACATGAATTTTATTTTAAGCAACCCAAACCTAACCAATATTTGACTGGTTTGTCATTTAACAAACCAATCAATATTTTTTTTTATGTGTAACACTGTAACCAAACCAACCCATAAAGTTTGGGTTGGGTTAGACGGGTTGGTTCGGTTAGGCGGTTTTTTGTACACCCCTAAACCTTATAGTGCCCCTTTTCATCTCTCATAGAGAAACAGTATCAGAGTTACATTAATTTGCTTGTGTGATAACTGTAACTGCCTTAAAGATTTTTCCATTTCCCACCTTCGATACTCACAATTGTCTTGAAAAATGGATTGAGGCGCATCTCAATACATTTTTCACAAAATTAGTAGTGAGGTGTCGTACGCCTCATTGAGGCGTACACCTTAATTTGGATTCTTTTTTTATTGGATTTTCAGTAATGTAATGGCCAATTAAGGTTACTATTGAAGATCAGACATGAAAGTTTGCAGATTAATAAATAATTGACCTATATATCATGTTAGACATTTTCCGTTTGAGATATTTGAGAATGAACTTAAATAATCCAGTTTCCTCTAAGTTGTATATAATACATGGCACATCCGTATGATCAAATCAAGAACTGAGAGTTAGTTGGGCACAGCCTTGACCAAGCACAATACTTTCTTCTTTCTCAATTGTATATAACATTTCAAAGAAAAGGGAAACAATTATTTGATTGATTTTCAAGACCTTGAAAGATAGGAAGATGACATGGGCCTTACATAATCTCTCCTGATTACATAATCCATGACTAAGATATTTTATTATTCTGTGTATGAATGCTCACTCTAATTATTGACCAATCAAACAGGCGAGTGGAACTGAGAAGCCTATTGTTGCATTTATTGCTGGACTGACTGCTCCCCCTGGTCGTCGTATGGGCCATGCTGGAGGTATGATGTTTCAATAAAAATTTCATCTGAAATATTTTGCATGGCATTACCAGAAGCATGGTGCATATGATATCAATTGCTTATTTCTCATGGATGTCAGAACTTTGATGTGATTATTCATTTATAAACTTCATTCTTATATAAGAAAATCTATTTTTGGAAAAGTGAATTGTCAACTGTTTTGGTAGGTCACATTCTAATTTCGTAGGAACCCCCTCTCCATCATGTGATATATATATATATCCAGCCTTCATTTTTCTTATACGCTCTGGTTTTCTGTGTATGCAGCAATTGTGTCAGGTGGGAAGGGCACAGCACAAGACAAAATCAAGACCCTAAGAGAAGCTGGGGTGACAGTGGTAGAATCTCCTGCTAAAATCGGTGCCGCCATGCTTGATGTTTTCAAACAAAGGGGCCTGACAAGTTAGTTTGGAAAATAACAGATATCCATTTTAGCCTTCTCTATACTTGAAAATTTTCACAATGTCAAGAACATTGTGACGCTCGGCATTTTATTTGGAAATTGATTTTGATTGTGATAGAGTTCTTGCAATCCACCTAAAAGTGGATTGAATTATACATTTGATAATAATGTATTTCTCCATATGTTTCCCTCAATTCGGATTCTTTCACAATGCTGATGAGCAGTTAACTAAGAGAAGTTTTCAAAATTTCATAAGAGTGAATGCTTTTGTTGTTCCTTGCAGTTTTTATGGGGATAATTGATATCCATTAGATTTTTAATCCAATATTTCTAGTAGATGAGGTGTTTTTAGGTTGAAAATAAATAAATGAAAAAAATGATATACATTGTTCAAGTGTTTATTGATAATGTTTAACAGCAACATCCTATTTGTCGAGTTTGCTTCTGTTGATCACATTGCCTGAAGACAGTTGAAAGCATGAGTCACCAGACAAGCACATGGAGATCAACTCTCATCTCGCCTATTCTCATTTCAGCACTCAAATTAAATTAATGAATTATAGCCAATTAGACTACTTTCTTAGAAACAAAGAGCACAATAGGAATTATAATGACCAACATATAACTTAATTTATAATTTGTGATTACACTTTTTATTAAAAATTGTTGAAAATAAAGTTATATATGGTCTGTGTATATTGAACGCTATCTTTTATTTCTGATTAGGAAATGTGCCTTAAGATACAATAAAAGCACACCTATTTTATATATATATATATATATATATATATATGATTTTGGAATAGATGTTTGAGGATTAAGTATCACAAGTCTCAATATTGTGATTGATTCAGATTTATTGATTTTGGAATGGATGTTTGAAGATTTATGTCTAATAATTTCGATGTGTTAGAAAAATAAAAGGGTCAGTGATTTCTAAAGCCACTAATTTGGTGAGACAGAAAATGGCCATTAATTTTTTTAAATGACTCAAATTAACCATTTTATAGAAAGAAAGTATCAATTGTTGCCACTTTGGCTATAAATTGTTTGAAGTCCGTTTGCTTATGTCATAATCCGTTAGAAGTCCGTTTGCTTATGTCATAACTTACTTATATGATTTTTAATTCAAAAATACTTCTTTTATTTTCTTTATGTTTCTTCAACAAAGCCACACGATCTCTTGTTTCATCTGTTATTCTTGTATTTCTCTCTCTCTCTTTTTGATATCTTAAAGTTTTTTTTTTTTTTTTTTTTCTGTTCTCTTTAACTCCATTATTTTTTTTCTCTTTTCTATTTCACGGCTGCAATTGTTTTATGGCTAGCACCTAGATATGTTGATTATTATAATGAACTTACTGTACTTTGACAACTTTTTAGTGAATTATAAGAAAATAGTTTGTTGTAATCCATGATTTATATGAGTGCTTTGTGTGAGCCTTATCAAGTAAGTGTAAACGATATCTCCATTCAAATGTTTTTTAGAACATCATGATCTTGTATGTTGATTGCTTTAGTTCTACACATAGTGTAGCCCCAATTTCATATCGTTTTGTGTTCGTTTCTCGAGTAAAAGCCGGGGTTTTAACGCTTTAAATGAGTTGTGCAGGGGCAAAATGTTATGTTAGCCATTCGCTGGAAAAGGAGCTAAAAAGAAGCAAAGAGCAGAACTTCCTGCTTTCAGGCGACCCCAAGGTGACCTTAGGCAGCTTGCCTCGAGGTCGCTCTGCTCTCAGGCCAGGACCAGCTTGTCTCCAATCCAGGCGACCCCAAGGCGAGCTCAAGCAAATCGCCCCAAGCTCGCCTCGAGCAGCTCGCCTCAAGCAACTCGCCCCAAGCCCGCTAAGCTCTCGGGATTTTTCAGCACACGTCAAAGCGAGTCCAAGCAAAATCGCCCCAAGCTCGCTAAGCTCTTGGGTCCAGAAGTGCTCACCATCTTGGCGACCCCAGGGCGAGCTCACCAAGCTCGCCCCGAGCTCGCCCTTCGCCCAGAAAATTATTTTCTGCCTGGAATTTACTCTCTTGCCCTTGCCCTAATTAGCTCCCCTATATATTCTGCAGTGTTTTCTCTGAAACCTCACCAACTCTCTCTCCTAAATTGAACAAAGAGCACATTTTTATCCCTTTCCTTACATCACCACCTCCATCCTTTGAAATCCACAAAGATCCCTCCTTTCTCAACATCAAAAACACACTCATCACTCCACCTTACCATCCCATCCATCTATTCATCTTTTGGGCGGATTAGAGTTGAAGGAGCTTGGAAGAGGAAAGAGCAAAGCCAAAGAAGGAGCCTTTCCAAACAGTTTCTTCTATCTCTTTCTCTTTTTCATGTTCTTTTCATTAGCCATGTATTTATTTGAAATTATCTTTTGTATTGCTACTCTTTGTGATATGAGCTAAACATTTAGTGCTAGGATTTGATGAAACCCCACCCAATGACTATATATTTATATTGATTCTTATCTACTCATTTATGTGCAACTTGTAGTTTGTATGGATGTTTTGGTATGCGTAATTGTTTATATTGATAGAGTGATCTCTTATTAATTGTTCTTTAGTGGTTTGTTATGTACCGACTGGAGACGCACGCCATGTGCTCGACAAAATGTCCTCTATGCATGTCTAGAAAAGCATACCCACTTAAGCTAGTGTATAGGATTTATAAGTGTGCCAACAAACTTAATGAACCCATTCATATATTCCGAGTAATTGAAAGATAAGCTTGGGTATGATTTTGGGTGTAATCTACTCTACTTGACCAAGATTGTAGGTTAATATTAGGGTGCATGAATCTATAAATTGCATGAGCATGTTATGGGTGAAGAATTGAGTCTAAAACGAAAGTCAACATGGGGTGGGGTGTAGTTAAGTCCTAGCATTTTTCTCTATGTTATCACATTTGTGTTTATTTTCGCATTGCCTCATTTTGCTCTAGTATAAATCAATTAAGTTGCTTTAGTTTATGTTGTTTAATTTAAATCTCCTCATTTATGACTGTTTGAATAGTAATCAAGCTAATCAATTTCGGTAATCGGTTACTCGATCCCTGCGGAACGAACTTCACTTTATCATTACACTACTCTCCGACCTCGTTCTATTGCGAGAGTCACAAAAGAGACTAGCCAATTTTTGGCGCCGCTGTCGGGGATTGAGCGGATGATTGATATCGATACTAGTTAGTTTATTGCTAATTTGAACCTTTTAATTTAGTTTGTGTGTTTCTCTTGATAGGTACCATTTCTCTTGCATGCACCCACGAACAAGGAGCCAAAATCTCTGCTTCTTAAACTTTAATCCAGAGATTGAAAGGATAGCTCGAAGAAATAGACGTGACGCTCGGAGAAGAGCAGAGATGGGTGATCAGAATGCACAGTTGGGGCACATGGGAGTGCCAAATGTGGCAAATCAAAATCAAGGGGAATTGCCTCCTCAAGCCAATCCAGTGCAAGTAGGGTTGCCTCATGTTAGAGATGAGCGTACTTTACGGGATTATACAATGCCTAGAGTCGAGCTGCACTAGTCATCCATTCGCCAACTGACAATTGCAGCAAATTCCTTTGAGATTAGGCCGTCCATTATTCAGATGATTGGCACTACTTGCATATTCAATGGCTTAGTGAATGATGATCCGAATCTACACCTTCAGAAATTCAACGAGATTTGTGAGACCTTCAAGTACAACGGGATTCCCGATGACTTTATCAAGTTGAAGTTGTTCCCATTCTCTTTGGGAAACGACGCAAGGATATGGTTGAATGCCTAACCACCAAACTCGATCACTACCTTTGATCAGTTGGCCCAAGCCTTTTTGAATAGATATTTTCCACCAGGGAAGGCCGCTCGTCTTAGGAATGAGATCCTCTCATTTCAATAATTTGAGAATGAGAGCATATATGAAGCTTGAGAGAGGTTTAAGGAGCTTCAAAGGAGATGTCCACACAATGGCCTTGCAAAATGGCAAACTTTGCAAGCTTTCTACCAAGGGCTCACGGTGTCAACAAGGAATTTAGTAAATGCGGCTGCTGGAGGTTCGTTAATGAGCAAATCAATGGATGCAGCCAGTGACCTTCTAGAGGAGATGGCACTTAACAATAGCCAGTAGGGAGGCCAAAGGCAAATACCTAAGAAGACTCCTGGTGTGTTAGAAGTGAATGAGAGGACAAGTGTTCAAGCTCAATTAGCAAGTCAAAATCATCAAATAGTGGCCCTTCAAAACCAACTAGCCAAGATGAGTGCGGGGCCTAGTAATGTGCAAGTAGCCCAATGTGAGTGGTGCTTAGGGCCGCACTCTAGCATGGATTGTCAAGTTGGAAACCCGTTTGCTTCAAGCTCACAAGAACAAGTTTCCTTTGTAAATTACAACCGAAATTTCCAAAACCAACCCCAACAACACCATGCCACCCAAAATCCCCAAAACATCCCTTACCAAAACACATATAACCCACCATGGAGAAACAACCAAAACTTGTCATAGAAGGACAACCAACCCCAACCCCAACAAAACCTCAACCAAAGACAACCCCCCGGATTCCCACAACCTCACCAACAAAACTACCCTAACCAAGCCCCAAATAACCAATTAGAAAGAAAGTCTAACCTAGAGGAAATGTTCTCTAGATACATGGGCAAGCTTGACACCAGAATGGAGACCCAAGACTTAGCCTTGAGAAAACTTGATACAAAAATTGACTAACTTGCTCAACACTCACAATCCTCAATCCAAAACTTGGAAACGCAAGTCGGTCAACTAGCTAGGGGTCAACAAGGAAGACAACAAGGGTCTCTACCAAGCGACACAGTGGTTAATCCTAAGGAACAATGCAAGGCCATTGCCTTGAGAAGTGGTAGAGAGGTGGAATTGCTGGATAACTTTGGAAAAGGGAAATGAGTTGTTGTTGAAAATGAGAGCGGATGTGAAGAAGAGGTTGATGTAGAGAAGAAGGGCTCTAGTCATGATGAAGTGCCTACCACACCAAATGATCCTCCTCCACAACCCTAAGTAAAAGCCTATGTTCCTCCCATCCCATATCCGCAAAGATTGAAGAAGCAAAAGGATGCTCACAACTTCAGTAAGTTTTTGGAGGTGTTCAAGAAACTTCACATCAATATCCCTTTTGCCGAAGCACTTGCCCAAATGCCCACCTATGTGAGGTTCCTTAAGGAATTGCTCTCCAACAAAAGGAAGTTAGAGGAATTTGAGACGGTGGCTCTCACAGAAGAATGTAGTGCAATCTTACAAAATAAACTTCCGCCAAAGCTAAAAGATCCCGGGAAATTCACAATTCCATGCACCATTGGCCAAACGATATTTGGAAGGGCATTGATCGACTCCGGGGCAAGCATAAATTTGATGCCATACTCAGTTTATCAGAAGTTGGGAGTGGGGGAAGTGAAGCTTACTCATGTCACCCTACAACTAGCCGATAGGTCAATCAAATACCCAATGGGAGTCATGGAAGATGTTTTGGTCAAGGTTGAGAACTTGTACTTCCCAGTGGATTTTGTGATACTTGAGATGGAGGAGGATGTGGAAATACCCTTGCTCCTAGGTAGACCTTTCTTAAAGACGGCCGGGGCATTGATAGATGTGAAGGAGGACAAGATGACATTGAGGGTGGGAGATGAACACGTGGTATTCAACATGAAAAAGGCAACCAAGAGACCGATGGAAGTAGATAGGTGCTTGAAGATTGACTTGGTGGAACCTTTAGTTGAAGAGTTTGTTAGGAAAAGAACTCCCAAGGAACCTTTAGAGGCTTGTTTAGTTTGGGGTGCCACTGAAAAAGATGAAGATGAGGAAGTTGCAGAATATGCCCTCCATTTGAGTTCCCAACCATTGAAGAAGTTTAGGGAAAGGAGGAGATACGAGGAGTTAGGAGAGGGAAAGCCTAGACTACCCCTTTCCATTGAAAAACCTCCAAAGCTTGAGTTGAAGCAACTTCCGGAGCACTTGAGATATGCTTTCCTTGGTGAGTCACTATCACTACCGGTGATAATTTCGGCCTCTTTGTCAAAGATTGAAGAAGAAAAGTTGTTGAGGGTCCTAAGAAGCCACAAGAAAGCCATTGGTTGGTCTATCTCCGATATTAAGGGTTTGAGCCCTTCAATTTGCATGCACAAGATCTTGATGGAGGAGGAGGTCAAACCAACAGTGGAGCACCAAAGAAGATTGAATCCTAACATGCAAGAGGTGGTTAGAGCTGAGGTCCTAAAGCTTCCAGATGCGGGTATCATATACCCAATTTCAGACAGTCTATGGGTTAGTCCAGTACAGGTGGTGCCTAAGAAAGGAGGAATCACAGTGGTACCTAATGAGCATAACGAACTAACTCCAACACGGACCGTCACAGGGTGGAGAGTTTGCATTGATTACAGAAAACTCAACACGGCCACACGGAAAGATCATTTCCCTTTACCCTTCATAGACCAAATGCTAGAAAGGCTAGCGGGGCACGAGTACTATTACTTCCTAGATGGATATTCTGGTTACAACCAAATCCCCATAGTCCCCGAAGATCAAGAGAAGACAACGTTCACATGCCCTTATGGAACGTTTGCCTACCGAAGAATGCCCTTTGGACTTTGTAACGCTTCGGCAACATTCCAAAGATGTATGATGGCCATCTTTTCTGACATGGTGGATAGGTACATTGAGATCTTCATGGATGATTTCTCCGTTTTTGGGTCATCATTTGATGGTTGCTTAGAGAACCTAGGGAAGGTTCTTGAAAGATGTGAAGAGACCAACTTCATTCTCAACTGGGAGAAGTTCCACTTCATGGTGAATGAAGGGATTGTGTTGGGACATAGAATCTCCTCCGAAGGTATTGAAGTGGACAAAGCAAAAATTGAGGTGATAGAGAAGTTGCCACCACCAACCTCAGTGAAGGGAATTCGAAGCTTTTTAGGACATGCTGGGTTCTATAGAAGATTCATCAAGGACTTTTCGAAGATTGCCAAGCCGTTGTGCTCCCTTTTGATGAAGGATGTGCCATTTATGTTTGACGAAGCTTGTTTAGAGGCTTTTGAACTTTTGAAGAAGGACCTTGTTTCGGCTCCAATAATGAGAGCCCCGGAATGGGATATCCCATTAGAGTTGATGTGTGATGCTAGTGACTATGCGGTGGGCGCCGTATTGGGTCAAAGAAAAGATAAGCGTCAACATGTCATCTACTATGCAAGTCACACACTAAATGAGGCACAAGTCAACTACGCAACAACGGAAAAAGAATTGTTGGCTATCGTGTTCCCTTTTGACAAGTTTAGGTCATACTTGGTGGGATCCAAGGTAGTTGTCTACACGGACCATGCCGCAATTAAGTACCTCTTAGCAAATAAGGATGCAAAGCCAAGGCTAATAAGATGGGTACTTCTCCTCCAAGAGTTTGACCTTGAGATTAGAGACAAGAAGGGAACCGAGAACGTGGTTGCGGACCACCTTTCAAGGCTTGAGAGGAAAGATAGTGGAAAGGATGATGAGCCTATCAAAGAAGAGTTCCTCGATGAGCAA
Source organism: Acer yangbiense (assembly GCA_008009225.1). Lineage (NCBI taxonomy): Eukaryota > Viridiplantae > Streptophyta > Magnoliopsida > Sapindales > Sapindaceae > Acer > Acer yangbiense. The sequence goes on along the minus strand of CM017771.1, from coordinate 41,363,705 downwards.
CTTTTTGAGTTGCAAAGCCTACTAATTCCATGGTTTACGGATGTGGTAAACTACCTAGCTAGTGATATAATGCCCCCGGAGTTGAATGTGCACCAAAAGAGAAAATTCTTTACGGATTTGAAATTCTACTTTTGGGATGAGCCTCTCTTGTTTAGGCTTTGTGGAGACGGGGTAATTCGGAGGTGTGTTCCCGAAGAGAAGATGCTAGAAATTTTGGGGCATTGCCACTCCAAGGAGTGTGGAGGTCACTTTGGTGCATCACGAACGGCTAGGAAAGTCCTCCAATCGGGCTTTTGGTGGACATCTTTATTCAAGGACGCAAGGAGCTTTGTGGAGGCGTGTGACCGGTGCCAAAGAACCGGCAACATATCTAAGAGAGATGAGATGCCGATGAACTTCATGCTAGAGGTAGAACTTTTTGATGTTTGGGGCATAGACTTCATGGGACCATTCCCAATGTCTTTTGGAAAAATATATATTCTAGTTGCCGTAGACTATGTGAGTAAATGGATAGAAGCAATAGCCACTCCTACATGTGAAGGAAAAGAGGTGACAAAGTTCCTAAAAGGAAACATCTTTACCCGTTTTGGCACTCCAAGAGCAATAGTGAGTGATGGAGGCTCTCACTTTTGCAACAAAAGGTTTGACGCCCTATTGAAGAAATATGGAGTAAAGCACAAGGTCACCACCCCATACCATCCACAAGCCAATGGTCAAGCCAAAGTCTCTAATAGAGAAATTAAGAGTATCTTGGAGAAAACCGTGGGAATTAGGAGGAAGGATTGGGCCAAGAAGTTGGAATATGCCTTGTGGACATATCGAACGGCCTATAAAACTCCCATTGGTATGTCCCCTTTCCGGTTAGTATATGGGAAAACTTGTCACTTACCATTCGAGCTTGAGCACAAGGCATGGTGGGCAATTAAGCTCCTCAACATGAACATGCAAGAGGCCGATGAAAAGAGGTGCCTCCAATTGAGTGAGCTAGAGGAGCTACGGCTTGAATCGTTTGAGAATTCGAGAATCTTCAAGGAAAAGACCAAAAGGTGGCATGACAAGAAGCTAGAAGTCAAGGAGCTACAAGTGGGTCAAAAAGTGCTTCTTTTCAACTCAAGGTTGAAGCTTTTCCCGGGCAAGCTAAAGAGCCGAAGGATGGGGCCTTACACCATCACGGAAATTTTTCCTCACGGGGCAGTAGAGATCGAGAATGAGAAGAGGCAAAGATTCAAGGTGAATGGACAACGGTTAAAAGTTTTTTGGGAACTTGAAGATCCGAAGCCCAAGGAAGTGATACACCTCCACGAACCACCATGAGCAAGAAATCTAAGGGAGATACCATCTTGTGTAAATATTAGTTTTAATTTTTCTTTTAAACTTTCTTAGTTTAGTTTTAATTACCTTCGTTTTCTTTCTTTTTATTTTATTTTATTTTAATTTTTTTAATTTTTGCAACCGCATCATCTTACTTGAGCTCAATTTGATAGATTAGGCGTGTTTGATGTGGTGTGCTAGTTGTTCATGATTCTTTTGTAGGATACTTCTATTTTTTTTTCAGCTGATCAGATCTACCAGGGTGTCCAAAACCGAGACGATAGCGACCTCAGGGCGAGCCTACCAAGCTCGCCCCAAGGTCGCCCATTAGGTACTTGCACTGTCCAGACCTGAGAGGTTAGCGAGCCCAGGGTGAGCTCGAGAAGATCGCCCCAAGCTCGCCTGATGCAGCGAAGGAGGAAGGCCAACCCGAGAGGTTAGCGAGCCCAGGGCGGCCCCAAGAAGCTCGCCCCAAGCTCGCCTGTTCACTTAAACAGACAGGTGAAACGCTGACATTTCAAGGCAAGGGCGAGCCCAAGGCGATCTCAATAAGCTCGCCTGCAAGCGAAAAAAGGGATTTAAACCCTAAGTCGTGACAGATTCACCAATTCACCAAATTCCTCCCCAAAATGCTCTCTCAACTGCTGCAGCACGCTTTGGACTCTCTCTAAGGTAATTTAGCCCTAACCTTCTCCATTTTTGTTAGAAAGAAGCATCTAGATCATTTCTTCTACCTACATTCTATTTTGCTTCAATTGAGAAGGGTTTGTTTGAAGATTTGGGGGTTTATTTTGAAGTGTGAAGTTTGAAGTGTTTATATTGAAGAATTATTGAGTGGATTTTCATTTTATTGCCTTTAGAAGTGTGGTTTGGTAGTTTTGATTAGTTTAGATTTAAGTGTGGTGTGATTTCTCTGTGATTGGAGTAGTTTGAAGTGAATATGGCCAGTGGAAAGAAAACCAAGCGTTTTATAAGGAGAGGAGAGTCCTCAAACCCACCCGTCCTTCCCCCTCCCTCAGGAAAAGGGAAAGGGGATATAGTCTCACTACCCCCAGACCCAGACAACCCGAAAAAGTGGGCTTTATTTGGTAACAAGAGGGTATGGCCGGAGAGAGGTATAGATTTGACAGTTTTCGGCTCTACTTTCGTGCCACAGGCAATCAATACATTGGGTTGGGTGGGTTTTGTAAGAACCCTAAATATGGCAGTGCTTGATTTGGTGCAAGAGTTTTATTATGCCATGGTACCCCACCATTTCTCTCAGGGCATTCCAGTGGTAGTCAGGGGGTGAGAGGTCCAAATTACAGCCACCAGGATTAACGAATGGTTTGGGGCTCCCCAGAATCTTGGTGATTATGTCGACGGCCTTCCAGACCATCAGTTCTTTGAGCTTTACAACAGTTATCTGGCAGCCGATTTGAGGATAGACGGAAGCCCACTTTGGAATGAATACCGTAGTCTTCTGCTACTCAATGAGCTCAAGCTTGATGCGGCCTTTTGGAACATGTTCTTTGATTATTCTTTGGCACCCAAGGCCCATCGCACTGATCTGGGGTATGACACTGCTCGCTTCTTGTTCTGTGTAAGAAACAGGCTGCAGATGGACATTGGCCAAATCATTATGCAGCACATTCATAAGGGTGGGAAGTCAAAAGGGCCACTCCCTTTCCCCTGCCTTATCACTCATTTCTGTGAGGAGGCGGGCATCGAGTGGGACAGAGCAGGTGATAACATGATCACTCTGACATCCGACATAGGGAAGAAGACCTACAATGAGCTTGCAAGGCGCAGAGGGGTCAGGCCACTTGGGGCCCATGAGTTAGATGACGATGACTTGGGCCTGAATGAAGAGGACCTCCTGGGCCTGAATGAATTGGATAACCCAGATGACGCAGATTTTAGTGCCCAAAACCAAAGGCGTGGTCCAGATACAGGTACAGGTACAAGTGCAGGTACAGGTACTCAGGAACCGTCCATGGCTCAGATGATACAGAGGATGAATGAGCAGCTAGAGCTCAACACCCAGTGCCTTCGGACAATGAATCAACAGATGACCTCCAACCACAATACCTATATGAGTGAGTACGCCGGCATAAATGAGCGGTTGGATGCTTTCCAGAGGGGTTTAGTCAGCAGAGGAGTCGAGATACCATTTATGTACCGAAGGGAGGGTAGACGTCCTTTCAGGGGAGCAGAGAGCAGCTCCCAGCACCCACCTCAGGACCCTAGCTTTCCACCTCAGGGCCCATAGTTGTATCACCTACACTTGTTTTATTTTCTGTTATTTATGCTCCTGTTAGACTTCTTAGAACTTATTAACTATTACTATTTACTTTCCTTCTATTTTATTTAGCTTGATGGATTATATTTTATTTTATTTCAGTTCAGCTTTCTTTAATTTAATTTAATTCAATTGCTTAGTTTAAGTGTGTGGCGTTGTATTGTGCCTAGTTTTTAGGTTTGCAGCGTGCTTTTTAGGTTGCGTTTGGCCTCTCTCCCGCTTCTAAGCTTATATTGTCCAATCCGCTTTTGTACAAACATTGGGGACAATGTTTCGTTTACGTTTGGGGGTGCGGCCATTCTATGACCATTTTTGCAAGATTGTTTTGCTTGTGCTTATTTTGTGTGAATTTTTAAATTTTTTTGCATGATTGTGTGTGTGTAGAGTCTTGTTCTGTCCGTTCTCTTGCTTTGAGCCAAATTTTGGAGCATTAGCTTGCTTTAATGAGATGCTTTTAGGTTGCGCCTTTTGAGGTAATTTTTTGCATGTGTTGATTCCCTGAGTCTAGGCAAAGGTTGTGCTAGTTAAAGCTACACCACATTGCTTGCACGCACCCTACCAGACTCGAAAGTGTCTAAGTAATTGGGTATCGCGCTTAAGACGTCTAGATCATTAGTGGAGACTACCCGTGTGAGGCCAGAGCCTAAATAGCGTCCTTATGAGTGTGATTTATTTCATTGTTTCATCTTAAACACTCTTCTTGTAGATAAATAAGCATAAAAATAAAAAGGACCTTACTCCATACTTTGGGCTTTAAAGAACGCCATTTTAAGAGCATCACCGTGCTTTTGCCTTTGTTTGCTTGCTTGACTCGTACCTATAGAGATGACGTAGGCAATGTGTGTTAAGTCACTATAAATGTCTCAAACACGTCCCATGCCTTGTGTGTGTGCTTAAATGTCCTATCTATGTTGACCTACACACTAAACCCTATCACTATATCCTCCCATATCATACATATCACCGCATCTTACATAAACACTAGACCATCCCATTTGCTACGATTATGGCTTGTTATCATATCACAATGAAATTCAAGAGAAATCAAAAGTGTAAAATAGCGTGTACTTAGGCTAAATGTGTAAGTTGTGCAAAGACTAAGGCTTGATTTGTAAAAAAAAAAAAAAAAAAAATTTAATTTTTTTTTGCAAAAGCCTTCTAAGCTCTCAAGTGTAAATGTTGCTAAAATATAAAGCAACTTAAAGATGAACACAAGTTGATTAATTGAAGAATCCATGCCTAGACGCTTGTTTTGGTGAAGAGTGTGCCTAATAGAAAGCTTAAGCATAATCGGTAGATAGCCCATAATCCCATACCCACCTAACCTCTCCACCACCATCTCACCATAGCATCACTTGAACTTTAAAGAAGTCCTAATTGATCTTTAGGAGGAGTTTTAGCTTGTTGATGAAGGCATCAAATGGTGTTTGCTCTTGTTCTTAATGTTCAAATCCATTCTTGTGGTCCATTTGCATTTAAACATGATCGGTTTTTTAAAATGTGTCATATGCATGTAATTTGAGAATTCTTGTGCTTAATTTCTAGCCGCATTTGTTTGTTGAGTGAGCCTAGGTTCTGAGTGGTAAAATGAGAGAGATCTGGAAAGGTATAGAGTCGAGGCGAAATGCTATCATGAGACTCTTGTGTTCGATGCTTTTTGAAGCTTTGTTCACTAAGAAGTATGGAATTGTAATCTCTCTTGTTGTAGCACCTTAGCTTGCACTTCCCAAGTTTTTTCTTAGGGGTCTTTGCATGCATGTGTCTCAATTCGGTTCACCATTATTGCATCTCTGTCTATTATTGGCTCAGCAGGAAAGACGTTTGTGGGTGTCGTACTGTAAACCTTCACGAGACTTCACTCGTCCTACTAGGGATCGCCTAGGGGTTTAAAAGACTTATTCGGAAGTTTTAATTCTTGTTGTTTTTGCTTTCCTTAGCTGTCTATTTTCTTTTTGTTTTGGTTTTGCTCGAGGACGACCAAAAGATAGGTTTGGGGGTGTTGATTGCTTTAGTTCTACACATAGTGTAGCCCCAATTTCATATCGTTTTGTGTTCGTTTCTCGAGTAAAAGCCGGGGTTTTAATGCTTTAAATGAGTTGTGCAAGGGCAAAATGTTATGTTAGCCATTCGCTGGAAAAGGAGCTAAAAAGAAGCAAAGAGCAGAACTTCCTGCTTTCAGGCGACCCCAAGGCAACCTCAGGCATCTCGCCTCGAGGTCGCTCTGCTCTCAGGCCAGGACTAGCTTGTCTCCAATCCAGGCGACCCCAAGGCGAGCTTAAGCAAATTGCCCCAAGCTCGCCTCGAGCAGCTCGCCCCAAACCCGCTAAGCTCTTGGGATTTTTCAGCACACGTCAAAGCGAGACCAAGGCGAGTCCAAGCAAAATCACCCCGAGCTCGCTAAGCTCTCGGGTCCAGAAGTGCTCACCTTCTTGGCGACCCCAGGGCGAGCTCACGAAGCTCTCCCCGAGCTCGCCCTTCGCCCAGAAAATTATTTTCTGCCTGGAATTTACTCTCTTGCCCTTGCCCTAATTAGCTCCCCTATATATTCTGCAATGTTTTCTCTGAAACCTCACCAACTCTCTCTCCCAAATTGACCAAGAGCACATTTTTATCCCTTTCCTTACATCACCACCTCCATCCTTTGAAATCCACAAAGATCCCTCCTTTCTCAACATCAAAAACACAATCATCACTCCACCTTACCATCCCATCCATCTATTCATCTTTTGGGCGGATTAGAGTTGAAGGAGCTTGGAAGAGGAAAGAGCAAAGCCAAAGAAGGAGCCTTTCCAAACAGTTTCTTCTATCTCTTTCTCTTTTTTATGTTCTTTTCATTAGCCATGTTTTTATTTGAAATTATCTTTTGTATTGCTACTCTTTGTGATATGAGCTAAACATTTAGTGCTAGGATTTGATGAAACCCCACCCAATGACTATATATTTATATTGATTCTTATCTACTCATTTATGTGTAACTTTTAGTTTGTATGGATGTTTTGGTATGCGTAATTGTTTATATTGATAGAGTGATCTCCTATTAATTGTTCTTTGGTGGTTTTTTATGTACCGACCGGAGACGCACGCCACGTGCTCGACAAAATGTCCTCTATGCATGTCTAGAAAAGCATACCCACTTAAGCTAGCGTATAGGATTTATAAGTGTGCCAACAAACTTAATGAACCCATTCATATATTCCGAGTAATTGAAAGATAAGCTTGTGTATGATTTTGGGTGTAATCTACTCTACTTGACCAAGATTGTAGGTTAATATTAGGGTGCATGAATCTATAAATTGCATGAGCATGTTATGGGTGAAGAATTGAGTCTAAAACGAAAGTCAACATGGGGTGGGGTGTAGTCAAGTCCTAGCATTTTTCTCTATATTATCACATTTGTGTTTATTTTCGCATTGCCTCATTTTGCTCTAGTATAAATCAATTAAGTTGCTTTAGTTTATGTTGTTTAATTTAAATCTCCTCATTTATGACTGTTTGAATAGTAATCAAGCTAATCAATTTCGGTAATCGGTTACTCGATCCCTGCGGAACGAACTTCACTTTATCATTACACTACTCTCCGACCTTGTTCTATTGTGAGAGTCACAAAAGAGACTAGCCATATGTGCATCATGAGCAAGTTTGTATGCACACTTTGGAACATCATCTACCAGAAATATGAAATCTTATTTGATTGCTTAAAAATATGATTAAATAATAAATTTGTTAACCGGAAAAATAGACAATTAATTCAAGGAAGAGTTTTCCCCATTAGAGAGCCCTCATCACTCCCTGGTACCCGCCGCGGAAAGGTCCCCGACAACTTTAAAGTGCCTAATGAGAAGAAAGGCCCGGTCTATCACGTACTGCCCCTCCCTTTCCCATGACACACCAGGTTAAAGCGTGGCTCATCAAGGAACTAGGTTCCCCTAAGAACGTCTATTGAGAAGGGGGCCCGGTCCACTAAGGACCCCGCCTCCCAGACGCGGTCCTTCTAGGACCCGGCTCCCCTAAAAGCGCCTAATAAAAGGGAGGACCTGGTCCAATGGAGGACCCTCTCCTAACCAGTAATCCGGCTAAGAACCATCCTAAGCAGCACCTACCCAGTCATGCATAACCCAATCCCACAACCAGAACGACCCATTAGAGAAGACCTCCTTAGAACGTTCTACCAACCCTCCGCTCCACAGGGCTGACGTCGTTCATAGTGGCCAACTAGCCATGACCCTTCCAAGGGCTGATGCCAGCCTTCATCCCAGCTTACATGGGATAAAAGAGGGACTGGGAACAACCTGCAAAGCTCCAGCACCAGCCCATTAATGCGAGGCAGCAAACACAAGTGGGGAAAGACAAACAACATATGGTTGGGATCGTCCGCTGGCCACATTGCATCAACGGTTGAACCTCCCTCCATTTCAGCCCTAATTGGAGGTCAACTATCTCATACATGAGAGGGGATTATGTGATTCCCCAGCAAAATATTCACAGGAACTCAGCAAGCACAAAGAAGGAAATGGTGGAGGAGAGTGCCTGACAGTGTGTAGCGGAATAGGCGCTGACACTGTCCCCTGCCAGGCCAGATTTTAATAACGAACCCCCACTGCTGCAACGACCTTGTCCAACCCATCAAAACCTCTGAAAACACCACCTAATCGCCGTATCAGCCCTACAAAAATGCCTATGTGTGCTTAAGGCCTAGGTGGAGCGATCAAGGCCCTCCAAGGCGTGTGACCACCACGGCCCTGCTCAAAAGTAGAGGTTAGGATCAGCCCCGCCAATTTCGCCCTGGGAACTAAGGCTCCCACCTACCAAAACCAGGCCCTCAACAGAGGAAGAGCACGATGGCGCGATCCTAGCCCTTGATTTTGTACCATCACGATTGCTGGCAAGAGGGAACGGTGGAGATGGAATCAGGGATTCCCGCCTAAATGAGCTGCCCCCCCACCCAACAACGAGAGACACTATAAATACCCATACATTCTAAGAATAAGGGGTTGGCACCTGAAAACCTAGATTTCTACTTGGCTACTACATCGCCTAAATCAAGCTCCTATGAGACCATCCTACTTGGCTACTACCTCGCTTAATCCAAGCTCCTATGTGTGATCTACTTGGCTACTACCCCGCAAGCTCCACTGCGCTTCTCCACCCAGTGATAAGTTACCCCTAGCTTAATCTCCCCAACATGATAATGTACTGGATAGTCATGCTCTTTTTCTTTGCTGTAATAGCTCACCGTAGCTGGTGAAACGGTTTGTAATGTACCCCATCACTCAATAATAAAAAACCCTCTTGTTTATTGTAGCGAGCTACCCCTGTCATACTCCCCACATAACCTAAATATATTATCTCAACCTCATTCCTCCTAGCAGGACCGGTCCTATCACACTTGTATCGGTCCCTGGCAACCGGATCAAGGGCCCCCTCCGGTATAGACCCCGGGAGGTGTAGAGCCACCCCCTACCCGGTCCAGGTTATCCCGGGAAAATCCTGAAGGATTTTTAAGGATAACAGTTTGGCACCGTCTGTGGGAAACTCACACGCAGTGTGTCTTTCCCTTCTCTCGAAGTATCCTGTTTATTTCAACAAACATGAGGTTGAGGTCTTCCACAAACCGGGCCGACCTTTCTAGGCCCCGCTCCTACCTGGCTACCCATGGAGCTGAATCCTTGGAGAGCACCCCAATGCAGGGCTAGCCACCGTAGAGGGAAGGTCAGGCCGCGACCAATGTGGCCGCGACCAAAGCTCACCCCTCACCCAGACAGCTCCAACAAAGCGCTTTCAACAACCGTGTCGCCAACTTCCTAGAAGGACTGCTACAAGTGTTACTGGGTTCCTATCATGATGGAACTGGTCTTAGCGATCGGGCACCAGTCTTTGACAGGTTGGGCCTTTCTAAAGCGATCTTCGATAGGTTGGGCCCCATAGGAACTTTACCAAGAGCGACTGCCCAAAACCCCAGAGAGCCCGATCGAAGATCGGAGCACCCAGAGCCTCACCGCCTCCCACAGGCCGACAAGCTCACCTTGCCATGACTGGAGCAAAGGAAAGATCTAGCACTAGGAGCCGAACGGAGGCCAAACAGAATCGAAGCAGGAACCAGAGCCCCCTAGGGCGAGGCCACGGAGCCAGGCAGGAAGTATCAGCTGCCTCCGAGACTGCTGCCATAGAAGAAGGAGTTGAGGCCTAATCTCGTCAAAGAGGACAAGGTCGTATGGAAGAGCAGATGAAAAAGATGGCAAAGCGCCTAGCAGAATTGGAAAAAGAAAAGGTCAAGTACAAGGGACTAAAGAAGGACCCCATCGGGGAGATGAATGCCCCGCTTTCAAGGGAAGTTCGACATGCTACCCTCCCTCCTAAATTCAAAATGCCAGAGAAGGTATATATAGGCATGGAAGATCCCTTGAGCCACTTAGAGTCCTTCGTGCAGCAGATGGAAGTGTAGAACGCCTCCCGGAAGGCAATGTGCCGGATGTTCCCCTATGTTCTCACCAATTTCGCCAAGACATGGTTCAAGAAACTCCCCCCTGGGAGCGTTAACTCATTCACCAAGATGTCAAGGGACTTCTGTGCTCAATTTCAAGGAGTCAAGCCCCCTTCTAAGGACCCGATCCTGCTACAGTACGTGGTCTAGGAGCGTGGAGAGAAGCTCAAATCCTATGTCGAACGCTTCCACAAGGAAGTCATTCAGATGGGGGTGTTCACCGAGAAGGAAACCCTCACCAATTTTTGGAAAAACCTCTGGGTCAGGAAGCTATGGCGCTTCTTCAGCAAAGACAAACCGGAAACATACCAGGAGGCGTACAGCCGAGCCTTAGAGCAGGTACAGCTACATGAGCAGTACCGCATCAAAATAGAGCACGACGAGTCACGCTCGAGCAAGCGACATAAGGGGACAACAATCAGAAAAAGGAAAAGGAACCCGTTTCCAAGTTCAAGAACAATCCCCTGAACCGGTCCACTTACCGCCTGCCTTCGCTCCCTTCTGGTAAGGCGGGCCCCTTTAGAAGGATATCCCCACCAATAAAGATCCGACGGACCCCGTCCATAGTAAGAGAAGTCCCCAGAATAGCCCAATCGGAGAAAGAAGAATACACCAACTACACCCCCCCCCTCAACGCCCCAAGGGAAACGATCTACCTAGCAATCTGAGACAAGGGACTTTTGAAGAAGCCTGACCCTATGAAGCTCCCGCCAGATAGGAGAAATAAGTATAAATATTGTGACTTCAACCAGGACATAGGTCACAACACATCGGAATGCTACAGCCTCCACAATCAAATCGAAAGCTTGGTAAGGGGCGGGCTTCTGGTTGAATTTCTACAACATGTGAGGGACGGAATCAAAATGAGGAAGCAGGTCCAGAAGGAGATGAAGGAACCAGAGGAAAGGAGAAAAGACCAAGGAAGAAACCTGATGGAACAGATCTAGATTATCAACATTATCAGCGGGGGGGCTACCCTCGCTGGTACATCAAATAACTCTAGAAAGAACCATGCCAGGAAAGTACCCCGACACGATACAGGAAGCCAGGTGCTAAAGGTCAGCGAGATTGCACCAAACCGTCCCGGCTCCACTCAAATCATATTTACGGAGGATGACGCCTACAACACGGTCCAGCTCCATGACAACCCGATGGTAGTTACTGTTCAAGTAGCAAACAACCGAGTAGCCCGGGTTATGATCGACACTGGGAGCAGCGTGGATATAATTTTCAAGGATACGCTGGACCGCTGTCAACTTAGCCGACCCTATTTTTACAGCTGCACCACCCCCATGTACGGGTTCACTGGGGACTCTTTGATGCCGGTAGGTTCTCTCATACTCCCGGTGGCCATAGGAGAAGCTCCCTGGCAAGTGAACAACATGGTCGAATTTGCGGTGGTAGACATCCCAAGCACCTACAACATGATCCTAGGGCGACCCTTCCTCTCAAAGATTAGGGGAGTCCTATTAATCTATCACAATGTCTTGAAATTCCTAGTAGACGAGGAAGTGGGAATCCTAAGAGGAGATCAACAAATGGTGCACATGTGTTACGTCGTCTCGTCAAATCCCTCCGCGCCAGCTAAACATTGCTCCCAAATCACCATGGAAGGTGACCAGATGGGACCGAAGGCGGGAGATCCTCCTTAAGCGAGGGACCTCTTTAGTCACGTGCAACTGCATGGCGTAGGGATGGAGCACCTAGGAAGCATGATAGAGCAGGCAGAAATTTAAGAAGAAGCACCTGAAGAAGAAATGCCCAATGAAGAAGAGAGAGGAGGACCGGTTGAAGAACTGGAAGAAGTCATGATCAGGGAGGAAGATCCTCCAAAAATGGTAAAGATAGGATCCACATTGACCTCCGAACACAAAGCTGCGCTCCAAAAGGTCCTCCGGGACCACAATGATGTGTTCGTCTGGTCCCATGAAGAGATGCCGGGCATCCCTGCTAGCTTGGCGGCACACCGCCTCAATGTGGACCCAACCATCAAACCAGTGAAACAGAAGAGGAGGTACTTCAACCCAAACCGCAACGCCGCGGTACAAGTGGAGGTGGATAAACTCCTTCGGGCCGAGTTCATTAGGGAAGCGTGATACTCGAAGTGGATCGCTAACGTGGTCATGGTCCCAAAGAGCAATAGGAAGTGGCAAATGTGCGTAGACTACACTGACCTTAACCGCGCTTGCCCGAAAAACAGCTTCCCCGTCCCCAAGATCGACCAACTCTTTGATTCAACCGTGGGAAACAAGACCCTGAGTTTCATGGATGCATTCTCCGGTTACAATCAGATCTGTAAGGTTCCCATTTGTGATTGGCTCATTTCGTGGACAAACCACATGTTGGGGTACTTTGTAAAGGTAGCTTATGTATTGGTTTTATTGTTCGAAGCCCCTTGAAGACCTCGTGTTGATAAGCACCGAAGGTATATTTCTTTGTGCTTACTTGTCTTGAAGAGATAGTTGCACACACTCACAACTCATGCATTTGTTTAATACTTGTATGTTGTGTGTCTTATTTTTGTGCATTAATGTTCATTAACATCTCTTCTTGCATGTTAATTTGATTGCATCTTGCATATCCAATTGCCTTGTCATGCTTAGACTTAGGATTGCATTTTTGCATTGGGCGCTCCCAGAAGCGCTCTACAGAAGCGCTGTACGAACAACGCCCATTGAGCGCTGTACGAACAACGCCCATTGAGCGCTGTTCAGACCTGATCGATTTAATTCGGTCGCTGTTGGGTCGCTGTACAGGCGCTGTACAAAACGCTGTACAAAGCGCTATACAAAGCGCTATACGTATAGCGCCACTCTGTTTTCCCTTGAGAACAGAGTTGGGGCGCTGTACAAGCACTGTACAAGAGGTGCTCTACGTATAGCGCCCAAGGCAAATATGAGGCCAACTTATCAAAACGACCGCACCTTGTTTTGGCCCCCTATATATATGCCACTTTGACTTTAGGTCAATTAAGAGAGTTCATATTCAGATTCCATACTTAGGATATTTTTCAAAGAGAAGAAAAATTCCAAAGAACTCATTTTTAGTTTACTCAAACACTTTTTCATGATCATCAATCATCATCTAGCATCATCCTTGATCATCTAGATGACATCTTGCATGGATTCTTCATCATACTTTGCTTAGTAAGCTTTTCACTAATATCTTACATATTTTGTGTTTCTCTTAACAAGCAATCTCAATTAATTACATGTATGTTATTTTATATACTTTGAATACAAGTTTGAGATTAGTATGATGTATGTTTGAGAAGATGTATGTTTGAGAAGTTGTATTGTGATAGCTAATTAGGTTTTGTGCTTAATCTTGATTAGCTAAACTATTTGACATGTCATTTAGTGTTGGTATCTAGGATTGTTCTAATTGCATATTAATCATCTTAAATAAGCATATAGGGTTTCCCTTGCTTTATGTTGCATTTGGATATTTATATATTCACTTAGGGTTGTTATTCTCTTCAAAGAGGAAGTAAGTCTTGTGTGTAGCATCCGGGATTAGGTTGCTTAGATCGCAAGCAAATTGGACAAGGTTCACTCATACCGGGATTAGGTAGGTATGTGATTACTTCCGGGATTAGGTTGTAATCGTTTTACACATTTAGTGGATTCGAGGTTCGAGTGTGGCTTACTTACTAGCCCATGGTTTTTCCCGTGAGGGTTTCCACGTAAAAATCAAGTCTTATTTAATTTTCGCATTTTATACTTGATTTGTTGCTATATCTATTTAGGGGTAATTTTGTAATTTTGACTAACACGAAAAATTGGGTAAAAAGCTTAAAATCTATTCACCCCCCTCTAGATAATTTTATACACACCGTGCTATAATTTGTTTCAATTGGTATCAGAGCGGGTTCCTAGACATACATAGGTGATCCTTGCTTATTTTGGTGTGTTTTGCATTTTGTGTGATTTTTGATCATTCATACATTTGTATTCATTTCCATTCATTTCATTCATTCATAAACGCTATGAGTGGAAACGGTGGAAATGGTGGTGGCCACGAAGGTGCTTCAAGCACAAGGCCTCCACTTCTTACCGGTTTGTACTATTCCCAATGGAAAGGGAAGATGGAATCCTACATATGCCAAATTCATGACCGTGCATGGATGGTGGTGGAAGACGGATATGATCTACCCAAGATGACTCCCGATGGTGGAGGAGAAGAAGTTTTGAAGCCTAAGGCGCAATGGAACGCGCAAGAGTTTGAGGCTTCAAAGTGGAATAGGAAGGCTATACATGCCATCATGTGTGCAATAGATGAGAATCAGTACAAGCTTATTCGGAACACTCAGATTGCTAAAGTGGCATGGGACATCCTTCAAGTTGCACATGAGGGAACCGAGGTGGTGAAGGAGTCCAAGCTTCAAGTCCTCCAAACTCAATTTGAGCTACTAAGGATGGGAGAGGATGAATGCTTTAATGACTTCGAAATCAAATTGATGGACATTGTAAATCAAAGCCATCAACTCGGAGACCCGTATTCGGATAGGAGAGTCAAGCAAAAAATTATGAGATCTCTCCCCGATAGGTTTGAATCAAAGGTGACGGCCATAGAAGAAAATAGTGGCTACATGGATATGAAGCCAAGTGAGGTGATTGGACGTCTCCTTGCATATGAGTCTAGGAAGGCTCCTAGCACCACTACTCCTCCTAAGAAGTCTAAAGGAATAGCTTTGAAAGCATCTAAGGATGCAAATGAGGCAAAGCATGAATCGGATGAAGACCTTGCCTTATTCGTGAAAAGGTTTAATAAAGTTATGGGGTTCAAGAAGAAGAAGGGATTTGGGTCAAGAGGACAAGACTTGAAGAAAAAAGGTTCCTTCAAGAAGTTTGAGCCTAGACAAGAGAGGACAGAAAGGAAAGGGGTCCGATGCTTTGAATATGGTGGGATTGGTCACTTTGCCCCCGAATGTGCTAATCACAATGAGAAGAAGAAGGACACAGTGATGGCCGCCACTTGGAGTGGGAGTAGTGATGACTCCAATGAGGAAGATGAGTCTTCAAATGAAGAAGAGATCATGGCTAACCTCCTAGCTTTTGCCTCCTCACATAAGAGCAAAAGTGGTAGTGAGAGAGAGGAAATTAGTCAAGAAGAAAATGACTCAAGTGAAGTAGAAAGTGACTCCTGTTCTATTTCCATAAAGAAATTTGTGGAGCAAAAGGTGCTTGCTAAATACCATGCCGAGTTCAATGATTTAGCAATTAAAAGCACAAAAAAGATTGAAAGGTTGAGAGAAGAGAACCTTGAACTTTCGGCTCACAATGACCACTTAAGTGAACAAGTGGAAAGATTGAAGAGGAGAGAGGATAAGTTAATTGAGGAGTTAGACTTATCCAAGAGAAGTGAAGAAGGCTTGAAGAGGGAACTTATAGAAGTTAAAGGGTCCTTGGCTAGGATAGATTCTAGCACCAAGAAGCTTGATCATTTACTTGGTGTTGGAAAGAATCCAAGTGACAAGAGAGGTCTCGGGTTTGAAGATGATATGGAGACTTCCACTTCCAAGAAGACCATTTTTGTTAAGAGTTTGGGGAGTACAGAAGCTTCATTGGTGCAAGCTCCTAGGAAGAAGTTAGAAGTAGGACAATGTTCAAATGCACAAGTGAAGATGGGGCCAAGAAGGCAACCTCAAGCTCAACCCCCTAGGGTCCCTCAAGCCAACATCCCTCAACAATTGGCTCACAAAGGAAAGAGACCAATCATGCAACCTCAAGCTTGGAAGGAACTTAGACCGGTTCAATAACGAAGATGGATTGAACCTACTTATCCACAAAGAAATGGACGAGCTCCCATACGTGCACAAAGACAAGGTATGATTCCTTTTTTCATCCCTATTTATCACTTTTGTGGTTGTGATGGTCATATTAGACCAAATTGCTTTCAATATATTAAAATGTGTAGAACACGAAGCATGATTGAAAAGAGAAAGAATAGAGCCAAGATGCATGTTCCTAGGAATGATAATATTGATTTGCATGATCCTAGGAATAGTAGAGCACATGTACCAAAGACCACTAAGAAAGCTAAAATTGTTGCTAAGTGGATTAGAAAGAATGAAAGTGTTTGCCATGTTGCACAAATAGCCTTGAAGGCAAATTCTTCTAATTTTTGATATTTGGATAGTGGGTGCTCTAGGCACATGACGGGAAACAAGAGTTTCTTTGAGACTCTTATTATGGAGGAAGGTGGAAATGTCACTTTTGGTGATGGATCCAAAAGAAATGTTGTAGGGAAAGGAACCATTTCCGTTCCCGGATTACCCTCTTTATCCAATTCTTTATTTGTTGATGGCTTGAAAGCCAATTTAATAAGCATTTCACATCTTAGTGATGAAGGATATTCCGTCTTGTTTTCTAAAGATTATTGCTCTATCATAAAACCCGATGGACAAACCTTGTTGAAGGGCATGAGATCTAGTGACAATTGTTATTGTCTTGAAGCTAGTATTGTATCTAATCATGTGTCCATGGATGAGCAAATTGAGTTGTGGCATGAAAGACTTGGCCACATGAACTTTAGGGATCTACGAACCCTTGGAAAGTTCAATTGTGTGCGTGGCCTCCCTAAGCTTGGGAAGAAAGCCAATGGTGTTTGTGGACCTTGCCAACAAGGAAAGCAAACTAAAAGCATGCACAAAAAGGGTAAGTATCTCACCACCAAGGAGCCTCTTGAGCTTCTCCACATGGACCTTATGGGTCCCATGCAAACCAAAAGTTTGGGTGGAAAGAGATACATTTTTGTTTGTGTTGATGATTTCTCTAGGTTCACATGGACATATTTTCTTAGAGAAAAATCCGAAACTTTTGATAAGTTTAAAATGCTTTGTAATAAAATACAAAATGAGATGAACTCTAATATTAAAAGCATAAAACGGATTAGAAGTGACCATGGGAGGGAATTTGAGAATGCTACCTTTGAAACCTTTTGTAATGGTTTAGGCATCTCCCTTGAGTTTTCAGCTCCTAGGACACCTCAACAAAATGGAGTTGTTGAGAGGAAAAATAGGGTCCTTCAAGAGATGGCCCGTGTGATGTTGCTTAGCAACAATGTCCCTAGGAACCTATGGGCCGAAGCCATCAATACGGCTTGCTATATAGGAAATAGAGTTTTCCTAAGGCCCGGTACTAGAAACACCTCCTATGAGTTATGGAAAGGCAAGAGGCCAAATGTTAGCTACTTCCACACTTTTGGAAGCAAATGCTACATTTTGAATGACTGTGATCAACTTGGCAAATTCGATGCTAAGAGTGATGAGGGTATTTTTATTGGCTATGCCTTGAATAGTAGAGCTTATAGAGTTTTCAATTTAAAGACTCTAAGTGTTATGGAATCATCCAATGTCGTATTTGATGATACTAGGCTCAAGTCATGAGGAGGAGGTTATTCTTAGTGATGTTTCTCCTTTGGAGAAGGTTGTGGTGTCTCCTAATGTTGGGACATCTAATGTCAACAATGATGACACACAACCTATTGATAGAGTTCCTCTCTTGGACTCTAAAGAACCCGCTCCATGGGTTAGGAAACTCCATGATAAAGAAGATATCATTGGAGAGGTTAATGAGGGTGTTAGGACTAGACGTCAACTTGCTAATCTTATTACCTACACATGCTACACCTCTCAAATTGAA
Source organism: Acer yangbiense (assembly GCA_008009225.1). Lineage (NCBI taxonomy): Eukaryota > Viridiplantae > Streptophyta > Magnoliopsida > Sapindales > Sapindaceae > Acer > Acer yangbiense. Next base: position 41,345,986 of record CM017771.1, on the reverse strand, counting down.
CCCAAAAAGGTTGAAGAGGCCTTAAATGATGAATTTTGGGTTCTTGCCATGCAAGAAGAGCTAAACCAATTCGAAAGGAATGAGGTTTGGACTTTAGTTCCTAGGCCTAAGACCACTAATGTCATAGGCACTAAATGGATATTTAGGAACAAATCCGATGAGGATGGCAACATAGTGCGGAACAAGGCTAGACTTGTAGCACAAGGGTACTCTCAAATTAAGGGTATCGACTTTGAGGAGACATTTGCTCCCGTTGCCCGTTTAGAGTCTATTAGGCTTCTCTTGTCTATTTCTTGTGTGCACAAGTTCAAATTGCACCAAATGGATGTCAAGAGTGCCTTCCTCAATGGCTTCTTGCAAGAGGAAGTGTTTGTTGAACAACCCAAGGGGTTTGTGGATGCTCACCACCCCAACCATGTCTATCACCTAAAGAAGGCTCTATATGGGTTGAAACAAGCATCGAGGGCTTGGTATGAGCGCCTCACTCAATTTCTTGTTGACAATGACTACACAAGTGGTAGTGTTGACAAGACACTATTCATCAAAAGAAACAATGATGAGATTTTCATAGCTCAAATATATGTTGATGATATAGTGTTCGGCTCCACCAACAACACCAAGGTCCAACAATTTGTTGATGTCATGTCTCATGAATTTGAGATGAGTCTTGTTGGTGAGCTTAGTTACTTCCTAGGTTTGCAAATTAGGCAATTAGTTGATGGGATTTTCATAACCCAAGCCAAATATGCCAAAAACCTAGTAAAAAAGTTTGGTTTAGAGAATGCCAAACATTGTGATACACCCATGAGTACCACTTTGAAGCTAAGCAAAGATGCTAGTGGTAAAAGTGTGGAACAAACGTTATATCGTGGCATGATAGGTAGCTTGCTTTATTTGACCGTAAGTAGGCCCGATATCTCCTTTAGTGTGGGTGTGTGTGCTAGGTACCAAGCGGATCCTAAGGAGTCCCATCTCTCTTCCGTAAAGAGAATCATTCGCTATGTGAATGAGACTTCCAACTATGGGATTTGGTACTCTTTTGACACTAATGCTAGTCTTGTAGGCTTTAGTGATGCGGATTGGGCAGGAAATTGTGATGATAGGAAAAGCACATCGGGCGGTTGCTTCTTCCTAGGCAACAACTTGGTGTCTTGGTTTTGCAAGAAGCAAAACTCGATTTCCTTGTCCACGGCCGAGGCCGAGTACGAGTACATAGCCGCGGGGAGTGGATGCACACAACTCCTATGGATGAAGCAAATGCTAGTAGACTACGGATTCAACCAAGGTACTCTCACTCTCTTTTGTGATAACATGAGTGCTATTAATATTTCCAAGAATCCGGTACAACATTCTAGAACTAAGCATATTGACATCCGCCATCACTTCATTAGAGAGCTTGTTGAAAATAAATGCATAGTACTTGAACATGTAGGTACTAATGATCAACTTGCGGACTTATTTACTAAACCCTTAGATGCTACTCGATTAAAAACTCTTAGTAGATCTATTGGGATATGTCTTGTGGAGTGATGTTCTATGATTGACCCCATATGGGGAACTCAAGCAAATAGAGCTATTTTGCATTCTTGTCACTTGCAAAAAATTTGAAATATCTTATGCCTCTTCTTTTAATTGTTTGAGTAAGCTTGGTTGCACATATGTATGTATGTTTTCAATTCAATAAGTGTGAACCTTGCTTGTTTACAATCCATGTCATATTTATGTTCAAACATGCATTTTTGGACTAGGAGATGTATATAGGAAGTATGATTTGAATGACCTATGATTATCTCCATGACATGATGATTCTTTAATAACATGCTAATGTCAAATGAAAAAGCATGAAGTTCATATAACATGCTCACATGAAAAGCATGAATTGATGATTGCATATTCTTAAATGCAAAACTTGTGTGAAAACTTATGAGACTCAAAATGAATAAAGGATCTTGTATCCGTTCAAAGGAATTTATATTCAAAATGTCTCTCTTTCTTTATTAGTTGAACATGTCTACTATCATACGGATAATTATCCGGAAAAATCTAATAGGGTGCAAAGTCGCTCATGCTATGTTTCACTTATAAAGTTGGATATAGTTGCTCATATATTAAAATCAATAAAGACTCTATATCCTTGCTTTTCTCATGACAATGGTGAAATTGGTTTGAATTCTTCTTAGAAACCTTGTCATTTGCTTTGCCAAATACCATGATATTTTGGACTTGAATGCTACATGTCTTGTATGCAAAGCATGTTTGATTCACACATTTTCTTTCAAATAAATCTCCTTGTTTCTCTTCAATTAATTAAGGTGCATAAAGTGACTTATATTAATTATGCAAATCTTGCATGCTACTATCTCTCGTTGCTATGAGTGATCCGGTTGGGGACTACTCCTTTGTCTATATCATGACAAAAAGGGGGAGTAGTATATAGTAAGGGGAGTTGCAAAATATAGAGGCAATTGTGCATTTTGGGGAGAACATTCATTGAGGGGGAGTATCCCGTAGAGGGGGAGCATTGCATACACATACATTGCATAATGTTGTGCCTATTTTTTTTTTTAATGCAAATGCTTGGTATTCTTCTCACTTGATTAATCTCACAACACTCTTCTTGTATTGGAAATGTTAGAAACTTTCTCTTCAGGGCTTGATTATTCTACAAGAGATTGAAGACTTGAAGTTTTATTTTCTTATCTCTTTGTATTGTAGAATATCATAGTTGTCCCGTAGTTTCTAGTTTTTGTGAGGAATCAATGTGAGTGGTGGTTTTGTCACGAAATAGCCAAAAGGGGAGATTGTAAGGTTCCCATTTGTGATTGGCTCATTTCGTGGACAAACCACATGTTGGGGTACTTTGTAAAGGTAGCTTATGTATTGGTTTTATTGTTCGAAGCCCCTTGAAGACCTCGTGTTGATAAGCACCGAAGGTATATTTCTTTGTGCTTACTTGTCTTGAAGAGATAGTTGCACACACTCACAACTCATGCATTTGTTTAATACTTGTATGTTGTGTGTCTTATTTTTGTGCATTAATGTTCATTAACATCTCTTCTTGCATGTTAGTTTGATTGCATCTTGCATATCCAATTGCCTTGTCATGCTTAGACTTAGGATTGCATTTTTGCATTGGGCGCTCCCAGAAGCGCTCTACAGAAGCGCTGTACGAACAGCGCCCATTGAGCGCTGTTCAGACCTGATCGATTTAATTTGGTCGCTGTTGGGTCGCTGTACAAAGCGCTATACGTACAGCGCCACTTTGTTTTCCCGTGAGAACAGAGTTGGGGCGCTTTACAAGCGTTGTACAAGAGGCGCTCTACGTACAGCGCCTAAGGCAAATATGAGGCCAACTTATCAAAACGACCACACCTTATTTTGGCCCCCTATATATATGCCACTTTGACTTTAGGTCAATTAAGAGAGTTCATATTCAGATTCCATACTTAGGATATTTTTCAAAGAGAAGAAAAATTCCAAAGAACTCATTTTTAGTTTACTCAAACACTTTTTCATGATCATCAATCATCATTTAGCATCATCCTTGATCATCTAGATGACATCTTGCATGGATTCTTCATCATACTTTGATTGGTAAGCTTTTCACTAATATCTTACATATTTTGTGTTTCTCTTAACAAGCAATCTCAATTAATTACTTGTATGTTATTTTATATACTTTGAATACAAGTTTGAGATTAGTATGATGTATGTTTGAGAAGTTGTATTGTGATAGCTAATTAGGTTTTGTGCTTAATCTTGATTAGCTAAACTATTTGACATGTCATTTAGTTTTGATATCTAGGATTGTTCTAATTGCATATTAATCATCTTAGATAAGCATATAGGGTTTCCCTTGCTCTATGTTGCATTTGGATATTCATATATTCACTTAGGGTTATTATTCTCTTCAAAGAGAAAGTAAGTCTTGTGTGTAGCATCCGGGATTAGGTTGCTTAGATCGCAAGCAAATTGGACTAGGTTCACTCATACCGGAATTAGGTAGGTGTGTGATTACGTCCGGGATTAGGTTGTAATCGTTTTACACATTTAGTGGATTCGAGGTTCGATTGTGGCTTTCTTACGAGCCCGGTGGTTTTTTTTTCCCGTCGGGTTTCCACGTACAAATCAGTCTTATTTATTTCCTCCGCATTTCATACTTGATTTGTTGCTATATCTTTGAGGGGTATTTTTCGTAAAATTTTGACTAACACAAAATTTGGGTACAAAGCTTAAAATCTATTCACCCCCCTCATAAGTTTTATACACACCGTCTATAATTTGTTTCAAGATCACCATGCACCCGATATATCAAGAAAGACCAGCTTGCATCACCAAAAACCGTTTGTCTGNTTATACGTCTAGCGCCCCTAGTTTTCCCGTGAGAACAGAGTTGGGGCGCTGTACAAGCGCTGTACAAGAGGCGCTCTATGTACAGCGCCCAGGCAAATATGAGGCCAACTTATCAAAACAACCACACCTGTTTGGCCCCCTATATATATGCCACTTGACTTTAGGTCAATCAAGAGAGTTCATACAGATTCATACTTAGGATATTTTTCAAAGAGAAGAAAAATTCCAAAGAACCATTTTTAGTTTACTCAACACTTTTTCATGATCATCAATCATCATCTAGCATCATCCTTGATCATCTAGATGTCTCTTTGCATGGATTCTTCATCATACTTTGCTTGGTAAGCTTTTCACTAATATCTTACATATTTGTGTTTTCTTAACAAGCAATCTCAATTATTACTTGTATGATTTCATATATCTTTTGATACAAGATTGAGATTAGTGTGATGTAGTTGAGAAGTTGTATTGTGATAGCTAATTAGGTTTTATGCTTAATCTGATTAGCTAAACTATTTGATTGAACATGTCATTTAGTCTTTAATATCTAGGATTGTTCTAATTGCATATTAATCATCTTAGATAAGATATAGGGTTCCCTGCTCTATGTTGCATTTGAATATTCATATATTCACTTAGGGTTTTATTCTCTTCATTGAGAAAGTAAGTCTTGTGTGTAGCTTCCAGGATTAGGTTGCTTAGATCGTAAGCAAATTGGACTAGGTTCACTCATACCGGGATTAGGTAGGTGTGCGATTACTTCCGGGATTAGGTTGTAATCGTTTTACACATTTAGTGGATTCGAGGTTCGAGTGTGGCTTACTTACTAGCCCGTGGTTTTTCCTGTGAGGGTTTCCACGTAAAAATCAAGTGTTATTTAATTTCCGCATTTTATACTTGATTTATTGCTTTATCTATTTAGGGGTAATTTCGTAATTTTGACTAACACGAAAAATTGGGTAAAAAGCTTAAAATCTATTCACCCCCCTCTAGATAGTTTTATACACACCGTGCTATAATTTGTTTCAAGCTCTATGTCTTCTGGAATGTTAAAATCACGCCTCAACCGGGATAGCATGCCCATAGTACATATTGATAGGGGAACACACTCAAAAACCTCAGGGGGATCCCTTCCCCTTCCAACTGCCATCACTCGATGGGATCCCCCCATATCCACATGCTCCAGATCCGGTTCCCTTTCACCAGAAAGTGCCTAGGGGCTGGTTCCCCCTCCCCTATCGGAGACATGCACTAGAGAAGAATGAGAGTTGGCAAACTCGGTCCTGATCGAAGAATGTCGCCCAGAACTACGAGGACGAGGACGAGGACGAGGGCGAGCCCTGCTTCCACCAGCGGTGGAGTCGCCACTGGGCCTACACCTCTTGAGAGAAAGCCCAGACTTCTCCGGGGAACTATCCTCCCTACCGTAATCATAATCCCTCTCTGCGTTGGAATCCTCAAACACCATTTTCAGCAAGGCAACAAGAAGCACAAGAGAGAAGTGAAGAAGAGGAAGTGAAAACTGAAAAAAAGCGGGAGAAAATAGGGAGACTCCGGTCAAACCACCCTTAAATAGGAAGAGAGAGTGGTAGTTTAAATTTTAAACGAGGAGATCTCAGCCTTCCAAGGGATCGGACGGTTAAGGAGAAGCAGGCGAAAAGGTGGATTGGACGGCTAGGCCACTCAGCGTGTGCCACGTGGAGCGATTTGCAGTAAACGTCCCATCGCTGACGCTCGCGTCCTGAGAAACGTGCCAATTTCAGAAAAGTCATCATTATCACATTTAATGCTTGAAGAGACGCGACCACTAAAGCAAATTGCAATAAATTCAGGGGAGGAAAAAAAAAATCCAAGCAGGGAAAGCCCTTCATGCGGCCAGGTATCCCGCCTCCAATGTTCAGCGATACCATTAACATTAAAAGCGAGAGGGACTTCTGTTAACCGGAAAAATAGGCAATTAATTCAAGGAAGAGCTTTCCCCATTAGAGAGCCCTCATCACTCCCTGGTACCCACCGCAGAAAGGTCCCCGACCACTTTAAAGCGCCTAATGAGAAGAAAGGCCCGGTCTATCACATACCGCGCCTCCCTTTCCCATGACACACCAGGTCAAAGCGTGGCTCATCAAGGAACTAGGTTCCCCTAAGAATGCCTATTGAGAAGGGGGGCTGGTCCACTAAGGACCCCGCCTCCCAGACACGGTCCTTCTAGGACCCGGCTCCCCTAAAAGCGCCTAATAAGAGGAAGGACCTGGTCCAATGGAGGACCCGCTCCTAACCAGTAACCCGGATAAGAACTGTCCTAAGCATCACCTACCCTGTCATGCATAACCCAATCCCACAACCAGAACGACCCATTGGAGAAGACCTCCTTAGAACGTTCTACCAACCCCCCGCTCTAAAGGGCTGACGTCGTTCATAGTGGCCAACCAGCCATGACCCTTCCAAGGGCTGACACCAGCCCTCATCCCAGCTCACATGGGATAAAGAAGGGACTGGGAACAACCTGCAAAGCTCCATCACCAGCCCATTAATGCGAGGCAGCAAACACAAGTGGGGAAAGACAAGCAACCTATGGTCGGGATCGTCCGCTGGCCACATTGTATCAACGGTTGAACCTCCTTCCATTTCAGCCCTAATTGGAGGTCAACTATCTCATACATGAGAGGGGATTCTGTGATTCCCTAGCAAAATATTCATAGGAACTCAGCAAGCATGAAGAAGGAAATGGTGGAGGAGAGTGCCTGACAGTGTGCAGCGAAACAGGCGCTGACACTGTCCCCTGCCAGGCCAGATTTTGATAATGACCCCCCACTGCTGCAACAACCCCGTCCAACCAATCAAAACCTCTGAAAACACCACCTATTCGCCATATTAGCCCTACAAAAGTGCCTATGTGTGCCTAAGGCCTAGGTGGAGCGATCAAGGCCCTCCAATGCTTGTGACCACTACAGCCCTGCTCAAAAGTAGAGGTTAGGATCAGCCCTGCCAATTTCGCCCTGGGAACTAAGGCTCCCACCTACCAAAACCAGGCCCTCAATAGAGGAAGAGCATGATGGCACGATCCTAGCCCTTGATTCAGTACCATCGCGATTGCTGGCAAGAGGGAACGGTGGAGATGGAATCGGGGATTCTCGCCTAAATGAGCTGCTCCCCCCCCCCAACGAGAGACACTATAAATACCCCTACATTATAAGAATAAGGGGTTGGCACTTGAAAACCTAGATTTCTACTTGGCTACTACATCGCCTAAATCAAGCTCCTGTGAGACCATCCTACTTGGCTACTACCTCGCCTAGTTTAAGCTCCTATGTGTGATCTACTTGGCTACTACCCCGCAAGCTCCATTGCGCTTCTCCACCTAGCGATAAGTTACCCCTAGCTTAATCTCCCTAACATGATAATGCACTGTGAAAGGAATTATTCTCCACCTAGCGATAAGTTATCCCTAGCTTAATCTCCCTAACATGATAATGTACTGTGAAAGGAATTATTAAATTCCCGTATTTGCGTGCGTGTCTTTTAAATATGACTTAGAGGGTATGTGAATAGGTTGTTAATCCGTTATTACCAAATTTTTCAGATTAGTCAATATTACAAATATAACCCCAATTCACAAAACAATAAATCAAGTGTAAATGTGCGGAAATATAAACGACACTTGATTTTTTACGTGGAAACCCAAACTGGGAAAAACCACGGGCTGGTTGATGTGTAAAATCGTGTTATAAAAACCTAACTCGCAAGTGCACGAATCGTGAGATAAGTACAGTGACAAGTAGGGATCGTTCCCACGAGGAAAAGTGATCAAGAGGTGGGAGGACTAGGTCATCAATGCTCTTCAACTATGTCTACTCAATGCTTCGATTTGACTTTTGATAAAAGATGTAACTCAAGTTAAGGGTTCGTTCTTATCTTATTTATGATTGTTACCGTATGATCCTGGGATGAATCAAGTGTTCTCAACTGCAATTCAATTTAACTCAAACACTTGAGATATGAATCACAACCAAAAACCCATTAAGCTCAAGAACAAGTGAACCAAAATTGCGTCCCAAACACTTGGGGTTGCTAATTTTATTCATTCAATTAAATATTGGCTCTAAATTATAATTTAATTTAACTCAAACACTTGAGATATAAATCACAATTAAAAACCCTAAATTCCTACCTAGCATAAAACTATGCATCAACAAGAATAAAGATTTAAGTTATAGGATGAATTGAATGAATCAAACTTGAATTAAGAAAATATAATCAATTCTAACAAAGAGTATTCATAGCGGTTCACATTGACTCCCCAGTATGGAGTTAGTTATACATATTAGAAACAAAGAAACAAGAGGGAGAAAAGATAAAACCCATTGAAAAGCTTCAACAAATTCTTCAAATCCTCGATGAACTCCTTCGTCTTCAAATCTTCTATGAGTAAGTTGAATGATGAATTTGTGTGATGAGCAAAAGTGTGGAATGTCTGAATGGGAGAGTCCAGCCAGAGGCAGCCCTAAAGACCACTCAATATATATATATATATGCCTCCTCAATCTGAATACGAAAAGACTCCTTAATCGGGCTAGAATCACCAAACCGCTGCCATGACCGCTGCCAGTGTGGCAGCGGCGTGGCAGTGCTCTAGATAAGAAACAGGGAACTGCTGCAGCTATGGCAGCGGCACGGAAGCACCCTGGCAGCGGTAGCTTCTGTTTTCAGAACGCTGCTGCATTGCTGTTAATAAATTGGGAGCGATTTTAACTGCACTGTTGAATATTTGCATGAAAGCCCCTGAAGTCTTCAAAATAGCACGTTTTGCCTGATATTCTTCAACTTATTCATCTGGATCCAAAATCTTGAAAATGCTCACACACATACATTAAATCCCAAAAAGACTCGAGAAACAAGCAATTGATTGGAGGAATGGGGATAAAAAACATATACAATAAATGACCGATCAAATACCCCCAAACCTATCTTTTGCTAGCCTTTGAGCAAAACTAAAACAAAAACAAAACCTCAAAACTAAACTAGAAATCATAAATCCTAACAAAGCCACTTTCGTAGGGAACACGATAGCATTGAGCGTATGCTATAAGCCTTTAAACCTCTAGGTGTCCCTAGAGGAGAAGTTTCGTCTCCTGAGGGTTTACAGCTATGACACCCACAAACATATCCTGCGAAAACCGGTCATCAAAATACCGCAATATGTGCCCATGTTGAGACAATGTATGACAAAGCCAATAAGTAAAGACTAATATTAAGTCACAAGTCTGAAAACATTGCTCAATTTTTTTAAGTGAAAAGCCCATGCTCTAAACATTCTAGCATCCAGGACACATCATCAAAAGGCCATAGATATAATTCACCTCGACTCTAATCCTCACAGGATTTCTCTCACTAGTTCTCTCAGAACCTAGGTAAAAATCACTCATCAAGCATATGCGATGGAATTTATGCACAAGAAATTCAAATTATTCGCATATGAACATATCACTGAAATAACGCTTGATTTGTATGCAAAAGATCTCATGAAAGGAATCAAACATTATGAACAAGATAAACACACTTCACAAATCTACTATCATAGCAAGGATAACCAGCAGATCAAATAGACTTCATTCAGGTTGTAATAGGGCCATTGGGTGAGGGCTAAGAAAGAAGGAAAATTGGAATTCAAAGAACCTAGGATCATACCATGAGAGCCTTCTATTACCTTTGCGGCTTCGCACAAGTCTCTTGGTCTCCTTTTTAAGTGGAATTTGACCACTTATTAACTAATTCCTCATAATTTTCCTAACTCCTTTTGCCAACTCCTTTTGAGTAGATTCACACGTGCAGTCTTTATTTGACTTATCGCACCCCTTTACACTTATTCTCTGATTTTTTTTTTTTTTTGAATTGAATATAGATACAACCATTGGATTACCTTCAGCTTCACAATTTTTGGATTGAATGCAGCTCTTTGCTTCCTTGACTTTAGCAATAATTCATGCACACAGTTACGTGCAAAAATTCGTACCTCCATTTCACCTTCTCAAAGTATGATCCCAAGATATAAGGTATGGCTAATCATAGGCTTATTTGGGTTGCAGTTAATGTGGTGAAGAAAGAAAAAAGCTATCAGTGTTTGGCTTCAAACAGGGCTATGGAGCACACACATAAGGTAGGAAATATTTAAGGCCTTTTTAAGTAGCTAAAGCACACATAGTCTATATCACTTCCACTGGTTCAACTTACTCAAGAACAAAATGCAACATGTGAAATCTTTTAAGATGATCGTTCTATAATGCTCAATGTACAACCTATAGAGATCGAATCTAATGCTAAGAACCTATTGAGTGTTTAAAGAGTAGAAACAACAGGACCCTCATAGTATGTCATTTATGTACGCTTTTTGGCTTACTGAACTCACAAGGGTAGTCTCCACTATTAATCATGACAATTCAACTTAGCATTTTATCAACCATCACATCAAGAGCATGCCATAGATTTTGAAAAATGCAATGTATTACCCTACATGGCAAGATGTTAGTGTAAACCCATTGATTAATGCACATCATCTCTAAGGCACACACCGAAGTGTCTCGTCTCGAAAGACGCAGGAACGACAGACTCAAAACAAAAACAAAAATTTGACTCAAAAACATAAATCACACCCCCAAACCTAAATCCTACATTGTCCTCAATGTATAACATCAAAGCACAAGACAAAATGGATAAAGAGACAGAAGAGTAATCATGTCAGAAAATAAAGCAAAAGAAACAAAAGTCATAATAAACTAAATCCACAAAAGTAAACCTGAAATCCAAAATTCTAAAGGAAAAAGAAAAATAAAGAAAATAAAAGAAAATAAATAAAAGAAAACATATCCTTCTGTAGACTCAGGACCGTCTACAGTGCCTCTGCTGCCATCCTCTCACTGCTGGCTTGGGCCAGGCCCAGTTCTGTCATCTCCTCGTTGAGGCTGGCCTGGGCGAACCGTGGCTACACGGATCTCATTAATCGATATCTCCAAGGTGTCCAGACGGGAGTATATATCATTCCTCAAACCTGCTATCCCTGTATCTACATAGCCCCTCATCGTGGATAGCATGTAATCTACCCACTCAGGCCTCTGCTATGATGACCCAGCTTCGGGATCTCCCTGAGTGTGCTGTTCCAAAATTTGCTGGTCCGCAGCATCCATCTGCTCATCTCCATTATAGGCCTGACAAGCCCGATGCCTTTTTCGCCCAGGCAACTCACCAATCAGGGGAAGCCCACGCATGCTAGCTTGAGTGTTCCATGTGGTAAGTGATAGTGGCCTTTCCGGCTCTGTTGTCTCATCCCTGGCGTCATCATACACTCCTAACCCAGCGGCGGAGCACATGCCCGTGATCAAGCACGGGAATATCATAGTCGCTCCTATCAGTCGTCCAACACCCCAGATCTCCTTCTTAATGAAGGTGGCCATATCAAAGTATCTACCTGTCCTGATAGCATAAAACACCTGAGATACCTCCTTGAAAATCTCCCTAGTATGACTAGATGGCTTAAGAGAAGCCGAGATAAATAAGTTCCAAAAGGCAATATCCAAGTGCAAGTCACCCCTCTTCAGCTCTTGCCCATTCCATCCTGCTCCACCCTCTCTGCGAAACGCACAGCCTAACTCGTACTTGCCTGGGTACACCACCTGAACATCCTCATGTAGTGGTAAGCCATAGTATTCTCTAATTGCTTCCACAGAAATCACCACAGGCACCCCTCTGACCACAACTACACTGTGTGCCCCGAACTGCGCATCCACCATATTGGCATAGAACTCATTGACTAGGCTAATATTCGCATTGCAGGGCCTGCACATATAACCTTCCCATCTCCTGGCTTCAACAGTAGCTGGTATGGGTGTCTCTCCTAACTCTTCTAAGGCTGTCCCCCTTTCCAAAATGTAGTTCCGGTTTTTCTTCAATCTCTCCTTGTATTCAGGATGTCCTTTGAATTGCTGCTCAACCGGCCTCTTATCTCACCTTCAGTTGGGATCCGCAGGAACATGACCTCCTCTGACTACTTTCCTTGCCATAACTGCAAAGAAAATTACAATGAAGCAAGTAATCAAACAAAAATGGACAGTAACTGATCAACGAAAAATTCAGCAGCATTCCGACAGTAAAATCAATAAACCCAGGTGCCTACATTGCACAGATAACATCACTTTACATTCAGCACATCACAACACAGTGAAAATATAGAATAACAATTATTTGACAATATCAAACACAATTTCGTATGCAATTGTTACACTATTCCATTGAAATTTATCAAAACACACTTCCACCTATTGCCTAATCCCTATACATTCATCAAACAATACATGCAATGGAATAAATTTGTCCCACATCCAAAAATCCCCAAATTTCAGTCTTATAACCCTAAATAATTCAATTGAAAACAAATATGGAAGAAAGGAGAGGGAACGCACAACTAAAGGCAAAATACAAATCATAATCAAAGTACAATAGGGTAGAAACACATACCTGGAAGTTGTGTGTGACCGGAATGAAGAAGAGGAGAAAAGGGAAGAAATTTTTTGAGAGAATTTGACTGACAATGACTCGTCAAAACAGTGCCTTTATATTTAGGGCACGACCGCTGCCATTACCGCTGCCATAGGCGCAGCAGTTTGGCAGCGGTCCACTCCTATTGGCCGTCGAAGAGGCAGAGTGGAACACACCGTTTCACTTTTAGTACCGCTGCCATGACCGCTGCCATAGGCGCAGCGGTTGGGCAGCGGTTACCCAGTAATGACCGCTCCCAATTGTTAGTCAGTGGTTAGGCAGCGGTACAAAAACAGAAGGTACCGCTGCCATACCGCTCCTCATTTTTCCCCAGCGGTTGGGCAGCGTTTTGCCTAGTAATAACCACTCCCAATTGTTTGGCAGTGGTCAGGCAACGTTTTGAGGACAGAATGCAACGCTGCTCATACCGCTCCCAGTGCACTGTGCATCTGGCAGCAGTCGACCTGACACAAATAATTTTATTTTTATTTTTTTTATTTTTATTTTTTTTAACAATGAACAACAACACCCCCAAACCTTCCTGAAAGCAAGGGGGAACACTAATTAAAGACACGACAAAAGCAAAATGGAAAGAACATACTTGGGTGGGTTGCCTCCCACCGAGCGCTTTATTTAAGGTCTGGGCAAGACGCACAAGAGATTTACGGCTCAAAGAACGAGGAGAAGCCAGCGCTTCTTATCTCGGACACACTCACATAAGGCTTGAGTCTGTGGCCATTTACTTTGAATCTATCAGCGTCACGAATGTTTTCAACCTCCACAGCTGTAGGGAAAAATACGGTCAACGCAGCGGAAGCGAGACTAAAAAGGGGTTTAGTATAGTTTAAATTTTTTCATAATTTGAACCTTAACCCTCTAATTAATTAACATATAATACTAAAGATATCATACCTTTGTCACGTGATCCGATTGACATTGCGTCGATGGTAATCCGCAAGATCTTCCAATCCAATCACGAACGTGAATCACCTAGGAGCGTGGTCTCCCTTCTCTTTGAATTGTGTACCTGAGGATGGATTAACAAAACTTTTTCTTTTTCGTTAGTCACAACAAATTCCAAGAGGCTACAAAGAATGTTCCGGTCACTTTTGAATTCACAATCGTTAGATCGAAACTCGCGTGAACCTTATTTGAAATTGTGCACAAAACCTTTTGATATAAAAGTTACTAGTGCACTATCAAAATAAGAACAAACTTTTCTCTCTTTTCCTCTTGGCCGAATTCTCACACTAATCTAAGAGTTGGATTTTATTTTTCTCAAGCAAAAGAAAAAACTCTCAAGCCTTGCATTAGGGTTCCAGAATTCTATACCAAGAATATATATATATATATCACCCGAATTCTACATGCATTCAAAAATATATCTATTGCTTGAAATAATATATGTATATTTATATGCAAATCCGAAATAATATATATATTGCTATATATGAAACCGAAATCAACCTTTAATTATGTATTCATAAATACTGCACACCTATTAAAGTGCACTCGCAATGCACGCCTAAATACATACATATATATATATATATTAATTTAACTTGCCATATATAATATATATCTCTATCAATCTTTAGAATTACCCCCTAATCCAACTCTTTAGTGTATTTGTGACTATATAAAAGACTTCCTTATTTGACTAGATAAATAAATCCCTTATTTATCTACTTATCAAATAAAGTCTTTTATTTTATTTATACTACCACAATAGTATACTACTAAGAAACATATTTCCTAGTCAGAAAAAGATTTTGATTTTTAATTAAATAATTAATTAATCAATTAATTAATTTCCATTTAATCAAATAATAAAAATAAAACAATATAATATCATATATATATCTCGGCCATGTGCCATATATATTAATATATCTATATATTGTTTTTCTATTTTATTAAATCTATTGGACCTTAATAAAAGACCCACATGTGAACCATACCCATTCTTACTAAAAGAAACAAGCCCACATGCCTTTCATTAATATATTAATATAATTGATCAGCCCATTAAATAAATAATGTGCAAATTATATTCTTAATATATTAAATACAATTCTAGATGGACCCATAAATTGGTCCAGTAGTTCATTCCACTAAAGAACTAAAATTGCACTCTTAAATAAAGATGGAATAAGTAAATGATTCTCATTCATACCCTAGACAACCTTATAGGAGATGGTGTATCCTCGTGAAGAATATCAGTAATCGCCAAGAGCTCATAGACCGCCTATAACTCTTCAAGTTACCATATTTCCTCATATGACCACATTTTGAACTTGGATATTTTGACTTGTCCAGAAGCCATGTTTAAATAGACACTATTGAAAACTTAACGTTAAGATTTAATATCCAATACCTCAAAACATCCATATGATGATATTCTACTCTCATTTAATAAATGGAGCCACAATGTCCATATCTATAAATGAAGTCCTCTATCGATTAACAAATGAATACCACCAAACTATCGAGGATAGACTATGCTATATAATCGTACTCATTGATAACTCAAATGATACCACTTGCAACCATAAGTCCATCATTTATCTCAGGATTAAGATAGACTCTCCGATTGTCCTGATAATGAAAAGACTATTATCTATTGACGGTTCTAGATAAAGTATTTCATTGTGATCCAGTTCAATGCACCCAGTGCACTAGATTCTTTTACTCGAAGACCCTCCGATGAGTTTAGACTCATCATAACACATTTGATCCCACTCAAATGCTCGTAAAAGAATTCTACAACTTTAACAAGATAAAGGTGCCCAACCTTTAACCTAAGTTGTGAACATTATTCAAGACTAGCTAAAGAATTGTGTCTACCTCATACATATCCAGATGTACGAACAATTCTTCTTTTCTCATAGTCTTTTGACCTTATGATTATTTACTTTTGACAATTATAATAATTAAACTATAAATGCTATAAGATTTGTTAAACCAGAAATCACATTATGAATATGAATAGATTGTCAAAAACACTATTACACTCTTGCTATTGAGCATAATCCTAACAATCTCCCACTTGCGCTATAGCAAGTGTGTCATGTCTCTCATTCCCATGTTCTCACCCTTATATACAATTTCCTTTAAAAGATGATACTTCCTTTCAATGTGTTTTCCTCTCTTATGACTTCTTGGTTCTTTCGAATTAGCCACTGCTCCACTGTTGTCACAGTTGATAGTGATATGCTTATTCACAATAGGAACCACTTCCAAGTCAATCAAGAATTGATAGAGCCAAACAGCCTCGCATGCAGCAACATACTCAGCTTCCATGGTGGAATCAGCAATACAAGATTACTTGATACTCCTCCATATGACTGCTCCTCCTCCAATAGTAAACACAGCTCCTAATGTGGATTTTCTGGAGTCAGAATCTGATTGGAAATCAGAATCTGTATACCCAACGGGAATTAAATCCCCTCCAGAGTATACAAGCATATTATCTCTCGTTCTCTAGAGATACTTGAAAATATGCTTGACTGCCGTCCAGTGATCAGGACCAGGTTTCGATTGAAACATGCTAACTATGCCAACAACAAAACAAATATCTGGTCTAGTGCAGAGCATTGCATACATGAGACTTCCAACTGCCGAGGCATATGGAACTTTACTCATGAATTGCTCTTCATGCTCATTCTTAGGAACTTGTTCCTTAAAAAGTTTGATTCCATGTCTGAAAGGTAACATACCTTTCTTGGAATCCTGCATCGAAAACCTAGACAAGACCTTGTCTATGTATGAAGCTTGGGATAATGCAATCGTTTTATTCTTTCTATCCCTTATTACTTGGATACCTAAAATAAAACTTGCTTCTCCTAAGTCCTTCATATCAAATTGTTTTGCTAACCATTTTTTTACCGATGTCAATACACCTACATTGTTTCCAATGAGTAGTATATCATCAACATAAAGAATCAGGAAAACCAACTTGTCGCCCTTAATCCTTTTGTATACACAAGGTTCGTCAGGATTCTGAATAAATCCAAAACCTTTGACAGCTTGATCGAACCTTATGTTCCAGGATCTGGATACTTGCTTTATTCCATATATGGATTCCTGCAACTTGCATACCTTTTCCATTTGGCCCTTTTCAATGAATCCTTCTGGTTGTATCATGTAGATGCTTTCGTCAAGACTTCCATTAAGGAAAGCTGTCTTGACGTCCATTTGCCAAACCTCTAGATCTAAAGATGCTGCAATGGATAAGAGTATCCTAATGGATTTAAGCATGGCCACATGAGAGAAGGTTTCCTCGTAATCGATACCTTCTTTCTGTGTATACCCTTTAACTACCAATCTAGCTTTAAAGGTTTCCACCTTTCCATCCATACCTCTTTTCCTCTTGTATACCCACTTGCACCCAATGGGTTTTATCCCTTTAGGCAAGTCTACAAGGGACCAGACTTTGTTATCGAACATGGATTCAATCTCAGATTGCATTGCCTTTTGCCAATGGCGACTATCAACATCCTCTATTGCTTCCTTATACGTGTAGGGATCATCGTCGTCCGGGAGATTCTCCATTGATTCTCCCAGACCGATGTATCTTTCGGGTTGTGTTCTAACCCTCCCACTACGATGAGGAATGGCAGGTTGTTGATCTTGTGTTGTATCGGAACTTACAATTGGGTTAGGTTGTGTAACCTCTCGTGGAATTGTATCTCCTGACATCTTATTCAGGACAATTCTACTTCTAGATACAAAATCATTCATATAGTCATTTTCCAGAAATTTAGCATTTGTCGAAACAAATACTTTAAGATCTGAAGGACTATAGAAATAATATCCTTTAGTTTTTTTTTTTGGATACCCTACAAATATACATGTTTCTGAACGGGACTCCATCTTTTCTATCTTTCCTTTTAACACATGCGCAGGACAACCAAATATCCTTAAGTGTTGTAAACTAGGCTTGCGCCCAATCCACAACTCATGCGGTGTTTGAGAAACTGACTTAGATGGTACATCGTTTAGAATGTATATAGCAGTTTGTAAAGCATATCCCCAAAAAGAAATAGGAAGTGTTGAATAACTCAACATAGACCTAACCATGTCTAAAAGAGTTCTATTTCACTTTTCTGCTACCCCATTCTGTTGAAGTGTACCTGGTGCAGAAAACTAAGAAACTATCCCATTATCAATAAGATATTGCTGAAACTCACCAGATAGATATTCTCCACCAAGATCAGATCTCAAGATTTTTATGTGTTTCTCAAGCTGATTTTCTACTTCAGCTTTGAATGCTTTGAACATGTCAAAAGCATCCGACTTATGTCGCATGAGATACACATAGCCAAATCTCGAGTAATCATCTGTGAAGGTGATGAAGTACTCATATCCACCTCTAGCTTGAATGCTCATAGGACCATATACATCAGTGTGTATCAATCCTAAACATTCAGTGGCTCTTACACCTTTGGCCGAGAACGACCTTTTGGTCATTTTACCTTCCAAACGAGATTCACAAGTTGGTAGATCATTAACCTTTAAGTCACTTAAAGGTCCGTCACTTACCAATCTTTTAATCCTATTAAGGTTAATATGACCTAGGCATAAATGCCATAGGTAGGTTTCATCTATTGATAATTTTTACTCTTTTATGATTAGGTTTCGTTAATTCTGTGTCTAACGAGTGAGAGATATTTCTATGCAAAAAGAATAGACCATTTTCCAATGTACCTTTGCAAATAATTTTGTCATTCTTACTAATAATAAAAACTTTATTAAAAGTAACCGAATATCCAAATTTATTTAAACAAGAAACTGAAATTAAATTCCTCTTGAATTGAGGTACATAATAAACGTCTATCAATTCTAAATGACTACTAGAATCAATATTAACTCTAATATCTCCCACTGCACTTGCAGACACTAACGTTCCATTGCCTAAACGCAAGTTGATTTAATTTTTATTCAGTCTTTTCCTTTCCTTGAACCCTTGCAAGGAATAACAAACATGATTAGTGGCTCCAGAGTCTATGATCAAAGAATCTGTAGAATCTGCCAGAAAACATGTTTCAAGATAATTAATATTACCTTGTTCCTTCTTGTTTTGGGACTTTGGGCAATTTATTTTCCAATGTCCCTTTTCACTGTAGGGAAAAATACCGTAGTGCACGCAGCGGAAGTGAGACTAAAAAATAGATTTAGTAACTTTTAAAATTTTTCCTTTTTATGAACCTTAAACCCTTTAATCAATTAAACATATATATTATCTAACAAAAGAAGAATACCTTTTGTCGCGTGATCCGATTGACTTACGTCGATGGTAATCCGGAAGATCTTCAATCCTAGCATGAACGTGGATCACCTAGGAGCGTGGTCTCCATTTTCTTTGAATTGCAAACCTGAGAATGGACAAACAAACTTTTCTTTTTCTTTGTTAGTCACAAAAACAATCAAAAGAAGACTAAGATTATTCCGGTCACTTTTGAGTTCTCAATCTTATGATCGAAACTCGCGTGAACCTCAATCGATGTTGTACACACAAGCTTATTGATGAACAAGCAATTAGTGTACCATCAAAGAATAATCTATTCACTCTTTTATGTTTTAGTAGAATAAAAATAAAGCTCTCTATGAATTAAGAAGAAGAAGAAAATTGTCTCTCAAGCTCAATGCATGCAGTGGCCGAATTCTATAAGTACACATATATAGGTGGCCAATTTTTCTTTCCTTCTTTCTATTAGGGTTGCCGAAAATAATACACCAAAAGGGACTAGGGTTGCTGCAATACTCAAGCCAAAAAGAGTTTGTATTGCACCCTAATTCCTATTTAGTTTAAGACTTCAAACCCTAATCCAACTCATAGATCTTTTATTCTTTTATTTGACTAAATAAAAAGACTTCTTATTTGATTAAATAAATAAAATTAATTATTTATTTTCTTACCAAACAAGTCTTTTAATTTTAGTATACTACTACCAATAGTATAACTCTAGGAATCATATTTCCTAATCAGAAAAGATTTGTTTCTTAATTAAACAATTAATTAAACAATTAATTAATTCTTATTTAATTAAACAATGAAACAAAATAATATATAGGCTAATATATTAACCCTTGCCGCCCCACTTGTCTAAAATAGGGCCTTATATTATTTTCTCATTTCATTTAATCCATTGGACTTTAAATAAAAAGCCCACATGTGAACCAGACCCATTCTTACTAAAAGAAACAAGCCCACATGCCATTCATTAATATATAAATATAATTGAGCAGCCCATCACATAAATAATGTGCAAATTATATTCTTAATATATTAAATGCAATTCTAGATGGACCCTTAAATTGGTCCGGTAGAATATATCAAGTGATCCATGCAAGTCCGTGTGGATTGGGGATCTTTGCGGGCTATCTAAATTTAAGCTTCAATAGACATAACCTAATCATAATCAACAAATGATTCACTTAGGTCCGATCCATTAATTTTAACTCATTCCACTAAAGAGCTAAAATTGAACTCTTAAATAAAGATAGAAAAGGAAGATGTTCCTCATTCATACCCTAGACAATCAAGTTGGAGATAGTGTATCCTCGTGATTAATATCAGTAATCGCCAAGAGTTCATAGACCGCCTATAACTCTCCAAGTTACCATATTTACTCATATGACCACGTTTTGAACTTGGATATTTTGACTTGTCCAGAAGCCATGTTTTCAATAGACACTATCGAAAACTCAACGTTGAGATTTAATATCCAATTACCTCAAAATATCCATATGATGATATTATACTCTCATTTAATAAATAGAGCCACGATGTCCATATCTATAAATGAAGTCCTCTATCGATTAACAAATGAATATCACCAAACTATCGAGGATAGACTATGCTATATAATCGTACTCATTGATAACTCAAATGATATCACTTGCAACCATAAGTCTATCATTTATCTCAGGATTAAGATAGACTCTCCGATTGTCCTGATAATGAAAAGACTTTTATCTACTGACGGTTATAGATAAAGTATTTCACTGTGATCCAGTTCAATGCACCCAGTGCACTAGATTCTTTTGCTCGAAGACACTCCGATGATTTTAGACTCATCATATGTCATTTGATCCCACTCAAATGCTAGAAAAAGAATTCTACAACTTTAACAAGATAAAGGTGCCCAACCTTTAACTTAAGTTGTGAACAATATTCAAGACTAACTAAAGAATTGTGTCTACCACATACATATCCAGATGTACGAACAATTCTTCTTTTCTCATAGTCTTTAGACCTTATGATTATTTACTTTGACAATTATAATATTAAACTATAAATGCTATAAGATTTGTTAAACCAGAAATCACTTTATTAATATGAAAAAGATTGTTAATTACAACATTACACTCTTGCTATTGAGCATAATCCTAACAATCTCCCACTTGCACTATAGCAAATGTGTCATATCTCTTAAGCCCATGTTCTCTAGATGCTCATCGAAACTCTTTTGAGGTAGAGCCTTTGTGAAGGGATCCGCTAGATTTTCTGCTGATGCGATTTTGGTAATCGTCACGTCACCTCTTTGAACAATCTCAAGATGATACTTTCTTTCAATGTGTTTTCCTCTCTTGTGACTTCTTGGTTCTTTCAAATTAGCCACTGCTCCACTGTTGTCACAGTAAATAGTGATCTGCTTATTCGCACTAGGAACCACTTCCAAGTCAATCAAGAATTGGCGGAGCCAAACAGCCTCTTTGGCAGCCTCGCATGCAGCAACATACTCAGCTTCCATGGTGGAATCAGCAATACAAGATTGCTTGATACTCCTCCATATGACTGCTCCTCCTCCAATAGTAAACATAGCCCCTAATGTGGATTTTCTGGAGTCAGAATCTGATTGGAAATCAGAATCTGTATACCCAACGGGAATCAAATCCCCTCCAGAGTATACAAGCATATTATCTCTCGTTCTCTTGAGATACTTGAAAATATGCTTGACTGCCGTCCAATGATCAGGACCAGGTTTCGATTGAAACCTACTAACTATGCCAACAGCAAAACAAATATCTGGTCTAGTACAGAGCATTGCATACATGAGACTTCCAACCGCCGAGGCATATGGAACTATACTCATGAATTGCTCTTCATGCTCATTCTTAGGAACTTGTTCCTTAGAAAGCTTGATTCCATGTCTGAAAGGTAACATACCTTTCTTGGAATCCTGCATGGAAAACCTAGACAAGATCTTGTCTATGTATGAAGCTTGGGATAATGCAATCGTTTTATTCTTTCTATCCCTTATTACTTGGATACCTAGAATAAAACTTGCTTCTCCTAAGTCTTTCATATCAAATTGTTTTGCTAACCATTCTTTTACTGATGTCAATACACCTACATCGTTTCCAATGAGTAGTATATCATCAACATAAAGAATCAGGAAAACCAACTTGTCGCCTTTAATTCTTTTGTATACACAAGGTTCGTCAGGATTTTGAATAAATCCAAAACCTTTGACAGCTTGATCGAACCTTATGTTCCAGGATCTGAATGCTTGCTTTAATCCATATATGGATTTTTGGAACTTGCATACCTTTTCCATTTGGCCCTTTTCAATGAATCCCTCTGGTTGCATCATGTAGATGCTTTCGTCAAGACTTCCATTAAGGAAAGCTGTCTTGACGTCCATTTGCCAAATCTCTAGATCTAAAGATACTGCAATGGATAAGAGTATCCTAATGGATTTAAGCATGGCCACAGGAGAGAAGGTTTCCTCGTAATCGATACCTTCTTTCTGTGTATACCCTTTAGCTACCAATCTAGCTTTAAAGGTTTCCACCTTTCCATCCATACCTCTTTTCCTCTTGTATACCCACTTGCACCCAATGGGTTTTATCCCTTTAGGCAAGTCTACAAGGGACCAGACTTTGTTATCAAACATAGATTCAATCTCAGATTGCATTGCCTTTTGCCAATGGCGACTATCAACATCCTCCATAGCTTCCTTGTATGTGTAGGGATCATCGTCGTCCGGGAGATTCTCCACTGATTCTCCTAGACCGATGTATCTTTCGGGTTGTGTTCTAACCCTCCCACTACGACGAGGAATGGTAGGTTGTTGATCTTGTGTTGGATCGGAACTTACAATTGGGTTAGGTTGTGTAACCTCTCATGGAATTATATCTCCTGACATCTCATTCAGGACAATTCTACTTCTAGGTACAAAATCATTCATATAGTCCTTTTCCAGAAATTTAGCATTTGTCGAAACAAATACTTTAAGATCTGAAGGACTATAGAAATAATATCCTTTAGTTTCTTTTGGATACCCTACAAATATACATGTTTCTGAACGGGACTCCATCTTTTCTGTCTTTCCTTTTAACACATGCGCAGGACAACCAAATATCCTTAAGTGTTGTAAACTAGGCTTGCGCCCAGTCCACAACTCATGCAGTGTTTGAGGAACTGACTTAGATGGTACATCGTTTAGAATGTATATAGCAGTTTGTAAAGCATATCCCCAAAAAGAAATAGGAAGTGTTAAATAACTCAACATAGACCTAACCATATCCAAAAGAGTTCTATTTCTCCTTTCTGCTACCCCATTTTGTTGAGGTGTACCTGGTGCAGAAAACTGAGAAACAATCCCATTATCAGTAAGATATTGCTGAAACTCACCAGATAGATATTCTCCACCACGATCAGATCTCAAGATTTTTATGTGTTTCTCAAGCTGATTTTCCACTTCAGCTTTGAATGCTTTGAACATGTCAAAAGCATCCGACTTATGTCGCATGAGACACATATAACCAAATCTCGAGTAATCATCTGTAAAGGTGATGAAGTACTCATATCCACCTCTAGCTTGAATGCTCATAGGTCCACATACATCAGTGTGTATCAATCCTAAACATTCAGTGGCTCTTGCACCTTTGGCAGGACCTTTTGGTCATTTTACCTTCCAAACAAGATTCACAAGTTGGTAGATCATCAACCTTTAAGTCACTTAAAGGTCCGTCACATACCAATCTTTTAATCCTATTAAGGTTAATATGACCTAGGCGTAAATGCCAAAGGTAGGTTTCATCTATTGATAATTTTACTCTTTTATGATTAGGTTCCGTTAATTCTGTGTCTAACGAGTGAGAGATATTTTTATGCAAAAAGAATAAGCCGTTTTCCAATGTACCTTTGCAAATAAATTTGTTATTCTTACTAATAATAAAATCTTTATTAAAAGTAACTGAATATCCAAATTTATTCAAACAAGAAACTGAAATTAAATTTCTCTTGAATTGAGGTACATAATAAACGTCTATCAAATCTAAATGCCTAAAAGAATCTAGATTAACTCTAATATCTCCCACTGCACTTGCAGACACTAACGTTCCGTTGCCCAAACGCAAGTTGATTTCATTCTTATTCAACTTTCTCCTTTCTTGGAACCCTTGTAAGGAATAGCAAACATGATTTGTGGCTCCAGAGTCTATGATCCAAGAATCTGTAGAATCTGCCAGAAAACATGTTTCAAGATAATTAATATTACCTTGTTCCTTCTTGTTCTGGGACTTTGGGCAATTTCTTTTCCAATGTCCCTTTTCACCACAAAGGAAGCATTTCCCTTTGATCTTGGTTACTTTCTTGGTCTCCATCTTGGTAGGCCCAAGTTGCTTTTTCTTCTGTTGTTCCTTAACCTTTTGACGGGTCTTAACAGTAGCAACTTTACCAACCATATGAATATGAGATTCATAAGTAGGAGCAGGTGGTTTAGGAGTAGACAAAATAAACTTATGTTTTTCAACTTGCAGCAACAACCCAATTTTCCTTTTCCATGTGACATAATTATCTCCGGTTAAAGTATTATTTTTTAAGATGTTCATAAGTGATGGGGTCATGATTTCTGAATAAAACAAAACATATATAACTAAATAATCATGATAAAGCACTTTTAAATATTTATCTTGAATTAAATAAATAACTCAATCATAAAAATTCAACGGTGATCCAACACCCATAAATGTTACGCCTCCTTTGGGAGTTCGCACCATTTACTAGTTAAACTAGGTCCCACCTAATTGTTAACATAACAACCAGCGTTTTCAATTTTAGCCTTGCAATTTTACTGACAAGAACTCTTGGGAGGATATCAATAAAATTACATTGAGTGTGTTACCAAGATATCGACCCTCAATTTTCTCTCACGAAAATCCCTCCTTGGGGAGTAGATCTCGTTTGAGTCAATTGTCTAGTCTATCCTTGTAAGGATGTTTATTGCTAAATTCCATTCATGGACGCCCCTTGGGGGGATTACCAATAAATAATAAAGCTCAACTAACCTTGGAGGCCATAGGTGTTACAAAAACACCTTCTCCCACTCAATTATTTAAGGCATGTGATTAAATCCCATAGAATGATTTACCAAGTTATCTAGATGCCAATTTAGATACCTAAATCATTCAATGCATGTTCATACCAAAAGAGATATATGAGTGGCACTCCTATTCTATATGTCATGTTATCATACAATAACAAATATTGTAATATTTAAGCAAAAATTAAATAGCAACAATTTTGGCCCATCCTAGAAAAACAAGTAAATTACAATTGTTTTAGGAATACAAGATCTTCAAGTGGCCCATCAACCATATGCTCATCCTTCGGCTTCCACCCATGGGCGACACACACCACAACCCCACAAAGGGGCTGCTGTGCGCAGCCCATGAAACCTCCCAGGGCTGCCGTGCGCAGCCCACAAAGTTTGGGCTTGCCATGCGCAGCCCAATCCACTCCTAGGGTGCGCACAGTGCTCGTACTTGGTTCCGGTTGCTTCCTTTTTCTTCGTATCTTCGAATCTTCAATACCCGAATACATTACGGCAGTATAAATAATAAAATACTGCAGTATTAATTTTTTTTTTTTTATTCACTGTAGTACTTTTACAAAATAAAAAAAAACTGCACATTAAAAAAAAAAAAAAAAAACTGCAGTAGTATTACAAAAAAAAATACTGCACTTAACAAAAAAAATAAAATAAAACCTAGCAACTACCAAGAAGGAATTATGGCGATAATAGACCACCCTTCTTGTTACAACTCCGAAACAATAATTACATTGAAAATCTAGGACCAAAATCGAGCAACAACAATCCACATAAAACATATATAAATCCATACATCACATGTAATTATATATGCGAATACCTAGAGTGCCATCTCTTTCTAAACATGCATAATCACAATAAAAAGAAATAGATCCACGTATATATACGTTAATTAATTAAGAGGGTTCAACCTAGGCTCTGATACCAATTGTAGGGAAAAATACCGTAGTGCACGCAGCGGAAGCGAGACTAAAAAATAGATTTAGTAACTTTTAAAATTTTTCCTTTTTATGAACCTTAAACCCTTTAATCAATTAAACATATATATTATCTAACAAAAGAAGAATACCTTTTGTCGCGTGATCCGATTGACTTACGTCGATGGTAATCCGCAAGATCTTCAATCCTAGCATGAACGTGGATCACCTAGGAGCGTGGTCTCCCTTTTCTTTGAATTGCAAACCTGAGAATGGACAAACAAACTTTTCTTTTTCTTTGTTAGTCACAAAAACAATCAAAAGAAGACTAAGATTATTCCGGTCACTTTTGAGTTCTCAATCTTATGATCGAAACTCGCGTGAACCTCAATCGATGTTGTACACACAAGCTTATTGATGAACAAGCAATTAGTGTACCATCAAAGAATAATCTATTCACTCTTTTATGTTTTAGTAGAATAAAAATAATGCTCTCTATGAATTAAGAAGAAGAAGAAAATTGTCTCTCAAGCTCAATGCATGCAGTGGCCGAATTCTATAAGTACACATATATAGGTGGCCAATTTTTCTTTCCTTCTTTCTATTAGGGTTGCCGAAAATAATACACCAAAAGGGACTAGGGTTGCCGCAATACTCAAGCCAAAAAGAGTTTGTATTGCACCCTAATTCCTATTTAGTTTAAGACTTCAAACCCTAATCCAACTCATAGATCTTTTATTCTTTTATTTGACTAAATAAAAAGACTTCTTATTTGATTAAATAAATAAAATTAATTATTTATTTTCTTACCAAACAAGTCTTTTAATTTTAGTATACTACTACCAATAGTATAACTCTAGGAATCATATTTCCTAATCAGAAAAGATTTGTTTCTTAATTAAACAATTAATTAAACAATTAATTAATTCTTATTTAATTAAACAATGAAACAAAATAATATATAGGCTAATATATTAACCCTTGCCGCCCCACTTGTCTAAAATAGGGCCTTATATTATTTTCTCATTTCATTTAATCCATTGGACTTTAAATAAAAAGCCCACATGTGAACCAGACCCATTCTTACTAAAAGAAACAAGCCCACATGCCATTCATTAATATATAAATATAATTGAGCAGCCCATCACATAAATAATGTGCAAATTATATTCTTAATATATTAAATGCAATTCTAGATGGACCCTTAAATTGGTCCGGTAGAATATATCAAGTGATCCATGCAAGTCCGTGTGGATTGGGGATCTTGGCGGGCTATCTAAATTTAAGCTTCAATAGACATAACCTAATCATAATCAACAAATGATTCACTTAGGTCCGATCCATTAATTTTAACTCATTCCACTAAAGAGCTAAAATTGAACTCTTAAATAAAGATAGAAAAGGAAGATGTTCCTCATTCATACCCTAGACAATCAAGTTGGAGATAGTGTATCCTCGTGATTAATATCAGTAATCGCCAAGAGTTCATAGACCGCCTATAACTCTCCAAGTTACCATATTTACTCATATGACCACGTTTTGAACTTGGATATTTTGACTTGTCCAGAAGCCATGTTTTCAATAGACACTATCGAAAACTCAACGTTGAGATTTAATATCCAATTACCTCAAAATATCCATATGATGATATTATACTCTCATTTAATAAATAGAGCCACGATGTCCATATCTATAAATGAAGTCCTCTATCGATTAACAAATGAATATCACCAAACTATCGAGGATAGACTATGCTATATAATCGTACTCATTGATAACTCAAATGATATCACTTGCAACCATAAGTCCATCATTTATCTCAGGATTAAGATAGACTCTCCGATTGTCCTGATAATGAAAAGACTTTTATCTACTGACGGTTATAGATAAAGTATTTCACTGTGATCCAGTTCAATGCACCCAGTGCACTAGATTCTTTTGCTCGAAGACACTCCGATGATTTTAGACTCATCATATGTCATTTGATCCCACTCAAATGCTAGAAAAAGAATTCTACAACTTTAACAAGATAAAGGTGCCCAACCTTTAACTTAAGTTGTGAACAATATTCAAGACTAACTAAAGAATTGTGTCTACCATATACATATCCAGATGTACGAACAATTCTTCTTTTCTCATAGTCTTTAGACCTTATGATTATTTACTTTGACAATTATAATATTAAACTATAAATGCTATAAGATTTGTTAAACCAGAAATCACTTTATTAATATGAAAAAGATTGTTAATTACAACATTACACTCTTGCTATTGAGCATAATCCTAACATTCACCACAAAAGGAGCACTTCCTTTTGATCTTGGTTACTTTCTTGGTCTCCTTCTTGGTAGGCCCAAGTTGCCTTTTCTTCTGTTGTTCCTTGACCTTTTGACGGGCCTTAACAGTAGCAACTTTACCAACCATATGAATCTGAGATTCATAAATAGGAGCAGGTGGTTTAGGAGCAGACAGAACAAACTTATGTTTTTCAGCTTGCAGCAACAACCCAATTTTCCTTTTCCATGTGACATAATTATCTCCAGTTAAAGTGTTATCTTTCAGGATGTTCATAAGTGATGGGGTCATGATTTCTGAATAAAACAAAAATTATATGAGTAAATAATCATGATAAAGCACTTTTAAATATTTATCTTGAATTAAATAAATAACTCAATCATAAAAATTCAACGGTGATCTAACACCCATAAATGTTACGCCTCCTTTGGGAGTTCGCACCATTTACTAGTTAGACTAGGTCCCACCTAATTGTTAACATAACAACCAGCGTTTTCAATTTTAGCCTTGCAATTTTATTAACAAGAACTCTTGGAAGGATATCAATAAAATTACATTGAGTGTGTTACCAAGATATCGACCCTCAATTTTCTCTCACGAAAATCCCTCCTTGGGGAGTAGATCTCGTTTGAGTCAATTGTCTAGTCTATCCTTGTAAGGAAGTATATTGCTAAATTCCATTCATGGACGCCCCTTGGGGGGATTACCAATAAATAATAAAGCTAAACTAACCTTGGAGGCCATAGGTGTTACAAAGCACCTTCTCCCACTCAATTATTTAAGGCGTGTGATTAAATCCCATAGAATGATTTACCAAGTTATCTAGATGCCAATTTAGATACCTAAATCATTCAATGCATGTTCATACCAAAAGAGATATATAAGTGGCACTCCTATTCTATATGTCATGTTATCATACAATAACAAATATTGTAATATTTATGCAAAAAATAAATAGCAACAATTTTGGTCCATCCTAGAAAAGCAAGTAAATTACAATTGTTTAGGAATACAAGATCTTCAAGTGGCCATCAACCATACACTCATCCCTCGGCTGGCCCCCATAGGCGTGCACACACCACAACCCCACAAAGGGGCTGCCGTGCGCAGCCCATGAGGACATATAGGGCTGCCGTGCGCAGCCCACCATGATTTGGGCTTGCCATGCGCAGCCCAATCCACTCCTAGGGTGCGCACGGTGCTCGTTCTTGGTTCCGGTTGCTTCCTTTTCTTCATGTCTTCGAATCTTCAATACCCGAATACATTACAGCAGTATATAAACTAATATAATACTGCAGTATTTTTTTTTTTTAATCACTGCAGTATTTTTTACAATAAAAAACTGCACCTAAATTTAATACAATAAAAAAAACTGCATATAATATTAATTCCCTAAAATAAAAAAAAAATAGTGACTACCAAGAAGGAATTATGGCGATGATAGACCACCCTTCTTGTTACAAACCCGAAACAAAAATACATTGAAATTCTAGGACCAAAATCGAGCAACAACAATCCACATATAAAATAATAACATATATAAATCCATACATTCACATGTAATTATATATGCGAATACCTAGAGTGCCATCTCTTTCTAAACATGCATAATCACAATAAAAAGAAATAGATTCACGTATATATACGTTAATTAATTAAAGGGTACAACCAAGGCTCTGATACCAATTGTAGGGAAAAATACGGTCAACGCAGCAGAAGCGAGACTAAAAAGGGGTTTAGTATAGTTTAAATTTTTTCCATAATTTGAACCTTAACCCTCTAATTAATTAACATATAATACTAAAGATATCATACCTTTGTCGCGTGATCCGATTGACATTGCGTCGATGGTAATCCGCAAGATCTTCCAATCCAATCACGAACGTGAATCACCTAGGAGCGTGGTCTCCCTTCTCTTTGAATTGTGTACCTGATGATGGATTAACAAAACTTTTTCTTTTTCGTTAGTCACAACAAATTCCAAGAGGCTACAAAGAATGTTCCGGTCACTTTTGAATTCACAATCGTTAGATCGAAACTCGTGTGAACCTTATTTGAAATTGTGCACAAAACCTTTTGATATAAAAGTTACTAGTGCACTATCAAAATAAGAACAAACTTTTCTCTCTTTTCCTCTTGGCCGAATTCTCACACTAATCTAAGAGTTGGATTTTATTTTTCTCAAGCAAAAGAAAAAACTCTCAAGCCTTGCATTAGGGTTCCAGAATTCTATACCAAGAATATATATATATATCACCCGAATTCTACATGCATTCAAAAATATATCTATTGCTTGAAATAATATATGTATATTCATATGCAAATCCGAAATAATATATATATTGCTATATATGAAACCGAAATCAACCTTTAATTATGTATTCATAAATACTGCACACCTATTAAAGTGCACTCGCAATGCACGCCTAAATACATACATATATATATATATATATATATATATATATATTAATTTAACTTGCCATATATAATATATATCTCTATCAATCTTTAGAATTACCCCCTAATCCAACTCTTTAGTGTATTTGTGACTATATAAAAGACTTCCTTATTTGACTAGATAAATAAATCCCTTATTTATCTACTTATCAAATAAAGTCTTTTATTTTATTTATACTACCACAATAGTATACTACTAAGAAACATATTTCCTAGTTAGAAAAAGATTTTGATTTTTAATTAAATAATTAATTAATCAATTAATTAATTTCCATTTAATCAAATAATAAAAATAAAACAATATAATATCATATATATATCTCGGCCATGTGCCATATATATTAATATATCTATATATTGTTTTTCTATTTTATTAAATCTATTGGACCTTAATAAAAGACCCACATGTGAACCATACCCATTCTTACTAAAAGAAACAAGCCCACATGCCTTTCATTAATATATTAATATAATTGATCAGCCCATTAAATAAATAATGTGCAAATTATATTCTTAATATATTAAATACAATTCTAGATGGACCCATAAATTGGTCCGGTAGTTCATTCCACTAAAGAACTAAAATTGCACTCTTAAATAAAGATGGAATAAGTAAATGATTCTCATTCATACCCTAGACAACCTTATAGGAGATGGTGTATTCTCGTGAAGAATATCAGTAATCGCCAAGAGCTCATAGACCGCCTATAGCTCTTCAAGTTACCATATTTCCTCATATGACCACATTTTGAACTTGGATATTTTGACTTGTCCAGAAGCCATGTTTCAATAGACACTATTGAAAACTTAACGTTAAGATTTAATATCCAATACCTCAAAACATCCATATGATGATATTCTACTCTCATTTAATAAATGGAGCCACAATGTCCATATCTATAAATGAAGTCCTCTATCGATTAACAAATGAATACCACCAAACTATCGAGGATAGACTATGCTATATAATCGTACTCATTGATAACTCAAATGATACCACTTGCAACCATAAGTCCATCATTTATCTCAGGATTAAGATAGACTCTCCGATTGTCCTGATAATGAAAAGACTATTATCTATTGACGGTTCTAGATAAAGTATTTCATTGTGATCCAGTTCAATGCACCCAGTGCACTAGATTCTTTTACTCGAAGACCCTCCGATGAGTTTAGACTCATCATAACACATTTGATCCCACTCAAATGCTAGTAAAAGAATTCTACAACTTTAACAAGATAAATGTGCCCAATCTTTAACCTAAGTTGTGAACATTATTCAAGACTAGCTAAAGAATTGTGTCTACCTCATACATATCCAGATGTACGAACAATTCTTCTTTTCTCATAGTCTTTTGACCTTATGATTATTTACTTTTGACAATTATAATAATTAAACTATAAATGCTATAAGATTGTTAAACCAGAAATCACATTATGAATATGAATAGATTGTTAAAAACACTATTACACTCTTGCTATTGAGCATAATCCTAACAACAGCTCCA
Organism: Acer yangbiense; assembly: GCA_008009225.1. NCBI lineage: Eukaryota > Viridiplantae > Streptophyta > Magnoliopsida > Sapindales > Sapindaceae > Acer > Acer yangbiense. The sequence goes on along the minus strand of CM017771.1, from coordinate 41,313,583 downwards.
TGCGGAAAGACTTAGGTTACTCTATAAGGTCCAGTCCATCTAGATTTCAGCTTTCCTGGGAACAGTCTCAATCTTGATTGATACAACAAAACCAGCATTCCCGGATGAAACTTCTTACGAAAGATCTTACTATCATGTAATTTCTTGGTCCTTTCTTTGTAGATCTTTGCATTCTCATATGCATTGTTCCGGAGTTCCTCAAGTTCACTCATTTGCAAGCTTCTTTCCTCCCCTGCCTTGTCCAAGTTGAAGTTCAGCTTCTTGAGGGCCCAATAGGCATTGTGTTCCAACTCTACCGGAAGATGGCATGCTTTGCCATAGACTATCCTATATGGGCTCATTCCTATTGGGGTTTTGTAGGCTGTTCGGTACGCCCACAATGCATCATTCAGCTTGAGTGACCAATCCTTCCGATTTGGCTGCACAGTCTTTTCTAATATTTGCTTAATCTGCCTGTTGCTCACTTCAACCTATCCTGAAGTCTGAGGATGGTACGGGGTTGCCACTTTGTGTTTGACACTATATTTCTTCATTAACGAGGTAAAGACCTTGTTACAAAAATGGCTTCCACTGTCACTTATGATTGCTCTAGGCGTACCGAATCTGGTGAATATGTTCTCCTTGACAAACTTTACTACCACCAGACTGTCGTTTGTCTTGGTTGCGATTGGTTCGATCCATTTTGAGACATAATCTACAGCAACCAAGATGTACACGAACCCATGTGAGGATGGGAATGGTCCCATAAAATTAGTCCCCCACGCGTCAAATATCTCCACTACCAACTAGCTTGAAAGAGGCATCTCATCTCTTTTACCAATGTTCCCCGTTCTCTGGCACTTGTCATAGGAAATACAAAAAGTGTAAGCATCTTTAAATAGAGAGGTCCAGAAGAAACCTGATTGGAGAACTTTCAGAGTAGTCTTCTTAGCACTAAAGTGCCCTCCACAACTAAGGCTGTGGCAAAATTTCAGCACATCTTACTGCTCCTTCAAGGTCGCATCTTCGAATGATCTGATCAGCGCCATATTTGAACAGGTATGGCTCATCCCAAAAGTATTGTCTAGTGATGGAGATGAATCTTCTTTTTGCTTGCGAGCTCAGGTCAGCTGGTATGACGCCATTGGCAAGGTAATTCACTATGTCCGCATACGATGAATCATTGACTCCTACCGCCATCAGCTGTTCATCTGGGAAATTCTCATTGATTGGCACCAGTTTAGTGCTTTCCTCCATATTCTCATCTTCCACTAATCGAGAAAGGTGATCAGCTACCACATTCTCGCTGCCCTTCTTATCCCTGATTTCCAAATCAAACTCTTGCAATAAAAGGATCCACTGGAGTAATCTCGGTTTCACTTCCTTCTTTGTTAGTAAATATTTCAAAGCAGCATGATCAGAATAAACAATGACCTTAGATCCAATTAGATATTGACGAAACTTTTCTAAGGCACTAACAACAGCAAGCAATTGTTTTTCAGTAGTGGAGTAATTTAACTGTGCATTATTCAAAGTGCAACTAGTGTAGTAAATAACATGTGGAACTTTATCTATTCGCTGTCCTAAAACAGCACCTACAGCATAGTCTGATGCATCACACATTAATTCAAATGGCAGAGACCAATCAGGAGGCATAATAACAGGAGTAGATGTCAATTTATATTTCAGAGATTCAAAAGCATGCAAACATTCATCATTGAAAATAAATGTAGAATCCTTGGTTAAAAGGTTACATAGGGGACGACTAATTTTTGAAAAATCTTTTATAAAACGCCTATAAAAACCTGCATGACCAAGAAAACTCCTCACACCCTTCATCGAAGTGGGAGGTGGAAGTTTAGCAATTACTTCAATTTTAGCTCTATCTACTTCTATGCCTTTATCAGATATCAAATGTCCTAGCACTATTCCAGATTTCACCATAAAGTGACTTTTTTCCCAATTAAGAGTTAAATTAGTCTCAGAACATCTTTTCAAAACACTAGTTAAGTTATCAAGGCAGTGGTCAAAAGAATTACCAAAAACAGAAAAATCATCCATAAATACCTCAATATACTTCTCTAGCATGTCAGAGAAGATTGACATCATGCATCTCTGGAAGGTGGCAGGGGCGTTGCACAACCCAAAAGGCATTCTTCGGTAAGCAAAAGTTTCGAAGGGGCATGTGAACGTCGTCTTCTCTTGGTCTTCTGGAGCTATGGCAATTTGATTGTATCCTGAAAATCCATCCAGGAAGCAATAATAAGCATGTCCCGCCAATCGCTCGAGTATCTGATCAATGAATGGCAAAGGAAAGTGATCCTTTTTAGTTGCCGTGTTAAGCTTGCGGTAGTCTATGCACACTCTCCATCCCGTTGTCTTCCTTGTAGGAATCAACTCATTGTTCTCATTAGCTACCACCGTGATCCCAGACTTCTTTGGTACAACATGAACCGGACTCACCCAATTACTGTCAGATATAGGGTATATAATACCTACCTTAAGCAGCTTCAGGACCTTTTCCTTCACGACCTCCTTTAAATTAGGGTTCAGTATTCTTTGAGCCTCTCTAGATGGCTTCATACCCTCCTCTAAAAGAATGTGGTGCATGCATGTGGCATGGCTTATTCCCTTAATATCCGCTATGGTCCATCCAATGGCGGCCATATGCTCTTGTAGCACCTTCAACAGTCTCTCTTCTTTTTCCGCCTCTAAGTCAGAGTCTATGATCACTGGTAGAGTATCATTCGCCCTTAAGAAGGCATATTTGAGGTTAGAAGAAAGTTGTTTAAGTTCTAATACAGGGGGAGAACTCACAGATGGGATTAACGACATGTTGATCTCATCTTCTATTTTAGCACTTACTTACTCAATGTCAGAATCTTCTTCTGAAACCTCACCCTGTTGAATTTCTTCATCATCTTCTATTGCATCACAAATCTAATCTAGTAGTTCTTCAGATATTTCTCCAGTCAACTCATCTTGTACTGCTGAATTCACCACTTCAATTGAATTACATTCAACTGAGTAACAATCATCTGCTGCTTCAGGGAACTTAAGAGACTCAAAAACTTTAAACTCTACTGTTTCATCTAACACAGTCATCGTTAGCTTTCCATTCTGGACATCTATAAAAGTCTTTGCAGTTGCCATAAAAGGTCTCCCCAAAAGGATAGGTTTGCAGTTCCTATCTTTGGCTCCTTTATCCATGTCTAGGACAACAAAGTCAGCAGGAATGATGAGATTATCTACCTGCACTAATACACCTTCAACATAACCCCTAGGGTATCTAACAGAACCATCAGCCAACACAAGTGACATAGATATCTTCTTCAGGTCATTCAATCCCAGTTGTTCATAGATATAGTAGGGCATCAAATTAATACTGGCTCCTAAATCTAACATGGCTCTCTCCAAAGTGGTACCTCCTATAGTGATGTTGATGCAAAAACTACCTGGATCTTGTAATTTCGACGGCAACGACTTTTGAAGGACTGCATTATCACTTCCGGTCATGAATTCTTGATGATTCTCCCCAAATTTTGTCTTGTAAGTATGAAGACTCTTGAAAAACTTGGCATATGCGGGCATCTTCTGAATCATCTCCAGCAAGGGCAAGTTGACATTGACTTTCGAGAGAATGTCATAGATGTCTTTGTATGATTTCTCTAACTTGCTCTTTTACAGTCTCCCTAGGAATGGAATTAGAGGAATATATGGATTGGCTGACTTGTGTAAGAATGGTGGAGCTTTGGATTTTTCCACCACTATCTCTTCCTCCTGGGATGTGTTGTTATCTTTTGAAGGACCTGAAACAGTAGCAGTTTTATCAGAAAGTTCAGCAGGTTTATTATCAGTTAGAACCTTAGCATTTCGAAGAACCGTCATAGCTTTGGCTTGCTCAGTGAAACTTGGAAACTTTCCTTGTTCCATCTTCTGTTGAGCCTCTGCTAATTGCCCAACTTGAGTTTCTGTCTTCCTTAGTGAAGCATGAATATTCTGAAATTGTACCTCATTCTTTTGATTCATTTGCTGGATTTGTTGCGTTTGTTGCTGCATATGTACATGCATGTCTTCTATTGATGGCTTCTTAGGTTGGGATTCAGCATTTTGTTGGGCCCCGGCGTTAAATTGCCTTTGATTTCCATTGTTGTTGCCCCATTGGTTCCCAGTGCCTTGAGTATTGTTGCCCCATTGGTTCCCAGAACTCTGATTGTTGTTGGACCATGAGAAATTTGGGTGATTTCTCCAACCTGGATTGTAAGTGTTGGAATATGGGTCATTCCGAGGCCTAGGATTAAAGTTGTTCATGGCTTGAACTTCTTCTTCTTTTTCTTCTTCTCTAGATCCTGAACATCCTGCTTGGTGTTCTCCCATAAACACTTTTTGTTGCCAACTCTTCATTTGCCCCATATCAATAGCTAAAGCATCCATCTTCTTTATTATTTGTGTCATTTGAATGGAGTTTTCTGTATTAGCATCCACTGTATAGATTCCTTTCATTCTCCTGGAGTTCTTGTGACGGGAATTCTGAGCTAATTTCTCAAAGATAGAATATACCTCCTCAGGTTGTTTGTCATACATGGAACCTCCACAGGCATTGTTCACTAGAAGACCTGATACTTCCATTAGACCATCATAAAACCACTGACAGAGTTGATTTGTAAGAAATTCGTGCTGAGGACAATCTCTGGTGTACTTCTTGAAATGCTCCCATGCCTCATAAAAAGACTCGTTGTCTTATTGGTAGAAACTTGAAATCTTTGCTCGGATTTCACTGGTCTTCTGAGGTGCATAATACTGGTCAGTGATTTTCTCCCTTATTTCATCCCATGTTCTCAAAGGTGCTGGAGGCAGTGTCAACAACCATGTCTTCGCCTCATCCTTCAATGCATGTGGGATGCATCTCATGCGCAGTTGATCTTCTGTTATCCTATGGTTGGGCAAAGATTGTATTGCTGCATAAAACTCTCTAAAGAACAGAAGTACATCTTCATCTGGTAAACCTCGGAACACAGGCAGCTGGTTGTAATGGCTACTTCTCAGTTCATAGTTCCTAGCTGCAGGTTCTAGCACAATGCACAAAGGATGGTTGCTCACCACCGGCCTACTGTAATCCTTCATAGTTCTGATAGGCTCTGGTTCATAAACTGGATTCGGGACAAGGTTGGGCATTGGATCAGGCTCCTGGTTGATCCTTTCTTGGTTCTGAATTTCCTCGTCTTCCATTATTTGATTTCTGATGCGATGGATGTTGTCGTTCAAAGGTAACAATTCTCCCTGTTGAGATCTTCTACCTTTCATCTACTGTCAGCACCTGAAACAAGAAAAGACAAGTAACAAGTCAACTGTAAAAAGAAAGAAAGAAAGAAAGAAAGAAAGGAAAATCTAAAAAGCTAAAAATTAATGACTCGACTACCTAAACTTAAAGTAAACCTATTAACTAAAACTAAAACTAAAACTAGAAATAACCAATAAATGCACTATTCCCTGGCAGCGGCGCCAAGAACTTGATATGTAAAATCGTGTTATAAAAACCTAACTTGCAAGTGCATGAATTGTGAGATAAGTACAGTAACAAATAGGGATCGTTCCCACGAGGAAAAGTGATCCACTAATTATAACTAGTTCTAATTAAAGCTAAGCAATTAACAGTATCCAAGAGAGTTTGTTTGATTGATTGATTGATGATTGATTAAAACTAAATTAAACTAAGAAAAACAAGTAACAAGAATATGTGAATGTGATCAAGAGGTGGGAGGACTAGGTCATCAATGCTCCCCAACTATGTCTACTCAATGCTTCGAATTGACTTTTGATAAAAGATGTAACTCAAGTTAAGGGTTCGTTCTTATCTTATTATGATTGTTACCGTATGATCCTGGGATGAATCAAGTGTTCTCAATTGCAATTAAATTTAACTCAAACACTTGAGATATGAATCACAACCAAAAACCCATTAAGCTCAAGAACAAGTGAACCAAAATTGTGTCCCAAACACTCGGGGTTGCTAATTTTATTCATTCAATTAAATATTGGCTCTCAATTATAATTTAATTTAACTCAAACACTTGAGATATAAATCACAATTAAAAACCCTAAATTCCTACCTAGCATAAAACTATGCATCAACAAGAATAAAGATTTAAGTTATAGGATGAATTGAATGAATCAAACTTGAATTAAGAAAATATAATCAATTCTAACAAAGAGTATTCATAGCGGTTCACATTGACTCCCCGGTATGGAGTTAGTTACACATATTAGAAACAAAGAAACAAGAGGGAGAAAAGATAAAACCCATTGAAAAGCTTCAACAAATTCTTCAAATCCTCGATGAACTCCTTCGTCTTCGAATCTTCTATGAGTAAGGTGAATGATGAATTTGTGTGATGAGCAAAAGTGTGGAATGTCTGAATGGGAGAGTCCAGCCAGAGACAGCCTTAAAGACCACTCAATATATATATAGGCCTCCTTAATCTGAATACGAAAAGACTCCTTAATCGGGCCAGAATCACCAAACCGCTGCCATGATCGCTGCCAGTGTGGCAGCGGCGTGGCAGCGCTTTATACGAGAAACGAGGAACCGTTGTGGCTATGGCAGCGGCGCGGAAGCGCCCTAGCAGCGGTAGCTTCTGTTTTCATAACACTGCTGCATCGCTGTTAATAAATTGGGAGCGATTTTAACTGCACTGTTGAATATTTGCATGAAAGCCCCTGAAGTCTTCAAAATAGCACTTTTTACCTGATATTCTTCAACTTATTCATCTGGATCGAAAATCCTGAAAATGCTCACACACACACATTAAATCCCAAAAAGACTCGAGAAACAAGCAATTGATTGGAGGAATGAGGATAAAAAACATATACAATAAATGACCGATCACCGGTAAGTGCGCCACACTCAAACCTCGAATCCACTAATTGTGATAGCATATACAACCTAATCCAGGTTTGACGGCCTAATCCCGGCCAATATCCCGCTACCACTACCCACAGGCCATTAAAAGCAGACCTAGTCCAATGGCTTGATGTGACCACCTAATCCTGGTGTACAACCTAATCTCGGTCTATCACACAAGATTTACTTCTCTGAAGAGATCAGCACCCTATGTGAATATGCAAAGATATCCAAATATGTAAGTAATGCTAGGGAATACTAAATGCTTATCTACGATTATATGATGTCAATAAAATCAATCCTAGATATGAAAATAGCTATATGACATGGCGTACAACTTTAGCTATGTTAAGGATGACCAATCCTAAAAACAATATCTATCACAAATAACCCACAAACATTCAAAAAGATTAACTAGTTGATTAAAATACAATCTATCAACCTAGTTATCAATAAATCACACAAGAATGTTTATGACATAGCTTTTAGGCAATAATGACCTAATCAATTAAGCTATCAAAAATAATCTCAATCATATAATGAGATTAATTAGCTAGATATAAAATAGGCATGAAAACCTAGCTAACATAAATAACCCAATTAACACATAATCTCAATCATGTATGTAGAAATTACTCAAAGAACATACAAGTGATAAAGAGATAAATTGATAAGTAAAAACACTAAGATTAGATAAAATTAGTGTTTAACAAATCATACCATGTGTGTTGAAGAAGACCCATGCATTAGCACATACTAGATGAACCTAGATGATGCCTAGATGATGATTTGTGCATGTGGGAATAGGTTTAGAGAGATAAAGATGTAATCTTTAAGCTTTTTCTCTCAAGTCTCTCTTTCTCTCTCAAGAATATGGAGCCTCTCTCTCTAGGGTTTGATTTTGTGGCTCAGCCCTCAAAATGATGAGAAAGATATGTATTTATAATGCCCAAGTGAAACTATGTCATTTTGGAAGAAATGGAAAAATTATGGGCATTTTCGCGGTACACGCGTCAATGCAGCGGCTCAAGATTCGAGCGCTTCAAAACAAGACCAAACGACATCGACACCTTTTGTATGATATATCATTGGAAAGGTATGGATGTATAATTTCTACTCATTTTTACAGAATGACATTTCGATATCTGTAGAAAACGTTATGGTCAATTAAGTGACCAAAGGTCAGAAACAGAAAACAACAGAGTTGCCCTGTTTTGGTTGTAACTTTGGAGATTTTAAAACCAATCCAAACGGTCATGAATTATTACGAATAATATACCGTTGGAAAGGTATAAGTGTCTAGTTTGTACAAAAATTTCAAAACTCATTTTGAAGCTTTGTACAAAAAGTTATGGTCACAAGACCATGCAAAGGTCAGTTTTAAAAACACTTGAAACATTAAAATCCAGTCTTTTGAAACTAGACACCTTACTCCAATCAACCCAACCAAATTTAACACTTATCCAAGAGAAGAATTAGACCTTCTCAAGTGGTCAATCATCATGCTAAGACATGCACACCATTGTGCAAGCGTGGACGTTTCCGATCATATTTCGGGAAACGAATTACACCACACTTAAAACTAACAAACATGAAGTGCAAGTGTGGGAAGTGAATGCATCCTAATGCCAACATGTCATGGCATTGTCATTGAACAAGATGCACTCAATAAAACATGCATGAAGAGATATTCAAGAATATGAATGCATACATATAAAAACACACAACATACAAGAATAACATTTATGCATGAGTTGTGTGTGTGTGCAACTAGATCTCTTCAAAGTACATAAGCACTAGAAATTTACCTTTGGTGCTTCTTCTCTTGAGGTCTTGAGAGGGCCATTGAACTTTTACCAATTCCTAAGCTACCCTTACAACAAGCCCCACATGTGGTTTTCCACGAAATAAGCCAATCAATAATTGGGAATCCTTACATACTAGATAGTCATGCTCTTTCGCTTTGCTGTAATAGCTCACCGTAGCTGGTGAAGCGGTTTGTAATGTACCCCATCACTCAATAATAAAAAAACCCTCTTGTTTATTGTAGCGAGCTACCCCTGTCATACTCCCCACATAACCTAAATATATTATCTCAACCTCATTCCTCCTAGCAGGACCGATCCTATCACACTTGTATCGATCCCTGGCAACCGGATCAAGGGCCCCTTTCGGTATAGACCCCGGGAGGCGTGGAGCCACCCCTACCCGGTCCGGTTTGGTCCAGCCGCGGCGCACCCGTACGTCACGGTCCAGGTTGTCCCAGGAAAATCCTGAATGATTTTTGAGGATAACAAAATTAATCAGGAAATAAGTTTGATGTCACCCTAAATTAATCAGAAAATAATAATAAGTTTGATGCAGGGGCGGATGGACTGGAGGGCTAACCCGGGCTACAGCCGGGTCAACTTTCTGAAAAAAAAAAAATCTCTAAATTAGCAAACCAATCCAACCTCACATCACATCAGTACATCATATCAGACCACATCACACCAGCCCTTTCTCGGGTCCCACACTTTTTTTCTTCTTTTTTGTTTACAAACTCACACGTGGCACATCTTCTATTCGTCTCTCATTCTGTCAACTGTTAAGTGTTATATTGTTATTGTGTTAATTAAAAATTAAAATCTCAAATTATTAAACAACATTACAAATTTACAACAATAATCCATCTTCAAACTCAAAAGAAGAAAAAAAAATGCGTACTTCGTTATAACACTCGGTGACCATTTTCTTAATTTTTAATTTATTTCTAATTAATAAATTAGGGTTTTGAGTTTGATATTTTTAATTTTTAGTCCTTATTTTATTACTTCTAATGAAACCCTACTCAAATTTTGTATTTTTAAACATAGTGATTAGTCGGTTGGTGGTTAACTCTGTTCAAAATTATATATATATTTTTTAATATTATCTTATCGAAAGTTTATGTAATTTTGTTTACTATATGTATTTCAAGGTGTAAGGCTCATTTTGTCTCCCTATATAAATGTATCTTTGCTTTTTAACTATGAAATTTCCTCGTAAAAAATTGTAGTTTTGTTTTAGCCCACCCGAACAAAAAATCCTGGGTACGCCCCTGGTTTGATGTCACCCATAAATAAGAAATATTGCCCATAAAAATAATAAATTAATCAAATCATTAATTTTATATAATTAAATAATTAAAATACATTAAATATTGCCCATAAAATTCTTTATAGGTGTCATGTCACAGATGACGGCAGCTTTCTGTTAGATTTTGACAGAATGGCTGCCAATGAATAATGTTTTGTCAAAATGGTGATTTTAGAACAATTTAAATAGTGAATGGCCTTTTTGGGACTCCACCCACCAATTAATAGTGTCTAGTGCTATTTTCTCAAAATAAAATAAATAAATCTTCTACATGTGATTTAGGTCCAAAGATTATGAAGTTTGTATACCAATTCTTGGTTTTGTGATCGTCTTGTGCATCTTCTGATTCTCCCCCTTCTATATTGTTGATGGGGGAGCTTGTTATCCTCTAAGGTTATGTTTAAGATTGCTTTGTTTTGGAAATTTTTTGTTTTTTTGCATATAGCTTAATTTAAGAAATAATCAACTTTAGAAAAAAAGTTAGGTAAGTGTTTGGTAAACTAAATTTTAAAAGTGCTTAATTTTTGAAATGATGGAAAATGTATTGAACAAAATTACTAAAATAGACATCATTTACAATATAAATATAAAGCATATAAAAAGAATTAAAAAAGAAATTTAAACAGAAAAAAAAAATTATGATCGAGGCAACTGGCTTAAAAACCCGAGTCAACTCAGTCTCTTCACATTTGAAATTCAGTAACTGAGTCAACTGGCTCAAAAACCTGAGTTAACTTGTTGATTCTCTTTGCTTGAAATCTACAACCATCATCGATAGCCACAATCTCCACTACCTCTACCGCTAAATCTAATCCAAAAGCTCCGTGAAGAAGAGAAACGGGAACTTGAAGCCAAACCCATGCGCCAAGCTGGCACCACCACCACCACATCCAAATCCCTAACCAACGAGCAAAACATCGACAATCTTGAGGCTTTTCATGATTGCAATGGATCTGGCTAATCGCTTCCTCATTCGGCGTCGACGATGGTGGCCACTGTCATCGAAGACAATGGTGGCTTTAAGGTTTTTTTTTTTTTTTTATTTTGAAAAAAGTTCTTTTTTTTATTAAAAATAAAAATAAACTGTCGATCCCAAACATGGACGGTGGAGATAATTAGAAATTAAAAAAAAAATCCTAATTGCAATTCATCTCAGTTCATCATCATTTGTGAGAGGGAGAGAGAAACTCAGATCGGTTGTGAGAGAGTTTCAAAAGTCAAAACACGGTTTAGAGAGAGAGAGAGAGAGATTTTAATATTGTTTCAGTTTATTTATTTATTTATTATTTTTTTTTTTTACAATTATATTATTATATTATTCTTTATATTAATGTTTTTTTAAATAATTTTTTTTATTTTTTATTTATACATTTCATCTGAACATTTATTTTGTAATTATTATTATTTTTTTAATATTGTTGTAGTTTTTATTTTTATAATTGATTCTTTTCTTTAAAAATAATCAATGGTATCATTAGGGGGCATAACTCATATATTCAAGGGTAATAAAGTCTTTTAATTAATTTTTTTTTTTTACGGTTAAAGTACTAGGCTAATGGAAATCCTAACGGTAAGGGACAAAATATCTAATATGTTGGTTTTTAGGGAGAAGAATGGCCATTATTGGAACTGGAGGGGGCAAAGTGTCTAATATGGAAAACTATAGGGGATAATGATTATATCCCTAAATTTTAATATTTTTGGATTAAAGTTTTCAAAAAAAAAAATTATTTCTGAATTATAGTTTTTTGAAAAATGCAATTACTTAAATAGTGAGGGTATTATTGAAATTGCATAGCAATAGTTTAGCTTCTGCTTCAAAAAACAATCCCCACCCAACTTCTCAAAATCTGCATATTGAAGGAGCAAATTGGAAAATAAACTGCTTTTGAAAAGTTTACCAAACCCCTAGTTGCTGAAAACTTAGAAATAAGTAATTATTTCTCAAGTAAAAGCAATCCCAAATATAGCATAAGTCTAGAATACACCATGGATACAAAATGAAATATTATCTCAAAAATGAAAGTCGCCGGAGTAGTTAGCTATCTGGACCTTACTAGTAGGATTTGATCTTGACAAATCCTTACAGACTCTTAACTTGGTCTTAGTGTTAATTTCCGAAAAAGAAAGAGAAAAAGAAAACAAACTTATATAGTCTAGTCGCATTTATTAATAAGAAATTTTAATGAGGGAAATAAAACATAATTCACGATTTGTAATTACAGTGTTTACTAATAACTTTTAGGAATCAAGGTACATGGATCCTTCACACAAATCAAGGAATAAGTTCATGTAATCATGTTGGAAAATGAACTTAATTTCGACCCCCTCCCACATTTTCCTAAGAAACTTGATTCCTTTAGATTTTTATTCCTAATTAGTAAACGCAGATACGATAAAAGCACATCATATTACAAAAATACTGATTTTGGAATGGACGTTTGAAGATTAAGTATTGGGATTGGTGGGCTTGTTTATAGCATTTGCCTTGCCAATGTTGAACTCTTCAACAGCCTTATCTCTTGAACGTGATTCTTCTTCTATGCAAAGATGCTTCTAGATCTCTTCCAAAGAGTAATCTTCGCTCTTGTGGAGAATCCTCTTCCTGTAGCCTTTCCAACTTGGTGGCAATTTAGCAATAATTGCACCAACTTGAAACGGTTCAGGAAGTTCAATTTTGACAGCCCTTAGATTGTTAACTATGAGTTGCAGTTCATGAATTTGAGGCAGAAGAGGTTTTTAATCAAAAAACATGAAATCGAAATAATTTGAGATCAAAAACTTTTTGGTACCTTCCCCCTCTGCCTTATATTCATAGAACAAAAAAAGAGGTAAAAAATCAAGAAGTAACCCATAGTTGATGCTAAGTCTTCTTTTGTAAGCTTGATCCCTCCTTGAGCTTCTTGCCTTGAATGTTGTGTGTAAAGATTGGAAGCTTAGATGAGTGTGTAATGGAGTCAAATGGGTAGTGATAAAGGAAGGTAGTGGAAAAGGTGGGTAGAGAGAATTGATTAAGATGAAGTAATCTAGATTTGTTATGTGTTCTGTGTTGAGAAAAGATGAATAAAAGATCTGGAATTCTGGTGTATGAGGTATGAGGTATGAAGGTGGACGTGATGTGAGAGAATCTAAAAGATGAATATATAGTAGTTTAAAGAGTATGGTTGTAATCGCCAGAGTCGCTGATGTGGCATATGTCGTGGCCCGACGGTCGCGATCTGGACGTAGTGACATCAACCGCGACAAACGATTATCAACATCTCGGATCTGGAATTCATGGCCTTCCATCTAGCAACCAATGGGGTGATATCTCATATCTACATTTTCGCTACGAGTGTTGCTATCCTTGTGTAGCGACGAAAGAGGGGCAACATTCTCTGGAATTAATCCTTACTGTCTTGATGCTTAATTGTCGTGGTCGCTCCATAGCGACGCAATAGGGGCGACATCCTCTGAAAATATATAGCGGCCTGTTTGATAGTGACATGCCAATGACATTGACCCCTTTGCTTCACTTTGTTTTTTTTTTCACTTTTGACCTCCAATTCTTCACTTTGTGTTCAAATGCCCTTGTGACACTATTTTACCTGCATAACTCAATTCAAGCTATTAAACGACCGGGTTTTACCTGAGAACAAGCTAAAAGAGACGGGATTAGAGGCCAAAATCATATGTAAATTTGGCTCGGTCAGTCGTCTCGGTCTCCATCGATAAATATCACTTTTGATTGTTGGAAAGTCTAGAGATAGGCTTGAAACACGTAGTATCTACACTTTCCAAAAAGCGATATTTGCACCCTCTCTTGATTATGAAACAAATTATAGCACGGTGTGTATAAAGCTATCTAGAGGGGGGTGAATAGATTTTACGCTTTTTACCCAATTTTTCGTGTTAGTCAAAATTACGAAAATGCCCTCAAGATAATATAAACAAGCAAGTGTAATATGGTGCGGAAATTAAAACAACACTTGGTTTTTACGTGGAAACCCTCACGGGAAAAACCACGGGCTATGTAAGTAAGCCACACTCGAACCTCGAATCCACTAAATGTGCAAACGATTACAACCTAATCCCGGAAGTAATCACACACCTACCTAATCCCTGTATGAGTGAACCTAGTCCAATTTGCTTGCGTTCTAAGCAACCTAATCCCGGATGCTACACACAAGACTTACTTTCTCTATGAAGAGAATACAACCCTAAGTGAATATATGTGAATATCCAAAAGGCAACATAGAGCAAGGGAAACCCTATATGCTTATCTAAGATGATTAATATGCAATTAAGAACAATCCTAGATATCAAAACTAAATGACATGTCAATTAGTTTAGCTAATCAATATTAAGCACAAAACCTAATATGCTAGCACAATACAACTTCTCAAACATACATCATACTCATCTCAATATTGTATCCAAAGCATACAAAATAACCAACAAGTAATTAATTGAGATTGCTAGACAAGAGAAACACAAAACATGTAAGATATTAGTGAAAAACTTACCAAGCAAAGTATGATGAAGATTCCATGCAAGATGACATCTAGATGATCCAAGATGATGCTAGATGATGATTGATGATCATGAAAAAGTGTTTGAGTGATTAAAATTGAGTTCTTTGTGTATTTTTCTTCTCTTGAAAAATATCCTAAGTATAGAATATGAATATGAACTCTCTTGGCTGACCTAAAGTCAAAGTGTTATATATATAGGGGCCATAAGTGAAGTGTGGTCGTTTTGAAAAACGCACCAAAAATTGCTCTGTGCGCTGGTGGCCTTGCGCTGGACGACAGGCGCAAGACCAGCGCACACACACATTTTTGCATTGGCGCTGGACGACATGCGCTCACACAGGCGCCAGACCAGCGGAGCCACACTGGGCGATCAGCGCTGGTGACCTTGCGCTGGTGTAGACCAGCGCACGACCGGCGACAGAGAACTGGACGATCTGCGCTGGTGGGCTGTGCTGGTGTGGACCAGCGCACGACCAGCGGCACGCCACTGGGCGTTTTGCACCGGTGAGCGGCGCTGGACGTCAGGCGCAGGTGGACCAGCGCACAGCCCACAACTTTGAACCCCACAAGCAATCATGCAACGGGAACAAAGGTAAACTAAGATGCATCCTAAAAGCCTAAATGCTATGATGTTATAAACACAAGATGCAATCATTATACCAAGCAAGAAGAGATGTAAATAGGCATTGATGCACAACAAAAAGAAACACAACATACAAAGATTAAACATATGCATGAGTTGTGAGTGTGTGCTACTATCTCTTCAAGACAAGTAAGCACTTAGAGTATTACCTTTGGTGCTTGTCAATTATGAGGTCTTCAAAGGGCCTAAGCAATAACAACAACATCTAAACTACCCTTACAAAAAATCCCCACATATGGTTTGATCACGAAATAAGCCAATTAAAAACAATGGGAATCCTTACAGATTACTTGCGGATTTCTTTGCAAATAGCCTTCGGGATATTGATCGAACCAAAATTGGTATGATTTTGGCCCTCACTTCCTTCTCTTTTTGCTTAATTCTCGGGTAATATCTCGTGATTTAATTGTGTAAATTAAGTGTTTTTAGGTATTTACAAAGTTCAAGGGCATTGAAGTAATAATGGAGAATAAGGGGCAAAAGTGTAATTATTGAAGGAAGAATTGAAGTTATCATGAATTTGGAAGAATGAAGGGGCCGAATTGCAGTTTGCCACGCAAATCACAACAGCCCACGCAGCATTAATGAAACGCTGCGTTTCATTTGTGGGCAATCAGCAGACCCAAGTCAACAGGCCCAACGCATAGCAGCCCACGCCCATAACTTAAGTGAAACAGTGCATTTGGGAGGCTGGTTTAGGCCTTTAAACACACCCCAGCTCACTGCTGATTACACCCCAAAAAAAGACAAACGACTCAAGGCTGCATGTACCTAGGTCCAACGCTGAATGCACCTCATCTCCTTCTTCTTCCTCGCGACCTGCCTCTATTCACGATCTGTAAACCCTAGCTTGCAACTGCCGTCTGGAAGTGGCCATTCCCGGCCTATCTCCAGCCAATTTTTAGCCTAAAAGAATGGCGAGATCAACGTGACCGTATTCAGCACCTTCCCGGCTCACCAAATCGTCGAATCTCCAAGCCACGATCTTCCAATCACGCCGTCGGTGTTGCCCTTATTGTCACCGTGAAACTCACCGCGGCAATGCCCTGCAAATGTCACAATTTACATTTCGATGTCGCCACATCGATAAGAAGTGAATTTCTGGACCTGATTGCGTCGCCTCTACATGTCGTCTGAAGCCACCATGAGAAACCTCACAACGTTCAACTGAGATTGGCTGATTGGCCAGGAAAATTACAAGATGCACCCCTTTGAGGGGTCAAAATGGCAATTTGCCATAACAGAGGGTTGTTTTGGTAATTGACCACCTTAGACCTAATTTGAATTCACTATAAATTCATCCTTGTTTTCCATTTGAAATCATCTTAGAATCCTTTCTTCAACCTAGGATCACCATAAATCATCTCTCAACATCCTCCATTTCTTTACTTGGACTAATCTCTTCCATCCCAAACTCAACTCTTAATCTAGATTACTTTCCCCCAATCATTCATTTCTTCCAATCTTCTCCACATATCTCCTTAGTCACTTCCCATTTGACTCCACCTATCTAGACACATCCTCATCATCCACTGTTTACACAAGGAGCATCAAAGGCAAGGAAAGTATCAAGCTCTACAAAAGGAGGCCCAAGGGTGATTTCCTAATCTTTTACTTGCCTTCCCTTTGATTGTAATACGTGTAACTAAATCCCCTTTGTAAGGTTCCCATTTGTTGATTGGCTTATTTCGTGGACAAACCACATATTGGGGTTCTTTGTAAGGGTAGCCTAGGTATTGGGTTTATTGTTCGAAGCCCTTTGAAGACCTCGTGTTGATAAGCACCGAAGGTATATTTCTTTGTGCTTACTTGTCTTGAAGAGATAGTTGCACACACTCACAACTCATGCATATGTTTAATACTTGTATGTTGTGTGTCTTATTTTTGTGCATTAATGTTCATTAACATCTCTTCTGGCATGTTAGTTTGATTGCAACTTGCATATCCAATTGCCTTGTCATGCTTAGACTTAGGATTGCATTTTGCATTGAACGCTCCCAAAAGCGCTGTACGAACAGCGCCCATTGAGAGCTGTTCATACCTGATCGATTTAATTCGGTCACTGTTGGGTCGCTGTACAAAGCGCTCTACGTACAGCGCCGCTCTGTTTTCCCGTGAGAACAGAGTAGGGGCGCTGTACAGGCGCTGTACAAGAGGCGCTCTACGTACAGCGCCCAAGGCAATTTTGAGGCAAACTTATCAAAACGACCACACTTTGTTTTGGCCCCCTATATATATGCCTCTTTGACTTTAGGTCAATTACAAGAGTTCATATTCAGATTCCATACTTAGGATATTTTTCAAAGAGAAGAAAAATTCCAAAGAACTCATTTTTAGTTTACTCAAACACTTTTCCATGATCATCAATCATCATCTAGCATCATCATTGATCATCTAGATGACATCTTGCGTGGATTCTTCATCATACTTTGCTTGGTAAGCTTTTCACTAATATCTTACATATTTTGTGTTTCTCTTAACAAGCAATCTCAATTAATTACTTGTATGTTATTGTATATACTTTGAATATAAGTTTGAGATTAGTATGATGTATGTTTGAGAAGTTGTATTGTGATAGCTAATTAGGTTTTGTGCTTAATCTTGATTAGCTAAACTATTTGATTTGACATGTCATTTAGTTTTGATATCTAGGATTGCTCTAATTGCATATTAATCATCTTAGATAAGCATATAGGGTTTCCCTTGCTCTATGTTGCATTTTTAATATTCATATATTCACTTAGGGTTGTTATTCTCTTCATAGAGAAAGTAAGTCTTGTGTGTAGCATCCGGGATTAGGTTGCTTAGATCGCAAGCAAATTGGACTAGGTTCACTCATACCGGGATTAGGTTGTAATCATTTTACACATTTAGTGGATTCCAGGTTCAAGTGTGGCTTACTTACTAGCCCGTGGTTTTTCCCGTGAGGGTTTCCACGTAAAAATCAAGTCTTATTTAATTTCCGCATTTTATACTTGATTTATTACTTTATCTATTTAGGGGTAAATTCGTAATTTTGACTAATACGAAAAATTGGGTAAAAAGCTTAAAATCTATTCACCCCCCCTCTAGATAGTTTTATACACACCGTGCTATTATTTGTTTCAATTGGTATCAGAGCGGGTTCCTAGACATACATAGGTGATCCTTGCTTATTTTGGTGTGTTTTGCATTTTGTGTGATTTTTGATCATTCATACATTTGCATTCATTTCATTCATTCATAAACACTATGAGTGGAAACGGTGGAAATGGTGGTGGCAACGAAGGTGCCTCAAGCACAAGGCTTCCACTTCTTACCGGATTGAACTATTCCCAATGGAAAGGGAAGATGGAATCCTACATTTGCCAAATTCATGACCGTGCATGGATGGCGGTGGAAGACGGATATGATCTACCCAAGATGACTCCCGATGGTGGAGGAGAAGAAGTATTGAAGCCTAAGGCGCAATGGAACGCGCAAGAGTTTGAGGCTTCAAAGTGGAATAGGAAGGCGATGCATGCCATCTTGTGTGCTATGGATGAAAATCAATATAAATTGATTCAAAATACTAGGATAGCTAAGGAGGCTTGGGACATCCTAGAGATTGCACATGAAGGAACCGAAGTGGTGAAGGACTCCAAGCTTCAAGTCCTCCAAACTCAATTCGAGATGCTTAAGATGGAGGAGAATGAGTGCTTCAACAACTTCGAGATCAAGTTGATGGATATAGTCAACCAAAGCCATCAACTTGGTGATCCATATTCGGATAGGAGAATCAAGCAAAAGATTATGAGAACTCTACCCGATAGGTTTGAATCGAAGGTGATGGCTTTAGAAGAAAATAGTGGATATAAGGATATGAAGCCGAGTAAGGTGATTGGGAGACTTCTAGCTTATGAGTCTAGGAAAGGGCCTATCTCCACACCCACTAAAAAGCAAAAAGGAATTGCTTTAAAAACCTCCAAGGATGAAAATGAGGCAAAGAAGGTTGACTCGGATGAAGACCTTGCCTTGTTTGTAAAAAGGTTCAACAAGGTTATGAAGTTTAGAAGAAAGGGCTTTGGATCAAAAGGTCAAGATTTGAAGAAAAAGGGCTCTTTCAAGAAGTTTGAACCTAGGCAAGAAAGGACCGAAAGGAAAGGGGTCCGATGTTTCGAGTGTGGTGGCATAGGTCATTTTGCCCCCGAATGTGCAAATCACAATGAGAGGAAAAAGGGAAAAGTGATGGCCGCCACTTGGAGTGGAAGTAGTAATGACTCCTATGAGGGAGATGAGTCTTCAAGTGATGAAGAGCTCATGGCTAATCTCCTAGCTTTTGCCTCCTCCCATAAAAGCAAAAGTGCTAGTGAGAAAGAGGAAATGAGTCAAGAGGAAAATGACTCAAGTGGAGAAGAAAGTTATTCCTCCTCTAACTCCATAAGTAGTGTAAGGATTCCCATTATTGATTGGCTTATTTCGTAGTCAAACCACATGTTGGGGTTTGGTTGTAAGGGTAGTCTAGGTGTTTGTTGAAGATCAAGACCCTTTCCAAGACCTCAAGAGGACAAGCACCAAAGGTATATATCTAGTGCTTACATTGGCTTGAAGAGATATAGTTGCACACACACACACAACATGCATAACTCTTATTCTTGTATGGTGTGTTTATATTTTGTGTGCATTGTGCTTTATTGATTTATTCAATATCTCTTCTTGCATGTTGAATTGATTGCATCTTGTTATATGATAATGCCATGACATGTTAGGCATTAGGATGCATTCAATACCCACACTTGCACTTCATGTATGTTAGCTTTTAGTGTGGAGTAATTCGTTTCCCTAAGGATGTTCGGAAACGTCCGCGCGTGCACGGTAATGTGCTTTGTTTTGCGCGATGATCGCCGGTGGAGATGCCTTTGGCTTCTCCTTGGTTTCACCATTTTTGGTGAATCGGCGGTTACGTTCGGCGGCCTGGCCGCCGTTCGAAACCGCCGAATGAGACCTGATTGAAATATATCTCTCGGGTCCAAAACGGCGGTTGGGATCGGCGGTTTCCAAACCACCGAATGAAGTCGCCGAAGTTCCCCTGTTCCACACGGGAGCCATTCGGCGGTTCATTTCGGCGGCCTGGCCGCCGAATGAAACCGCCGATCGGTGCGTTTCAAGGGCAAAATTGTATTTTCACCTGCCCTGTTTTTGGTCTCTATAAATACATCCTTATCTCTGGTTCAGAATACAAGTCTTTGATCATAAGAACCCTAGAGAGATATTTAGAGAGACTTGAGAGAGAAAGCTTAAAGATCATATCTTTATCTCTCTAAACCCACTCCCACATGCATAAATCTTCATCTAAGCATCATCTAGGATCATCTAGCATATGCTAATGCATGGGACTTCTTCAACACACATGGTATGATTTGTTGAACACTTTTATCTTACATAATTAGTGTTTCTACTTATCAATTTTATCTCATATTTTACTTATATGTGTTTAGATTAATTTCTACATATAAGATTGAGATTATGTGTTGATTGGGTTTTTATTTGTTAGCTAGGTTTTAATGTTCATATGCCATCTAGCTAATTGATCTCATTTATTGATTGAGATTAGTTTTCATAGCTTATTTGATTAGGTCATTATTGCCTAAAAGCTATGCCATGAACATTCTTGTGTGATGTATTGATAACTAGGTTGATAGATTGTTTTTTAATCAACTAGTTAATCCTTTGAATGTTTGTGGGTTTTATATGATAGCTTTGTATCTAGGATTGGTTATCCTTTACTTAGCTAAAGTTATATGCCATGTCATATAGCTATATGTGATATCTAGGATTGATTATATTGTCATCTTATAATCCTAGGTAAGCATTTAGAGTACCCTAGCTCTTATTGCATTAATTGAATATTCATACATATTCACATAGGGTTGTGCATCTCTTTTGAGAGATTGAAGTCTTGGGGCTAAGTGTGCTTAGGCCTCAAGCAAATTGGACTAGAGCCGCTGTAAAAGGCCCGCGTGGTAGATTAGAGGGTGCTCACGCCAAGAGTAGTGTATCAGGGGATATCACTAGGGATTGAACCAAGAGTGGCGATTGGTAGTGTCCATAGCCTGAGGTTATCTAGGGTGAGAGTCCGAGAATCACTTGAGGGTGTAACCGTCTTTTCATATAGTGGATTTCGAGGTCCGAGTGTGGCGCACTTAACAGCCCGTGGTTTTTCCCAGTGGTTGGGTTTTCCACGTAAACATCAAGTGTCATTTACTATTTCCGCATCTTATTACACTTGTATGTATTATTGACTTGCTAGGGGTATTTTCGTAAAATTGACTTGCATGCGAAAATTGGGTAATAATTAGATAAAATCTATTCACCCCCCCTCTAGCTTTATATTGATAAACACACCTCGAGTATTTTAAGAACTTTCAAGTAGTTTTGTGGAGAAAGAGGTGCTTGCTAAATGCCATGCTGAGTTTAATGATTTAGCAATCAAGAGCACAAGAAAGATCAAGATGTTGAGAGAAGAAAATCTTGAGCTTGCATCTCATAATGACCACTTAGGTGAACAAGTGGAAAAATTCAAGAAGATGGAAGATAAGCTAAGAGAGGAGTTAGTCTTATCTATGAGGAATGAAGAAAGTCTAAAGAGGGAGCTTGAAGAAGTTAGAGATTCTATGACTAGGATGGATTCTAGCACCAAGAAGTTTGACCATATGCTTGGTGTTGGAAAGAGTCCATGTGACAAGAGGGGTCTTGGGTATGAAGATGACAAGAAGATCTCAACCTCTAACAAGACCGTGTTTGTCAAGGGTTTGAAGAATGAAGAAACTTCATATGTGCAAATTCCTAGGAAGAAGTTAGAAGTAGGACAATGTTCAAATGCACAAGTGAAGATGGGGCCAAGAAGACAAACTCAAGTTCAACCCTCTAGGGTCCCTCAAGCCAACATTCCTCCACAATTGGCTCACAAAGGAAAGAGACCTATCATGCAACCTCAAGCTAGGAAGCAAGCTAGACCGGTTCAACAACGAAGAAGGATTGAACCCTTTCATCCACAAAGACAATGACAAGGTATGATTCCTTATTTTACTCCTATATGTCACTTTTGTGGATTTGATGGTCATATTAGACCACATTGCTTTCGATATATAAAAATGTGCAAAACTAGAAGCATGATAGAGAAGAAAAAGAAAAGAGTCATGATGCATGTTCCTAGGAATGATAATATTATTATGCATGATCCTAGGACATCTAGAGCTCATATACCAAAGACCACTAAGAAAGCTAAGATTATTTCTAGGTGGATTAGAAAGAATGAAAATGTTTGCCATGTTGCTCAAATAGCCTTGAAGGCAAATTCTTCTAATTTTTGGTATTTAGATAGTGGGTGCTCTAGGCACATGACAGGAAACAAGAGTTTCTTCGAGACTCTTGTTATGGAGGAAGGAGGATATGTCACTTTTGGTGATGGATCCAAAAAGAAAGTTGTAGGGAAAGGAACCATTTCCGTTCCCGGATTACCCTCCTTATCCGATGCTTTATTTGTTGATGGCTTGAAAGCCAATTTAATAAGCATTTCACATCTAAGTGATGAAGGATATTCCGTCTTGTTTTGTAAAGATGATTGCTCGATCCTGAAGCCCGATGGACAAACCTTATTGAAAGGTATGAGATCTAGCGACAATTGCTATTGTCTTGAAGCTAGAATAGTCTCAAACAATGTGTCCAAGGATGAGCAAATAGAGTTGTGGCATGAAAGACTTGGCCACATGAACTTTAGGGATTTAAGAACCCTTGGAAAGTTCGAGTGTGTGTGTGGCATCCCTAAGCTTGGGAAGTGAAACAAATAATAGCACGGTGTGTATAAAGCTATCTAGAGGGGGGGTGAATAGATTTTACGCTTTTTACCCAATTTTTCGTGTTAGTCAAAATTACGAAAATGCCCTCAAGATAATATAACCAAGCAATTGTAATATGGTGCGGAAATTAAAACAACACTTGGTTTTTACGTGGAAACCCTCACGGGAAAAACCACGGGCTATGTAAGTAAGCCACACTCGAACCTCGAATCCACTAAATGTGCAAACGATTACAACCTAATCCCGGAAGTAATCACACACCTACCTAATCCCGGTATGAGTGAACCTAGTCCAATTTGCTTGCGTTCTAAGCAACCTAATCCCGGATGCTACACACAAGACTTACTTTCTCTATGAAGAGAATACAACCCTAAGTGAATATATGTAAATATCCAAAATGCAACATAGAGCAAGGGAAACCCTATATGCTTATCTAAGATGATTAATATGCAATTAAGAACAATCCTAGATATCAAAACTAAATGACATGTCAATTAGTTTAGCTAATCAATATTAAGCACAAAACCTAATATGCAAGCACAATATAAAATCTCAAACATACATCATACTCATCTCAATATTGTATCTAAAGCATACAAAATAACAAACAAGTAATTAATTGAGATTGCTAGATAAGAGAAACACAAAACATGTAAGATATTAGTGAAAAGCTTACCAAGCAAAGTATGATGAAGATTCCATGCTAGATGACATTTAGATGATCTAAGATGATGCTAGATGATGATTGATGATCATGAAAAAGTGTTTGAGAATCAAGAATGGAGTTCTTGGAATTTTTCTTCTCTTTGAAAAATATCCTAAGTATGAATTCTGAATATGAACTCTCTTCATTGACCTAAAGTCAAAGTGGCATATATATAGGGGGCCAAATCAAAGTGTGGTCGTTTAAGTAAGTTTCAAAGAAACGCGCCGATCGGTGGTTTCAATCGGCGGCCAGGCCGCCGTTAATGACCGCCGAATTGAGCTCGTGAAGAACAGAGCATAAACGGCGGTTCATTCGGCGGTTTCGTGACCGCCGATTCCAACCGCCGAAACAGAACAGAGAGATCAAAATCAACCAGGTATGAACGGCGGTTTCGAACGGCGGTTTCATGCCCGCCGTTTCAACCGCTGAATTAGACTGAGAGATAAATCAATCAGGTCTTGAATCGACGGTTTCGAACGGCGGTCGTGACCGCCGATCTTAACCGCAGAAAAGCTTCAGACCAATCTGGACTGAAACGGCGGTTTCATTCGGCTGCCAGGCCGCCGATCATAACCGCCGATCACCTAGATAGGTGAAAACCAAGGAGAAGCCAAAGGCATTCTCCATAGGCGGTCCTCGCGCTAAACCAAGCACATTCTCGTGCATGCGCGGACGTTTCCGAAAGTTATCGGGAAACGAATTACACAACAACAAGACACAATTACACACAACAAAATATAATAAATAAGTGCAAGTGTGAATTGTGACAACCGAAGAGAATGCACACATATGCAATGAATGTTTAGTGTGTGTGTGCAACTAATCTCTTCAAAGAAAAGTAAGCACATAGAAATTTACCTTCGGTGCTTATCAACACGAGGTCTTCAAAGGGCTTCGAACTTTAAGACTGATACTTAAGCTACCCTAACAAAGAACCCCCACATATGGTTTGATCACGAAATAAGCCAATTAAAAACAACGGGAATCCTTACAATCTCCCCCTTTGGCTATTTCGTGACAAAACCATCACTCACAATGATACCTCACAAAAAAATAGAAACTACGGGACTATAATGATATTCTACATTACAAAGAGATAAGAGAATGCAACTTGAAGTCTTCAATCCTCTTGTAGAATAATCAATCCCTGAAAAGAGTTTCTAACATTTCTAATACAAGAAAAGTGTGAGATTAATCATGTGAGAACAATACCAAGCATTTGCATTTTTAGAATTTAGGCACAACATTACCAAATGTATGCAATGTATGATAAATGCAATGCTCCCCCTCAACGGGTTACTCCCCCTCAATGTATGTTTTCCCCAAAGTGCACAAAAGCCTCTATATTTTGCACCTCCCCTTACCATATCCTACTCCCCCTTTTTGTCATGATATAGGCAAAAGAGTAGGCCCCAACCGGGTCACTCATAGCAACGAGAGATAGAAGCATGCAAGACTTGCATATACATATAAGTCACTTTATGCACTTCAATCAATTTGAGAGAAACAAGGAGATTGATTTTGAGAAAATGTGTGAATCCAACATGCTTTGCATACAAGACATATAGCATTCAAGTCCAAAATACAATGGTATTTGGCAAAGCAAATGACAAAGGTTTCTAATAAGAATTCAAACCAATTTCACCAATGTCATGGGAAAAGCAAGGATATAGAGATTATTGATTTCAATTTAAGAGCAACTATATCCAACTTTATAAGCGAAACATGGCATGAGCGACTTTGCACCCTATTTGATTTTTCCGGATAAAATTATCCGTATGATAGTAACCATGTTCAACTAATAAAGAAAGAGAGACATTTGGAATGTAAATTCCTTTGAATGGATACAAGATCCTTTATTCATTTTGAGTCTCATAAGTTTTCACACAAGTTTTGCATTTTTAAGAATATGCAATCATCAATTCATGCTTTTCATGTGAGCATGTTATTAAAGAATCATCATGTCATGGAGATAATCATAGGTCATTCAAATCATACTTCCAATGTAAATCTCCTAGTCCAAAAATGCATGTTTGAACATAAATATGACATGGATTGTAGACAAGCAAGGTTCACACTTATGGAAATTTAAAACATATATACATATGTACAACCAAGCTTACTCAAGCAATTAAAAGAAGAGGCATAAGATATTTCAAATTTTTTGCAAGATACAAGAATGCAAAATAGCTCTCTTTGCTTGAGTTCCCCATATGGGGTCAATCATAGAACATCACTCCACAAGACATACCCCAATAGATCTACTAAGAGTTTTAAATCGAGTAGCATCTAAGGGTTTAGTAAATAGGTCCGCAAGTTGATCATTAGTACCTACATGTTCAAGTACTATGCATTTATTTTCAACAAGCTCTCTAATGAAGTGATGGCGGATGCCAATATGCTTAGTTCTAGAATGTTGCACCGGATTCTTGGAAATATTAATGGCACTCATGTTATCACAAAAGAGAGTGAGAGTACCTTGGTTGAATCCGTAATCCACTAGCATTTGCTTCATCCACATAAGTTGAGTGCATCCACTCCCCGCGGCTATGTACTCGGCTTCCGCCGTGGACAAGGAAATCGAGTTTTGCTTCTTGCAAAACCACGACACCAAGTTGTTGCCTAGAAAGAAGCAACCGCCCGATGTGCTCTTCCTATCATCATAATTTCCTGCCCAATCCGCATCACTATATCCTACAAGACTAGGATTAGTGTCAAATGAGTACCAAATCCCATAGTTGGAAGTCCCATTCACAAAGCGAATGACTCTTTTAACCGAAGAGAGATGGGACTCCTTGGGATCGGATTGGTACCTAGCACAAACTCCTACACTAAATGATATATCAGGCCTACTTGCGGTCAAATAGAGCAAGCTCCCTATCATGCCACGATATAAGGTTTGGTCCACACTTTTACCGCTAGCATCCTTGCTTAGCTTCAAAGTGGTGCTCATAGGAGTGTCACAATGTTTGGCTTTTTCAAGACCAAACTTCTTCACAAGGTTTTTGGCATATTTGGCTTGGGTTATGAAGATCCCATTATCAAGTTGCCTAATTTGCAAACCTAGGAAGTAATTAAGCTCACCAACAAGACTCATCTCAAATTCATGAGACATAACATCAACAAATTGTTGGACCTTGGTGTTGTTGGTGGAGCCAAACACTATGTCATCGACATATATTTGAGCTATGAAAAGCTCATCATTGTCTCTCTTGATGAATAGTGTCTTGTCAACACTACCTCTTGTGTAGTTATTGTCAACAAGAAATTGAGTGAGGCGCTCATACCAAGCCCTCGGTGCTTGTTTCAACCCATAAAGTGCCTTCTTGAGGCGATAGACATGGTTGGGGTGGTGTGCATCCACAAACCCCTTGGGTTGTTCAACAAACACTTCCTCTTGCAAGAAGCCATTGAGGAAGGCACTCTTGACGTCCATTTGGTGCAATTTGAACTTGTGCACACAAGAGATGGACAAGAGAAGCCTAATAGACTCTAGACGGGCAACGGGAGCAAATGTCTCCTCAAAGTCGATACCCTCAATTTGAGAGTACCCTTGTGCTACAAGTCTAGCCTTGTTCCGCACTATGTTGCCATCCTCATCGGATTTGTTCCTAAATATCCATTTAGTGCCTATGACATTAGTGGTCTTAGGCCTAGGAACTAGAGTCCAAACCTCATTCCTTTCGAATTGGTTTAGCTCTTCTTGCATGGCAAGAACCCAAAATTCATCATGTAAGGCTTCTTCAACCTTTTTGGGTTCAATTTGAGAGGTGTAGCAAGTATAGCTAATAAGATTAGCAAGTTGACGCCTAGTCCTAACACCCTCATTAACATCTCCAATAACATCCTCTTTGTTATGGAGTCTTCTAACCCATGGAGCGGGTTCATTAGAGTCCAAGTTAGGAACTCTAGTAATGGGTTGTGTGACTTCATTAGATGTCCCAACATTGGGAGTCACCACAACCCTCTCCAAAGGAGTGTCATCCTCTAGAACATCCTCCTCCTCATGGTCATTAGACTTGAGCCTAGTATCATCAATGACCACATTTGATGATTCCATGACGGTTCGAGTCTTCAAGTTGAAAACTCTATAGGCTTTACTATTCAAGGCGTAGCCAATAAAGATACCCTCATCACTCTTAGCATCAAACTTGCCAAGTTGATCACGGTCATTTAAAATGTAGCATTTGCTTCCAAATGTGTGGAAGTAGCTAACATTTGGCTTCCTACCCTTCCATAGCTCATAGGAGGTGTTTCTAGAACCGGGCCTTAGGAACACACGATTTCCTATATAGCAAGCCGTATTGATAGCTTCGGCCCATAGGTTCCTAGGGACATTGTTGCTAAGCAACATCACTCGGGCCATCTCTTGGAGGACCCTATTCTTCCTCTCAACAACTCCATTTTGTTGAGGTGTCCTAGGAGCCGAAAACTCATGGGAGATACCTAAACCGTTACAAAAGGTTTCAAAGGTAGCATTCTCAAATTCCCTCCCATGGTCACTTCTAATCCGTTTTATGCTTTTAATATTAGAGTTCATTTCATTTTGAAGTTTATTACAAAGCATTTTAAACTTATCAAAAGTTTCGGATTTTTCTCTAAGAAAATATGTCCATGTGAACCTAGAGAAATCATCAACACATACAAAAATGTATCTCTTTCCACCCAAACTTTCGGTTTGCATGGGACCCATGAGGTCCATGTGGAGAAGCTCAAGAGGCTCCTTGGTGGTGAGATACTTACCCTTTTTGTGCATGCTTTTAGTTTGCTTTCCTTGTTGGCAAGGTCCACAAACACCATTGGCTTTCTTCCCAAGCTTAGGGAGGCCACGCACACACTCGAACTTTCCAAGGGTCCGTAGATCCCTAAAGTTCATGTGGCCAAGTCTTTCATGCCACAACTCAATTTACTCATCCATGGACACATTGTTTGAGACTATTCTAGCTTCAAGACAATAGCAATTGTCGCTAGATCTCATACCTTTCAATAAGGTTTGTCCATCGGGCTTTAGGATCGAGCAATCATCTTTACAAAACAAGACGGAATATCCTTCATCACTTAGATGTGAAATGCTTATTAAATTGGCTTTCAAGCCATCAACAAATAAAGCATCGGATAAGGAGGGTAATCCGGGAACGGAAATGGTTCCTTTCCCTACAACTTTCTTTTTGGATCCATCACCAAAAGTGACAAATCCACCTTCCTCCATAACAAGAGTCTCGAAGAAACTCTTGTTTCCCGTCATGTGCCTAGAGCACCCACTATCTAGATACCAAATATTAGAAGAATTTGCCTTCAAGGCTATTTGAGCAACATGGCAAACAATGTCATTCTTTCTAATCCACCTAGAAACAATCTTAGCTTTCTTAGTGGTCTTTGGTATATGGGCTCTAGATGTCCTAGGATCATGCATAATAATATTATCATTCCTAGGAACATGCATCATGGCTCTTTTCTTTTTCTTCTCAATCATGCTTTGTTTTCTACACATTTTAATATATTGAAAGCAATTTGGTCTAATATGACCATCACAACCACAAAAGTGACAAATAGGGATGAAATAAGAAATCATACCTTGCCTTTGTCTTTGTGGATGAAAGGGTTCAATCCTTCTTCGTTGTTGAACCGGTCTTGGTTGCTTCCTAGCTTGAGGTTGCATGATAGGTCTCTTTCCTTTGTGAGCCATTTGAAGAGGAATGTTGGCTTGAGAGACCCTAGGGGGTTGAGCTTGAGGTTTCCATCTTGGACCCATCTTCACTTGTGCATTAGAGCATTGTCCTACTTCTAATTTCTTTCTAGAAGCTTGCACAAATGAAGTTTCTTCTTTCTTCAAGCTCTTGACAAACACGGTCTTGTTAGAGGTGGAGATCTTCTTGTCATCTTCATACCCAAGACCCCTCTTGTCACATGGACTCTTTCCAACACCAAGCATATGGTCAAGCTTCTTGGTGCTAGAATCAATCCTAGTCATAGAATTTCTAACTTCTTCAAGCTCACTCTTTAGACTTTCTTCATTCCTCCTAGATAGAGCTAACTCCTCTCTTAGCTTATCTTCTATCTTCTTGAATTTTTCCACTTGTTCACCTAAGTGGTCATTATGAGATGCAAGTTCAAGATTTTCTTCTCTCAACATCTTGATCTTTCTTGTGCTTTTGATTGCTAAATCATTAAACTCGGCATGGCATTTAGCAAGCACCTTTTTCTCCACAAAACTACTTATGGAGTTAGATGAGGAATCACTTTCTTCTTCACTTGAGTCATTTTCCTCTTGACTCATTTCCTCTTTCTCACTACCACTTTTGCTCTTATGTGAGGAGGCAAAAGCTAGGAGGTTAGCCATGAGCTCTTCTTCACTTGAAGACTCATCTTCCTCATTGGAGTCATCACTACTCCCACTCCAAGTGGCGGCCATCACTTTGCTTTTCTTCTTTTCATTGTGATTAGCACATTCGGGGGCAAAGTGACCAATCCCACCACATTCAAAGCATCGGACCCCTTTCCTTTCGGTCCTCTCTTGTTTAGGCTTAAACTTCTTGAAGGAACTCTTTTTCTTCAAATCTTGTCCTCTTGACCCAAATCCCTTCTTCTTCTTGAACCCCATAACCTTGTTGAACCTTTTCACAAATAAGGCAAGGTCTTCATCCGATTCATGCTTTGCCTCCTTTGCATCCTTAGATGCTTTCAAAGCTATTCCTTTAGACTTCTTAGGAGGAGTAGTGGTGCTAGGAGCCTTCCTAGACTCATATACAAGGAGACGCCCAATCACCTCACTTGGCTTCATATCCATGTAGCCACTATTTTCTTCTATGGCCGTCACCTTGGATTCAAACCTATCGGGGAGAGATCTCATAATTTTTTGCTTGACTCTCCTATCCGAATACGGGTCTCCGAGTTGATGGCTTTGATTTACAATGTCCATCAATTTGATTTTGAAATCATTGAAGCATTCATCCTCTCCCATCCTTAGTAGCTCAAACTGAGTTTGGAGGACTTGAAGCTTGGACTCCTTCACCACCTCGGTTCCCTCATGTGCAACTAGAAGGATGTCCCATGCCACTTTGGCAATCTGAGTATTCTGAATAAGCTTGTACTGATTCTCATCCATAGCACACATAATGGCATGCATAGCCTTCCTATTCCACTTAGAAGCCTCAAACTCTTGCGCGTTCCATTGCGCCTTAGGCTTCAAAACATCTTGTCCTCCACCCTCGGGAGTCATCATAGGGAGATCATATCCGTCTTCCACCGCCATCCAAGCACGGTCATGAATTTGGCATATGTAGGATTCCATCTTCCCTTTCCATTGGGAATAGTTCAATCTGGTAAGAAGTGGAGGCCTTGTGCTAGAAGCTCCTTCGTGGCCACCACCATTTCCACCGTTTCCACTCATAGTGTTTATGAATGAATGAAATGAATGCAAATGTATGAATGATCAAAAATCACACAAAATGCAAAACACACCAAAATAAGCAAGGATCACCTATGTATGTCTAGGAACCCGCTCTGATACCAATTGAAACAAATAATAGCACGGTGTGTATAAAGCTATCTAGAGGGGGGGTGAATAGATTTTACGCTTTTTACCCAATTTTTCGTGTTAGTCAAAATTACGAAAATGCCCTCAAGATAATATAACCAAGCAATTGTAATATGGTGCGGAAATTAAAACAACACTTGGTTTTTACGTGGAAACCCTCACGGGAAAAACCACGGGCTATGTAAGTAAGCCACACTCGAACCTCGAATCCACTAAATGTGCAAACGATTACAACCTAATCCCGGAAGTAATCACACACCTATCTAATCCCTGTATGAGTGAACCTAGTCCAATTTGCTTGCGTTCTAAGCAACCTAATCCCGGATGCTACACACAAGACTTACTTTCTCTATGAAGAGAATACAACCCTAAGTGAATATATGTAAATATCCAAAATGCAACATAGAGCAAGGGAAACCCTATATGCTTATCTAAGATGATTAATATGCAATTAAGAACAATCCTAGATATCAAAACTAAATGACATGTCAATTAGTTTAGCTAATCAATATTAAGCACAAAACCTAATATGCAAGCACAATATAAAATCTCAAACATACATCATACTCATCTCAATATTGTATCTAAAGCATACAAAATAACAAACAAGTAATTAATTGAGATTGCTAGATAAGAGAAACACAAAACATGTAAGATATTAGTGAAAAGCTTACCAAGCAAAGTATGATGAAGATTCCATGCTAGATGACATTTAGATGATCTAAGATGATGCTAGATGATGATTGATGATCATGAAAAAGTGTTTGAGAATCAAGAATGGAGTTCTTGGAATTTTTCTTCTCTTTGAAAAATATCCTAAGTATGAATTCTGAATATGAACTCTCTTCATTGACCTAAAGTCAAAGTGGCATATATATAGGGGGCCAAATCAAAGTGTGGTCGTTTAAGTAAGTTTCAAAGAAACGCGCCGATCGGCGGTTTCAATCGGCGGCCAGGCCGCCGTTAATGACCACCGAATTGAGCTCGTGAAGAACAGAGCATAAACGGCGGTTCATTCGGCGGTTTCGTGACCGCCGATTCCAACCGCCGAAACAGAACAGAGAGATCAAAATCAACCAGGTATGAACGGCGGTTTCGAACGGCGGTTTCATGCCCGCCGTTTCAATCGCCGAATTAGACTGAGAGATAAATCAATCAGGTCTTGAATCGGCGGTTTCGAACGGCGGTCGTGACCGCCGATCTTAACCGCAGAAAAGCTTCAGACCAATCTGGACTGAAACGGCGGTTTCATTCGGCGGCCAGGCCGCCGATCATAACCGCCGATCACCTAGATAGGTGAAAACCAAGGAGAAGCCAAGGGCATTCTCCATAGGCGGTCCTCGCGCTAAACCAAGCACATTCTCGTGCATGCGCGGACGTTTCCGAAAGTTATCGGGAAACGAATTACACAACAACAAGACACAATTACACACAACAAAATATAATAAATAAGTGCAAGTGTGAATTGTGACAACCGAAGAGAATGCACACATATGCAATGAATGTTTAGTGTGTGTGTGCAACTAATCTCTTCAAAGAAAAGTAAGCACATAGAAATTTACCTTCGGTGCTTATCAACACGAGGTCTTCAAAGGGCTTCGAACTTTAAGACCGATACTTAAGCTACCCTAACAAAGAACCCCCACATATGGTTTGATCACGAAATAAGCCAATTAAAAACAACGGGAATCCTTACAGGAAGAAAGCCAATGGTATTTGTGGACCTTGCCAACAAGGAAAACAAACTAAAAGCATGCACAAAAAGGGCAAGTATCTCTCCACCAAGGAGCCCCTAGAGCTTCTCCACATGGACCTCATGGGTCCTATGCAAACCAAGAGTTTAGGTGGAAAGAGATACATTTTTGTTTGTGTTGATGATTTCTCTAGATTTACATGGACATATTTTCTTAGAGAAAAATCCGAAACTTTTGATAAGTTTAAAATGCTTTGTACTAAAATACAAAATGAAATGAATTCTAACATTAAAAGCATTAAACGGATTAGGAGTGACCATGGGAGGGAATTTGAGAATGCCTCATTTGAAAGCTATTGCAATAGCTTAGGCATCTCCCATGAGTTCTCGGCTCCTAGGACACCTCAACAAAATGGAGTTGTTGAAAGGAAGAATAGGGTCCTTCAAGAGATGGCCCGTGTGATGTTGCTTAGCAACAATTTCCCTAGGAACCTATGGGCCGAAGCCGTCAATACGGCTTGCTATATAGGGAATCGTGTTTTCCTAAGGCCCGAATCTAGAAACACCTCCTATGAGTTATGGAAGGGTAGGAAGCCAAATGTTAGCTACTTTCACACATTTGGAAGCAAATGCTACATTTTAAATGACCATGATCAACTTGGCAAGTTTGATACTAAGAGTGATGAGGGTATCTTTATTGGCTATGCCTTGAATAGTAGAGCCTATAGAGTTTTCAACTTGAAGACTCGAACCGTCATGGAATCATCGAATGTTGTTATTGATGATACAAGGCTCAAGTCTAATGACCATGAGGAGGATGAAATTTTAAATGATGACTCTCCTTTGGAGAAGGTTGTGGTGACTCCCTATGTTGGGACATCTAATGAAAATGATGAAGTCACACAACCCACTGCTAGAGTCCCTCTCTTGGACTCTAATGAACCAGCTTCATGGGTTAGAAGACTTCATAAGAAAGATGATGTTATTGGAGATGTAAATGAGGGTGTTAGGACTAGACGTCAACTTGCTAATCTTATTAGCTACACATGCTACACCTCTCAAATTGAACCCAAAAAGGTTGAAGAAGCCTTAAATGATGAATTTTGCGTTCTTGCCATGCAAGAAGAGCTAAACCAATTCGAAAGAAATGAGGTGAGGACTCTAGTTCCTAAGCCTAAGACCACTAATGTCATAGGCACTAAATGGATATTTAGGAACAAATCCGATGAGGATGGCAACATAGTGCGGAATAAGGCTAGACTTGTAGCACAAGGGTACTCTCAAATTGAGGGTATCGACTTTGAGGAGACATTTGCTCCCGTTGCCCGTTTAGAGTCCATTAGGCTTCTCTTGTCCATTTCTTGTGTGCACAAGTTCAAATTGCACCAAATGGATGTCAAGAGTGCCTTCCTCAATGGCTTCTTGCAAGAGGAAGTGTTTGTTGAACAACCCAAGGGGTTTGTGGATGCACACCACCCCAACCATGTCTATCGCCTCAAGAAGGCACTATATGGGTTGAAATAAGCACCGAGGGCTTGGTATGAGCGCCTCACTCAATTTCTTGTTGACAATGACTACACAAGAGGTAGTGTTGACAAGACCTTATTCATCAAGAGAAACAAATATGAGTTATTTATAGCTCAAATCTATGTTGATGACATTGTATTTGGCTCCACCAACAACACCAAGGTCCAACAATTTGTTGATGTCATGTCTCATGAATTTGAGATGAGTCTTGTTGGTGAGCTTAGTTACTTCCTAGGTTTGCAAATTAGGCAATTAGATGATGGGATTTTCATAACCCAAGCCAAATATGCCAAAAACCTAGTGAAGAAGTTTGGTTTAGAGAATGCCAAACATTGTAATACACCTATGAGTACCACTTTGAAGCTAAGCAAGGATGCTAGTGGTAAAAGTGTAGAACAAACGTTATATCGTGGCATGATAGGTAGCTTGCTCTATTTGACCGCAAGTAGGCCCGATATCTTCTTTAGTGTGGGTGTGTGTGCTAGGTACCAAGCGGATCCCAAGGAGTCCCATCTCTCTTCCGTAAAGAGAATCATTCGCTATGTGAATGGGACATCCAACTATGGGATTTGGTACTCTTTTGACACTAATGCTAGTCTTGTAGGCTTTAGTGATGCGGATTGGGCAGGAAATTGTGATGATAGAAAGAGCACATCGGGCGGTTGCTTCTTTCTAGGCAACAACTTGGTGTCTTGGTTTTGCAAGAAGCAAAACTCGATTTCCTTGTCCACGGCCGAGGCCGAATACATAGCCGCGGGGAGTGGATGCACACAACTCCTATGGATGAAGCAAATGCTAGTAGACTACGGATTCAACCAAGGTACCCTCACTCTCTTTTGTGATAACATGAGTGCTATTAATATTTCCAAGAATCCGGTACAACATTCTAGAACTAAGCATATTGACATCCGCCATCACTTCATTAGAGAGCTTGTTGAAAATAAATGCATAGTACTTGAACATGTAGGTACTAATGATCAACTTGCGGACCTATTTACTAAACCCTTAGATGCTACTCGATTTAAAACTCTTAGTAGATCTATTGGGATATGTCTTGTGGAGTGATGTGTTTTATGATTGACCCCATATGGGGAACTCAAGCAAAGAGAGCTATTTTGCATCCTTGTCACTTGTAAAAAATTTGAAATAACTTATGCCTCTTCTTTTAATTGTTTGAGTAAGCTTGGTTGCACATATGTATATATGTTTTCAATTCAATAAGTGTGAACCTTGCTTGTTTACAATCCATGTCATATTTATGTTCAAACATGCATTTTTGGACTAGGAAATGTATGTAGGAAGTATGATTTGAATGACCTATGATTATCTCCATGACATGATGATTCTTTAATAACATGCTAATGTCAAATGAAAAAGCATGAAATTCATATCACATGCTCACATGAAAAGCATGAATTGATGATTGCATATTCTTAAAATGTAAAACCTTGTGTGAAGGCTTATGAGACTCAAAATGAATAAAGGATCTTGTATCCGTTCAAAGGAATTTACATTCCAAATGTCTCTCTTTCTTTATTGGTTGAACATGGCTACTATCATACGGATATCTTATCCGGAAAATCAAAAAGGGTGCAAAGTCGCTCATGCCATGTTTCGCTTATAAAGTTGGATATAGTTGTTCTTAAATTGAAATCAATATACTCTATATCCTTGGTTTACTCATGACATTGGTGAAATTGGTTTGAATTCTTATTAGAAACCTTTGTCATTTGCTTTGCCAAATACCATTGTATTTTGGACTTGAATGCTACATGTCTTGTATGCAAAACATGTTTGATTCACACATTTTCTTTCAAATAAATCTCCTTGTTTCTCTTCAATTAATTGAGGTGCATAAAGTGACTTATATATATATGCAAATATCTTGCATGCTTCTATCTCTCGTTGCTATGAGTGATCCGGTTGGGGACTACTCCTTTGCCTATATCATGACAAAAAGGGGGAGTAGGATATGGTAAGGGGAGTTGCAAAATAGAGGCAATTGTGCATATTAGGGAGAACATTCGTTGAGGGGGAGTAACCCGTTGAGGGGGAGCATTGCATACACATACATTTCATAATGTTGTGCCTAATCTTTTAAAATGCAAATGCTTGTTTTTGCTCTCACTTGATTCATCTCACCTTTTACTTGTATTGGAAATGTTAGAAACTTTCTTTTCAGGGCTTGATTATTCTACAAGAGATTGAAGACTTGAAGTTTATTTTCTTATCTCTTTGTATTGTAGAAAATCTATATTATCCCGTTGTTTCTAGTTTAATGTGAGGAATCAATGTGAGTGGTGGTTTTGTCACGAAATAGCCAAAGGGGGAGATTGTAAGGTTCCCATTTGTTGATTGGCTTATTTCGTGGACAAACCACATATTGGGGTTCTTTGTAAGGGTAGCCTAGGTATTGGGTTTATTGTTCGAAGCCCTTTGAAGACCTCGTGTTGATAAGCACCGAAGGTATATTTCTTTGTGCTTACTTGTCTTGATGAGATAGTTGCACACACTCACAACTCATGCATATGTTTAATACTTGTATGTTGTGTGTCTTATTTTTGTGCATTAATGTTCATTAACATCTCTTCTTGCATGTTAGTTTGTTGCAACTTGCATATCCAATTGCCTTGTCATGCTTAGACTTAGGATTGCATTTTTGCATTGGGCGCTCCCAAAAGCGCTCTTTAGAAGCGCTGTACGAACAGCGCCCATTGAGCGCTGTTCAGACCTGATCGATTTAATTCGGTCGCTGTTGGGTCGCTGTACAGGCACTGTACAAAACGTTGTACAAAGCGCTCTACGTACAGCGCCGCTCTGTTTTCCTGTGAGAACAGAGTAGGGGTGCTGTACAGGCGTTGTACAAGAGGCACTCTACGTACAGCGCCCAAGGCAATTTTGAGGCAAACTTATCAAAACGACCACACTTTGTTTTGGCCCCCTATATATATGCCTCTTTGACTTTAGGTCAATTACAAGAGTTCATATTCAGATTCCATACTTAGGATATTTTTCAAAGAGAAGAAAAATTCCAAAGAACTCATTTTTAGTTTACTCAAACACTTTTCCATGATCATCAATCATCATCTAGCATCATCATTGATCATCTAGATGACATCTTGCATGGATTCTTCATCATACTTTGCTTGGTAAGCTTTTCACTAATATCTTACATATTTTGTGTTTCTCTTAACAAGCAATCTCAATTAATTACTTGTATGTTATTGTATATACTTTGAATATAAGTTTGAGATTAGTATGATGTATGTTTGAGAAGTTGTATTGTGATAGCTAATTAGGTTTTGTGCTTAATCTTGATTAGCTAAACTATTTGATTTGACATGTCATTTAGTTTTGATATCTAGGATTGCTCTAATTGCATATTAATCATCTTAGATAAGCATATAGGGTTTCCCTTGCTCTATGTTGCATTTTTAATATTCATATATTCACTTAGGGTTGTTATTCTCTTCATAGAGAAAGTAAGTCTTGTGTGTAGCATCCGGGATTAGGTTGCTTAGATCGCAAGCAAATTGGACTAGGTTCACTCATACCGGGATTAGGTAGGTGTGTGATTACTACCGGGATTAGGTTGTAATCGTTTTACACATTTAGTGGATTCGAGGTTCGAGTGTGGCTTACTTACTAGCCCGTGGTTTTTCCCGTGAGGGTTTCCACGTAAAAATCAAGTCTTATTTAATTTCCGCATTTTATACTTGATTTATTACTTTATCTATTTAGGGGTAAATTCGTAATTTTGACTAATACGAAAAATTGGGTAAAAAGCTTAAAATCTATTCACCCCCCCCCCCCCCCCCCCCCCCCCCCCTCTAGATAGTTTTATACACACCGTGCTATTATTTGTTTCACCCTTTCTAGGGTTTTGATGTGAGAACATTTGGATTGGGTTTTGCTTAAGCTTTAATATGTATTGAATCTCTGTTTGTGTTCTATTCATTTTATAACTAGATTTTATTCATTATATAATTGACATGTATATCCACTAGTTGATTATACTCTTATTTAGAATAATTTTTTATAGAATCTTGATTAGATTGACACCTTTGATGGATTAAGAACATAGTGACTAGGATAGATTGTCGGAGGGTATATCAATCGCGATAATCTAAACCATTAATTGTAACAAACCGATCCCGCCTTAGCCCCCTCTCCTTAATTGGTTAGGCATTTTGGTGGGAAGTTGTTTAGAGTTCATAGTGATGGTCTAAACACAAGTAAGAATACAATTGGTTAACATTTGTGAAGTTGGTTCACTAAGGTAGCTTGAGAAGCATTGCCCGTAATCCACTTGCGATCTCATTAATCCCCTAGCAATTCTCTTAATTGCTTATTCCATATATCATATCTAGACTTGTTGAGCATTCTATTTTCCCTATCACATTTTATCATATTTTATTATTTTTATTTTACATGTATGTTTGATGGCTTGACAAACCTTACAACCATCCATTTCTTATGATTTACTTTATTGCATTTAGGAATTGTTAATTTATTCAACCAATTACTCTAATTCCCTATGGAACGAATCCTAACTTACCACTTTACTAATTTTATATCCTAAGTGGAGTTCTAGTGGTGAAAATTAGTTTTCAAAACGATCACATTAAAAATATTATTTTGTTGTGCAAAACGACCACATCAGATATGACAAGCCTTCAAGTGAATTTGCTTCAAGCAAGAAAGAAAATTCGTAGATGAAAATATAGAATTTGGGTTTCTGGCAATTGAGAGAATTTTATTCTTTAACTATATTGTTAAACACTTCTTTGCACACCCTTTTATAAAGTTTCTTACAGACAGTTGTATATTTTCAAAAAAAAAAAAAAAAAAAAAAGCCATTAATAGAGAGTCATGTCTTTTGAAAATTACAGCAACAAGTAAATGTGTCTATTCATTAATAATTGAGTTCTGTCTTTTCAAATATATATATATATATATATATATATATATATATATATATATATATATATATATATAATATATATATCAATGTATAAAGACATCTAATAGTTGTGTTTTTTTTTAATAAACACAAAGTTTGTAATCTGTCAACTACCAATTGTTTTACTAATTTAATATTTGACCAATATTAAAATTCTAACAGTAACATCTGACTTGATTAGGACTAATGATATATATATATATAGTGTATTTATAATTATTTTAACTATTTTAATATTTTGTTGAAGGACAATGTTGAAAGTTGAAAAAACTATTAATTCAGATGTACATACGGTTTGAGATGATGTAAATTTCGTCACTGAATGTTAATATGGATCCTTTATACTCGAACCTAATCTGATGGAAATGAATTATCCAGCACCTATAATTAGGGGTGGGCATGGATCGGTTCGGTTTGGTTTGGTTTGGTTTGG
The DNA here is from genome assembly GCA_008009225.1 of Acer yangbiense. Classification (NCBI taxonomy): domain Eukaryota; kingdom Viridiplantae; phylum Streptophyta; class Magnoliopsida; order Sapindales; family Sapindaceae; genus Acer; species Acer yangbiense. Next base: position 41,273,753 of record CM017771.1, on the reverse strand, counting down.
TTTTGGCCAAAATTGTATTGAACCGACATATATTCAGTTTTTGAAAATGTGAATCGGTTTGAACCGTTTTGAACCTAAAAACCAAATTGAACCGAACACCTTTGTCTTGGTTCGGTTTGATTCGATTCAATTCTGTTTTGGGCTTATTGGGCTTTGAAGATTTTCTTATATGTTTTTTTTTTAATTTTTTGGACCTTTAAGTTGCTGCATTGAATCTTCCATATTCCGGTAGGAATAAGAAAGCTCAGTCTAGCAGTTTTGGCACTTCTATTAATTGTGTGGGTGGTGTAAGGATTCCCATTCTTTAATTGGCTTATTTCGTGGACAAACCATGTGTTGGGGTTTATTGTGTAAGGGTAATTTAGGTGATTGAACTTCAAGCTCAAAGGCCCTTTCAAGACCTCAAGGGACAATCACGACAATGGTATATTCTCTAGTGCTTGGTTTTCTTTGAAGAGATTTAGATTGCACACACACACTTAGCATTATTGCATTTGTGTGCATACTCTTCACATATCATATTTCACACTTGCACTTTGATGTTGTATCTTGTTGTGTGTATTTGTGTCTTGTAATTCGTTTCCTGATAATATTCGGAAGCGTCCGTGCATGCACTAGAATGTGCTTGGTTTTACGCGAAGACCGCCTACGGAGAATGCCCTTGGCTTCTCCTTGGTTTTCACCTCTATTGGTGATCGGCGGTTATGATCGGCGACCTGGCTGCCGAATGAAACCACCGTTTGCATCCAGAAGTGTCTGGAGCAATTCTGCAGTTACGATCGGCGGCCACGACTACCGTTCAAAACCGCCGTTCATACCTGATCGATTTATTCTCTCGGGTTTGATTCGGCGGTTGGATCAGCGGTTATGAAACCGCCGAATGAAACCGCCGTTAATGCTTTGTTCATCTCGGGCTCAATTCGATGGTTGTGATCGGCGGCCTGGCCGCCGATTGAAACCGCCGATCGGTGCGTTTCAGGGGAAAACTTGTCTTTTCACATGCTCTGTTTTTGATGTCTATAAATATCTCACTTTCTCATTTCTGAATCAGTTCTTTTTACTCCAAGAACCCTAAACTTAAAAAAGAGAATTTTAAGAGAAAATCAAATCAAGAACTCACATTTGACCACTCAAATCAAATCCCTTTTGCATCAAATTTCATATTGCATCAACTATGCCTTCATAGAATGCATCCATGTATGTTTTTGGATCATCACATCTTCCTTGGTATGTTCTTCACTAATCTCATCTAATTTTAGTGTTTTTCATATTAAGACATCTCTTAGATTACTTGTATGTTTTTAGATAATATGCTAAATACAAAATAGAGATTATTTGTGATATTTTGATTGAGTGTTGTATTGTGATAGATATCTAGGTTTTTATAATCTATGATTATCTAAGCTATTTGACACGTTATTTAGTTTTAATATCTAGGATTGTTCTAATTGCAATTTCATCATCTTAGATAAGCATATAGGGTTTCCCTTGCTCTGTGTTGCATTTGGATATTCATATATTCACTTAGGGTGTTAATCTCTTCTTAGAGAATTAAGTCTTGTGTTATGACTGGGATTAGGTTGCTTAATTCGCAAGCAATCGGACTAGGTTCACTCATACCGGGATTAGGTAGGTGTGAGATTACTTCCGGGATTAGGTTGTAATTTTATCACATTTAGTGGATTCGAGGTTTGTGTGTGGCTCACAAAACAGCCCGTGGTTTTTGCCGTGAGGGTTTCCACGTAAACATCAAGTGTGCTTTACATTCCGCACCATATTACACTTGTATGTCTTTTTGACTAGTTAGGGGCATTTTCATAAAATTGACTTGTATGCGAAAATTGGGTAATATCAATTAAAATCTATTCACCTCCCCTCTAGATTAATATTTAACACACTGTGAGAACTTTCAATTGGTATCAAAGCGGGTTCCTAGATATACTTAGGTGATCCTTGCTTATTTTGGTGTGTTTTGCATTTGGTGTGATTTTTGATCAATCATACATTTGCATTCATTTCATTCATTCATAAACACTATGAGTGGAAACGGTGGAAATGGTGGTGGCAACGAAGGTGCTTCTAACACAAGGCCTCCGCTTCTTACCGGGTTGAATTATACCTCTTGGAAAGGCAAGATGGAGTCGTACATATGTCAAATCCATGACCGATCTTGGATGGCGGTTGAAGACGGCTATACATCACCAATGATGACTCCTACGGGTGGAGGAGAGGATGTGCTCAAGCCTAAGGCACAATGGAACGCGCAAGAGTTTGAGGCATCAAAATGGAATAGGAAGGCGATGCATGCCATCCTATGTGCAATGGACGAAAATCAATATAAATTGATTCAAAATACTAGAACAGCTAAGGAGGCATGGGACATCCTAGAGATTGCACATGAGGGAACCGAAGTGGTGAAGGACTCTAAGTTTCAAGTCCTCTAAAATCAATTCGAGTTGCTCAAGATGGAGGAGAATGAGTGCTTCAACGATTTCGAGATCAAGTTGATGGACATAGTCAACCAAAGTCATCAACTTGGTGATCCTTATTCAGATAGAAGGATCAAGCAAAAGATAATGAGATCGCTTCCCAATAGGTTTGAATCGAAGGTAACGGCTTTAGAAGAAAATAGTGGATATAAGGATATAAAGCCGAGTGAGGTGATTTGGAGACTTCTAGCTTATGAGTCTAGGAAAGGTCCTATCTCCACGCCTCTTAAAAAGCAAAAGGGAATTGCTTTGAAAGCCTCTAAGGATGAAAAAGAGGCAAAGAATGACTCGGACAAAGACCTCGCCTTATTTGTAAAAAGGTTCAACAAGGTTATGAAGTTTGGGAGAAAGGGCTTTGGATCAAAAGGTCAAAATTTGAAGAAAAAGGGTCCGTTCAAGAAGTTTGAACCTAGGCAAGAAAGGACTGAAAGGAAAGGGGTCCGATGCTTCGAGTGTGGTGGCATAGGTCACTTTGCCCCCGAATGTGCTAATCACAATGACAAGAAGAAGGGTAAAGTGATGGCCGCCACATGGAGTGGTAGTAGTGATAACTCCAATGAGGGAGATAAGTCTTCGGATGATAAAGAGCTCATGGCTAACCTCCTAGCTTTTGCCTCCTCCTATAAAAGCAAAAGTGCTAGTGAAAGAGAGGAAATGAGTCAAGAGGAAAATGACTCAAGTGAAGAAGAAAGTGATTCCTCATCTAACTCCATAAATGGATTTGTGGAGAAAAAGGTACTTGCTAAATACCATGCCGAGTTTAATGATTTAGCAATCAAAAGCACAAGAAAGATCAAGATGTTGAGAGAAGAGAATCTTGAGCTTTTATCTCAAAATGACCACTTAAGTGAACAAGTGGAAAAATTCAAGAATATGGAAGATAAGCTAAAAGAGGAGTTAGTCTTATCTAAGATGAATGAAGAATGTTTGAAGAGGGAGCTTGATAAAGCTTTAGAATCATTAGCTAGGATGGATTCTAGCACCAAGAAGCTTGACCATATACTTGGTGTTGGAAAGAGTACGTGTGACAAGAGGGGTCTTGGGTATGAAGATGGCAAGAAGATCTCAACCTCTAACAAGACCATGTTTGTCAAGAGTTTAGGGAACGAAGAAGCTTCATTGGTGCAAACTCCTAGGAAGAAGTTAGAACTAGGACAATGTTCAAATGCACAAGTGAAGGTGGTGCCAAGAAGGCAATCTCAAGCTCAACCCTCTAGAGTCCCTCAAGTTAACATTCCTCAACAATTGGCTTACAAAGGAAAGAGACCAATCATGCAACCTCAAGCTAGGAAGCAAGCTAGACCGGTTCAACAACGAAGATGGATTGAACCCACTCAACCACAAAGACATGGACAAGCTCACATTCATGCTCTAGGACAAGGTATGATTCCTTATTTTATTCCTACATGTCATTTTTATGGATTTAATGGTCATATTAGACTAAATTGCTTTCGATATATTAAAATGTGTAAAACACGAAGCATGATTGAAAAGAGAAAGAATAGAGCCAAGATGCATGCTCCTAGGAATGATAATATTGATGTGCATAATCATAGGACATCTAGAACCCATGTACCAAAGACCACTAAGAAAGCTAAGATTGTTTCTAGGTGGATTAGAAAGAATGAAAATGTTTGCCATGTTGCTCAAATAGCCTTGAAGGCAAATTCTTCTAATTTTTGGTATTTAGATAGTGGGTGCTCTAGGCACATGACGGGAAACAAGAGTTTCTTCGAGACTCTTGTTATGGAGTTAGGAGGATATGTCACTTTTGGTGATGGATCCAAAAAGAAAGTTGTAGGGAAAGGAACCATTTTCGTTCCCGAATCACCCTCCTTATCTAATGTTTTGTTTGTTGATGGCTTGAAAGCCAATTTGATAAGCATTTCTCATCTTAGTGATGAAGGATATTCCTTCTTGTTTAGTAAAAGTGATTGTTCTATCCTAAAGCCCGATGGACAAACCTTGCTGAAAGGTATGAGATCTAGTGACAATTGTTATTGTCTTGAAGCTAGAATAGTCTCAAACAATGTGTCCATGGATGAGCAAATAGAGTTGTGGCATGAAAGACTTGGCCACATGAACTTTAGGGATTTACGAACCCTTGGAAAGTTCAATTATGTGCGTGGTCTCCCTAAGCTTGGGAAGAAAACCAATGGTGTTTGTGAACCTTGCCAACAAGGAAAACAAACCAAAAGCATGCACAAAAAGGGCAAGTATCTCACCACCAAGGAGCCCCTAGAGCTTCTCCACATGGATCTAATGGGTCCGATGCAAACCGAGAGTTTAGGTGGAAAGAGATACATTTTTGTTTGTGTTGATGATTTCTCTAGATTTACATGGACATATTTTCTAAGAGAAAATTCTGAAACTTTTGATAAGTTTAAAATGCTTTGTACTAAAATACAAAATGAAATGAATTCTAACATTAAAAGCATTAAACAGATTAGAAGTGACCATGGGAGGGAATTTGAGAATGCCTCTTTTGAAAGCTATTGCAATAGCTTAGGCATCTCCCATGAGTTTTCAGCTCCTAGGACACCTCAACAAAATGGAGTTGTTGAGAGGAAGAATAGGGTTCTCCAAGAGATGGCCCGTGTGATGTTGCTTAGCAACAATGTTCCTAGGAACCTATGGGCCGAAGCCGTCAATACGGCTTGCTATATAGGGAATAGAGTTTTCCTAAGACCCTGATCTAGAAATACCTCCTATGAGTTATGGAAGGGTAGGAAGCCAAATGTTAGCTACTTCCAAACATTTGGAAGCAAATGCTACATTTTAAATGACCGTGATCAACTTGGCAAATTTGATGCTAAGAGTGATGAGGGTATCTTTATTGGTTATGCCTTGAATAGTAGAGCCTATAGAGTTTTCAACTTGAAGACTCGAACCGTCATGGAATCATCCAATGTTGTCATTGATGATACAAAGCTCAAGTCTAATGACCATGAGGAGGAGGATATTTTAGATAATGACTCTTTTTTGGAGATGGTTGTAGAGACTCCCAATGTTAGGATGTCCAATGGTAATAATGAGGACACACAACCTCTTGATGGAGTTCCTCATGTGGACTCTAATGAACCCGCTCCATGGGTTAGAAGACTCCATAACAAAGAAGATGTTATTTGAGATGTGAATTAGGGTGTTAGAACTAGACGTCAAATAGCTAATCTAATTAGCTACACATGCTACACCTTACAAATTAACCCAAAAAGGTTGATAAAGCCTTAAATGATGAGTTTTGGGTTCTTGCCATGCAAGAAGAGCTAAACCAATTTGAAAGGAATGAGGTTTGGACTCTAGTTCCTAGGCCTAAAAGCACACATGTTATAGGCACTAAATGGATTTATAGGAACAAATCCAATGAGGATGGCAACATAGTGCAGAACAAGGCTAGACTTGTAGCACACGGGTACTCTCAAATTGAGGGTATCGACTTTAAGGAGACATTTGCTCCCGTTGCCCATTTAGAGTCCATTAGGCTTCTTTTGTCCATCTCGTGTATTCACAAGTTCAAATTACACCAAATTGACGCCAAGAGTGCCTTCCTAAATGGCTTCTTGCAAGAGGAAGTGTTTGTTGAACAACCTAAGGGGTTTGTGGATGCACACCACCCCAACCATGTCTATTGCCTCAAAAAGGCTTTGTATGGGTTGAAACAAGCACCGAGGGCTTGGTATGAGCGCCTCACTTAATTTCTTGTGGACAATGACTACACAAGAGGTAGTGTTGACAAGACCTTGTTCATCAAGAGAAACAAAGATGAGTTATTTATAGCTCAAATCTATATTGATAACATTGTATTTGGCTCAACCAACAACACCAAAGTCCAACAATTTGTTGATGTTATGTCTCATGAATTTGAGATGAGTCTTGTTGGTGAGCTTAGTTACTTCATAGGTTTACAAATTAGGCAAATGAATGATGGGATTTTTATAACCCAAGCCAAATATGCTAAGAACCTAGTGAAGAAGTTTGGTCTTGAAAATGCCAAACATTGTGATACACCTATGAGTACCACTTTGAAGCTTAGCAAGGATGCAAGTGGAAAAAGTGTGGAACAAACTTTATATCAGGGCATGATTGGTAGCTTGCTTTATTTGACCACAAGTAGGCCCGATATATCTTTTAGTGTGGGTGTGGGTGTGTGTGCTAGGTACTAAGCGGATCCTAAGGAGTCATATCTCTCTTCCGTAAAGAGAATCATTCGCTTTGTGAATGGGACTTCCAACTATGGGATTTGGTACTCTTTTGACACTAATGCTAGTCTTGTAGGCTTTAGTGATGCGGATTGGGCAGGAAATTGCGATGATAGGAAGAGCACATCGGGCGTTTGCTTCTTTCTAGGCAACAACTTGGTGTCTTGGTTTTGCAAGAAACAAAACTCTATTTCCTTGTCCACGGCCAAGGCCGAGTACATAGCCGCGGGGAGTGGATACACACAACTCATATAGATAAAGCAAATGCTAGTAGACTACGGATTCAACCAAGGTACACTCACTCTCTTTTGTGATAATATGAGTGCTATAAATATTTCCAAGAATCCGGTACAACACTCTAGAACTGAGCATATTGACATCCGCCATCATTTCATTAGAGAGCTTGTTGAAAATAAATGCATAGTACTTGAACATGTAGGTACTAATGATCAACTTGCGGACTTATTTACTAAACCTTTAGATGCTACTCGATTTAAAACACTTAGTAGATCTATTGGGATATGTCTTCTGGAGTGATGTGATTTATGATTGACCCCATATGAGGAACTCAAGCAAAGAGAGCTATTTTGCATTCTTGTCACTTGCAAAAAATTTGAAATATCTTATGCTTCTTCTTTTAATTGTTTGAGTAAGCTTGGTTGCACATATGTATATATGTTTTCTTTTCAATAAGTGTGAACCATGCTTGTTTACAATCCATGTCATATTTATGTTTAAACATGCATTTTTGGACTAGGAGATTTACATAGGAAGTATGATTTGAATGACCTATAATTATCTCCATGACATGATGATTCTTTTATAACATGCTTATGTCAAATGAAAAAGCATGAAATTCTTATAACATGCTCACATGAAAAGCATGAATTGATGATTGCATATTCTTAAAATGCAAAACTTGTGTGATGACTTATGCGACTCAAAATGAATAAAGGATCTTGTATCCATTCAAAGGACCTAAAAACTCCAAATGTCTCTATTTCTTCATTGGTTGAACATGGCTACTATCATACGGATATCTTATCCGGAAAAATCAAATAGGGTGCAAAGTCGCTCATGCCATGTTTCGCTTATAAAGTTGGAAATAGTTGCTCTTAATATTAAAATCAATGAAATCTCTATATCCTTGCTTTTCTCATGACAATGGTGAAATTGGTTTGAATTCTTATTAGAAACCTTTGTTATTTGCTTTGCCAAATACCATTGTATTTTGGACTTGAATGCTACATGTCTTGTATGCAAAGCATGTTTGATTCACACATTTTCTTTCAAATAAATCTCCTTGTTTCTCTTCAATTATTTGGGATGCATAAAGTGACTTATATTATTATACAAATATCTTGCATGCTACTATCTCTCTTTGCTAAGAGTGACCCAATTGGGGACTACTCTTTTGCCTATATCATGATAAAAAGGGGGAGTAGATTGTGGTAAGGGGAGTTGCAATTTGTAGTGGCAATTGTGCATGTTGGGGAGAATATTCATTGAGGGGGAGTAACCCGTTGAGGGGGTGTAGGGAAAAATACGGTCACGCAGCGGAAGCGAGACTAAAATCGAGTTTAGTATAGTTTAAATTTTTTTTATATTATGAACATTAACCCTTAAATTAATTAAACATATATATATACTAAAAAGTAGAATACCTTTTGTCGCGTGATCCGATTGACTTTGTGTCGATGGTAATCCGCAAGATCTTCCAATCCTATCACGAACATGAATCACCTAGAAGCGTGGTCCCCCTTTCTTTGAATTGCGTACCTAAGGATGGAAAACAAAATCTCTCCTCCTGATCGTTAGTCACAATAAAATCCAAGAAACTAGAAAATATGTTCCGGTCACTTTTGAATTTAACAACCGTTAAAATTTAAACTCGCGTGAACCTAATTCGAAGTTGTGCACAAAGCTTTTTGATATTCAAGCTTACAAGTGCACTATCGAAATTAGAACTCTCTTTCTCTATTTCTCACTTGGCCGAAAATTAAACACTTGTCTTGAGTATGAATTATTTTTCTAAGCAAAAGAAAAAATTCACTCAAGCTAGGAGAAGAAGAAGTGGTGGCCGAATGCTATCCTATCAAATATATAGGGTGGCCGAATTCTTCCTGTATTATTATTAGGGTTGGCCGAATTCTTCTTGTATTAGGATTTAGGGTTGGCCGAATTCTCTCCCAAAGAGGATTTGTGCTTTACCCTAATTCCTATCAACCTTAAAATCCTAACCCTAATACAACTCATAAGTGTTTAATTCTATTATGACTTATTAAAAGACTTCCTTATTTGATTAAATAAATAAACCTTATTATTTATCTTCTTACCAAATAAGTCTTTTATCTTTAATATACTACTACCAATAGTATAACTCTAGGAAACATATTTCCTGATCAGAAAAAGATTTTGATTCTCAATTAAATGATTAACTAATAAATTAATTAATTTCCATTCAATCAATCAATAAAATAATATTTTAGACTATTATTCTAGTCTTGCCGCCCACACCATATACATGGGCCTAATATTATTTTCTTATTTTATTTAATCCATTAGACTTTAATTAAAAAGCCCACATGTGAACATGACCCATTCTTACTAAAAGAAACAAGCCCACATGCCTTTCACTAATATATTAATATAATTGATCAGCCCATTAAATAAATAATATGCAAATTATATTCTTAATATATTAAATACAATTCTAGATGGACCCATAAATTGGTCCGGTAGAATATATCAAGTGATCCATGCAAGTCCGTGTGGATCGGGGATCTTGGCGGGCTATCTAAATTTAAGCTTCAATAGACATAACCTAATCACAATCAACAAATGATTCACTTAGGTCCGATCTATTAATTTTAACTCATTCCACTAAAGAGCTAAAATTGAACTCTTAAATAAAGATAGAATAAGTAAATATTTCTCATTCGTACCCTAGACAATCTTATTGGAGATGGTGTATCCTCATGAAGAATATCAGTAATCGCCAAGAGCTCATAGACCGCCTATAGCGCTCCAAGTTACCATATTTACTCATATGACCACATTTTGAACTTGGATATTTTGACTTGTCCAGAAGTCATGTTTCAATAGACTCTATCGAAAACTTAACGTTAAGATTCAATATCCAATACCTCAAAACATCCATATGATGATATTCTACTCTCATTTAATAAATGGAGTCACGATATCCATATCTATAAATGAAATCCTCTATCGATTAACAAATGAATACCACCAAACTATCGAGGATAGACTATGCTATATAATCGTACTAATTGATAACTCAAATGATAACATTTGCAACCATAAGTCCATCATTTATCTCAGGATTAAGATAGACTCTCCGATTGTCCTGATAATGAAAAAACTTTTATCTACTGACGGTTCTAGATAAAATATTTCATTGTGATCCTATTCAATGCACCCAGTGCACTAGATTCTTTTACTTGAAGACCCTTCGATGATTTCAGACTCATCATAACTCATTTGATCCCACTCAAATGCTAGCAAAAGAATTCTACAACTTTAACAAGATAAAGGTACCCAACCTTTAACTTAAGTTGTGAACATTATTCAAGACTAACTAAAGAATTGTGTCTACCTCATACATATCTAGATGTACGAACAATTCTTCTTTTCTCATAGTCTTTTGACCTTATGATTATTTACTTTGACAATTATAATATTAAACTATAAATGCTATAAGATTTGTTAAACCAGAAATCACTTTATTAATATGAAAAGATTGTCAATTACAATATTACACTCTTGCTATTGAGCATAATCCTAACAATCTCCCACTTGCGCTATAGCAAATGAGTTATATCTCTCATGCCCATGTTCTCTAGATGCCCATCGAAACTCTTCTAAGGTAAAGCCTTTGTGAAGGGATCTGCTAGATTTTCTGCTGACGCGATTTTGGTAATCGTCACGTCACCCTTTTGAACAATCTCCTTTAAAAGATGATACTTTCTTTCAATGTGTTTTCCTCTCTTGTGACTTCTTGGTTCTTTTGAATTAGCCACTGCTCCACTGTTGTCACAGTAGATAGTGATCTGCTTCTTCGCACTAGGAACCACTTCCAAGTCTATCAAGAATTGGCGGAGCCAAACAGCCTCTTTGGCAACCTCGCATGCAGCAACATACTTAGCTTCCATGGTGGAATCAGCAATACAAGATTGCTTTATACTCCTCCATATGACTGCTCCTCATCCAATAGTAAACACAGCTCCTAATGTGGATTTTCTGGAGTCAGAATCTGATTGGAAATCAGAATCTATATACCCAACGGGAATTAAATCCCCTCCAGAGTATACAAGCATATCATCTCTTGTTCTCTTGAGATACTTGAAAATATGCTTGACTACCGTCCAGTGATCAGGACCAGGTTTCGATTAAAACCTGCTAATTATGCCAACAGCAAAACAAATATCTGGTCTAGTGCAGAGCATTGCATACATGAGACTTCCAACTGCCGAGGCATATGGAACTCTACTCATGAATTGCTTTTCATGCTCATTCTTAGGAACTTGTTCCTTAGAAAGTTTGATTCCAAGTCTGATTCCAAGTCTGAAAGGTAACATACCTTTCTTGGAATCTTGCATGGAAAACCTAGATAAGATCTTGTCTATGTATGAAGCTTGGGATAATGCAATCGTTTTATTCTTTCTATCCCTTATTACTTGGATACCTAGAATAAAACTTGCTTCTCCTAAGTCCTTCATATCAGATTGTTTTGCTAACCATTCTTTTACTGATGTCAATAGACCTACATCGTTTCCAATGAGTAGTATATCATCAACATAAAGAATTAGGCAAACCAACTTGTCACCCTTAATCCTTTTGTATACACAAGGTTCGTCAGGATTCTGAATAAATCCAAAACCTTTCACAGCTTGATCGAACCTTATGTTCTAGGATCTAGATGCTTGCTTTAATCCATATATGGATTTCTGCAACTTGCATACCTTTTCCATTTGGCATTTTTCAATGAATCCTTCTGGTTGTATCATGTAGATGCTTTCGTCAAGACTTCCATTAAGGAAAGCTGTCTTGACGTCCATTTGTCAAATCTCTAGATCTAAAGATGCTGCAATGGATAAGAGTATCCTAATGGATTTAAGCATGGCCACAGGAGAGAAGGTTTCCTCGTAATCGATACCTTCTTTCTATGCCTAACCTTTAACTACCAATCTAGCTTTAAAGGTTTCCACCTTTCCATCCATACCTCTTTTCCTCTTGTATACCCACTTGCACCTAATGGGTTTTATCCCTTTAGGCAAGTCTACAAAGGACTAGACTTTGTTATCGAACATGGATTCAATCTCAGATTGCATTGCCTTTTGCCAATGGTGACTATCAACATCCTCCATTGCTTCCTTATACGTGTAGGGATCATCGTCGTCCGGGAGATTCTCTACTGATTCTCCCAGACCGATGTATCTTTCGGGTTGTGTACTAACCCTCCCACTACGACGAGGAATGGTAGGTTATTGATTTTGTGTTGGATTGGAACTTACAATTGGGTTAGGTTGTGTAACCTCTCATGGAATTGTATCTCCTGACATCTCATTCAGGACAATTCTACTTCTAGGTACAAAATCATTCATATAGTCCTTTTCCAGAAATTTAGCATTTGTCGAAACAAATACTTTAAGATCTGAAGGACTATAGAAATAATATCCTTTAGTTTCTTTTCGATACCCTACAAATATGCATGTTCCCGAACGGGACTCCATCTTTTCTGTCTTTCCTTTTAACACAAGCGCAGGACAACCAAATATCCTTAAGTGTTGTAAACTAGGCTTGCGCCCAGTCCACAACTCATGCGGTGTTTGAGGAACGGACTTAGATGGTACATCGTTTAGAATGTATATTGTAGTTTGTAAAGCATATCCCAAAAAAAAAAAAAAAATAGGAAGTGTTGAATAACTCAACATAGACCTAACCATATCCAAAAGAGTTCTGTTTCTCCTTTCTGATACCCCATTCTGTTGAGGTGTACCTGGTACAGAAAACTGAGAAACTATCCCATTATCAATAAGATATTGCTGAAACTCACCAGATAGATATTCTCCACCACGATCAGATCTCAAGATTTTTATGTGTTTCTCAAGCTAATTTTCTACTTCAGCTTTGAATGCTTTGAACATGTCAAACGCATCCAACTTATGTCGCATGAGATACACATAGCCAAATCTCGAGTAATCATCTGTGAAGGTGATGAAGTACTCATATCCACCTCTAGCTTGAATGCTCATATGACCACATATATCAGTGCGTATTAATCCTAAACATTCAATGGCTCTTGCGCCTTTGGCCGAGAACGACCTTTTGGTCATCTTACCTTCTAAACAAGATTCACAAGTTGGTAGATCATCAACCTTTAAGTCACTTAAAGGTCCATCACTTACCAATCTTTTAATCCTATTAAGGTTAATATGACCTAGGCGTAAATGCCATAGGTAGGTTTCATCTATTGATAATTTTACTCTTTTATGATTAGGTTCCGTTAATTCTGTGTCTAACGAGTGAGAGATATTTCTATGCAAAAAGTATAGACCATTTTCCAATGTACCTTCGCAAATAATTTTGTCATTCTTACTAATAATAAAAACTTTATTAAAAGTAACCGAATATCCAAATTTATTTAAACAAGAAATTGAAATTAAATTCCTCTTGAATTGAGGTACATAATAAACGTCTATTAAATCTAAATGCCTTCTAGAATCCAAGTAAACTCTAATATGTCCCACTGCACTTGCAGACACTAACGTTCCATTGCCCAAGCGCAAATTGATTTCATTCTTATTCAGCCTTCTCCTTTCTTGGAACCCCTGCAAGGAATAACAAACATGATTAGTGGCTCCAGAGTCTATGATCCAAGAATCTGTAGAATCTGCCAGAAAACATGTTTCAAGATAATTAACATTACCTTCTTCCTTCTTATTCTGGGACTTTGGGCAATTTCTTTTCCAATGTCCCTTTTCACCATAAAGGAAGCATTTCCTTTTGATCTTGGTTACTTTCTTGGTCTCCTTCTTGGTAGGCCCAAGTTGCTTTTTCTTCTGTTGTTTCTTGACCTTCTGACAGGTCTTAACAGTAGCAACTTTACCAACCATATGAATCTCTTGACCTTTGCTTTTCACAAGGATCTTTTTAGCGCTTTGAACTTCTTGCATCAGGCCTTGCAAGGTGTATTCCTTTTTGTTCAAAGTGTAGTCCAATTTAAACTGATCAAAGGAATCTGACAGTGAGTTGACAACCATGTCAATTTTTGTCTCACTATCTATCTCAGCACCATTTAGTTCAGCAATGTTGAGATGTGCTATGACTTTCATCATGTGATCCTTCACAGCCTGTCCAGGTTTCATCCTAAGATTCATAAAAGCAGTCACTGCCTCTCTCTTAGTCGTCCTGGACCTCATAGCAAACATCTCCTCTAGAGACATCATTATATCAGTAGTAGACTCCATTCCTTCATGCTACTGTTGCAACACGTCGGAGATAGTAGCCATAATGTAACATTTGGCCATATCATCTGAAGTCTTCCACTGCTCATACTCATCTCTTTGCATTATATTAGATTCATTATTATGAGCAGGTGGTTTAGGAGTAGTAACAAACTTAAGTTTTTCACTTTGCAGCAACAACCCAATTTTCCTTTTCCATGTGACATAATTATCTCCAGTTAAAGTGTTATCTTTCAGGATGTTCATAAGTGATGGGGTCATGATTTCTAAATAAAACAAAAATATATATGAGTAAATAATCATGATAAAGTACTTTCGAATATTTATCTTGATTTAAATAAATAACTCAATCATAAAAATTCAACGGTGATCCAACACCTATAAATGTTACGCCTCCTTTGGGAGTACGTACCATTTACTAGTTGGACTAGGTCCCACCTAATTGTTAACATAACAACCAGCGTTTTCAATTTTAGCCTTGTGAATTTATTGACAAGAACTCTTGAGAGGATATCAATAAAATCACATTGAGTGTGTTACCAAGATATCGACCCTCAATATTTTCTCTCACGAAAATCCCTCCTTGGGGAGTAGATCTCGTTTGAGTCAATTGTCTAGTCTATCCTTGTAAGGAAGTATGTTGCTAAATTCTATTCATGGACGCCCCTTGGGGGGGATTACCAATAAATAATAAAGCTCAACTAACCTTGGAGGCCATAGGTGTTGCAAAACACCTTCTCCCACTGAATTATTTAAGGCGTGTGATTAAATCCCATAGAATGATTTACCAAGTTATCTAGATGCCAATTTAGATACCTAAATCATTCAATGCATGTTCATACCAAAAGAGATATATGAGTGGCACTCCTATTCTATATGACATGTTATCATACAACAACAAATATTGTAATATTTACGAAAAATAAATAGCCACAATTTTGGTCCATCCTAGAAAACAAATAAATTACATTTGTTTGGAATACAAAAACTCCTTCCTTGGCGAACAAGTCTTCAAGCGGCTATCGTCCACTCGCGCACCCCTTGGCTGCCTCCTATGGGCATGCACACTCCACAGCACCACAAAGGGCTGCCGTGCGCAGCCCATACCACAACAAGCGCAGCTGCGTGCTAAATTGCACGCACGCTCATTTCTATGGTGCGCACGAGCCCAACTTCGTTCCGGTTGCTTCCATATCTTCTAATCTTCAAATCTTCGATACTTGAAAATATTACAGTAGTATATATACATATAAAATACTGCAGTTTTTTTTTTTTTAATTAAACTTACTGCAGATTTTTTTAACAATAAAAGTGCAGTATTTTTAATACAATTTTCTACTGCAGAATTTTTATTACAATAGTAAAATAAAATAAAATAAACTTAGCAACTACCAAGAAGGAACTTGTGACGATAATAGGCCACCCTTCTTGTTACAATTCCGAAACAAAAATACATTGAAATTCTAGGACCAAAATCGAGCAACAACAATTCACTTTATAACAACATATATAAATCCATACATTCAACATGTAATTATATATGAGAATACCTAGAGTGCCATCTCTTTCTAAAACATGCATAATCACAATAAAAAGAAATAGAGTCACGTATATATACGTTAATTAATTAAAGGGTACAACCAGGCTCTGATACCAATTGTAGGGAAAAATACGGTCACGCAGCGAAAGCGAGACTAAAATCGAGTTTAGTATAGTTTAAAATTTTTTCATATTATGAACATTAACCCTTAAATTAATTAAACATATATATATACTAAAAAGTAGAATACCTTTTGTCGCGTGATCCGATTGACTTTGTGTCGATGGTAATCCGTAAGATCTTCCAATCCTGTCACAAACGTGAATCACCTAGAAGCGTGGTCTCCCTTTCTTTGAATTGCGTACCTAAGGACGGAAAACAAAATCTCTCCTCCTGATCGTTAGTCACAATAAAATCCAAGAAACTAGAAAGTATGTTCCGGTCACTTTTGAATTTAACAACCGTTAAGATTGAAACTCGCGTGAACCTAATTCGAAGTTGTGCACAAAGCTTTTTGATATTCAAGCTTACAAGTGCACTATCGAAATTAGAACTCTCTTTCTCTATTTCTCTCTTGGCTGAAAATTAAACACTTGTCTAGAGTATGAATTATTTTTCTAAGCAAAAGAAAAAATTCACTCAAGCTAGGAGAAGAAGAAATGGTGGCCGAATGCTATCCTATCAAATATATAAGGTGGCCGAATTCTTCTTGTATTATTATTAGGGTTCCCGAATTCTTCTTGTATTAGGATTTAGGGTTGGCCGAATTCTCTCCCAAAGAGAATTTGTGCTTTACCCTAATTCCTATCAACCTTAGAATCCTAACCCTAATACAACTCATAAGTGTTTAATTCTATTATGACTTATTAAAAGACTTCCTTATTTGATTAGATAAATAAACCTTATTATTTATCTTCTTATCAAATAAGTCTTTTATCTTTAATATACTACTACCAATAGTATAACTCTAGGAAACATATTTCCTGATCATAAAAAGATTTTGATTCGCAATTAAATGATTAACTAATAAATTAATTAATTTCCATTTAATCAATCAATAAAATAAAATAATATTTTAGACTATTATTCTAGTCTTGCCGCCCACACCATATACATGGGCCTAATATTATTTTCTTATTTTATTTAATCCATTAGACTTTAATTAAAAAGCCCACATGTGAACCAGACCCATTCTTACTAAAAGAAACAAGCCCACATGCCTTTCATTATTATATTAATATAATTGATCAGCCCATTAAATAAATAATGTGCAAAATATTCTTAATATATTAAATACAATTCTATATGGACCCATAAATTGGTCCGGTAGAATATATCAAGTGATCCATGCAAATCCGTGTGGATTGGGGATCTTGGCGGGCTATCTAAATTTAAGCTTCAATAGACATAACCTAATCACAATCAACAAATGATTCACTTAGGTCCGATCTATTAATTTTAACTCATTCCACTAAATAGCTAAAATTGAACTCTTAAATAAAGATAGAATAAGTAAATATTTCTCATTCGTACCCTAGACAATCTTATTGGAGATGGTGTATCCTCGTGAAGAATATCAGTAATCGCCAAGATCTCATAGACCGCCTATAGCTCTCCAAGTTACCATATTTACTCATATGACCACATTTTGAACTTGGATATTTTGACTTGTCCAGAAGTCATGTTTCAATAGACTCTATCGAAAACTTAACGTTAAGATTCAATATCCAATACCTCAAAACATCCATATGATGATATTCTACTCTCATTTAATAAATGGAGCCACGATGTCCATTGTAGGGAAAAATACGGTCACGCAGCGGAAGCAAGACTAAAATAGGTTTAGTATATTTCAAAAAAAAAATTCTTTTTTTAAAGATGAACCTTAACCCTTTAATTAATTAACATATAATAAAAGTATCATACCTTTGTAGCGTGATCCGATTGACATTGCGTCGATGGTAATTTGCAAGATCTTCCAATCTAGTCACGAACGTGAATCACCTAGGAGCGTGGTCTCCCTTCTCTTTGAATTGTGTACCTGAGGATGGATAACAAAACTTTTTCTTTTTTTTGTTAGTCACTAAACCTCCAAGAGATAACAAAGAACGTTCCGGTCACTTTTGAATTCTCAATCTAATGATTGAAACTCGAGTGAACCTAATTCGAAGTTGTGCACAAAGCTTATTGATGTATAAGCTACTAGTGCACTATCGAAGTAAAACGATCTCTTCTCTTTTTCTCTCTTGGCCGAATTATCACACTAATCTCTAGAGTTGGATTTTATTTTTCTCAAGCAAAAGAAAAATATTCTCAAGCCAAAGACCTAGGGTTCGTCGAATTCCACTTGCCTCATATTTATATAGTGCACCGAATTCTATGCCTATTAAAATATATGAGTCATTAAGTGCACCGAATTCTTTGCCCAAATATATATATATTTATATATATGTCTATTGCATCAATCCTGCACGCCTCTTAATATATATATATATATATATATATATATATATATATATATGTGTGTGTGTGTGTGGGGTCTTGGCTATGGTACAAACAACATGTATGTGTTGTACCGTACAAAGTAACAAAAAGTTATTAAAAAAATAATAAATAAAAAAAAGAAATGGGCTGTCACCCACTAAAAGGCAACCGGTTTCAACCGATTGCTGCATATATATATAATAATAATATAATTATATTATAATATTTAATAAAAAATGATATTTTCAAAAATAAATATATTAAAAATAATTAGTAATATATGAAAAATATTTTATTTACTATTTGAAATAAAAAAATAAAATTTGGAAAATTTGAATATCAAGAACGAGTTTAATATAGGCTAAACAAGTTTAATCTTGATTTAAACGTTAAACTTGTTCAGTGCACAAGTCAACGTTATTCTTATTCAAAATTATTTTTTATAAAAAAAATGAATAAAATTTTTGATGAACAAGTTCATCGTAGGTTGAACGAGTTTAACGTTCATCTTAACGTTAAACTTGTTCGGTGAACAATTAATCGTAATTGAAGGTCATGAACAAGTTCAACGTAGGTTGAACAGGTTCAACGTTAATCCTAACGTTAAACTTGTTAAATAAACAAGTTAACGTAAATCAATATTTTGAATTTTTTTTGTTTAAAAATAAGTTATTAAATTTATAAATTCAAGAAAATTTTTGATGAACAGGTTCATCGTAGGTTGAACGAGATTAACGTTCATCCTAACGTTAAAGTTGTTCAATGAACAAGTTAATGTAAATCAATTTTTTTAATTTTTTTTGTTAAAAAAGAAGTTATTAAATTTATAAATTGAAGAAAATTTTTGATGAACAAGTTCATCGTAGGTTGAACGAGTTTAACGTTCATCCTAACGTTAAACTTGTTCGGTGAACAATTAATCGTAATTGAAGGTCATGAACAAGTTCAACGTAAGTTGAACAGGTTTAACGTTAATCCTAACGTTAAAGTTGTTCAGTGAACAAGTTAACGTAAATCAATTTTTTGAATTTTAATTGTTAAAAAATAAGTTATTAAATTTATAAATTCAAGAAAATTTTTGATGAACAGGTTCAACGTATGTTAAACGAGTTTAACGTTCATCCTAACGTTAAACTTGTTCACTGAACAAGTTAATGTAAATCTATTTTATAAAAAATAAGTTATTCAATTTATAAATTGAAGAAAATTTTTGATGAACAAGTTCAACGTAGGTTGAACGAACGAGTTGAACGTTTATGCTAATGTTAAACCTGTTTTCTGAACAAGTCAACATATTTAAAAAAAAATGACGATAAATTATTTGGTCAACAAATCTACGTTAAGCAAGCTTCATAAAAATGATTTTCAAAAATAAATTCAAGAAATTGATGAAAATTTTAAATTGTTAATATAAAAACAATATAATTGTTTTTTTTTTTTTAAAAATTTAATTTAAAGAACGAGTTGAATGTCGGTTGAAAATGTTTAACGTTCATCTGAATATGTTTCGTCGGAATGTTAAACTTGTTCGGAGCAAACATTGTCCGTAAGTACACATCTACAAAATTATTAATACAATTCAACAACCCTCCCACTCCAGGGGAGGTATCTCCATGCAAAATTTATGAATTATATTTGTGAAGTTCATTTTGAAGTTTTGAACCACTAAGGTAAGACAATGGACCCTTTCAGTTTTGTAATATTATTATCCTAAACATTACGATGCAAGTATTTTTTCTTGCATGTAATATCATTGTAATATTACAATGCAAATATCGTACTTGAAAGTAATTAAATACTCGAGGTGTGTTTATCAATATAAAGCTAGAGGGGGGGTGAATAGATTTTAGCTATTATTACCCAATTTTCGCATACAAGTCAATATTACGAAAATGCCCCTACTAGTTAAATATACAAGCAAATGTAATATAGTGCGGAATTAAAATAACACTTGATGTATACGTGGAAACCCAACCACTGGGAAAAACCACGGGCTGATTAGTGCGCCATACTCGGACCTCGAAATCCACTAATCGAAATGGAGTTTACAACCTATGTAGACCTCGTCTAACACTCCGGTCAATAACCCCCCACTTCTACCACTCGGGCCTTTAAAAGTGGCTCTAGTCCAATTGCTTGAGGCCTAAGCAACCTTAGCCTCAAGACTTAATTCTCTAAGAAGAGATTATGCAACCTATGTGAATATGTATTAATATTCAAATAACAAACAAGGCTAGGTAACCTTAGATGCTTATCTAGGATGATGAGATAATCAATTTAAATCAACCCTAGATATCAATTGCTAAATGACATGTCAAATAGCTTAGCTAATCAAGATTAAGCAAAAACCTAATTAGCTATCACAAAAACAACACTCAATTAATTCATCACAATTAATTCTCTATTCTTGTATTTATCATATGATCAACAACATACAAGTAAATAAAAAGAGAATATGCTTGATAGTAAAAATACTAAAATAAGATTAAACTAATCAAAATCTTACCAAGCATATTGTGATGATGCCAATCCAATCATAGATGCTTTCTATGTAGACATAGAGGATGCAATATGAAATTTGATGCAAAAAGGATTTGATTTGAGTGTTTAAAGGTGGGTTCTTGAATTGATTTTTTCTCAAAAATCTCTCTTGAAAGATTAGGGTTCTAATTGCTCAAGAAACTTGTTCAGAGATTGAGAAAACAAGATATTTATAGACATCAAGAATTGGGCATGTGAAAAGACACTTTTGCCCCTGAAACGCACCGTTCGGCGGTTTCATTCGGCGGCCAGGCCGCCGATGACGACCGCCGAATTGAGCTCGTGAAGAACAGAGCATTAACGGCGGTTTCATTCGGCGGTTTAGTGACCGCCGATACAACCGCCGAATCAAACCCGAGGGATTAAAATCGATCAGGTATGAACGGCGGTTTCGAACGGCGGTTGTGACCGCCGATCTTGACCGCATAATTGCTTCAGACCAATCTGGACTGAAACGGCGGTTTCAGTCGGCGGTCAGGCCGCCGATCATAACCGCCGATCACCAACAATGGTGAAAACCAAGGAGAAGCCAAGGGCATTCTCCATAGGCGGTCTTCGCGCGAAACCAAGCACTAATTAGTGCAAGCGCGGACGTTTCCGAACAATGTCGGGAAACGAATTATAAGGCACATATACACACAACAAGATATATCAACCAAAGTGCTAGTGTGTAAAGTGACATGTGAAGAGATGCACATAAAAATAAGCAAGTATGCAATCATAGCAAGAATGCTAAGTGTGTGTGTGCTACTAAATCTCTTCAAAGAAAAACAAGCACAAAAGATTATACCTTTGGCGTGCTTGTATCTTGAGGTCATGGAAGGGCCTTTGATCTTCAACACTAAACACTTAGACTACCCTTACATTCAAAACCCCAACATGTGGTTTGACCACGAAATAAGCCAATCAACAAAACGGGAATCCTTACAGTACTAAACATAAGGCTTAAGTTATATATAAAATTAAACTCTCTTTATAGAAAACTATAATAAAAACTAAATGTGATGTAAGTGTTTTTTTTCTTTTAAATTTTGTATAAGATTCACCCATTTTTTATAATGCTTTTCATTCTAACATAAAACTTCTTGGGTGAACAAGTCAATTTTAAGATTCAAAAAAATGAAAAAAAAAATTTCAATAGTAATATCATTTATGAAAATTGTAAATTTATATTTCAATTTGAAGAACGAGTTGAAGGTTGGTTCAAAAAGTTTAATGTTCCTGTCAACGTTAAACTTGTTTGCAACCTTAAACTTGGTCGTAATGTTAAACTTGTTGGGACGGAACATTGTCACTAATGTTTGCACAAAAGCGGATTATACAAATTTGTGCTTAAAACACTAAAACTATTCACAAAGATCATCGACACTCTTCAACTAAACTATATAGGAATTAAAGATAGAGAATAACTTATATCGAAATAGTCCATCAAAGATACATAGACATGTCCATAAACAAATAAAATTAAACAATTGTAGCTTAATTAATAAAAACAAAGGCAATTCAGAGATATAAGCTAAACAAAAGTAAATAAATGGAAATTAAACCGGTGCGGGTGACATGATAACTACGGGCCTTGATCTGGCAAATTGGGGTCCTGTGGTGGTATGTTTGGGTCCGTAGTTGCGTGATGGGAACTGTTTCTTGGGCCTCTGGCAACCCGCCTAGCTTCCCTTTGGTAAGTAAATGGAATGTCGACACCATGGTTGACCAAACCCCGTTGGAAACCGTCCAACCTCTCATTTACGTTTCTGAACTCTCGCATGTAGGCTTGATGGTTGGAGTTTATCTGCTGGTTCAAAGCTTGAAGGTACTTCGTGTTTGTCTCCAACTGTGAAGTCATCCTCTCCATCATCTGATACATGGTGGGGTTTTGATTACTAGCACCCGCATTAGGATCACCCTCGAGGTTCTGCTCATTGTAATCTATGTCATCCGGATCTTCCTCGAGGAGGTCTTCTTCATGCAAGCCCATATCATAATCATCTAGCACATTAGCCCCAATTGGCCTTACCCTCCTACGCCTTGCAAGTTCATTGTATGTTTTCTTCCCTATGTTAGATGTATGAGTAATCTAGTTGCCTCCTTCTATATTCCATTCAATGCCAGCCTCCTCACAAAAATGAGTAATAAGGCAGGGGAAAGGTAGTGGCCCTTTTGTCTTAGCACATTTATGTATGCTCTGCACAATGATTTGACCAATGTCCATTTGAAGTGTATTCCTTGCACAAAACAAATGGTGTGCGGTGTCAAAACTGAGCTCCGACCGGTGGGTCTTTGGCGTCAATGAGTAGTCAAAGAACATCATCCACAAAGCCGCATCTAGCTTAAGTTCGCTTAGCAACAAAGGACTGCGATAGTCGTTCCACATCGGGTTTGCATCCATCCGTAAGTCAGTGGCCAAATACCCGTTGTATGGCTCAAAGAAGTCATGGTTGGGAATGCTGTCAACATAGTCGCCTAGGTCTTGAGAAGTCCCAAACCATTCATTGATCTTATTGGCTATAATGAGGACCTCCCTTCCCTGAACTATCACGGGGATCCCTTGAGTGAAACGGTGAGGGACCATGGCATAGTAAAACTCTCTAACCAAATCCAGTGCCGCCACGTTAGGGGTCCTAACAAAACCACCCCATCCCATTGTTTCAACTGCATCTGGAATGAATGTGGAGCCGAAAACCTTCAAATTGATGCCCCTTTCCGGCCAAACCTTCCTATTCCCAAACAATGCCCATCTTTTTAGGTTATCCGGGTCTGGGGGCGGTGACACTATTTCACCCTTTCCTTTCCCTGAGGGCGGTCTCAACGCGGAAGGATCTGAACCTCTCGAGGATTCCCCTTTACTGAGAAATCGCTTCGGTTTCTTACCACCTGCCATAATGTTACTCAAACTGCACACCAAATATCATATCACAGTTAACTGTAAGCACAATATCGCACCACAATTATATTGTAAGCACACATGCCACACCACACTTAATCTCTAAGCACAAATGCCATGTAAGGATTCCCGTTGTTTTTAATTGGTTTATTTCGTGATCAAACCATATGTGGGGATTCTTTGTAAGGGTAGTTTAGATGTTGTTGTTGTTGTTGTTGTTATTGCTTAGGCCCTTTAAAGACCTCATTATTGACAAGCACCAAAGGTAATACTCTAAGTGCTTACTTGTCTTGAAGAGATAGTTGCACACACTCACAACTCATGCATATGTTTAATCTTTGTATGTTGTGTTTCTTTTTATTGTGCATCAATGCCTATTTACATCTCTTCTTGCTTGTTATTATGATTGCATCTTGTGCTTATAACATCATAGCATTTAGGCTTTTAGGATGCATCTTAGTTTACCTTTGTTCCCTTTGCATGATTGCTTGTGGGGTTCAAAGTTGTGGGCTGTGCGCTGGTCCACCTGCGCCTGTCGTCCAACGCCGCTCACCGGCGCAAAACGCCCAGTGGCGTGTCGCTGGTCGTGCGCTGGTCCACACCGGCGCAGTCCACCAGCGCAGATCGTCTAGTTCTCTGTCGCCGGTCGTGCGCTGGTCTACACCAGCGCAAGGTCACTAGTGTTGATCGCCCAGTATGGCTCCGCTGGTCTGGCGCCTGTGTGAGTGCATGTCGTCCAGCGCCAAAGCAAAAATGTGCGTGTGCGCTGGTCCTGCGCCTGTCGTCCAGCGCAGGTCCACCAACGCACAGAGCAATTTCTGGTGCGTTTTTCAAAACGACCACACTTCACTTATGGCCCCTATATATATGCCACTTTGACTTTAGGTCAATCAAGAGAGTTCATATTCATATTCTATACTTAGGATATTTTTCAAGAGAAGAAAAATACACAAAGAACTCATTTTTTAATCACTCAAACACTTTTTCATGATCATCAATCATCATCTAGCATCATCTTAGATCATCTAGATGTCATCTTGCATGGAATCTTCATCATACTTTGCTTGGTAAGCTTTTCACTAATATCTTACATGTTTTGTGTTTCTCTTATCTAGCAATCTCAATTAATTACTTGTTTGTTATTTTGTATGCTTTGGATACAATATTGAGATGAGTATGATGTATGTTTGAGAAGTTGTATTGTGCTAGCATATTAGGTTTTATGCTTAATATTGATTAACTAAACTAATTGACATGTCATTTAGTTTTGATATCTAGGATTGTTCTTAATTGCATATTAATCATCTTAGATAAGCATATAGGGTTTCCCTTGCTCTATGTTGCATTTTGGATATTCACATATATTCACTTAGGGTTGTATTCTCTTCTAGAGAAAGTAAGTCTTGTGTGTAGCAACCGGGATTAGGTTGCTTAGATCGCAAGCAAATAGGACTAGGTTCACTCATACCGGGATTAGGTAGGTGTGTGATTACTTCCGGGATTAGGTTGTAATCGTTTGCACATTTAGTGGATTCGAGGTTCGAGTGTGGCTTACTTACATAGCCCGTGGTTTTTCCCGTGAGGGTTTCCATGTAAAAACCAAGTGTTGTTTTAATTTCCGCACCATATTACACTTGCTTGTTTATATTATCTTGAGGGCATTTTCGTAATTTTGACTAACACGAAAAATTGGGTAAAAAACATAAAATCTATTCACCCCCCCCCCCCCCCTCTAGATAGCTTTATACACACCGTGCTATAATTTGTTTCATGCCACACCACACTTAATCTACCATAGAATCTTGTATAGAACATAAATAAATCTTCCATTCATTCGGTAATCAAAACCCACTCAACATTTTATCTACAAATGCACTTGAAAGTCATAACCTTTACAATCTTTCTTAATGTAAGCAAAACAACAATGTTACTCAAACTACACACCAAATATCATATCGCAGTTAACTGCAAGCACAATATCACACCACAATTATATCACTTGCACACAACACACTTAATCTCTAAGCAAAAATGGCACACCAAAACTTAATCTACCATAGAATCTTGTAAAGAACAAAAATACACTTGTTTATTCATTCGGTAATCAAAACCCACTCAACATTTTATCCACTAATACACTTGAAACTTATAATAATCATCGATATCTTTTACAATCATTCTTAATGTAAGCAAAACTACAATGTACATATATATATATATTCAAACTACATGCTTGTTTACAACATAAATTGACAAGGTTAGGGGTAGGCTTACCTTGGAGAGATACCCAAATGAAGTTGCAGTTGTGGAGAGACCTTTTGTTGGAGAAGAATTAGTGATGCCGTTGCTCTTCCACGACCTACCCCTATTTACCCACAAATCGCGTCGAGGCGATCTTATAGTGACCTTGATGAGGTCGCCTTTCCACAAAAACGACGCCGTCCTACTTGAATGCAATGAGGGGTTTTCTACTGCTAGGGCGATCTCGGTGAGACCTGCGTAGGATCGCCCCAAGGTCGCTAACTTGCCGGTTTTAGGTTGTGTTTAAAGTGCTTGATACGACCTTGTGGTGAGCTTGACTAACTCGCCTTAAGCTCGCCTTATCACTTAAACGACGACGTCCTACTTGAATGCAATGAGGGGTTTTCTAGTGCTAGGGCGACCTCGGTGAGACCTGCGTAGGATCGCCCCAAGGTCACTAACTTGTCGGTTTTAGGCTGTGTTTGAAGTGCTGGATACGACCTTGTGGTGAGTTTGAGTAACTCGCCTTAAGCTCGCCTTATCACTTAAACGACGACGTTCTATTTGGATGCAATGAGGGGTTTTCTAGTGCTAGGGCGATCTTAGGGAGAGTTCAGTGAGCTCGCCCAAAGGTCACTAACCACGAGGTCTGACATATTGTTAGACTGGTATAGGCGACCTTGGGGCGAGTTCAATAAGATCGCTATATGCTCGCTTTCAGTCACACATGTCAATCATCCAGAATATTTATTTCACCTTATTTATGTGGTCCACCAACCTTCCACCGACCACAATGTTTTCAACCCAGCACTTTCATCTTAACCAAGCATAAACACCTTCTTAACCAATCCTTGCAATCACTCTAAATTGTTGTCCACCTCACTGTACACAGTCAGAGTCGATTTTCCAACCAGATTTCCGATGGACCAGCTATGCCATTCTTCCGAACATGAAACCTCCCGTATATGATTCCCATGCAGCTAACTATTAAGTTGGCTCTGAACCCTCTCCAAGTAAGTGACTTTGATAATAAATTGTTGAGTATTTCATAACTATATCCTTACATTATGTTCATCACTTTATATATAGGACTGCATTGATGTTTATCTGAATATATTTCCACTGAAAATATTAAATGTTAATAGGTTGTAGGTAATTTTATGGATATGAGTGTTGGAAGGTTTAGCAATAGAACCGGCCAAATAGATTTCAACAACGAAAGACACTCAAGGTGGCATGAGCCAGTCACAACACATACAGACAATGAGTGCAAGTATAATCCCAATGACACGTGCAACAACAACGAATGGCCATTTCATGTCCCGTTTGCAGACGGTAATGTTTCCACAGACTCAAAATTGTGTAATGATAATTTGGTGCAACCGGCCGATGATATCTTACATAGTGAACGTATAACCTTACAAGACAGAGATATGATGGGGAAAGAATTCATATCTGTCACTGATGCTGAGGAGTTTTACACTCAATATTCATATGGAATGGGGTTCAGCACGCGTAAGGATAGGTTATGTCGGGACACACATGGATTAATTACAGTTCGTAGGTGGGTTTGTTCAAAATAAGGGTATAGATCAAAAAAACATGTAGACAAAACCGATAGGGTTCGTGAACCTAGAGGGCAGACTCGGGTAGGTTGTCGGGCATCATTTAAAATTAATTTTGATAGGGAGAAAATGTTGTGGGTTGTTACGGAGTTTGTGACCGAGCATAGTCATAATTTGTCACCTGGCAATCAAAGGCAATTCCTTCGTTCGCATAGAAATGTTAGCGATAGTCATATAGCACAAGTGCAATCAGGAAGAGCTGTTGGAATGAAAACTTCCCAAGTGATGGACCAACTTTTGGATCAGTCTGGTAGTTATGCGGTTGTTGGACACAGCAGGAAAGACTTACAGAACCGGGTCGACACCACGCGTAGGTCTGCTTCCCATAATTCAGATGCTGATTCACTTATCTCTTACATGACTGCGAAGTCAGAAATGGATCCAGGATTCTTCTTTCTGTACACAATTCTTGCAGATGGTAGCATGGGTAACTTATTTTGGTCCGACGCCATGTCACGATGCGACTACAGCTACTTTGGTGATGTAATGTCATTCGACTCAACGTATCGAACTAATTCTTATAATCGGCCGCTAGTGATTTTTGTTGGTGTGAACAATCATATGAAAACGACAATTTTTGGGTTCGGGTTGTTGGTGGACGAGACAGTCGAAACTTACAGTTGGATATTGCAAACATTCTTACAAGCTATGCATGGTAAATGTCCAGTTTCGGTAGTTACTGACGGTGATAAAGCAATGAGTAAGGCCCTAAGTTCGGTAATGCCTTCCACTGTACGCTGCATTTGTTCTTGGCACCTTGAACGGAATGTGCAGACGAACGTAGGTGATACCGGGTTTACTCAAGCATTTACCGATTGCATGTTGACCTATATGACGGAGTCAGAGTTCGAGACTCAGTGGTTGAAGGCCATTGAAACATTTGGTTTGCAACGTAATGATTGGGTGAAAATGATGTATTGCAAACGGAAGTTATAGGTAGAAACCTTTTTACGTGGTACTTTCTTTGGTGGGTTGTGGAGCACACAACGGTCGGAAAGTATTAACTCTTTCCTTAATAAATTTTTGCATAGAAGGCTAAAATTGTATAACTTCATGAGCCATATCGATAGAGCAATGTCGCGCCTACGAAATAACAAGTTGAAGGATGATTTTGACACCATCAATGAGCATCCGGTTCTAGTAACCCATTTGTTACAACTGGAAAAACATACTGCCGAAGTTTACACTCGTAACACCTTTCATTGGGTGCGAGATGAAATCAAATCAGAGGCAAAACATAGCATAGTGAATTGCGTTGATGATATGGACTGTGTGATGTATACATTCCAGAAGTTTGCTGGTGGTGATAAAACCTGGAATGTGAAGTACACACCATCTACAAACGTCTTCAAATGCTCATGCCAAATGTTTGAGACAATAGGTATTCCGTGTTGTCATACATTTAGTGTCATGAAAGCCATGAACCAACACCACATACTTGAGACATTCATACTGCAGCGTTGGACAAGGAATGCGAAGGATATCTCAGAAGTCGAATCGTCTTCTACCGTGACTACTCCAAACATAACGCAAATTGCTAGGTCTGCATCCTGTCATTGTTATTATTGTAGGGAAAAATACCGTAGTACACGCAGCGGAAGCGAGACTAAAAATAGATTTAGTATGTTTTAAAATTTTTCGTTTTTATGAACCTTAACCCTTTAAATTAATTAACCATATATAAAGTAACAAAAGTTGAATACCTTTTGTCGCATGATCCGATTGACTTACGTCGATGGTAATCCGCAAGATCTTCAATCCTAGCACGAACATGAATCACCTAGGAGCGTGGTCTCCCTTTTCTTTGAATTGCAAACCTGAGAATGGACAAACAAACTTTTCTTTTTCTTTTGTTAGTCACAAAACAATCAAAAGAATACAAAGATTATTCCGGTCACTTTTGAGTTCTCAATCTAATGATCGAAACTCGCGTGAACCTAATTCGATGTTGTACACACAAGCTTATTGATGAACAAGCAATTAGTGTACCATCAAAAGAATAATCTTTTTCTTTTCTTTTATGTTTTAGTAGAATAAAATCTAATACTTTTCTATGAGTTTAGAAGAAGAAGAAAATTGAATCAATCAACAAGTAGGGTGGCCGAATTCTATAACAAGTGTTATATAGGGTGGCCGAAATTTTTCTCCTCTTCCTTTTAGGGTTGGCCGAAATCTCCATGTGGTCCAATTAGGGTTGCCAAATTTCCTCTACAAAAAAGGATTTGTGTTGTACCCTAATTCACATGTTAATTAGACTCCTAACCCTAATTCAACTCATAAGTATTTTTATTCTTTTATTGACTTAATAAAAGACTTTCCTATTTGATTAAATAAATAAAACTTATTATTTATTTTCTTACCAAATAAGTCTTTTACTTTTAATATACAACTACCAATAGTATATTTCTAGGAAGTATATTTCTAGGAAATATATTTCCTGATCAGAAAAAGATTTGTTTCTTAATTAAACAATTAATTAATAAATTAATTAATTCTTATTTAATTAAATAATGAAACAAAATAATATATTAGGCTAATCTATTAACCTTGCCACCCCACATGTATAAAAATGGGCCATATATTATTTTTTTATTTCATTTAATCCATTGGACTTTAAATAAAAAGCCCACATGTGAACCAGACCCATTCTTACTAAAAAGAAACAAGCCCACATGTCATTCATTAATATATAAATATAATTGAGCAGCCCATTAAATAATTAATGTGCAAATTATATTCTTAATATATTAAATGCAATTCTAGATGGACCCTTAAATTGGTCCGGTAGAATATATCAAGTGATCCATGCAAGTCCGTGTGGATTGGGGATCTTGGCGGGCTATCTAAATTTAAGCTTTAATAGACACAACCTAATCACAATCAACAAATGATTCACTTAGGTCCGATCCATTAATTTTAACTCATTCCACTAAAGAGCTAAAATTGAACTCTTAAATAAAGATAGAAAAGGAAGACGTTCCTCTTTCATAACCCTAGACAATCATATTGGAGATAGTGTATCCTCGTGATTAATATCAGTAATCGCCAAGAGTTCATAGACCGCCTATAACTCTCCAAGTTACCATATTTACTCATATGACCACGTTTTGAACTTGGATATTTTGACTTGCCCAGAAGCCATGTTTTCAATAGTCACTATCGAAAACTCAACGTTGAGATTTAATATCCAATTACCTCAAAACATCCATATGATGATATTATAGTCTCATTTAATAAATGGAGGCACGATGTCCATATCTATAAATGAAGTCCTCTATCGATTAACAAATGAATATCACCAAACTATCGAGGATAGACTATGCTATATAATCGTACTCATTGATAACTCAAATGATATCACTTGCAACCATAAGTCCATCATTTATCTCAGGATTAAGATAGACTCTTAGATTATCCTGATAATGAAAAGACTATTATCTATTGACGGTTCTAGATAAAGTTTTTCATTGTGATCCAGTTCAATGCACCCAGTGCACTAGATTCTTTTGCTTGAAGACACTCCGATGATTTTAGACTCATCATATCTCATTTGATCCCACTCAAATGCTAGCAAAAGAATTCTACAACTTTAACAAGATAAAGGTGCCCAACCTTTAACTTAAGTTGTGAACAATATTCAAGACTAACTAAAGAATTGTGTCTACCACATACATATCCAGATGTACGAACAATTCTTCTTTTCTCATATTCTTTAGACCTTATGATTATTTACTTTGACAATTATAATATTAAACTATAAATGCTATAAGATTTGTTAAACCAGAAATCACTTTATTAATATGAAAAAGATTGTTAATTACAATATTACACTCTTGCTATTGAGCATAATCCTAACAATTATAGCATACAAAGAACATATTTAAGTTATCTGATGCGCCGTTAGAAAGGGTTTTTCAATTCGTATCAATTATACCTAGTACTATGATTGTGATTGAAATGTCGACTTTTTTGTCCACATTTTTGTTGATGTAGATATGGGGCTTTGAGTTCAAAGTGCAGCAGAATGAGCTATTATGCATCACTATCAACTGAAGGTTACAACGAAGCAAATGTGGCGATTGATAAGTTAACAATTCAGATGAAGGGATTATTGCCATCGTCAAGTACAACAATGGAAGAAAATGTACGTCGTACAAGAACACAATCGAGGGTTCAAGTTAAGGATCCAGTCATAGCAGCAACAAAGGGGTCGATGAGACAGAACAAAAACACCAAGGGGAAGGCACATAAATGTGGGAACTGTGGACAACCTGGCCACACAAAAAAAACATGTCATGCACACGTTAAAAGTAACATTAGTGCAATGGCAAGCAATGGAGGTGCGATAATTTCTTCCACATCACAACCAACCGCTTTTGCAGACTTAGTGCAATCTTGCGACTCTGAATATATCGTGGACAGTGATGGTCGTTGTCAACCGTTTGCTTTTCAAAACACTGAAGTTCCAATGGGTAAGTTTAGCAACCAGTTGGATGAGAATGTGTTTTCTATGACAACCTCAACACCTGCTATGTACATGCAACAAAACGAATGGTGGAGGCCGCATAACTGAAACCTAAATATATTCGCGTGACGGTATGTATTTTGTATTGAAGGTGTCATGAGTTCCGTTTTCTTACACGTATGAATAGGGAAAATTGTGCTTACAGAGACAGCTGATTTTGTAACGTGGAAGAGGCATAAATGTAGTTTATAAAAGCTGTGCCACTTGTATTTTGGTTACTAAACTGGAACATTGTAATGATTTATGCTAAATTTGGAATGTGATGTACGGTCAAAGAAATGTAGTACGTGTTTTTCTTACATGACCATATATGTAAGGATTCCCTTTTGTTGATTGGCTTATTTCGTGGTCAAACCACATGTTGGGGTTTGGTTGTAAGGGTAGTCTAGGTCATTAAGGTTGAAGATCAAAGACCCTTTCCAAGACCTCAAGAGGACAAGCACCAAAGGTATATCTTGTGCTTATTTTGGCTTGAAGAGACATAGTTGCACACACACACAACATGCATAACTCTTATTCTTGAATGTTGTGTTTATATTTTGTGTGCATTGTGCTTTATTGTTTATTCAATGTCTCTTCTTGCATTTAATTGATTGCATCTTGTTGTATGAAATGCCATGACATGATAGGCATTAGGATGCATTCAATACCCACACTTGCACTTCATGTTTGTTAGCTTTTAGTGTGGTGTAATTCGTTTCCCTAAGGATGTTCATCAACGTCCGCGCGTGCACGTTGATGTGCTTTGTTTTGCGCGATGATCGCCGGTGGAGATGCCTTTGGCTTCTCCTTGGTTTCACCATTTTTGGTGAAACGGCGGTTACGTTCAGCGGCCTGGCCGCCGTTCGAAACCGCCGAATGAGACCTGATTGAAATATATCTCTCAGGTCCAAAACGGCGGTTGGGATCGGCGGTTTCCAAACCGCCGAACGAAGTTGCCGAAGTTCCCCTGTTCCACTCGGGAGCCATTCGGCGGTTCAATTCGGCGGCCTGGCCGCCGAATGAAACTGCCGATCGGTGCGTTTCAAGGGCAAAATTGTATTTTCACCTGCCCTGTTTTTGGTCTCTATAAATACATCCTTATCTCTGGTTCAGAACACAAGTCTTTAATTATAAGAACCCTAGAGAGATATTTAGAGAGACTTGAGAGAGAAAGCTTAAAGATCATATCTTTATCTCTCTAAACCCATTCCCACATGCATAAATCTTCATCTAAGCATCATCTAGGATCATCTAGCATATGCTAATGCATGGGACTTCTTCAACACACATGGTATGATTTGTTGAACACTTTTATCTTACATAATTAGTGTTTCTACTTATCAATTTTATCTCATATTTTACTTATATGTGTTTAGATTAATTTCTACATATAAGATTGAGATTATGTTTTGATTGGGTTTTTATTTGTTAGCTAGGCTTTAATGTTCATATGCCATCTAGCTAATTGATCTCATTTATTGATTGAGATTATTTTTCATAGCTTATTTGATTAGGTCATTATTGCCTAAAAGCTATGCCATGAACATTCTTGTGTGATGTATTGATAACTAGGTTGATAGATTGTTTTTTAATCAACTAGTTAATCCTTTGAATGTTTGTGGGTTTTATATGATAGCTTTGTATCTAGGATTGGTTATCCTTTACTTAGCTAAAGTTATATGCCATGTCATATAGCTATATGTGATATCTAGGATTGATTATATTGTCATCTTATAATCCTAGGTAAGCATTTAGAGTACCCTAGCTCTTATTGCATTAATTGAATATTCATACATATTCACATAGGGCTGTGCATCTCTTTTGAGAGATTGAAGTCTTGGGGCTAAGTGTGCTTAGGCCTCAAGCAAATTGGACTAGAGCCGCTATAAAAGGCCCGCGTGGTAGATTAGAGGGTGCTCACGCCAAGAGTAGTGTATCAGGGGATATCACTAGGGATTGAACCAAGAGTGGAGATTGGTAGTGTCCATAGCCTGAGGTTATCTAGGGTGAGGGTCCGAGAATCACTTGAGGGTGTAACCGTCTTTTCATATAGTGGATTTCGAGGTTCGAGTGTGGCGCACTTACTAGCCCGTGGTTTTTCCCAGTGGTTGGGTTTTCCACGTAAACATCAAGTGTCATTTATTATTTCCGCATCTTATTACACTTGTATGTATTATTGACTTGCTAGGGGTATTTTCGTAAAATTGACTTGCATGCGAAAATTGGGTAATAATTAGATAAAATCTATTCACCCCCCTCTAGCTTTATATTAAACACACCTCGAGTATTTAATTACTTTCAATTGGTATCAGAGCGGGTTCCTAGATATACTTAGGTGATCCAAGCTCATTTTTGGTGTGTTGTGCATTTTGTATGATTATTGTTTTTGACATACATCTTGCATTCTTCTCATTTGCATTCATTCAACGTAAACACTATGAGTGAATTTGAGAGAGAAGAAAATAACTCCGATGAGGAGATGTCCCTCTAAGGTGAGAGAGGAGACGAAGATGAAAGGGCGTTGCTCACATCACCAAAGAGCTTCAAGCCCAAGCCTTCCTCAATCTTGGTCTAACCAACCAAGAAGGCTAACTTCCTTCAACCTACGATCCTAATAGGGAAGTGTTCAATCATGCAAGCTCAACCGAGCAAGCAATATTGTCTTGGTCATCATCAAAGGAGGAGAGATCCTATCCAACTACCAAGACAACCACAACGACAAGGGAAAGCACTCTTGCATGCTCAAGGGAATGGTATAATTCCTAACCTTATCTCCTCTTGTCATTTGTGTGGTATTGTTGGCCATGTTAGACCAAGTTGCTTGCATTACATTTAAATATGTAATCTTATATGCATGATTGAAAAGAAAAAGGCTAGAGCTAAGATGCATGTCCTTAAAAAGGAAGAAAATCATTTGCATGATCCTTTGCCATCTAGAACTCTAGAACCTATGACCACTAGGTATGTTATTGAGACACCTAAGTGGATTAGAAAAGACGAACCCGCTTGCTACGAGACAAACATGTCTCAAATAGGTTCAACTAGGTCCTATGGACTTGGTAAGTCTTTTAGACCACATGCCCTTCATTGAAGTGGTGTGGATATTTGACCCCATATGGGGAACTTAAGCAAAGAGAGCTATTTTGCATCTTGTCACTTGCAAAAAATTTGAAATATCTTATGCTTCTCTTTTTGTTGCTTGAGTTAGCTTGGTTACACTATGTATATATATTTTCTATTCAATAAGTGTGATCAATGCTTGTATTGCAATCCATGTCATATTTATGTTCAAAACATGCATTTTTGGACTAGGAGATATATACATAGGATTTAATTTGAATGACCTATAATGATCTCCATGACATGATGATTGCTAAATAACATGCTAAATGTTTATCTTAAAAAGCATGTTTTGATGATTGCAATTTTTAAATGCAAAAAATGTGTGAAAAAGCTTATGAGACTCAAATGAAAAAGGATCTTGTATCCATTCAAGGATTTTACAATCCAAATGTCTCTCTTTCTTTATTGGTTGAACATGTCTACTATCATACGGATATTTATCCGGAAAAATCAAATAGGGTGCAAAGTTGCTCATGACATGTTTGTCTTATAAAGTTGGATATAGTTGTTCTTAAATTGAAATCAATGAAAACCTATATCCTTGCTTCTCTCTTGACATTGGTGAAATTGGTTTGAATTCATATTGAAAACCTTTGTCATTTGCTTTGCCAAATACCATGATATTTTGGACTTAAATGCTACATGTCTTGTATGCAAAGCAATTTTTTGTTTCACACATTTTCATTAAATAAATCTCCTTGTTTCTCTCCAATAAATTGAGATTGCATAAAGTGACTTATATTGATTATGCATATACTAGAATGCTACTATCTCTCTTTGCCTTGAGTGACCCGGTTGGGGACTACTCCCTTGTCTATATCATGACAAAAAGGGGGAGTATGTTGTGGTAAGGGGAGTTGCAAATTGTAGTAGCA
The DNA here is from genome assembly GCA_008009225.1 of Acer yangbiense. Taxonomy (NCBI): domain Eukaryota; kingdom Viridiplantae; phylum Streptophyta; class Magnoliopsida; order Sapindales; family Sapindaceae; genus Acer; species Acer yangbiense. The sequence goes on along the minus strand of CM017771.1, from coordinate 41,237,761 downwards.
ATTGTGCAATGTTGGGGAGAATACTAATTGAGGGGGAGTAACCCTTTGAGGGGGAGCATTTGCACATTCATACATTGCATGATGTTGTAGTTAAATTCTTAAATGCAAATGCTTGTTTTATCTCACTTGATTCATCTCACCTTTTCTTGTATTGGAAAGTATAGAAACTGTGCTTTCAAGGATTGATTGTTCTACTTGAGATTGAAGACTTCAAGACTATTTATCTTATCTCTTTGTAAAGTAGAAAATCATAAGTAGACCCGTAGTTTCTATTATGTTGTGAGGAATCAATGTGAGTGGTGGTTTTGTCACGAAATAGCCAAAGGGGGAGATTGTAAGGATTCCCTTTTGTTGATTGGCTTATTTCGTGGTCAAACCACATGTTGGGGTTTGGTTGTAAGGGTAGTCTAGGTCATTAAGGTTGAAGATCAAAGACCCTTTCCAAGACCTCAAGAGGACAAGCACCAAAGGTATATCTTGTGCTTATTTTGGCTTGAAGAGATATAGTTGCACACACACACAACATGCATAACTCTTATTCTTGAATGTTGTGTTTATATTTTGTGTGCATTGTGCTTTATTGTTTATTCAATGTCTCTTCTTGCATTTAATTGATTGCATCTTGTTGTATGAAATGCCATGACATGATAGGCATTAGGATGCATTCAATACCCACACTTGCACTTCATGTTTGTTAGCTTTTAGTGTGGTGTAATTCGTTTCCCTAAGGATGTTCGGAAACGTCCGTGCGTGCACGTTGATGTGCTTTGTTTTGCACGATGATCGCCGGTGGAGATGCCTTTGGCTTCTCCTTGGTTTCACCATTTTTGGTGAAACGGCGGTTACGTTCAGCGGTCTGGCCGCCGTTCGAAACCGCCGAATGAGACCTGATTGAAATATATCTCTCGGGTCCAAAACGGCGGTTGGGATCAGCGGTTTCCAAACCGCCGAACGAAGTCGCCGAAGTTCCCCTGTTCCATTCGGGAGCCATTCGGCGGTTCAATTCGGCGGCCTGGCCGCCGAATGAAACCGCCGATCGGTGCGTTTCAAGGGCAAAATTGTATTTTCACCTGCCCTGTTTTTGGTCTCTATAAATACATCCTTATCTCTGGTTCAGAACACAAGTCTTTAATCATAAGAACCCTAGAGAGATATTTAGAGAGACTTGAGAGAGAAAGCTTAAAGATCATATCTTTATCTCTCTAAACCCATTCCCACATGCATAAATCTTTATCTAAGCATCATCTAGGATCATCTTGCATATGCTAATGCATGAGACTTCTTCAACACACATGGTATGATTTGTTGAACACTTTTATCTTACATAATTAGTGTTTCTACTTATCAATTTTATCTCATATTTTACTTATATGTGTTTAGATTAATTTCTACATATAAGATTGAGATTATGTGTTGATTGGGTTTTTATTTGTTAGCTAGGCTTTAATGTTCATATGCCATCTAGCTAATTGATCTCATTTATTGATTGAGATTATTTTTCATAGCTTATTTGATTAGGTCATTATTGCCTAAAAGCTATGCCATGAACATTCTTGTGTGATGTATTGATAACTAGGTTGATAGATTGTTTTTTAATCAACTAGTTAATCCTTTGAATGTTTGTGGGTTTTATATGATAGCTTTGTATCTAGGATTGGTTATCCTTTACTTAGCTAAAGTTATATGCCATGTCATATAGCTATATGTGATATCTAGGATTGATTATATTGTCATCTTATAATCCTAGGTAAGCATTTAGAGTACCCTAGCTCTTATTGCATTAATTGAATATTCATACATATTCACATAGGGTTGTGCATCTCTTTTGAGAGATTGAAGTCTTAGGGCTAAGTGTGCTTAGGCCTCAAGCAAATTGGACTAGAGCCGCTATAAAAGGCCCGCGTGGTAGATTAGAGGGTGCTCACGCCAAGAGTAGTGTATCAGGGGATATCACTAGGGATTGAACCAAGAGTGGCGATTGGTAGTGTCCATAGCCTGAGGTTATCTAGGGTGAGGGTCCGAGAATCACTTGAGGGTGTAACCGTCTTTTCATATAGTGGATTTCGAGGTTCGAGTGTGGCGCACTTACCAGCCCGTGGTTTTTCCCAGTGGTTGGGTTTTCCACGTAAACATCAAGTGTCATTTATTATTTCCGCATCTTATTACACTTGTATGTATTATTGACTTGCTAAGGGTATTTTCGTAAAATTGACTTGCATGCGAAAATTGGGTAATAATTAGATAAAATCTATTCACCCCCCCTCTAGCTTTATATTAAACACACCTCGAGTATTTAATTACTTTCAATATAAAATCTTTAAACTGAAACCTAAATATTAATTGTAAATCGCACTAAGATCGCTGGGATTGATGATGGATTTGGGCCTGTCATGGGCGAGCTTGGAGTGATCTTGGTGAGATCACCCTTTGCTCGCTATACTACCGGATTGATGAACGAGTTGGGGCGCCCATAGGCGACCCTAGGGCGACCTTGGTGAGATCGCCCTGGGGTCGCTATCCTCTCGGATTGATCAAGGATTTGGGAGGCCCACATGTGACCTTGGGGCGACCTTGGTGAGGTCGCCTTAGGCTCGCTAACCTCTCAGGTTGATGATTGGTTTGGGCCTCCCATGGGCGATCTCTGGGCGACCTTGGTGAGGTCGCCCTGGGCTTGCTACCGTCAGGGTTTATGCTGGTGAAAGATGTCATGGACAATTGTAGAGTTGTACACACTATCACATTATCCATTGTAACATTTGAAAAATTCAATTAGGAAATATTACTATTATATCAGGAGTTACTTCTGTTCAATTGGGTTGTATTAGTAATACATCAACAATTATTTGACTTAGATTGGTTGAAATTTATATTGTTGGACGATTGACTTCAATTACAACTTTCAAACACAGTGTAACCATAAAAAATAAGTATAAATAAATGAAAAGATGTTGGAAAATGAGAATACCTGTTAACTTGCATTCATACCGACGTACCACCATATACACATAAGTTCATGGTTATATTACACTTCAACTAAAAAAAGGCAGATTTAACCCACCCTTTTGTATGGATTCCTACCGAGTTGCACATTTATAAACATAACAAAATTGATTTACATGTTGAATACAAATATCATCGCTTGGAACTTCGGGTGGAACTTCGGGTAGAACATTCACTCCAAGAGAGCCGCTGCTTTACCTCTCAACTTCTTCATGGGTGCCGGTCTCATCTTTACATTGGGCACAACTTCCCCAGTGAACAGTAATTTGTTATAGTGGTCTTCGGCTTTTTTCTTCAGGCTCAGAAGGTTGGTGTTACCAGGGAAGAGTGCAAAACAAATGTTGACACTCAGACTGGAACTGTAAAGAAAGTGAGAAATGTCATGGATATGTAAACCCAAATAGAGGGAAGTCGCAAAAACAGGTATCTGATAATTTTAGTTAACATACCGATTTCATCTGAAGTGCTGTAGGGCAATTGTCATCCATGAACATGCAAAGTAAAAGGCCACAATCATAGCCATTGGGTTGATGGGGTGCTTTCTGATATGAGATACTGAATGATGTGAATGAGAAGGTTTTTAGGAAGGCAACAGCTATGTCATCCGCAAGGACAATGTCAAGCGACTCCATCTACATGAAATTGAAAATATGCGTTAATGCTTATCGTGATGAGTGGAATAAAAGGGGTAACGCAACGTACCAACTTTCAAACTTGGTTCAATCGTGTCAGATCACATTTCCTACGGGGTGGATTGGAGTCCCAAATTTGGCAATCTCGTTTGTTAAGGTCAAATACCGCCAAATACCAATGGTTGCGTAGATCATTGATAGGAATGTAAATCTAATATGTGGACGAAAATGTCATTATAAGTATACATATTACACAGTATTAACAGGAAATAATAAAGATGTACGAAAAAATCCACAACAATAATCATGTGTCACCTGTTGACATCTACGAAGATCAGACATATAGGACTCCCACAATTTTGAAAGAGATTTCTTTAAAGAATATTGTTCCCCATCCACACAAGTGAATACAGAGTACTGCGTATGTAAAACGTGAGATATATATCGGTTACATCTTCCATAACATAAAATATGGGAAACTATAAACATTTAAGCAAAGTAATAAATAGAAGTATACCGCATAGTTCGTAGGCAAGAACCAGCTAAGTTGTGACCTTTTTGACTTGAACACCATAGTTTTGTACTCAGGAATAAGATTAATAATCTGAAAAATAAAATTCTGCATGAGTAAAGGTAACTTACCAACAATACAAAACAGTGACCTTTATACAATTTATACAAGTCATAGGCTATAAGTTGAGAAGGTCATTAGCAATCAACCTCGCTATCAACAAACTTGGTAGGTTCTAATGTTTTGAAACTTTTCCGGGTTACTTGCAAATGCCCAAGATCGACAATAACCTCACTGCAATTTTGGGAACAACAAAATAACGAAACTAGTAAACATCCAATAGTGGATATAACTAAAAATAATTGCACAGTATAGTTTAAATTCAGGATTAAACTAAACAGAATGCATACTTACGATAATGGTAGGTTTTTGTCAAAAATGTAGGTTATCAAGTGCTCATCATATTTATTCAATTGAATGCCTATTTGGAAAGAGCCATAGCGGTACTTTGTCGACGCGTTTACAGGAACAGCAATGTACGGTGAAATTTGATAGCGGCTCGGCTTTCGTTTCGAGGTTGATCTTGTTTGGATTACTCTTCGCTTGTTTGAAGATTGTGACTCATGTTCCAAAATATCATCTTTCAAAGTATCCTAAAAAACAATTGATTGTCAAATGAAAGTGTGGTTTAAGTGTTATACAATTTTTATTTATATATAGCAAATATTTAAAACAAACTGGATCAAACCTCATCTACTAACGAAGGAACGGTAAGGACCGCAGGTACATGATACATATCATTAATCCCCTGATCATGCATGGGTAAATCACATGTATTCCCATCTTCTAGTGTTGCCTCAGTAGGTGATTTCATCCAACTCGGGGTGGATTTGGAAATGTTCTTTTCATGTTGGGGTGATGTTTGGGTTTTATTTGAAGATACCTCAACAACTGGATGTTGTATTATAGGAATAGAAACATGTCGTGATGGTGGTGGGGGTGGAGAATTTGGGGTAGGATTTTGGGGCCTGTAATCCTTAGATTTCTGATGGCTGGTTGTGTTATGTAAGTCCTCATCAAAGTTCTTCTCCTCCGTCGAACTGAATTTCGCATATAGGAAATTGACCTTTGTTCGGATATCATGAAGTTCACTCTTCAATGTATCTTGAATTTCTTTGACCACTTGTAGGACATCATGAACACCTTTCATGTGGGCATTATTGCCGGTACCAGGTTCTTGATTGCCAAGACTGGTTTCTCCATGTGTAGCAGCATCATATTGACCTTCTGATGGTGATGGTTGCTTGAACGAATCCTCAACGGAAATCTGAATCATTTTAAGAAAATATTTATGTCATGATGCATGAACTTTAAGTTAATTAATGTACATATAAATTGGGTAGAAAAATAACAAAATGTATACCTTGTTACTTCCAACACCACCTTCGGTCTGTAGACGGGTTACGCACTTCTTTATCTTGACGTTTGTCCAACAAACGACGGGTGTTAATGCTTTATCCACCATCGAAGGGTTCCATTGAAGTGAGTGCAAATAAAACAACTATAGCAAAGAAACAAGGTTAATAATTAGTTCAATATGAATTGATACAGTGATATTTCATAATAATAGATATCAAAAAAATCCAATAATTTTTACCTCAAGAAACAACACGCAACCGGAAATGGAACTTGTCTTCAACCGTTGCCGGTTCTTCACATATTTGTCAATCCCTTCGCAAAGTGTGGATAAGCACCAACTGGACCAGTTTTTCGTACCAATACTTCCAACATCCCCTAAAGGAATCAAGTACCCCGTCTGAACATAATCTATAGCTGAAGGACAGAGGATGGTGCCCAACAAAAATAAGCACAATATCACCTTGAATTCATAATCAGCCGTGGTCATCTCCTCCAGGCTATGTTCTATGTCTTTCAAGAAGATGCCACGAGATGTGATAGCAAACTTTGATTTCTAATACTCAAAGTTAGGGACATCTCCATATATAGAAATCTTATCTCCTTGGTCGGAAATCCCCAAAACTCGACCAAATACGGAAGAGTTTATGACAAACCTCCGGCCATGTATATCAAGTGCACAAGCTTTTGTATCGAAGTTATCGACGAGCCATCGACAGATCTTCAGCCGTAGACGCCCACAATCGAGGGCGAGTAAGTTTCCAAACCCCAAGGCATGCACAACCTCTTTCTGCTCTTCCGAAAGTTTCTTCACAATCCGACACCACCGAGAGGGCGTACACCTTGTGTTGATGGTTTGATCTTCATGCCCGGGATAGTTTGGTGTGCCTGGGATTTCTTCATCCGTTGGAGGCAAGTCTGAGTTGTTGGGGAAGTCATTATCACGAAGGTTAGGTTGCACAGCTGTCACATTTCTTGCTGCAACTTCATCCACATCAAGTTGTCGGAATTTGGCCTTCTCTTCAATTGGTAACAAATTCCATGTTTTTCCAATTTCAATTCGTGACTACAAAAACAGAACATGAAAGAATATTATGTTCATCGTCACATTATCAACAAACAAAAATAATAGTTATACTTGATGTAAATGTATATAACCTTTGAGTTCCCATTAGCATCTTTCTTTTTGCATTCCGATGCACTGGAAAGATAACAGACAGCTGTTTAGTATACATTGACAAGATAGATAGCAAGTTAACAAACTAAAGTAAAGCATATGATAAAGTTTACGTACAAATAATTAATCCATGCCATCCTTCCAATCTTCGGTTTTGACAGGTTATTCGTGGATGTTGAGCTGTTGGAACCAACATTCTTTTTCTCACGAATAACTTTTTTCACCATTTTCAGTCTGTACATCAATGGTTATAAATGTCCAGTCAATAACATGGATAAGGAAATGAATTGGTATATGAATTAATTACAAAATCCACTTGGTTATCTTAATATATTATGCATATTTTGAACTAGATTACGGAGTAGCCTTCTTGAAATCCAAAAAATTTTTCTTTCACTGACGACTTTAACGTTATGTTTGTTTTTAAACCAAAAGAATAGTCATGTGTGACGCAATGTGAAGTACCTTGGATCCAAGGTCCCTCTTATTCTCTCACACCTTTTTCCCTTTTGTCTACGTACCTTATTCTGCTCTGTTTAAACTCAAATACCCACATTATATCCAAATAACTCGAACATGCAGGTACAACCACAATAGAATGAACAAAATATGCATTATAACCAAAATGCAACTACAAAAATGTAGCTCTAATATATATAACAGAATGTACAAGAGAATATATATATAATGTACTAAATAGTATAAACGGAACAAATGGACACTAAGTACTTGGCATTGTATCACAAATGTACTCTACCAGCAATTCCGAGTATGAGTAACTTTGAGTATTCCAGCCGATATACTTTGTGACCAATATAGAATATAAAATATACAATAGTAAAAAAACTTGACAGTTAAATAACTTACATAATGCAGCTACCAGGACGTTGCTGTAACAGATTGAATAAAGTGCATGGGACAATATACAGAAAATTGAATAGCATAATTGGAACAAATGGACAATAAGTACGTGGCGTTGTCTCACAAGTGTACTCTACCGGCACAATTCCGAGTAGGAGTAAGTCTGAGTATTCCAGCCGATATACTTTGTGACCAATATAGAGTAAACAATAATGACGTAACTTAACATTAAATTAACTTTCAACTTGCAGATACCAAAACATAGCTCTACTGTAGTATATAAAATAGAATGAACTGAATAGCATAATTGGAACAAATGGACACTAAGTACGTGGCGTTGTCTCACAAGTGTACTCTACCGGCACAATTCCGGGTAGGAGTAAGTTTGAGTATTCCAGCCGATATACTTTGTGACCAATACAGAGTAAACAATAATACCGTAACTTAACATTAAATTAACTTTCAACTTCCAGATACCAAAACATAGCTCTACTGTAGTATATAAAATAGAATGTACTGAACAGCATAATTGGAACAAATGGACACTAAGCACGTGGCGTTGTCTCACAAGTGTACTCTACCGACACAATTCGGGGTAGGAGTAAGTCTGAGTATTCCAGCCGATATACTTTGTGACCAATACAAAGTAAACAAAAATAACGTAACTTAACATTAAATTAACTTTCAACTTCCAGATACCAAAACATAGCTCTACTGTAGTATATAAAATAGAGTGTACTGAATAGCATAATTGGAACAAATGGACACTAAGCACGTGGCGTTGTCTCACAAGTGTACTCTACCGGCACAATTCCGGGTAGGAGTAAGTTTGAGTATTCCAGCCGATATACTTTGTGACCAATACAGAGTAAACAAAAATAACATAACTTAACATTAAATTAACTTTCAACTTGCAGATACCATAACATAGCTCTACTGTAGTATATAAAATAGAATGTACTGAATAGCATAATTGGAACAAATGGACACTAAGTACGTGGCGTTGTCTCACTAGTGTACTCTATCGGCACAATTCCAAGTAAGAATAAGTCTAAGTATTCCAGGCAATATACTGAATGTATAACTTGTATCAATCTAATTGTATCACGAGTATAGTCAGTTTATATTACAAGATCCAACTACTCTTAATTTTAAACCGTGACATAATAGTTCAACCTATATCAACCTAATATATAAACAACTTCAATTGAAATGCTATTTCAATTTATATATATTAAAACTATAATGAACCCTCACATCAAACACAAATCCTAACTATACAAACTATTATACTTAAAACCCTAACTCTAAATTCACATTTTTACACATTATTATATAACAAGTGGATTTCTTACATTTTCATATCCTCCACCATATTTGTACCCAAAGCCTTCTATTGAATTCACTTATAATTCCATATATATATATATATAGAAAACACCAAATACAGTACAATGTATATAGATTCCACACAACATAATTATTTCACAACTAAACATAACTGAGCGTAACTGATTTCATAAATCATATTCCCAAAACCTAACATTGGCATCCATTAGTATATTGTCTTCTCATGTGTTTTATATTTCCTGTGTAGGATTTGTTCTCGTTTTGTTTAGATGTTTTAGATTAACATTTCAGTTCTGTAACAACTTATCACTATTTTTTTTAACAATGAAATTATATTGCAAAAGTAACAGAAAATAAAAAACAATGGAAGCACTGAATCAGTTTTATGAAATTATAACGCAGCATTTCATGAAAGCTTGCCTTTTAATGGTTGGAAGTTATTTGTATTTTCCAACTTACCTTCCAATGGAAGATGAATGACCGTTAGACTATGAGATTTTTTTTGTCTGATTTTCAGGAATTCAAAGCGAGACACACATGTATTTTCCTGTCACATTTGTAAACACAAAGATTTGTAAACACAATTCTAAAGAAAACAAAATTATACAAACAAAACAAACTAAGTTGTATCGGTTACTGAAAAAGATTCATTGTTGATACTCTACTTACATGCCAACACTGGTTTGTGGCTTCAGAAATATCTCAATGCACTATTCATTTATCTTAGTAGGTGGTGTAAAGAAAAACTAATTATAAACATAAAATTATTTATACAAAACCCAAACCTTCAAACTAAAGAACTAAAAATTACCTTTCACTTTTGGATTACCAAGATTGAGATGAACCCAAATCGACCCACCAACAAACCCAGATTGTATTTTCCTGTCACATTTGTAAACACAAAGATTTGTAAACACAATTCTAAAGAAAACAAAATTATACAAACAAAACAAACTAAGTTGTATTGGTTACTGAAAAAGATTCATTGTTGATGCTCTACTTACATGTCAACACTGGTTTGTGGTTTCAGAAATATCTCAATGCACTATTCATTTATCTTATTAGTAGGTGGTGTAAAGAAAAACTAATTATAGACATAAAATTATTTATACAAAACCTAAATCTTCAAACTAAAGAACTAAAAATTACCTTTCTCTTTTGGATTTCAAAGATTGAGATAAACCCAACTCGACCCACCAACAAACCGAGATTGATCGCCAGTCGCAATACCCGGAGCACTCGACAATCTATAGAGAGATACAGAGAGAAATAGAAACCTAGATGGAGAATAAGAAGGAGATGAAGGCTTCGAATCAAAGGAGAGGAAGGATTCGAATGGGGGTTCGAATAAGAGGAGGAAGGGTTCGAATGAGAAGGAGATGAAGGCTTCGAATCAGAGGAGAGGAAGGGTTCGAATTGGGGTTTGAATGAGAGGAGGAAGGGTTCGAATGAGAGCAACGGTTCAAATGAGAGGAGGAAGGGTTCGAATGAGAGCAACGGTTCGAATAAGAGAAAAGGAAGGATTCGAATGAGAGGAGACATATGCAGAGTGTTTTGTTTGAGAGAGAGGCACAGTGTTTTGTTTGATTTGAGTTAGAAACCGGTATTAAAGGTTGTGGGTGAAATATTCTTTTCTTATTTCCTATTTTAACTGGTTTATTTCTTTTTTATGTGGTGTTGTACGGTACAACATAAGTTCTTACTTGTACCGTAGCAACCCCCTATATATATATAATTCTGCATGCTTTATATGAATATATATATTCCGGTACTGCATGCCACATATCAATCTCAAAATATATATCCGGCCAATTGCCATATATATCTCATATATTATGGTCGAAATTTTTTACCATATAGGATTTGTCTTTTGACTTAAATCCTAACTCTAGGTAGATTTCCTTAGAATTTCAAACCCTAATCCAACTCTTTAGTGTATTTGTGACTATATCAAAGACTTTCTAATTTGACTAGATAAATAAATTCCCTTTATTTATCTACTTACCAAATAAAGTCTTTAATATTTATTATACTACCACAATAGTATACTACTAAGAAACATATTTCCTAGTCAGAAAAAGATTTTGATTTTTAATTAAATAATTAATCAATCAATTAATTAATTTCCATTTAATCAATTTAATAAAAATAAAACAATATAATATTATATATATCTCGGCCATGTGCCATATATATTAATATATCTATATATTGTTTTTCTATTTTATTAAATCCATTGGACCTTAACAAAAGACCCACATGTGCACTAGGCTCATTCTTACTAAAAGAAACAAGTCCACATGCCTTAATACAATTCTAGATGGACCCATAAATTAGTCCGGTAGAATATATCAAGTGATTCATGCAAGTCCGTGTGGATTGGGGATCTTAGCGGGCCTATCTAAATTTAAGCTCCAATAGACATAACCTAATCACAATCAACAAATGATTCACTTAGGTTCAATCTATTAATTTTAGTTCATTCCACTAAAGAACTAAAATTGCACTCTTAAATAAAGATGGAATAAGTAAATGATTCTCATTCATACCCTAGACAATCTTATAGGAGATAGTGAATCCTCGTGAAGAATATCAGTAATCGCCAAGAGCTCATAGACCGCCTATAGCTCTCCAAGTTACCATATTTACTCATATGACCACATTTTGAACTTGGATATTTTGACTTGTCCAGAAGTCATGTTTCAATAGACTCTATCGAAAACTTAACGTTAAGATTCAATATCCAATACCACAAAACATCCATATGATGATATTCTACTCTCATTTAAAAAATGGAGCCACGATGTCCATGTCTATAAATGAAGTCCTCTATCGATTAACAAATGAATATCACCAAACTATCGAGGATAGACTATACTATATAATCGTACTCATTGATAACTCAAATGATACCACTTGCAACCATAAGTCTATCATTTATCTCAGGATTAAGATAGACTCTCCGATTATCCTGATAATGAAAAGACTATTATCTATTGACGGTTCTAGATAAAGTATTTCATTGTGATCCAGTTCAATGCACCCAGTGCACTAGATTCTTTTACTCGAAGACCCTCCGATGATTTTAGACTCATCATAACACATTTGATCCCACTCAAATGCTAGTAAAAGAATTCTACAACTTTAACAAGATAAAGGTGCCCAACCTTTAACTTAAATTGTGAACATTATTTAAGACTAACTAAAGAATTGTGTCTACCTCATACATATCTAGATGTACGAACAATTCTTCTTTTCTCATAGTCTTTTGACCTTATGATTATTTACTTTTGACAATTATAATATTCAATCCATAAATGCTATAAGATTTGTTTAAATCAGAAATCACTTTATTAATATGAAAAGATTGTCAAAAACAATATTACACTCTCACTACAAAAAAAAGGCCTATTAGTGACGAACTATTTCCGACGGCGCTAATTACCGTCGAAAATGGCACCATTTCCGATGGCCATATGCCGTCAGAAATAGTCAAAAAGCCTTCGGAAATAGTCTCGTTCCATTTGAAAAGTAAAAAAGGAATACACTATTTCCGACGGCATTGAGGCCGTCGGAAATAGTCTTGTTCTATTTGAAAATTAAAAAAAAGGAATACACTTTTTCCGACGGCCCAATGCTGTTGGAAATAGTATCGTTCCATTTGAAAAGTAAAAAAGGAATACACTATTTTTGACGGCCTCAATGCCGTCTGAAATAGTCTTGTTCCATTTGAAAAGTAAAAAAAGGAATACACTTTTTCTGACAGCCTAATGCCGTCGGAAATAGTCTTGTTCCATTTGAAAAGCAAAAAAAGGAATACACTATTTCCAACGGACTCAATGCCGTCGGAAATAGTCTTGTTCTATTTGAAAAGAAAAAAAGGAATACATTATTTTCGACGGCATTGAGGCCGTCGGAAATAGTCTTTGTTTCGTTGACCTCAATTTCATGGAATAAATAAATAATTTATTACTATAATATTAATTAATAAATTATAATGGAATGTATGTAATTTATAACACTACACAAAAAATGTAACTTGTACGTCAATATTTTAAATTTATCACTATATTTATTAAATGTATCCAAAATTCACTTTCAACAAAAACTCTAATAATTTTAATAAAATATTATTTTTAAAAACAATATCTCAATAGTTATATTTAAATAGTATACAAAAAAATTTATTTAATTACATAGCATACAAACATATCAATAGCTTATATATAAATAATTTGCAAAACATATTAGATATAAGGTTATAGCAAAATGGTAAGGGAAACCCTTACTGTCAACCAAGTCAAGGGTTCAAGCCACATGAATTTCATGGATTTAGAGTGCCACGTGCTGGTTGATGTGGCGGTGATATGGTGCCGGCTGATGACGTGGCACGTGTCGGGGTGACGTGGTGACTATCAAGTCAAGTCATGCTAATTTTTTTTTATAATTCGACTATTTCCGACGGCAATAAGCCGTCGGAAATAGTGGTAAAACCGTCGGAAATATAAGTAATTTTGACCACCTTGAATCACTATTTCCGACGGCCATGGCCGTCGGAAATGGTGGTATTTGTGACAGCTTATCAATGAATAGTTATTTTTGACAAGCGTATTTGTGACAGCCTCCGACGGCCTTATCCCGTCGGAAAAGCGTATTTCCGACGGGAAATGGTCTTTTCCGACGACATTTGGCCGTCGGAAAAGACCATTTTTTTTGTAGTGTCTTGCTATTGAGCATAATCCCAACATCCATATTTATAAATGAAGTCCTCTATCGATTAACAAATGAATACCACCAAACTATCGATGATAGACTATGCTATATAATCGTACTCATTGATAACTCAAATGATAACCCTTGCAACCATAAGTCCATCATTTATCTTAGGATTAAAATAGACTCTCCGATTGTCCTTATAATGAAAAAACTTTTATCTACTGACGGTTCTAGATAAAGTATTTCATTGTGATCCTATTCAATGCACCCAGTGCACTAGATTTTTTTACTCGAAGACCCTTCGATGATTTCAAACTCATCATAACTCATTTGATCCCACTCAAATGCTAGCAAAAGAATTCTACAACTTTAACAAGATAAAGGTGCCCAACCTTTAACTTAAGTTGTGAACATTATTCAAGACTAACTAAAGAATTGTGTCTACCTCATATATATCCAGATGTACGAACAATTCTTCTTTTCTCATAGTCTTTTGACCTTATGATTATTTACTTTGACAATTATAATATTAAACTATAAATGCTATAAAATTTGTTAAACCATAAATCACTTTATTAATATGAAAAGATTGTCAATTACAATATTACACTCTTGCTATTGAACATAATCCTAACAGGGGAAGCATTGCATACACATTCATTGCATGATGTTTCATGTTGTGCCTGAATTCTTTAATGCAAATGCTTGTTTTATTCTCACTTGATCATCTCACATACTCTTGCTTTGCAAAGTATAATCTTTTGTTTTGAAGGGTTGATAGTTCTACAAGAGATTGAAGACTTGAAGTTTTCTTTTATATATTCTTATATCTCTTTGTAATGTAGAATATCTTTATTATCCCGTAGATTCGATTATGCTTGTGAGGATCAATGTGAGTGGTGGTTTTGTTACGAAATAACCAAAGGGGGAGATTGTAAGAATTCCCATTCTTTAATTGGCTTATTTCGTGGACAAACCATGTGTTGGGGTTTATTGTGTAAGGGTAGTTTAGGTGATTGAACTTCAAGCTTGAAGGCCCTTTCAAGACCTCAAGGGACAAGCACGACAATGGTATATTCTCTAGTGCTTGGTTTTCTTTGAAGAGATTTAGATTGCACACACACACTTAGCATTCTTGCATTTGTGTGCATACTCTTCACATATCACATTTCACACTTGCACTTTGATGTTGTATCTTGTTGTGTGTATTTGTGTCTTGTAATTCGTTTCCCGATAGTATTCGGAAACGTCCGTGCATGCACTAGAATGTGCTTGGTTTTGCGCGAAGACTGCCTACGGAGAATGCCCTTGGCTTCTCCTTGGTTTTCACCTCTGTTGATGATCGGCGGTTATGATCGGTGGCCTGGCCGCCGAATGAAACCGCCGTTTACATCCAGAAGTGTCTGGAGCAATTCTACGGTTACGATCGGTGGCCACGACCGCCGTTTATACCTGATCGATTTAATCTCTCAGGTTTGATTCGGTGGTTGGATCAGCGGTTACGAAACTGCCAAATGAAACCGCCGTTGTTCCCCTGTTCTTCTCGGGTTCAATTCGGTGGTTATGATCGGCGGCCTGGCTACCGATTAAAACCGCCGATCGGTGCGTTTAAGGGGCAAACTTGTCTTTTCACATGCTCTGTTTTTTATGTCTATAAATATCTCACTTTCTTATTCTCTGAATCAGTTCTTTTTACTCCAAGAACCCTAAACTTAAAAGAGAGAATTTTGAGAGAAAATCAAATCAAGAACTCACCTTTGATCACTCAAATCAAATCCTTTTTGCATCAAATTTCATATTGCATCAACTATGCCTTCATAGAATGCATCCATGTATGTTTTTGGATCATCACATCTTCCTTAGTATGTTCTTCACTAATCTCATCTAATTTTAGTGTTTTTCATATTAAGATATCTCTTAGATTACTTGTATGTTTTTAGATAATATGCTAAATACAAGATAGAGATTATTTGTGATATTTTGATTGAGTGTTGTATTGTGATAGATATCTAGGTTTTTATAATCTATGATTATCTAAGCTATTTGACATGTCATTTAGTTTTAATATCTAGGATTGTTCTAATTGCAATTTCATCATCTTAGATAAGCATATAGGGTTTCCTTTGCTCTATGTTGCATTTGGATATTCATATATTCACTTAGGGTGTTAATCGTTTCTTAGAGAATTAAGTCTTGTGTTGTGACCGGGATTAGGTTGCTTAATTTGCAAGCAATTGGACTAGGTTCACTCATACCGGGATTAGGTAGGTGTGAGATTACTTCCGGGATTAGGTTGAAATTTTATCACATTTAGTGGATTCGAGGTTTGTGTGTGGCTCACAAAACAGCCCATGGTTTTTGCCGTGAGGGTTTCCATGTAAACATCAAGTGTGCTTTACATTCCGCACCATATTACACTTGTATGTCTTTTTGACTTGTTAGGGGTATTTTCATAAAATTGACTTGTATGCGAAAATTGGGTAATATCGATTAAAATCTATTCACCCCCCCCCCCCCCCCCCCCCCTCTAGATTAATATTTAACACACTGTAAGAACTTTCAGGTCGGCCTAGCCGAGTTGGGGGTGTGGTTTGGAAACCTTTGCTCACTCGGCTTATGGATCATTACCATTAAAATGTAGGCTAAGAAAGGGAGCATAGGGCCAAGAAAAAATGGATACGGGAGTGAATTCGACAGTAGGCCCTAGCATGATTGGAATTCTTTATTAAGAATCGTCATTTGATAAGGGCACACTGATCGTTCTCATTGATCTTTATCGCGCTTCTGTGCCTTTATCTTAATCCTCCACCCATGAAATTTAAGTGAGGGAGCCTCAGCTAGGAAAGAAATCGGACAAAGAGTAGAAAGAAGCAACATCAAGAAGCCGATAAGGCCAAACAGAATAAGAAGATATGGAAAAAAGGATCAAGAAAGAAAAGAAAAAGGGGTAGACCATTCAATTATTGATTTGTTCGTCAAACAGAGGAGGAAAAAGTCATCCATGAAAAAAGAGAGAAGAGAGAGAAATAAGTTAAAACGACTACCGTCGATCAGTGAAAATTGTTCAGCTGAAAAGATGGGATTGGACATTTGATCAAACCAAAATTGGTATGATTTTGGCTCTCATTTCCTTCTCTTTTCGCTCGATTTTCGGGCAATCTCCCATGATTTAATGATGTGAATTAAGTGTTTTCAGGTATTTATAAAGTTCAGGGGCATTGGAGTAATTTTGGTCAATTGGGAGCAAAAGTGTAAAATATGAGGGAAGATTGAAGTTTCCGTAATGTTAGAAGAGAATAGGGGAGCTTTCCGTAATATGCCAAGCAGATCAGGCAAACGCGCCACATCACTAAATGATGCAGTGCGTTTTGAAGGGAGATTGGGCTTCTAAATGCGCCCCATCACATTGCTAATCGCCCCCCAATAGAGGCAAAAGAATAGGCCGCGTGCAACCCGGCCTAACACGAACTTTATCTTCTTCCTTCAACAGCCGCAAACCAGCAACCCTAGCTAGTCCAGTCACTGGAGACGGCGATCCAGCGCCCTACTCATGCCTATTTCTGGTCCAGGTGACTTCTGAGCACAATGCGAGTCCGGTCGGCAACGACTCGACTCAGCTCAGCATCGCCACTCCCCAACAGATCACGACCACTCTTCAAGCCATCGGTGTCGCCTAAATTATCATCATGAAATCCACCGCGAAAATGCCTTGCAGTTGTTGTAAGTCCATTTGTCGTTGCCACAGCAACCCCATAGCGACAGAGAGTGGATTAGGCACCTAATTGCGTTGCCTAAAATGTCACCGTGAAACACCACTGCAAACTACAGCCATGTCAAAATCTGATTGGTGGGAATATTACTGAATGAACCCTTCTAAGGGACTAAATGGTAATTTGCCATGCCAGAGGGTGTTTTGGTAATTGAACATCCGTGACCTGATTTGAACACCCTATAATTTCATCATAGTTTTTCCCTTTCAAGAGGACTTGATCAATCAAGAATTCTTTCTTCCACCATTCATAATCCCACCATTTCTCCTCTCCAATCTCATTAATAAACAACTAGATTACTTCACCAAAATCACTCATCCCTTCATATTTTCTCCACACATCTCCTTTGTCACTTTCCATATGACTCCACCTATCTAGACACATCCTCATCATCCAATCTTTGCACTAGGATCAACAAGGAAGCTCAAAGAAGGATCAAGCTTACAAGAGAGACCCAAATGTGATTTCTCTTCATTTTACTTCCATTATTTGTTTGTGATTATGTGTAATTAAACCCTCATTTTAGGGAGATGACTTGAGAGACTTTTGGACATTGGAAATTTATTAAAGCTTTGAATATCATGTTTATACAATTGTAGTTCTATTTACTTTTTAATTAGATCTTGTACTTATGTGATTGATTGAGTATTGACATACCTGTTGATTACAATATGTTGTAGGATTTATTTGTGATAAAATTGGTTGAGTTATTGACACACTTGATTGATTGTAGCACATAATGAATAGGTTAGGTTATTGGAGGGGATATCACCCCAATTGCGTAGGCCTTTGATCGTCACTAATCAATCCCACATTGACCCCCTCTCCTTAATCGGTTATGTATTTTGGTGGGAAGTTGTTTAGGGTTCATAGTGACAGCCTAAACAACAATTCCGAATGAGATCGGTCATTGATTGTGTAGATTGTACGTTAATGAAGCCATGTATGAATTGCTCAATAGTCCATTAGTTACTCTATCATTTCCCTAGATTTCCTGTTAATTGTTTAATCCATTTTCGTATCTAGGTTGTTGATAATGGATTCCTATCTATTCATATTCTCTTTACATTTTGTTACTTTTATTTTCCATGTATGTTTGATCTTTTCTTAAACCATACACCATTCAAACTACCATGATTTACTTTATTGCATTTTTAGATTAGTTAATTAATTCAACTAATTATTCTAATTCCCTGTGGAACAAATCCTTACTTACCATTTTACTAATTTTACATCCTAAGTGGATTTTCAAGTGGTCAAATTTGGTTTTCAAAACAATCGCATAAAAACGTATTTTGTTGAGTACAAAACGATGCTCATCAACATTGTGCATTTCCAAGCCTTAGAGTCTGCTGCTCTGGATGCTCGTTGCAAAAAGGAGGTAAAGTTTATGTTCTCTTTGTCTTTTATCCTCCTTTTTACGTAATGCCTCTCTCGCTAATCTTGCAGCTGATGACGATCAAAATCCCATGCATGCTAATTCTTCAGATAGTGTTCATCAACATCCTTCAGCCCCTGGGTCTTCATCCTTTGATATTTAGTCTATCTTGGAAAAACTTCGGGTGGTCACACACGTGGATTGAGTGATCGAGCACACTACTATTGAGCTAAATGAGTCATCTGTCCGTTGGGATAATTCAGATGTACATACAGTTTGAGATGAAGTAAATTTCGCCACTGAATGTTAATATGGATCCTCTGTACTCGAACCCAATCTGTTGCAATTGAATTGTCTAGCACCTATAATTAGGGGTGGGCATGGATCGGTTCAGTTTTTGAAAATGTGAATCGGTTTGAACTATTTTGAACCTGAAAACCGAATTGAACTAAACACCTTTATCTCAGTTCGGTTCAATTCGATTTTAGACCTATTGGGCTTTGAAGATTTTTTATATATGTTTTTTTAATCTTTTGGGCCTTTAAGTTGCTTTTGTGGAATTTAGGTTTAAACTTTTTTAAGAAAACATAATATCTAAAAAATAATTTTAACAAAATATAACCCAAATTTCAATCAAAATCTAAAATTTCAATCATATTTAGAGCATCTCCAATGCTGTGCCAAATTATTGTGTCAATGCTAAAATTTAACACAGGGTACAAAAACCATCCTCCAATGCAGTGCCGAAAGATATACCAAATTTGGCATATGCTATATTGTGTGCCAAATTTAACACACAACTTGACACACAATATCACACAATATAGCATATACCAAATTTAGCACAACAATAAATGCTAATTTTTTAATTACAAAAATACCATTATATATATATATATATATATATATATATATATATATATATATTTAAAATGAAATAATGAATGCATTAATGGAACTTTGCATTGGAACATTATAAGAAGGACAAGAATCCTCTCCTCATCCCCCCTCATCCTTACCTTTTTAAAGCATGCGATTGGTTGTTAATAAAGTGTCAATCACATCTTAACCATTCATTCATTGCAATGATTATGTGTCATAAGATTAAGTGAGGTGAGGATGAGGTGATGTGAGGTGAGGTGAGGTGAGGTGAGGATCCTTGTCCTTAAAAGAAATAATAAATGCATTAATGGTAAATGTTTACTTTTATAATTTTAATTAATAAAATAATAAAAATAGCATTTTAAATAGAATTGTGCATCAGAGCACAATGCTAAAATGATATGCCAATATAGTATTTTACTCTTTTTTGTGCTAAATTTAACATTGACATTGACATATACATTGGGGATGGTCTTAGTCTAAATAATCAAAATATAAAATCTTCATAACTTCTATAAAATAGAAGTAAAAAAAATGTGGTCCATAATGTAGTCAAAAATAAAACATCATCAACAAACAGTCCTTAATAAAATTGAACCTTACAAAATAATTCATTAAGACAATTCAGTTTATTTGGTTTGGTTCGGTTCAGTTTTGTATGTTCAAAACTGAAACTAAACCGAATTCAATTCGGTTTTCAAATTTCATATCAGCTTAAACCGAATAGAAGCTATGAACCGAACCGAACCGAACCGAACCAAACACCCTTTTTCGATTCGGTTCGGTTCGATTCAATTCGGTTTCGGTTTTTGTCCATATCCCTACCTATAATGTGGTCCCATATGTACAAGCCCAATTTGTAAAATGGGCCAGATTTTTGATTCCTCCAATAAGAAGAAATTGAATAGATCAATAATCTTAGAGCATCTCTAATACAAATATGCATTTTTGAGTTTTTAAATAGTATCACATCAGCATTTCTGTTTATTATGGGCCTACTTTTGAATTTTTTTTTAGAGAAATGCATATTCACATCTCCAATACAATTATCAAAAGTCAAATATGCATCAATTTTATGTCCAATCATAATAAAATAATTATTACACTCTCTCTCCTCTTTTATTTTACAATAAATAAGGTTTAATCTTATTGGTGGAAAGAGTTGAAAGCTTTAATCTTATTGATGGAAAGAGTTAGAAATCCTAGTCACTATTTCTATAAGAGTTTCTAGAATTAGAAACTCAACTCCATATTCTTTAATTTTTTTTTTGCCACATCATCTCCATATTCAATTTAGATAATAGCATTGGAGAGAGTTTTTCTAACTTTTTTAATATCTATCCTATGTGGCATTCCACTTTCTCCGAATGCATAATAGCATTGAAGATGTTCTTAGAGCATCTCCAATGCTAATGTGGGTTGTGAAAACATTAGTTACCACGTAGGATGGACATCCATTTTGTTAAAAAAATCCATCTCCAATGCAACATCTCTAGTACAACTTCAAGATGAGGTGGCAACTTTTTTTTAGAGGCTGTCAACATGACTCTCTGATTTCAGACGATCTGTTGGACGGCCGTCTTGTTGGCTCAGTCAGCAACTACTTTTGTCTTTTACCTTATTTTATTCAACAATTCTAAAATATATTTAAAGAGACTAATAATAAATTGACACGTCATTAAAAATATATATGTTACAAGTGAAACATTGGAGACTATTTTTTTATTTGGATGTCTATCAAGTTTAGTTACATGTCACATATGAAGCAATTAGTTTGACAATGTTGACATATCACCATTTTCTCAAATGCAAGCCACATTACCATCCGAGATGCTCTTATAGTTGGAAATTGGATCTCGTCTTTCACTTTTGCCAGATTCAAACAAATTCCACCATTTCCACATCATCATCTCTAGGGTTTTATTTTCACAAAAAAACAACCATGAAAAATCAACACCCTTAACGTCGATCTCCAAAATTTTCTTTTCTTCCAAACATGGTCGGGAAAACAGAGCCAGTGAACGGCAGTGTAAAACAAGCAGTCATGTCTTCTTCTTCATCGAACCCATCTCGATCCGATCTACTCACGAACACTTTCTCTCTCAAGTCATTGAAGCTCAAAACGAAGCAACAGGAGCTCTTGATCCGGGTCTCGATCCTCTGTTTAGTCTACATTCTCGCCTTCATCACCCGCCTTTTCAGCGTCCTCCGATACGAGTCCATGATCCACGAATTCGACCCTTACTTCAACTACCGCACCACTCTCTTTCTCACTCAAAAGGGTTTCTACGAATTCTGGAACTGGTTTGATTCTGAGAGCTGGTACCCTCTCGGCCGCATCATCGGCGGCACCCTCTACCCGGGTCTCATGGTCACCGCCGCTCTCATCTACTGGACCCTCCGTCTCCTCCGCTTTGCCGTTCACATTCGCGAGGTCTGCGTCCTCACAGCACCGTTTTTCGCCTCCAACACCACCCTCGTCGCCTACTTCTTCGGGAAGGAGATTTGGGACTCGGGTGCTGGGCTGGTTGCCGCTGCGTTAATTGCCATCTGCCCTGGGTACATTTCACGGTCTGTTGCTGGGTCGTATGACAATGAAGGGGTGGCGATTTTCGCGCTTCTGCTGACATTTTACTTGTTCGTGAAGGCAGTCAACACGGGGTCCTTGGCGTGGGCGCTGGCCACTGCATTCGGATATTTCTACATGGTTTCGGCCTGGGGTGGATATGTGTTCATTATCAACTTGATTCCGCTTTATGTGTTGGTGCTTTTGATTACGGGGAGGTATTCGATGAGGTTGTATGTTGCTTATAATTGTATGTATGTTTTGGGAATGCTTTTGGCTATGCAGATTCGCTTCGTTGGGTTCCAGCATGTGCAGTCTGGGGAACATATGGCTGCCATGGGCGTCTTCTTCTTGATGCAGGTTTAGTATCTTATCGATCTCCTTCCATTTTTGAATGTATTCACATTTAGTTCTGTGTATTTGTTTCTGAAAAAAATTATCAACTTTCTAGAATAGATTTATTTTTCTAGAATAGAATTAAGATTCGAATGAGTGATTTATGAATATAAATGTTGAATACAAATCCTATAGGTGGTTTTAGACAAGTTTCCTTTAAAGTGGATACTTGAATGCCAAGTATGGTCTGTAATAATCTGTCTTCCGGTGCATCGGGTGACATTAATTTAACAAGTTTCCTTTAAAGTGGATACCTGAATGCCAAGTATGGTCCGTAATAATCTATCTTCTGTTCCATAGTGTGACATTAATTTACCTACTAAAATATTGCCCATCTCTACCTAAAGATCCCAGCATCACAATTCAATTTTTGTCTAAATTGCAGAGTAAATGGATAGTGGTAGCCTAACACCATGGTAAGGCATAAGTCATCAGTTCAAATCTGAAAAGGGTATAAGTCATCAGTTCAAATCCGATAAGGGTTTTTTTTTTTGGCAATTTTCATAAAATACCTCAAGTGGCTTTTTTTACATTTCTCCATGTTTATTCACCCAAGTCACCAAGTTTTCATTATTTGGTGTTGACATTTACTTTCACATTTCAATCTATCATGGTCTTAAATTTCATGCTGAGTGTCCATCAATAAAGGCGGACCTCCTTTTTGTTTCTTGGTTTTTCATTTCATTCTACTATGGAACATTTCTGAATTTTTTTACAACCTATTGGAGTGAGGCTTTGTTTTCATTCTAGTGTGTGTATATGTTTGTGTGAGCATGTGAAATGGTTTTTAGCATTGTACATTACTGTTATGACTATACTGGTTGTATTTGAAAATGGTAAAATTATGATATAGTCTATTTGATGCATTGATGAGTCTTAGAAATGTGAAGATTTATCAGAACTGTTTCTGCAGGTGTTTTATTTCTTAGATTGGGTGAAGTACATGCTAAGTGACACAAAAATGTTTCAAGACTTTTTGAGGATCACTGTAACCTGTGCAGTAGTTGCTGGTGCTATTGCTCTGGGAGTTGGCACTGCATCTGGATATATTTCTCCGTGGACAGGGAGGTTTTATTCCTTGCTGGATCCAACTTATGCCAAGGATCACATACCAATCATTGCATCTGTCTCGGAGCATCAGCCGACCGCATGGTCATCTTTCATGTTCGATTTTCATATTCTACTTTTCCTCTTCCCAGCTGGTCTCTATTTCTGCTTCAAGAGGTTGTCAGATGCTACTATATTTATTGTCATGTATGGCCTCACAAGCATGTATTTTGCTGGTGTCATGGTTCGATTGATTCTCGTTGCCACACCTGCAGTATGCCTCATCAGTGCTATTGCTGTTTCTGCCACAATAAAGAATTTGACTTTGTTGATAAGAACGAAAAGCAAGACTGCCTTGACTACTTCTACCAAAGGATCTAGTGGTTCAAAGGCTTCTTCTAAGGTGAGGATTCTAAGGATATAGTTTTTAGTTGTTCTGCGATTACTTCTGTATATTGTTTTCTTTCATCCGTTCTTATGATTTGGATATATTTGGGTATGGTTCTTACACTATCTGGTTCTGTTGTCTCTTACATGGGAAGTGCGAAAAATAGAAAATAAGTTACCTTCTGTGTTCTTCATATAGTGCTCGTAGAGTCGTAGTACTGAAAGTATTTTCATAATGTGTGAAATTTGCTAACAAATTGAGAACTAGTCGTTACAGGTAAGACAGACATATAAACTGCATCTTTATTACTGTCAAGTGCCACTGATACTAGCATAATGTTTTTGCTCAAAAGATAACATTTTTATTGTTTGTTTCACAATTAGGCTTCACTGGATCAATCCCAGCCTTTCCAAAAAAATGGTGCTATTGCATTGCTTTTTGGTGCTTTTTACTTGCTCAGTAGATATGTTTCCCACTGTACCTGGGTCACGTCAGAGGCATACTCCTCTCCCTCAATCGTTTTGGCTGCAAGGGGTGCCCATGGCAGAGTCATCTTTGATGATTATCGTGAGGCATACTTCTGGCTTCGGCAAAATACCCCTCCTGATGCTAAGGTGATGTCCTGGTGGGATTATGGGTACCAAATCACTGCCATGGGAAACAGGACAGTTATTGTTGATAATAACACCTGGAACAATACTCACATTGCTACTGTTGGACGTGCAATGTCTTCTTATGAGGATGAGGCATATGAGATAATGAGATCACTTGATGTGGATTATGTATTGGTTGTCTTTGGTGGTGTTACAGGTTACTCGTCTGATGATATTAACAAGTAAGACTCCAAATTGTATTTTAACGCTCGACCATTAATTTGAAAGGTTTATTGTTTTTTTTTTCTTTTTCCATTTTTGGGGTTAACGGTCAAACTTCATAAGAAAATAAGAGAACAAAAAAGGTAGAAAAGAGTAGAACATAGAACCAAGTAGTCAAACAATTTCTTTTATAATTTTGGACAGGAGGCTTGTTTTACACAATCTACCAGCTAGTATGAATTTTGTAGTTTTTCTATCGAACAATTATGGTGTAAATTTGGAGTCTTTGTAATGAAATTCAAAGAACCAAACTCACTTTCATTTCTCTGGCCACTAAAGGTACATGTGGTGTTCAAAAACAGTTTTTAATATTTTTGGCAATTGAATAATAAAAGATTTGCATCTTTTGCCTATGCTTGTAGTAAGGTTGTCATCCAGTTTTTGTCCCGTTGATGAAGGGTCAATGATTATGATTTGTAATTTCATTTTTCTTATGTTCATTAGCTTTGTGCTTTCATTGTATACTAATGCAATTTATTTTTTGCTAGATTTCTGTGGATGGTGAGAATTGGAGGTGGAGTATTCCCTGTAATCAAGGAACCTGATTACCTTGTTAATGGGGAGTATCGTGTTGACAAAGGGGCAGCACCCAAGATGTTGAACTGCCTCATGTAAGTTTCTTTGCTGTTATCCTTAACCCATTTAGATGAATACATTTCTAATGTATTATAGCATGTCAAGAATCGTATATAGAATCACCCATTTAGCCCTGAATTTGGTTTTGTTTCTCATTCTGTTTATTTATGTTAATTGGGATAATGTTAATGATGGCTTTCATTTTTGATATAATATTTCAAACTAGAGTGATTTCTTCTCTAGAGGGTCCATTGTTATGATTTCCAGTTTTTTTAAGCAAAGGTTTTCCACTTCATTGATATAGTTCTTGCCATTGTAAAACCAAGACGAATATCCTTTCAGGAACTGTTAGGGCAAGTTGACATTAAATAATTGACTTAACACATAAAAGTAACTTGGATGCATGCAATTACTGTTGACTAGAATAATTTACCACTTCGTTTTAAGTAGTTAATTGATGCTGTGTCACTCAGCTTGGTGTGTTTATCTTGTTTATTTATTTATTTTTGTTATAGGTATAAACTTTCGTACTATCGATTTGGAGAGCTGGTAACAGAATATGGCAAACCATCTGGGTAAGTGAAGCATTAATTCTTTATGTTCAAGTTATCTATACACCTGGACACATGCATGCGGCAGTCTTTTTCACAACGTCACACACACACACACACATATATATATATATATATATCAAAATGCTTAAATATCTTTCTAAAATCCTTTAATTGCTTTTTGTGGTGGCAGGTACGATCGTGCAAGGGGGGTTGAAATTGGAAATAAGGATATCAAGCTTGAATACTTGGAAGAGGCGTTTACAACATCCAACTGGATAGTTCGCATTTACAAGGTCAAACCACCTAAAAATAGGTGGTGAGTCGTTCCCTTCTCCACCCTTCCCTCTACCTCTCTACGCGGGACATGGTTGACGAGAATAGTGAGAGCTTGAGCTGTCGTGGAAAATATAGTGTTAGCAATAGAAAGAACCGTATTTTGCTTAGAGATTTGAGTTTCTGACATTCAAGGCTCTTAAATTTTCTGGAACCACTTTTTGGAGATGATTTGATAATTCCCCTCAGCCTCAGTTTTAATTTACCTTTTTATCTTTATATGGTTGAAAACTTGTTTAGATTCTCCAAGTTCTAGCATAATGTAATTTATTGACTTGGTGTGGTTTATACTTTTATAGTTGTCTTGATCTAATGGTAATCTTATAATTTTTGTTGCCTTCAAGTAGACATGATTATTATCACTCTGAATTGTTCAAGATTGAGTTGTGGGTTTGGATATTTTCCTTGAAAAATGTGTGGATCAAATACATCTCTTTTGAGATATTTCAATCCTTGATGTAATTCTCATCTTGACTACATAAATTACAATTCAATATAAATTTTAGAATAGTACACATGCCGAGTATTTTAAAAAGAAAAAGGTTTAGTTGCACGAACACCTTGTACGCCAACGTGTACGCCTTGTACAAGTATTGTCTGATGGTTGTGTTTTGTTTCCTGTTGATGTGATATTTCTTGTGTGGCTCTTGTTGGTTTTTTGATCATTGTCTGCTGTTGATCCGGTTTTGGTCATTGATGTTCCTAGGCCTAGGCCCTTTCGATTTTAGAGTGTGGTTGGATCATTTCGATTTCTTGGATATTGTTTGAAGAGTTTGGAGTCCTCCCTCTACCGGTAGCCCTCCTCAGGTGGCCATTAGTAAGTTGAGATGTTTGAAGAAGGTTCCCAAGCCCTGGAATTGGGAGGTGTTTGGTGATCTTAACTCAGACATCTATAAAAAGTCAATGAAGCTTCAGTTCATTCAGCTTGAGATGTCTGATGTGGGTTTCACTGAGGAGCTTTTTATGGTCGAGTCGAGGGTTCATCATGAGTTAGATGTGTTATTACGCCGGCAAGAGTGTTTCCTTCGTGATCGATCCAAGGTTAAGTGGCTCTGTAATGGTGATCGGAACTCCACTTTCTTTCATGCCTTCATCAGGCGTTGGTAGATTTTATCTACTCTTTTGATTGATGGCGTGTTATCGACTGATTACTTGGTCATCAAGGATCATATCGTAGGTTTTTATTTGGATCTTTTCTCTTCAGTCTCTTCTCAGGTTGAGTAGAATCTTTCTGTGGTGGATGACATGATTTTAGACTTCAACCTTATTTTTCTTTCACTTTAGTATATTACAAACCCTAAAATATATTTATCATTTTATCCCAAATATTTTTTCTTTAAAAAAACAAAACTTAAAAGATAGTTTTGGTATTTTGAAGGGTTTAGGGAGCAAAAATCATAATTTAAACTTTTTAATATGGGTGTAGGAAGTAAAATGGGTGTAGCAAAATATTTTTTGAAAGGGACAAAGTTTGTTTGTTTGTTTGTTTTTTTATTTTTTAAATGGTCAAACAAATTGAAAATACCTAAAAACAATAGAAAATAAAACATTAAAAAATCATGAATTTTCATTTAATACCAAATTATTGAATTGTATTTTTAAGTTCCTCATATTTTGATTGACTTATTTCGTTGACAAACCACATTGAGGTTTAGTATGTAAGGGTAGATTAGGTTCTTCATTGTTCATGATCAAGCTTCAATGACATTCCCAAAACCTCAAACTCAAGAGCACTTCAAAGGTATAACACTTGTTCTTAACTCTTTGAAAAGATCTAGTTGCATACACACACACACACACACACACACACACACACACACACTATCCATACATGTTTTGTTCATCTTGCATTTGTGTTCTAATTGTTTATATGTGTGCATTCATTACACATCTCACACTTGCACCTCATTGTTAGATTTAAGTGTGGTTGTGTGTTGTGTAATTCGTTTCGGTTGTTGATCGGAAATGTTTGCACATGCATGAGGGTGTGCTTGTCTTAGCGTGATGGTTGACCACTAGAGAAGGCACATTATTCTCTTGGACTATTCTTGAGTCACATGGTCTTGAACCATGACACGAGACATCATTTCCTTCTTAGAAAGTTTCTTTCTTGTGTTGTCATGTATCGTGCCGTGAACCATGCTTTTGTCTTTAGTGACTTTGCGCGGTATGGTCGTTGAAGTGAACCGTGCTTGTGTACTGCGTAAGCTTTCTAGTAACTTTGCGCGGTACGTCTCACCTAAGCGAACCGCGCCAACGTACCGCGAAAGGAATTCCAGTAACTTTGCGCGGTATGGTTCGTCTAAGCGAACAGCGAATGTGTACCATGCATAGTGCTATTTTTTGTGTTTTTTTTTTTATCAAAACGTCATAGTTTCATTTAGGGTTCATTTTTAAACCCCTTCTTTGTCCCCATTTGTTTTAGAGCTTAAAAAATTCATATCTTAGAGTGAGAAAAAGTTCTTTTAGTAAGAGAAGCTCCAAGACTCCATTTTTACTTAACCAATCTCAAATACCATGTGCATCTCCATTCATCATCCAAGCATGGGTCTTCTTTGTTTTTATGACTAAGTAAGTTGAACATGTTTTAGATTTCATTATTACTTTTACTGTTCATCCCTGCCTAGGTTTAGCATTTATTGTATGATTAAATGCATGACTCATTTTCTTAAGCTTATCTTGAATATGTTTGAGTCATAGTTTTTTTGATTGAGATTGCTTCTTCATGATAGCTTGCATCTAGGTCATTCTTGCCCACTCTAGCTAAGTCTTTATGTTTTGCATCTAGCCGTTGATAATTAGGAATTATTGATTGCATATTTGATTCCTAATTAAGCATTTGATGTTTTCCTAGCATTAATTGCTTTTAGAATACTTTAATATATTCACTTAGGTTGTTTAATCTCTTCTTGAGTCAAGTCTTGTGACGAAGAGTGTTAGTGCACAAGCATTTCGTCTAGAATCGCTATTAAAGGCCCGCAGGTAGAATGAAATGTGTTAGTGACCAAGGATGGTGTGATTAGAGGTCAACATAATTTGTAAACTTTCATGAAATAGTGGATTTGAGGATCGATATTAGCTAGATGGATAGCCAGTGAGTTTTGCACAGTTGGAGGGTTTCTCATGTAAATCAATCAATGTGTTTTTATTGTTTTCCGTACTTATATTTCGTTGATTGCTTGTTTGTTGTAATTGGGTGTTACAATTTAATTTTTGATAATATTGATTAATCGAAAGTTGGTAATTAATCTTGATTAAAACCTATTCCTCTCTCCCCCCCCAGGTTATATTTGACACACTTTGTGTATTTTCAATTGGTAACAGAATGGGTTCCTAGACATACTTAGGTGACTAGATTGTCTTGCATTGTTTCTTGCATTTGTTGCATTCATTTGCATACATACAGCCAAACATTATGAGTGGGAATGGAGGCGGAAATGAGGGAGCCTCAAGTATAAGACCCCTTTTGCTCACCAGGGTGAATTATGCTTCATGGAAATGCAAGATGGAGTCATACCTTTACCAAGTAGATAATGGTCATGGATGTCAATAGAAGATGGTTATACTTGACGAAAGCCTTTTTATGTGTCGTTTAAATCACTTTGTCAAACAATATTTATAAAAACCTCACAAAGCCCTAAATGGTTTAAAAAGCACAAGTATGACGGTAAGTGAGGTGTCGTCCACAAGGATCGGAGTTAACTAAAACTAGTTGATACTTAAGCAATATTAATGCGATAAAAGTAAATGGTTGATGTTGTGAAATGTGAATGAGTATACAACTTAAAACTAAACTAGGAATGCAAACTAAAATGGAATGCGAATGGAGTGAAAGATATATAAGATGGAAGCTAAGGTGTTGACGGACTCGTATGCGAACATTTGGGCAAATGCAACAAACTCGTAAATAAGCGCATTTTAACAAATGTAACCAACCTAGGGTGTATAGAGTTGGCTATCTATCTCTAGTAAGGGGCCAACCTAGGGTGCATAGCAAAGGCCTCCTACTAGTGATTAATCCCTCCTAAGCAACCAACCTAGGGTGTATAGTGTTAGTTGCTCATTTAAGATTCTAACAATGAAAGCTCGTTCATCTATCAAGGGCTCAACCTATTACTAATGTAGCCAACCTAGGGTGTATAGTGAAGGCTTCTAATCCCCTCACAAGTGCCGACCTAGGGTGTGTATGTAGGGAAAAATAACGTAGTACACGCAGCGTAAGCGAGACTAAAAATTGATTTAGTAACTTTTAAAATTTTTCCTTTTTGTGAACCTTAAACCCTTTAATCAATTAAACATATATATTATCTAACAAAAGAATAATACCTTTTGTCGCATGATCCGATTGACTTACGTCGATGGTAATCCGCAAGATCTTCAATCCTAGCACGAACGTGGATCACCTAGGAGCGTGGTCTCCCTTTTCTTTGAATTGCAAACCTGTGAATGGACAAATAAACTTTTCTTTTCTTTGTTAGTCACAAAAACAATCAAAAGAAGACTAAAATTATTCCGGTCACTTTTGAGTTCTCAATCTAATGATCGAAACTCGCGTGAACTTAAATCGATGTTGTACACACAAGCTTATTGATGAACAAGCAAATAGTGTACCATCAAAGAATAATTTATTCACTCTTTTATGTTTTTAGTAGAATAAAATTAATGCTCTCTATGAATTAAGAAGAAGAAGAAAAATTGTCTCTCAAGCACAAAGCATAGGGTGGCCGAATTCTATACATATGTATATATAGGTGGCCTAAATTTTCTTCTCTTTTCCTATTAGGGTTGCCGAAATCTTGCTCTCTTTTTCTCCTAGGGTTGCCGCAAATCACACTCCTAAAAAGAGTTTGTGTTGCACCCTAATTTCCATAAAAGAATAGACTTCAAACCCTAATCCAACTAATAGATATTTTATTCTTTTTATTGACTAAAATAAAAGACTTCTTATTTGATTAAATAAATAAAATTAATTATTTATTTTCTTACCAAATAAGTCTTTTACTTTTAGTATACTACCAACAATAGTATAAGACTAGGAATCATATTTCCTAATCAGAAAAGATTTGTTTCTTAATTAAACAATTAATTAAACAATTAATTAATTCTTATTTAATTAAAACAATGAAAACAAAATAATATCTTAGGTTAAAATATTAACCTTGCCGCCCCACTTGAATAAAATTGGGCCTAATATTATTTTCTTACTTCATTTAATCCATTGGACTTTAAATAAAAAGCCCATATGTGAACCAGAACCATTCTTACTAAAAGAAACAAGCCCACATGTCTTTTATTAATATATTAATATAATTGAGCAACCCATTACTTAAATAATGTGCAAATTATATTCTTAATATATTAAATGCAATTCTAGATGGACCCTTAAATTGGTCCGGTAGAATATATCAAGTGATCCATGCAAGTCCGTGTGGATTGGGGATCTTGGCGGCCATCTAAATTTAAGCTTCAATAGACATAACCTAATCACAATCAACAAATGATTCACTTAGGTCCGATCCATTAATTTTAACTCATTCCACTAAAGAGCTAAAATTGAACTCTTAAATAAAGATAGAAAAGGAAGATGTTCCTCATTCATACCCTAGACAATCATGTTGGAGATAGTGTATCCTCGTGATTAATATCAGTAATCGCCAAGAGTTCATAGACCGCCTATAACTCTCCAAGTTACCATATTTACTCATATGACCACGTTTTGAACTTGGATATTTTGACTTGTCCAGAAGCCATGTTTTCAATAGACACTATCGAAAACTCAACGTTGAGATTTAATATTCAATTACCTCAAAACATCCATATGATGATATTATACTCTCATTTAATAAATGGAGCCACGATGTCCATATCTATAAATGAAGTCCTCTATCGATTAACAAATGAATATCACCAAACTATCGATGATAGACTATGCGTTATAATCGTACTCATTGATAACTCAAATGATATCATTTGCAACCATAAGTCCATCATTTATCTCAGGATTAAGATAGACTCTCCGATTATCCTGATAATGAAAAGACTATTATCTATTGATGGTTCTAGATAAAGCTTTTCATTGTGATCCAGTTCAATGCACCCAGTGCACTAGATCCTTTTGCTCGAAGACACTCCGATGATTTTAGACTCATCATATCTCATTTGATCCCACTCAAATGCTAGCAAAAGAATTCTACAACTTTAACAAGATAAAGGTGCCCAACCTTTAACTTAAGTTGTGAACATTATTCAAGACTAACTAAAGAATTGTGTCTACCACATACATATCCAGATGTACGAACAATTCTTCTTTTCTCATAGTCTTTAGACCTTATGATTATTTACTTTGACAATTATAATATTAAACTATAAATGCTATACGATTTGTTAAACCAGAAATCACTTTATTAATATGAAAAAGATTGTTAATTACAACATTACACTCTTGCTATTGAGCATAATCCTAACAATCTCCCACTTGCACTATAGCAAATGTGTCATATCTGTCAAGCCCATGTTCTCTAGATGCCCATTGAAACTCTTCTGAGGTAGAGCCTTTGACTGCTCCTCCTCCAATAGTAAACACAGCCCCTGATGTGGATTTTCTGGAGTCAGAATCTGATTGGAAATCAGAATCTGTATACCCAATAGGAATCAAATCCCCTCCAGAGTATACAAGCATATTATCTCTCGTTCTCTTGAGATACTTGAAAATATGCTTGACTGCCGTCCAGTGATCAGGACCTGGTTTCGATTGAAAACAACTAACTATGCCAACAGAGAAACAAATATCCGGTCTAGTACAGAGCATTGCATACATGAGACTTCCAACCGCCGAGGCATATGGAACTCTACTCATGAATTGCTCTTCATGCTCATTCTTAGGAACTTGTTCCTTAGAAAGCTTGATTCCATGTCTGAAAGGTAACATACCTTTCTTGGAATCCTGCATGGAAAACCTAGACAAGATCTTGTCTATGTATGAAGCTTGGGATAATGCAATCATTTTATTTTTTCTATCCCTTATTACTTGGATACCTAGAATAAAACTTGCTTCTCCTAAGTCCTTCATATCAAATTGTTTTGCTAACCATTCTTTTACTGATGTCAATACACCTACATCGTTTCCAATGAGTAGTATATCATCAACATAAAGAATCAGGAAAACCAACTTGTCGCCTTTAATCCTTTTGTATACACAAGGTTCGTCAGGATTATGAATAAATCCAAAACCTTTTACAGCTTGATCGAACCTTATGTTCCAGGATTTGGATGCTTGCTTTAATCCATATATGGATTTTTGCAACTTGCATACCTTTTCCATTTGGCTCTTTTCAATGAATCCCTCTGGTTGCATCATGTAGATGCTTTTGTCAAGACTTCCATTAAACTTGACGTCCATTTGCCAAATCTCTAGATCTAAAGATGCTGCA
Source organism: Acer yangbiense (assembly GCA_008009225.1). Classification (NCBI taxonomy): domain Eukaryota; kingdom Viridiplantae; phylum Streptophyta; class Magnoliopsida; order Sapindales; family Sapindaceae; genus Acer; species Acer yangbiense. The sequence continues at coordinate 41,203,903 of CM017771.1, read as the reverse complement.
ATGGATAAGAGTATCCTAATAGATTTAAGCATGGCCACAGGAGAGAAGGTTTCCTCGTAATTGATACCTTCTTTCTGTGTATACCCTTTAGCTACTAATCTAGCTTTAAAGGTTTCCACCTTTCCATCCATACCTCTTTTCCTCTTGTATACCCACTTGCACCCAATAGGTTTTATCCCTTTAGGCAAGTCTACAAGGGACCAGACTTTGTTATCAAACATAGATTCAATCTCAGATTGCATTGCCTTTTGCCAATGGCGACTATCAACATCCTCCATAGCTTCCTTGTATGTGTAGGGATCATCGTCGTCCGAGAGATTCTCCACTGATTCTCCCAGACCGATGTATCTTTCGGGTTGTGTTCTAACCCTCCCACTATGACGAGAAATGGTAGGTTATTGATCTTGTGTTGGATCGGAACTTACGATTCGGTTAGGTTGTGTAACCTCTCGTGGAATTGTATCTCCTGACATCTCATTCAGGACAATTCTACTTCTAGGTACAAAATCATTCATATAGTCATTTTCCAGAAATTTAGCATTTGTCGAAACAAATACTTTAAGATCTGAAGGACTATAGAAATAATATTCTTTAGTTTCTTTTGGATACCCTACAAATATACATGTTTCTGAACGGGACTCCATCTTTTCTATCTTTCCTTTTAAGACATGCGCAGGACAACCAAATATCCTTAAGTGTTGTAAACTAGGCTTGCGCCCAGTCCACAACTCATGCGGTGTTTGAGGAACTGACTTAGATGGTACATCGTTTAGAATGTATATAGCAGTTTGTAAAGCATATCCCCAAAAAGAAATAGGAAGTGTTGAATAACTCAACATAGACCTAACCATATCCAAAAGAGTTCTATTTCTCCTTTTCGCCACCCTATTCTGTTGAGGTGTTCCTGATGCAGAAAACTGAGAAACTATCCCATTATCAATAAGATATTGCTGAAACTCACCAGATAGATATTCTCCACCACGATCAGATCTCAAGATTTTTATGTGTTTCTCAAGCTGATTTTCTACTTCAGATTTGAATGCTTTGAACATGTCAAAAGCATCCGACTTATGTCGCATGAGATACACATAGCCAAATCTCGAGTAATCATCTGTGAAGGTGATGAAGTACTCATATCCACCTCTAGCTTGAATGCTCATAGGTCCACATACATCAGTGTGTATCAATCCTAAACATTCAGTGGCTCTTGCACCTTTGGCAGAGAACGACCTTTTGGTCATTTTACCTTCCAAACAAGATTCACAAGTTGGTAGATCATCAACCTTTAAGTCACTTAAAGGTCCGTCACATACCAATCTTTTAATCCTATTAAGGTTAATATGACCTAGGCGTAAATGCCATAGGTAGGTTTCATTTATTGATAATTTTACTCTTTTATGATTAGGTTCCGTTAATTCTGTGTCTAACGAGTGAGAGATATTTCTATGCAAAAAGTATAGACCGTTTTCCAATGTACCTTGGCAAATAATTTTGTCATTCTTACTAATAATAAAGACTTTATTAAAAGTAACCGAATATCCAAATTTATTCAAACAAGAAACTGAAATTAAATTCCTCTTGAATTGAGGTACATAATAAACGTCTATTAAATCTAAATGCCTTCTAGAATCCAAATAAACTCTAATATCTCCCACTGCACTTGCAGACACTAACGTTCCGTTGCCCAAACGCAAATTGATTTCATTCTTACTCAGCCTTCTCCTTTCTTGGAACCCCTGCAAGGAATAACAAACATGATTAGTGGCTCTAGAGTCTATGATCCAAGAATCAGTAGAATCTGCCAGAAAACATGTTTCAAGATAATTAACATTACCTTCTTCCTTCTTTTTCTGGGACTTTGGGCAATTACTTTTCCAATGTCCCTTTTCACCACAAAGGAAGCATTTCCCTTTGATCTTGGTTACTTTCTTGGTGTCCTTCTTGGTAGGCCCAAATTGTTTTTTCTTCTGTTGTTTCTTGACCTTTTGACGGGCCTTAACAGTAGCAACTTTACCAACCATATGAATCTCTTGACCCTTGCCTTTCACAAGGATCTTTTCAGCACTTTGAACATCTTGCATCAGGCCTTGTAAGGTGTATTCCTTTTTGTTCAAAGTGTAGTCCAATTTGAACTGATCAAAGGAATCTGACAAGGAATTGACAACCATATCAATTTTTGTCTCACCATCTATCTTAGCGCCATGCAGTTCAGCAATGTTGAGATGTGCTATGACTTTCATCATGTGATCCTTCACAGCCTGTCCAGGTTTCATCCTAAGATTCATAAAAGCAGTCACTGCCTCTCTCTTAGTCGTCCTGGACTTCATAGCAAACATCTCCTCTAGAGACATCATTATATCAACAGCAGACTCCATTCCTTCATGCTGCTGTTGCAACACGTCGGAGATAGTGGCCATAATATAACATTTGGCCATATCATCTGAAGTCTTCCACTACTCATACTCATCTCTATACATTATGCTAGATTCATTATTAGGAGCAGGTGGTTTAGGAGTAGTTAGAACAAACTTATGTTTTTCACTTTGCAGCAACAACCCAATTTTCCTTTTCCATGTGACATAATTATCTCCAGTTAAAGTGTTATCTTTCAGGATGTTCATAAGTGATGGGGTCATGATTTCTGAATAAAAACAAAACTTATATAAGTAAATAATCATGATAAAGCACTTTAAATATTTATCTTGAATTAAATAAATAACTCAATCATAAAAATTCAACGGTGATCCAACACCCATAAATGTTACGCCTCCTTTGGGAGTTCGCACCATTTACTAGTTAGACTAGGTCCCACCTAATCGTTAACATAACAACCAACGTTTTCAATTTTAGCCTTGCAATTTTACTGACAAGAACTCTTGGGAGGATATCAATAAAATTACATTGAGTGTGTTACCAAGATATCGACCCTCAATTTTCTCTCACGAAAATCCCTCCTTGGGGAGTAGATCTCGTTTGAGTCCATTGTCTAGTCTATCCTTGTAAGGAAGTATATTGCTAAATTCCATTCATGGACGCCCCTTGGGGGGATTACCAATAAATAATAAAGCTCAACTAACCTTGGAGGCCATAGGTGTTACAAAAACACCTTCTCCCACTCAATTATTTAAGGCGTGTGATTAAATCCCATATAATGATTTACCAAGTTATCTAGATGCCAATTTAGATACCTAAATCATTCAATGCATGTTCATACCAAAAGAGATATATGTGTGGCACTCCTATTCTATATGTCATGTTATCATACAATAACAAATATTGTAATATTTAAGCAAAAATTAAATAGCAACAATTTTGGCCCATCCTACAAAAGCAAGTAAATTACAATTGTTTAGGAATACAAGATCTTCAAGTGGCCATCAACCATATGCTCATCCCTCGGCCTCCTTCCATGAGCGTGCACAGCCCACAACCCCACAAAGGGGCTGCCGTGCGCAGCCCATGAGACCAGCTAGGGCTGCCGTGCGCAGCCCACCATGTAATGGGCTTGCCATGCACAGCCCAATCCACTCCTAGGGTGCGCATGGTGCTCGTTCTCGGTTCCGATTGCTTCCTATTCTTTGTGTCTTCGAATTTTCAAAGCTTGAACATTCTACAGCAGTATTAAAACTAATAAAATACTGCAGTAATTTTTTTTTTTTTTTTTAATCACTGCAGTACTTTTTACAAAAAAAAAACTGCGTATAAATTAAATAAAAAAACTGCAGTAAAATACTGCACTTAAAATAAATAAATAAATAAAACCTAGCAACTACCAAGAAGGAATTATGGCGATGATAGACCACCCTTCTTGTTACAATTCCGAAACAAAAATTACATTGAAAATCTAGGACCAAAATCGAGCAACAACAATCCACATAATAAACATATATAAAACCATACATCCACATGTAATTATATATGCGAATACCTAGAGTGCCATCTCTTTCTAAACATGCAAAATCACAATAAAAAGAAATAGATCCACGTATATATACGTTAATTAATTAAGAGGGTTCAACCAGGCTCTGATACCAATTGTAGGGAAAAATAACGTAGTACACGCAGCGGAAGCGAGACTAAAAATTGATTTAGTAACTTTTAAAATTTTTCCTTTTTGTGAACCTTAAACCCTTTAATCAATTAAACATATATATTATCTAACAAAAGAATAATACCTTTTGTCGCGTGATCCGATTGACTTACGGCGATGGTAATCCGCAAGATCTTCAATCCTAGCACGAACGTGGATCACCTAGGAGCGTGGTCTCCCTTTTCTTTGAATTGCAAACCTGTAAATGGACAAATAAACTTTTCTTTTCTTTGTTAGTCACAAAAACAATCAAAAGAAGACTAAAATTATTCCGGTCACTTTTGAGTTCTCAATCTAATGATCGAAACTCGCTTGAACCTAAATCGATGTTGTACACACAAGCTTATTGATGAACAAGCAAATAGTGTACCATCAAAGAATAATTTATTCACTCTTTTATGTTTTTAGTAGAATAAAATTAATGCTCTCTACGAATTAAGAAGAAGAAGAAAAATTGTCTCTCAAGCACAAAGCATAGGGTGGCCGAATTCTATACATATGTATATATAGGTGGCCTAAATTTTCTTCTCTTTTCCTATTAGGGTTGCCGAAATCTTGCTCTCTTTTTCTCCTAGGGTTGCCGCAAATCACACTCCTAAAAGGAGTTTGTGTTGCACCCTAATTTCCATAAAAGAATAGACTTCAAACCCTAATCCAACTCATAGATATTTTATTCTTTTTATTGACTAAAATAAAAGACTTCTTATTTGATTAAATAAATAAAATTAATTATTTATTTTCTTACCAAATAAGTCTTTTACTTTTAGTATACTACCAACAATAGCATAAGACTAGGAATCATATTTCCTAATCAAATAAGATTTGTTTCTTAATTAAACAATTAATTAAACAATTAATTAATTCTTATTTAATTAAAACAATGAAAACAAAATAATATCTTAGGTTAAAATATTAACCTTGCCGCCCCACTTGAATAAAATTGGGCCTAATATTATTTTCTTATTTCATTTAATCCATTGGACTTTAAATAAAAAGCCCACATGTGAACCAGAACCATTCTTACTAAAAGAAACAAGCCCACATGTCTTTTATTAATATATTAATATAATTGAGCAACCCATTACTTAAATAATGTGCAAATTATATTCTTAATATATTAAATGCAATTCTAGATGGACCCTTAAATTGGTCCGGTAGAATATATCAAGTGATCCATGCAAGTCCATGTGGATTGGGGATCTTGGCGGGCCATCTAAATTTAAGCTTCAATAGACATAACCTAATCACAATCAACAAATGATTCACTTAGGTCCGATCCATTAATTTTAACTCATTCCACTAAAGAGCTAAAATTGAACTCTTAAATAAAGATAGAAAAGGAAGATGTTCCTCATTCATACCCTAGACAATCATGTTGGAGACAGTGTATCCTTGTGATTAATATCAGTAATCGCCAAGAGTTCATAGACCGCCTATAACTCTCCAAGTTACCATATTTACTCATATGACCACGTTTTGAACTTGGATATTTTGACTTGTCCAGAAGCCATGTTTTCAATAGACACTATCGAAAACTCAACGTTGAGATTTAATATCCAATTACCTCAAAACATCCATATGATGATATTATACTCTCATTTAATAAATGGAGCCACGATGTCCATATCTATAAATGAAGTCCTTTATCGATTAACAAATGAATATCACCAAACTATTGAGGATAGACTATGCGTTATAATCGTACTTATTGATAACTCAAATGATATCATTTGCAACCATAAGTCCATCATTTATCTCAGGATTAAGATAGACTCTCCGATTATCCTGATAATGAAAAGACTATTATCTATTGACGGTTCTAGATAAAGCTTTTCATTGTGATCCAGTTCAATGCACCCAGTGCACTAGATCCTTTTGCTCGAAGACACTCCGATGATTTTAGACTCATCATATCTCATTTGATCCCACTCAAATGCTAGCAAAAGAATTCTACAACTTTAACAAGATAAAGGTGCCCAACCTTTAACTTAAGTTGTGAACATTATTCAAGACTAACTAAAGAATTGTGTCTACCACATATATATCCATATGTACGAATAATTCTTCTTTTCTCATAGTCTTTAGACCTTATGATTATTTACTTTGACAATTATAATATTAAACTATAAATGCTATACGATTTGTTAAACCAGAAATCACTTTATTAATATGAAAAAGATTGTTAATTACAACATTACACTCTTGCTATTGAGCATAATCCTAACAGTATAATGACGGACACTCGTTCGAGGTTAGATTAAGAACGAGGTTATTGAGCCAGGATTCTGGAAATCCCTTCCATTCAATAAAGCAATAAACAACCAAATAGAGTGTATACCTAGTTGTCTACACAAATAGAATCCAAAGAATGCTTGCAAAGATAGTGTATCCAAGACAAGCAAATCAAAGGAAAACCATTCATACTCTTGAATAGAATAATGAAAGATAGAAAAATATATGAAATAGAGTTTATATACAAAAGCCCAATATTCAACAAACTAATCCACCAACCCCTTAGTGGGGATTTAGCTACTCATTACAATAATGAAAATAAGAGAAAGGATGGAGAAACAATCCTTGGAGATCATCTCTTTCCTTGAAGTTCCCTTCAATCTCTAGCTCCTTTGAAGTTGAGTAGAAAGTGTATGAAATGAGAAGAAATGAATTCCTAGATTTAGGTTTCAAGATTTCTCTTTTTCTAAGTGTCAAAAAGCTCTTTAAAACGTTCCTAACACTTTATATATATAGTCCTCCCAAAAATAGGTTACAAAATGACTTTAAAACGACATTTGGCGCGCGTGGAGTGCGGGTGGAGTGCGGTTCAGGAACCTGCACTCACCCACACTTTATCAATTTCTTCTTTCTTTGGACTCCCGGATCTGGGCAAGAGTGCGGGTGAAGTGCGGTTGGATGACTCGCACTCACCCGCACTCACCCGCACTTTATCAGTTCTACAAATCTCAACTACCGGGTCTGGGCAAGAGTGCGGGTGGAGTGCGATTGGGACCTGCACTCACCAACACTTTATCACATCTTCAGTAGTCAGATCCTTGGATCTGGGCAATAGTACGGGTGAAGTGCAGTTGGGACCCGTACTCACCCGCACTGTTGTAGCCTCTAGTGGCTTTTTTTTTTTTTTTTTTTTCTGCAACTCTTGGTCACCTTTTCGTTCAAAAGTCCTACAATATGCTCTAAACACCAGAATTGGATAAACGCCTGCAAATAGAAACACAGAGCCCACAAGATGGATACGCTCTAAAATGCACGAAAACGACACAAAGGATACAGAATTGAGGGCCGAAATATATAACATATTTGGCACGATCAATACTCTTCTGGAAATGATTCTCATGGATGGAAGTGTTGTTCCCAAGCCCAAGTCACAGTGGACTCCTTAAGAATTCGAGTCCGCTAAGTGGAACAACAAGGCGATGCATGCCATTCTTTGTGCTATGGACGACAATCGATATAAGTTGATCCAAACTACTAGGAATGCACAAGAGGCAAGGGAAATACTAGAGATTGCTCATGAGGGAACCGAGGTTGTCAAAAATTCCAAGCTCTAAGTCCTACAAAAACAATTTGAGACAATTAAGATGGAGGAGCATGAGTGCTTCAATGACTTTTAAGTGAAGTTTATGGACATTGTGAATCAAAGCCATCAACTAGGTGACCCATACTCAGATAGAAAGATTAAGCAAAAAATCATAAGGTCACTTCCTCATAGGTTCGAATCCAAGGTGACAATACTTGAAGAAAATATTAAGTATAAGAAGATGAAACCGAGTGAAGTGATTGGAAGGTTCCTAGCCTATGAGTCTAGAAAGGTTCCTAAATCTACACCACCCAAGAAGCAAAAAGGAATAGCATTGAAGACCTTTATGATTGAGAAGGAGGATGATAACTCGGATGAAGACATGGCTTTAATGGTGAAGAGATTTAAGAAGTTATTAAAATTCGAAAAGAAGGGTTTTGGATCCAAAGGCAAAGAATTGATGAAGAAGACCCCTTTCAAGAAGTTTGAACCAAGTCAAGAGAAGAACAATAGAAAAGGGATCCAATGCTATATGTGTGGTGGCATAGGACATATCTCTCCCGACTATGGGAATTTGAAGAACAAGAAAAAGGGAAAGGCAATGGCCGCTACTTGGAATGATAGTGTTAACTTGGAAGAGGAAGTAGAGTCTTCAGATGATGAAGATCATGTGACAAACTTTATTGCCTTCACATCCTTTCACAAGAGCAAATAAGTTAGTAGTGATGAAGGGGAGGAGAAACAAATAGAAGATGACTTAAGTGATAAAAGTTCCTCATCTCACTATAACAATGGGAGTGAGGAAAACATGAACTACGAAGACTTTATCAAGCAGTTTTAAAGCTCATGGTTGAAGATGAAAAAAGAGATTCTAAAGCTAAAAGAAGAGAAAATCTTGAGTTGACAATCGAAGTGACTCACTTAAATTGAGAAGTGAGGAGTGCTAAGAAGAATGAGGACAATATGGAAAAGGAGCTTGAAGAAGCTAGAGAAGTGATTGCTAAAATGACTTCAAGCACTGAGAAACTTGTGAAACAAATTAACGGTGTGTTCTAAATATATCTAGGGGGGTTGAATAGATTTGATTCAATTTTATCCAATTTTCGTCAATAGCCAAGTTGACGAAAATACCCCTAACTAGTCACAATAATATAACAAGTGTAATATATGCGGAATATTAAATAACACTTGATATTTACGTGGAAACCCTCACGGGAAAAACCACGGGCTAATAAGTGAGCCACACTCGAACCTCGAATCCAATAAATGTGTAAAACGATTATAACCTAATCCCGGTATAAGTGGACCTTGTCCAATTGCTTGTGAATTAAGTAACCTAATCCTGGTCACAACACAAGACTTAATTCTCTAAGAAGAGATAATAAAGCCTATGTGAATATGTGAGATATTCAAAATGCAATTTAGAGCTAGGTAACCCTATATGCTTATCTAGGATGATGATTTTGTAATTAATTCAATCCTAGATATTAAAAGCTAGATGACATGTCAAATAGCTTAGCTAAACATAGATTAAATAAACCTAGATAGCTATCACAAAACAACACTCAATCATGTAAACACAACAATCTCTATTTTGAATATTAGATGTTAATCTAAGAACATGCAAATAATAAAAGAGATGCCTTAATAAATAAAACACTAATTATATATGATAATGGTGAAGAACTTACCAAAGCAAGTGTGTTGATGAAAGATCTAAGATCCATGCAAGCAAGCATCCTAGATATGCTAGAAGATGCTAGATGAAGTTTAATGCATATTGTAAGGTCTCATTTGTTGATTGGCTCATTTCATGGACAAACCACAATTGGGGTTCATTGTAAGGGTAGCTTAGGTATAAGGTTCAAGTTCAATGCCCTTTGAAGACCTCATCATTGATAAGCACCAAAGGTAATTTCTAAGTGCTTACTTGCATTTGAAGAGATAGTTGCACACACTCACAAACCATGCATACCTTTAATTCTTGTATGTTGTGTGTCTAATTTGTGTGCATTAATGTTCATTAATCTCTCTTCTTGCATGTTCGTATGATTGCATTTTGTATGTCCAATGCCATGTCATATTAAAGACTTAGGAGTGCATACATTGTGTAAGGCGCTGTTGAAAGCGCTGTTGGTACAGCGTCCATCTGAGACCTGATGGAAATGGGTTTGGCGCTATACAGACCTGATCGATTTTAATCGGTCGCTGTTGGATCGCTGTACAAAGTGCTGTACGTAGCGCTATACGTATAGCGACTCTCTGTTTTCCTGAGAGAACAGAGTTGTTGCGCTGTTCAAGTGCTATACAAAAGCGCTGTTCGAATAGCGCCAATGAAGAATGATCTTCATTTTCCCAAATAGGCGATGTACAAGTCGCTCTACGTACAGCGACCCATACAGCGCCCAAGGCAAAAACAGGGGAACTTATCGAAACGATGCCACTTCATTTTGACACCCTATATATATGCCTCTTTCATCTTAGGTCGTTTTTAGAGAGTTAAAAAGCATATTTTTCCAAGAGAAAAATTTCACAAAAGAACTCACTTTTCATTACTCAAACATCATTCCATGATCATTAATCATCATCTAGCATCATCCTTGATCATCTAGATATTATTTTGCATGGATTTTTCAACACAGTTTGCTTGGTAAGTTTTTCACTTATATCTTACATATTTTGTGTCTTTCGTTGCAAGCAATCTCATTTATCACTTGTATGTTATTCATATATATCTTAGATACAAGTTTGAGATTAGTGTTTTGAATGTTTGAGAGTTGTATTGTGATAGCTTTCTAGGTTTGCATAATCTATGATTAGCTAAGTTTTTTGACATGTCATTTAGCTCTTGATATCTAGGATTGTATTTCTTGTTATATCATCATCCTAGATAAGCATATAGGGTTACCTAGCTCTTGTTGTATATTTGAGTATTTCATATATTCACTTAGGTTGTATCATCTCTTCATTGAGAAGTAAGACTTGTGTAGCTTCTGGGATTAGGTTGCGTAAATCATAAGCAATTGGACTAGGTTCACTTATACCGGGATTAGGTAGGTGTGTGATTATATACCGAGATTAGGTTGTAATCTTTAACACATTTAGTGGATTCGAGGTTCGAGTGTGGCTCACTTACTAGCCTATGGTTTTTCCCGTGAGGGTTTTCACATAAATATCAAGTGTTATTTTATATTCCGCATCATATTACACTTGCTATATTATAATTACTACTAGGGGTATTTTCGTAATCTTGACCATACACAAAAATTGGGTATAATCGGAGAAAATCTATTCACCCCCCATCTAGATTAATATTATACACACCGAGTATTTGTTTCAATTGGTATCAGAGTGGGTTCCTAGATATACTTAGGTGATCCTTACTCATTTTGGTGTGTTTTGCATTTTGTGTGATTTTTGATCATTCATACATTTACATTCATTTCATTCATTCATAAACACTATGAGTGGAAACGGTGGAAATAGTGGTGGTAACGAGGGTGCTTTTAGCACAAGGCCTCCACTTCTTACTGGGTTGAATTATGCCTCTTGGAAAGGCAAGATGGAGTCGTACATATGTCAAATCCATAACCGGGCTTGGATGGCGGTTGAAGATGGCTACACATCACCCATGATGACTCCTACGGGTGGAGGAGAGGATGTGCTCAAACCTAAGGCGCAATGGAACGCGCAAGAGTTTGAGCCTAGGCAAGAGAAGACCGAATGGAAAGGGATCCGATGCTATGAATGTGGTGGGATAGGTCACTTTGCCCCCTAATGTGCTAATCACATTAACAAGAGAAAGGGAAAAGTGATGGCCGCCACATGGAGTGGAAGTGATGACTCCAATGAGGGAGATGAGCCTTCGGATGATGAAGAGCTCATGGCTAACTTCAGAGCCTTTGCCTCATCTCATAAAAGCAAAGGTTCTAGTGAAGAAGAGAATGAGAGTCAAGAGGAAATTGACTTAAGTGATGATGGCTATTCATCTCACTCCACTAATGGAAAAGTGGATAGGATGGATCTTAGAGACTACATGGTCAAGTTTGAGAATTCAAGGTTGAAAAACAAGAGAGAAATTATGAGATTGAAGGAGGAAAACCTAGAGCTCTCAACTCATATAGACCAATTAAGTGAAGAAGTAGTGAGATCCATAAAGAATGAAGATAAGCTAAGAGAGGAGTTAGTCTTATCTAAGAGGAATGAAGAAGGTTTGAAAAGGGAACTTGATAAAGCTATAGAGTCACTATCTAGGATGGCTTCTAGCACCAAGAAGCTTGACCACATACTTGGTGTTGGAAAGAGTCCATGTGACAAGAAAGGTCTTGGGTATGAAGATGGTAAGGAAATCTCAACCTCTAACAAGACTGTGTTTGTCAAGAGCTTAGGCAACAAAGAAGTTTCACCAGTGTAAACTCCTAGGAAGAAAAATGATCTAGGACAATGTTCAAATAGTGTACAAGTGAAGGTGGCGCCAAGAAGGCAACCTCAAGATCAACCTACAAGAGCTCTTCAAGCTAACACTCCTCAACATATGGCTTATAAAGGAAAGGGATCAATCGTGCAAGCTAAACCTAGGAAGCAAGCTAGACCGGTTCAACAATGAAGATGGATTGAACCTACTCAACCATAAAGACATGGGAAAGCTACTTTGTACGCACAAGGACAAGGTATGATTCCTTATTTTATTTCTACATGTCATTTTTGTGGTTTTGATGGTCATATTAGACCAAGATGCTTTCGTTATATTAAAATGTGTAAAACTAGAAGCATGATTGAGAAGAAAAAGAAAAGAGGCATGATGCATGTTCCTAGGAATGATAAGATTGATTTGCATGATCCTAGGACATCTAGAGCCCTGTTAGGATTATGCTCAATAGCAAGAGTGTAATAGTGTTTTTGACAATCTATTCATATTAATAATATGATTTCTGGTTTAACAAATCTTATAGCATTTATATTTATTTATTATAATTGTCAAAAGTAAATAATCATAAGGTCAAAAGACTATGAGAAAAGAAGAATTTTTCATACATCTGGATATGTATGAGGTAGACACAATTCTTTAGTTAGTCTTGAATAATGTTCACAACTTAAGTTAAAGGTTGGGCACCTTTATTTTGTTAAAGTTGTAGAATTCTTTTGCTAGTATTTGAGTGGGATCAAATGAGTTATGATGAGTCTGAAATCATCGGAGGGTCTTCGAGTAAAAGAATCTAGTGCACTGGGTGCATTGAACTGGATCACAATGAAATACTTTATCTAGAATCGTTAATAAATAATAGTCTTTTCATTATCAGGACAATCGGAGAGTCTATCTTAATCCTGAGATAAATGATGGACTTATGGTTGCAAGTGGTATCATTTGAGTTATCAATGAGTACGATTATATAGCATAGTCTATACTCGATAGTTTGGTGATATTCATTTGTTAATCGATAGAGGACTTCATTTATAGATATGGACATCGTGGCTCCATTTATTAAATGAGAGTAGAATATCATCATATGGATGTTTTGAGGTATTGGATATTAAATCTTAACGTTAAGTTTTCGATAGAGTCTATTGAAACATGGCTTCTGGACAAGTCAAAATATCCAAGTTCAAAATGTGGTCATATGAGTAAATATGGTAACTTGGAGAGCTATAGGTGGTCATGAGCTCTTGGCGATTACTGATATTCTTCACGAGGATACACCATCTCCAATAAGATTGTCTAGGGTATGAATGAGAATCATTTACTTATTCCATCTTTATTTAAGAGTGCAATTTTAGTTCTTTAGTGGAATGAACTAAAATTAATAGATTGAACCTAAGTGAATCATTTGTTGATTGTGATTGGGTTATGTCTATTGGAGCTTAAATTTAGATAGGCCCGCCAAGATCCCTTATCCACACGGACTTGTATGGATCACTTGATATATTCTACCGGACCAATTTATGGGTCCATCTAGAATTGTATTTAATATATTAAGAATATAATTTGCACATTATTTATTTAATGGGCTGATCAATTATATTAATATATTAATGAAAGGCATGTGGGCTTGTTTCTTTTAGTAAGAATGAGTCTAGTTCACATGTGGGCTTTTTAATTAAAGTCTAATGGATTAAATAAAATAAGAAAATAATATTAGGCCCATGTATATGGTGTGGGCGGCAAGACTAGAATAATAGTCTAAAATATTATTTTATTTTATTGATTGATTAAATGGAAATTAATTAATTTATTAGTTAATTATTTAATTAAAAATCAAAATCTTTTTCTGACTAGGAGATATGTTTCTTAGTAGTATACTATTGTGGTAGTATAAATAAAATAAAAGACTTTATTTGGTAAGTAGATAAATAAGGGATTTATTTATCTAATCAAATAAGGAAGTCTTTTATATAATCACAAATACACTAAAGAGTTGGATTAGGGTTTGGAATTCTACGGAAATCTACCTAGGGTTAGGATTTAAGTCAAAAGACATAAATCCTACATGGTAAAGGATTTCGGCGTCAATATATAGATATATATGAAATATATATGGTAATTAGCCGGATATATATAGATATATTTATAAAGCATGTGGAATATATATATATATTTAAACAGCATGCAGAAAATAAAGGCATGCAGAATCGTATATAATATATATTGACTTATATGTACAATATACATTATGCAGAATAGGTTATATATATATTGACTTATACATGGTGCAGCAGAGATATAAAGAAGATATATATATTGACTTATATACAATATAGGTGAGAGGCAGAATTCGTGCACTACATATATAATATATTGTGCAAAGTTTTTGCACTAGAGATATATAACATATTTAGCAAGGGAATTCGGCCACTTAATATATATATATTCTTTGTATAGAATTTGGCTAACCCTAATGTTTTGGACTTGAGAGTTTTTTCTTTTGCTAAAGAAAAATAAAATCCAACTCTTAGACTAGTGTGATTTTCGGCCAAGAGGAATAGAGAGAAAAGTTTGTTCTTATTTCGATAGTGCACTAGTTACTTTTACATCAAAAGGTTTTGTGCACAATTTCAAATAAGGTTCACGCGAGTTTCGATCTAAAGATTGTGAATTCAAAAGTGACCGGAACATTCTTTGTTGTCTCTTGGAACTTGTTGTGACTAACGAAAAAGAAAAAGTTTTGTTAATCTATCCTCAGGTACACAATTCAAAGGGAAGGGAGACCACGCTCCTAGGTGATTCACATTCGTGATTGGAATGGAAGATCTTGCGGATTACCATCGACGCAATGTCAATCGGATCACGCGACAAAGGTATGATATCTTTAGTATTATATGTTAATTAATTAGAGGGTTAAGGTTCAAATTATGGAAAAATTTTAAACTATACTAAACTCGTTTTTAGTCTTGCTTCCGCTGCGTGCACTTGATTTTTCCCTACAAGCCCATGTACCAAAGACCACTAGGAAAGAAAATGTTTTACCTAGGTGGATTAGAAAGAATGAAAATGTTTGCCATGTTGCTCAAATTGCCTTAAAGGCTAATTCATCTAATTTTTGGTATTTGGATAGTGGGTTCTCTAGGCACATGACGGGAAACAAGAGTTTCTTCGAGACTCTTTGAAACAAATTAGAGGCGTGGTCTATATAAAGCTAGAGGGGGGGTGAATAGATTTTAACTATTATTACCCAATTTTCGCATGCAAGTCAATTTTACGAAAATACCCCTACTAGTCAAAAATACATACAAGTGTAATATAGTGCGGAATTTAAATAACACTTGATGTATACGTGGAAACCCAACCACTGGGAAAAACCACGGGCTGTTTAGTGCGCCACACTTGGACCTCGAAATCCACTAATCGAAATGGAGTTTACAACCTATGTAGACCTCGTCTAACACTTCGGTCAATAACCCCCCACTTCTACCACTCGGGCCTTTAAAAGTGGCTCTAGTCCAATTGCTTGAGGCCTAAGCAACCTTAGCCTCAAGACTTGATTCTCTAAGAAGAGATTATGCAACCTATGTGAATATGTATGAATATTCAAATAACAAACAAGGCTAGGTAACCTTAGATGCTTGTCTAGGATGATGATATAATCAATTTAATCAACCCTAGATATCAATTGCTAAATGACATGTCAAATAGCTTAGCTAATCAAGATTAAGCAAAAACCTAATTAGCTATCACAATAACAACACTCAATTAATTCATCACAATTAATTCTCTATTCTTGTATTTATCATATGATCAACAACATACAAGTAAATTTATAAGAGAATATGCTTGATAGTAAAAATACTAAAATAAGATGAAACTAATCAAAATCTTACCAAGCATATTGTGATGATGCCAATCCAATCATAGATGCTTTCTATGTAGACATAGAGGATGCAATATGAAATTTGATGCAAAAAGGATTTGATTTGAGTGTTTAAAGGTGGGTTCTTGATTTGATTTTTTCTCAAAAATCTCTCTTGAAAGATTAGGGTTCTAATTGCTCAAGAAACTTATTCAGAGATTGAGAAAATAAGATATTTATAGACATCAAGAATTGGGCATGTGAAAAGACAATTTTGCCCCTGAAACGAACCGTTCGGCGGTTTCAATCGGCGGCCAGGCCGCCGATGACGACCGCCGAATTGAGCTCGTGAAGAACAGAGCATTAACGGCGGTTTCATTCGGCGGTTTCGCGACCACCGATCCAACCGCCGAATCAAACCCGAGGGATTAAAATCGATCAGGTATGAACGGCGGTTTCGAACAGCGGTCGTGACCGCCGATCTTGACCGCATAATTGCTTCAGACCAATCTGGACTGAAACGGCGGTTTCATTCGGCGGCCAGGCCGCCGATCATAACCGTCGATCACCAACAATAGTGAAAACCAAGGAGAAGCCAAGGGCATTCTCCATAGGCGGTCTTCGCGCGAAACCAAGCACTCATTAGTGCAAGCGCGGACGTTTCCGACCAATGTCGGGAAACGAATTATAAAGCACATATACACACAACAAGATATATCAACCAAAGTACTAGTGTGTAAAGTGACATGTGAAGAGATGCACATAAAAATAAGCAAGAATGCAATCATAGCAAGAATGCTAAGTGTGTGTGTGCTACTAATTCTCTTTAAAGGAAAACCAAGCACAAGAGATTATACCTTTGGCGTGCTTGTATCTTGAGGTCATGGAAGGGCCTTTGATCTTCAACACTAATCACTTAGACTACCCTTACATTCAAAACCCCAACATGTGGTTTGACCACGAAATAAGCCAATAAATAAAACGGGAATCCTTACAATCTCCCCCTTTGGCTATTTCGTGACAAAACCACCACTCACATTGATTCCTCACAACAAAATAAACCTATGGGTCAATGAAGATTTTCTACAATACAAAGAGATATATAAAAATAAAACTTGAAGACTTCAATCTCTTGTAGAGCAATCATTCCCTGAAATAAGGTTTCTAAGCTTTCCAAAACAAGAAAAGGTGAGATGAATCAAGTGAGATTAAAACAAGCATTTGCATATTTAAAAAAAATTAAGTCACAACATCATGTTGTTTTATGTATGCAATGCTCCCCCTCAAATGGTTACTCCCCCTCAATATATATTCTCCCCAATGTGCACCTGCACCAATTGCTACAACAATTTGCACCTCCCCCGTTACCACATTCTACTCCCCCTTTTTGTCATGATGTAGGCAAATGAGTAGTCCCCAACCGGGTCACTTAAGGCAAAGAGAGATAGTAGCATTCAAGTATATGCATAATCAATATAAGTCACTTTATGCAATCTCAATTAATCGGAGAGAAACGAGGAGATTTATTAGATAAAATGTGTGAAACAAAATGCTTTGCATACAAGACATATAGCATTCAAGTCCAAAATACCATGGTATTTGGCAAAGCAAATGACAAAGGTTTCTAATAGGAATTCAAACCAATTTCACCATTGTCATGAGAGAAGCAAGGATATAGAAATTTCATTGATTTCAATTTAAGAACAACTATATCCAACTTTATAAGCTAAACATGTCATGAGCAACTTTGCACCTTATTTGATTTTTCCGGGAATGAAACCCGTATGATAGTAGACATGTTCAACCAATAAAGAAAGAGAGACATTTGGATTGTAAAATTCTTGAATGGATACTAGATCCTTTTTCATTTGAGTCTCATAAGCTTTTTCACACAAGTTTTTGCATTTAAGAACGCAATTATCAATTCATGCTTTTTCATTTGAGCATGTACATGAATTTCATGCTTTTCATAAGACATAAGCATGTTATAAAAGAATCATCATGTCATGGAGATAATCATAGGTCATTCAAATCTTACTTCCTACATACATCTCCTAGTCCAAAATGCATGTTTGAACATAAATATGACATGGATTGTAAACAAGCAAGATTCACACTTATTGAATTGAAAATATATATACATATGTGCAACCAAGCTTACTCAAGCAATCAACCAAGAAGCATAAGATTTTTCAAATTTTTTGCAAGTGACAAGAATGCAAAAATAGCTCTCTTTGCTTGAGTTCCCCATATGGGGTTAGTATCATCCTTCATTAATGAAGGGCATGAGGTCCTATGGACCTACCAAGTCCATTGGACTTAGTTGAACCTATTTGAGACTTGTTAGTCTCGTAGCAAGCGGGTTCATTTTTCCTTATCCACATAGATATGACATTTTTCTTCCTAGTGGACAATGGTTCAAGAGTACTAGAATTAATAGGATCATGAATATGAATGTTTTCCTTCCTATTAGCATGCATTCTAGCTCTTATCATTTTCTTTTCAATCATGCTTTTGATTCTACATAATTTAATGAAATGAAAGCAATTTGGTCTAATGTGACCATTAATACCACAAAAGTGATATGTAGGGATAAATTTAGAATTCATACCATGTCCTTGTGCATGCATAGGAGCCATCCCATGACTTTGTGGTTGAGCGGGTTCAAATCTTCTTTGTTGTTGAACCGGTCTAGCTTGCTTCCTTGTTTCATTTTGCATGATTGGCCTCTTCCCTTGATGAATATGAGCTTGAGGGAAGTTAGGTTGAGGAACCTTTTGAGCTTGAGGTTGTCTCTTTGGAGCTACCTTCACTTGTGCACTTCTTGAACATTGTCCTAGATCAATTTTCTTCCTAGGAGTGTGCACCGGTGAGGCTTCTATCTTGCCCAAACTCTTGACAAAGATGGTCTTGGTTGGAGTGGTGATCTCCTTGCTTACTTCATACCCAATACCTCTCTTGTCACAAGGGTTCTTTCCACTACCAAGAATGTGGTCAAGTTTCTTGGTGCTTGTAGTCATCCTAGACAATGACTCTATGGCTTCAACAAGCTCTCTCTTCAACCCTTCTTCATTCCTCTTAGACATAGCTAGCTCATCCCTTAGCTTGTCTTCAATCTTCTTGGATGCCTCCACTTGTTTACTTAAGTGGTCATTGTGTGTTGAAAGTTCTAGATTTTCATCCTCTAAAATCTTCAACTTTATATTTTTCTTCTCCAATGAACTTTCACACTTGACTATGAAGTCATTTACATCCATTTTCTCTACACTTCCATTTGTAGAGTTAGATGAGGAGTCATCTTCACTTAAGTTATCTCCTCTACTCTCATTCTCACTAATGGAGTCATTTTCCTCATTTAGACCTCCACCTTGGTCTCTTGAGTCAATGAGAGTCATATCCCAATGAGTAGCTACATTTATCTTCTCTAGAGCTACTTCTTCATCTTTTTCTTCTATGGGATCACTAGTCAAATCATTCTTACCAACAACTTTTTCTTCTACACAAGTGGCCCCAAATGCCGTGTAGTTGATGGTAAGCTCATCATCACTTGATGACTTATCTCCCTCTCCGGAGTCATCACTTTCACTCCATGTGGCGGTTATCACTTTTGCCATCTTGTTCTTCAAGTTCCCACAATCCGGTGAGATGTGACCTATACCACCACACTCATAGCATTGGACCCCTTTCTTCTCACTATGCTCTTGCCTATGCTCAAAACTTTTGAAGGGAGCTTTTTTCTTCAAGTCTTGGCCTTTGTATCCAATGCCCTTATTCTCGAACTTGACAAACTTCTTGAATCTTCTAAGTAGCAAAGCCATGTCTTGGTCCGAGTCACCTTTTTCCTCCTTCTCAACCTTGGAAGCTTTCAAAGCAATTCCTTTTTGCTTTTTAGGAGGTGAGATACTAGGAGCCTTCCTAGATTCATAGGCGAGGAGTCTTCCAATCACTTCGCTTGGCTTCATATCCTTGTATGTGCTATTTTCCTCTAAAGCCGTCACTTTTGATTCGAACCTAACGGGGAGAGACCTCATAATTTTCTGCTTAACTCTCCTATCCGAATAAGGATCACCGAGTTGATGGCTTTGATTCACAATATCCATCAACTTGACTTCAAAGTCATTGAAGCACTCGTCCTCCTCCATTTTAAGCAACTCAAATTGCGTTTGAAGGACTTGTAGCTTGGAATCCTTAACGACATCGGTTCCCTCATGTGCAACCTGTAGGATATCCCATGCCTCCTTGGCTATCCTAGTGTTCTGAATCAGTTTGTACTGATTTTCATCCACTGCACATAGAAGAGCATGCCATGCCTTCCTATTCCATTTTGAAGTCTCAAACTCTTCAGGTGACCACTGGGCCTTTGGCTTGAGTACTTCTTCTCTACCACTTGTGGGAGTCATCATAGGAGGTGCATACCCATCTTCAATTACCATCCATGCCCTATCATGGATTTGGCACACATATGCCTCCATCTTGCCTTTCCATGAGGCATAATTCACACCGGTGAGGAGAGGAGGCCGTGTGCTTGAAGCACCCTCATGGTTGCCACCTAATCCACTCATTGTCTCAAATGAATGAATGAAATGTATGCAAAATGTATGAATGAGCAAAAATCACACAAATGCACAACACACCTAAAATGAGCTAGGATCACCTAAGTATATCTAGGAACCCGCTTTGATACCAATTGAAACAAATTAGAGGCGTGTTCTATATAAAGCTAGAGGGGGGGTGAATAGATTTTAACTATTATTACCCAATTTTCGCATGCAAGTCAATTTTACGAAAATGCCCCTACTAGTCAAAAATACATACAAGTGTAATATAGTGCGGAATTTAAATAACACTTGATGTATACGTGGAAACCCAACCACTGGGAAAAACCAAGGGCTGTTTAGTGCGCCACACTCAGACCTCGAAATCCACTAATCAAAATGGAGTTTACAACCTATGTAGACCTCGCCTAACGCTCCGGTCAATAACCCCCCACTTCTACCACTCGGGCCTTTAAAAGTGGCTCTAGTCCAATTGCTTGAGGCCTAAGCAACCTTAGCCTCAAGACTTGATTCTCTAAGAAGAGATTATGCAACCTATGTGAATATGTATGAATATTCAAATAACAAACAAAGCTAGGTAACCTTAGATGCTTATCTAGGATGATGATATAATCAATTTAATCAACCCTAGATATCAATTGCTAAATGACATGTCAAATAGCTTAGCTAATCAAGATTAAGCAAAAACCTAATTAGCTATCACAATAACAACACTCAATTAATTCATCACAATTAATTCTCTATTCTTGTATTTATCATATGATCAACAGCATACAAGTAAATTTAAAAGAGAATATGCTTGATAGTAAAAATACTAAAATAAGATGAAACTAATCAAAATCTTACCAAGCATATTGTGATGATGCCAATCCAATCATAGATGCTTTCTATGTAGACATAGAGGATGCAATATGAAATTTGATGCAAAAAGGATTTGATTTGAGTGTTTAAAGGTGGGTTCTTGATTTGATTTTTTCTCAAAAATCTCTCTTGAAAGATTAGGGTTCTAATTGCTCAAGAAACTTATTCAGAGATTGAGAAAATAAGATATTTATAGACATCAAGAATTGGGCATGTGAAAAGACAATTTTGCCCCTGAAACGCACCGTTCGGCGGTTTCAATCGGCGGCCAGGCCGCCGATGACGACCGCCGAATTGAGCTCGTGAAGAACAGAGCATTAACGGCGGTTTCATTCGGCGGTTTCGCGACTACCGATCCAACCGCCGAATCAAACCCGAGGGATTAAAATCGATCAGGTATGAACGGCGGTTTCGAACGGCGGTCGTGACCGCCGATCTTGACCGCATAATTGCTTCAGACCAATCTGAACTGAAACGACGGTTTTATTCGGCTGCCAGGCCGCCGATCACCAACAATGGTGAAAACCAAGGAGAAGCCAAGGGCATTCTCCATAGGCGGTCTTCGCGCGAAACCAAGCACTCATTAGTGCAAGCGCGGACGTTTCCGACCAATGTCGGGAAACGAATTATAAAGCACATATACACACAACAAGATATATCAACCAAAGTGCTAGTGTGTAAAGTGACATGTGAAGAGATGCACGTAAAAATAAGCAAGAATGCAATCATAGCAAGAATGCTAAGTGTGTGTGTGCTACTAATTCTCTTTAAAGGAAAACCAAGCACAAGAGATTATACCTTTGGCGTGCTTGTATCTTGAGGTCATGGAAGGGCCTTTGATCTTCAACACTAATCACTTAGACTACCCTTACATTCAAAACCCCAACATGTGGTTTGACCACGAAATAAGCCAATCAATAAAACGGGAATCCTTACACTCTTGTCATGGAGGAAGGAGGATGTGTCATTTTTGGTGATGGATCCAAAAAGAGAGTTGTAGAGAAAGGAACCATTTCCATTCCCGGATTACCCTCCATGTCCGATGCTTTATTAGTTGATGGCTTGAAAGCCAATTTGATAAGCATTTCACATCTAAGTGATGAAGGACTTTCCGTCTTATTTAGTAAAAATGATTGCTCTATCCTATTGCCCGATAGACAAACCTTGTTAAAAGGTATGAGATCTAGCGACAATTGCTATTGTCTTGAAGCTAGAATAGTCTCAAACAATGTGTCCATGGATGAGCAAATTGAGTTGTGGCATGAAAGACTTGGCCACATAAACTTTAGGGATTTATGAACCCTTGGAAAGTTCAACTGTGTGCGTGGCCTCCCTAAGCTTGGGAATGGTGTTTGTGGACCTTGTCAATAAGGAAAACAAACCAAAAGCATGTACAAAAAGGGCAAGTATCTTTCCACCAATGAGCCCCTAGAGCTTCTCCACATGGATCTTATAGGTCCTATGCAAACCGAGAGTTTAAATGGAAAGAGATACATTTTTGTTTGTGTTGATGATTTCTCTAGGTTCACATGGACATATTTTCTTAGAGAAAAATCCGAAACTTTTGACAAGTTTAAAATGCTTTGTACTAAAATATAAAATGAAATGAATTCAAACATTAAAAGCATTAAACAGATTCGAAGTGACCATGGGAGGGAGTTTGAGAATGCCATCTTTGAAAGCTATTGCAATAGCTTAGGTATCTCCCATGAGTTTTCGGCTTCCAGGACACCTCAACAAAATGAAGTTGTTGAGAGGAAAAATAGGGTCATTCAAGAGATGGCCTGTGTGATGTTGCTTAGCAACAATGTCCATAGGAATTTATTGGCTGAAGCCGTCAATACGGCTTGCTATATAGGGAATAGAGTTTTCCTAAGGCCTGGATCGAGGAATACCTCCTGTGAGTTATGGAAAGGTAGGAAGCCAAATGTTAGCTACTTCCACACCTTTGGAAGCAAATGCTACATTTTGAATGACCATGATCAACTTGGCAAGTTTTATGCTAAGAGTGATGAGGGTATATTTATTGGCTATGCCTTGAATAGTAGAGCCTACAGAGTTTTAAATTTGAAGACTCGAACCTTCATGGAATCATCCAATGTTGTCATTGATGATACATGGCTCAAGTCTAATGACCATGAGGAGGAGGTAGTTTTAGATGATGACTCTCCCTTGGAGAAGGTTGTGGAGACTCCTAATGGTGGGACGTCTAACCTTGATGAAGAGGCCACTCAACCTCTTGATAGAGTTCCTCTCATAAACTCTAATGAACCCGCTCCATGGGTTAGAAGACTCAATAACAAAGAAGATGTTATTGGAGATGTGAATAAGGGTGTAAGGACCAGGCATCAAATTGCTAATCTCATTAGCTTTACATGCTACACCTCTCAAATTGAATGCAAAAAAGGTTGATGAAGCCTTGAATGATGAATTTTGGGTTCTTGCCATGCAAGAAGAGCTAAACCAATTCAAAAGGAATGCGGTTTGGACTCTAGTTCCTAGGTCTAAAAGCACACATGTCATAGGCACTAAGTGAATTTATAGGAACAAATCCGATGAAGATGGCAACATAGTGCGGAACAAGGCTAGACTTGTAGCACAAGGATACTCTCAAATTGAGGGTATCGACTTTGAGGAGACATTTGCTCCCGTTGCCCGTTTAGAGTCCATTAGGCTTCTTTTGTCCATTTCTTGTGTGCACAAGTTCAAATTGCACCAAATAGACGTCAATAGTGCCTTTCTCAATGGCTTCTTGCAAGAGGAAGTGTTTGTTGAACAACCCAAGAGGTTTATGGATGCTTACCACCCCAACCATGTTTATCGCCTCAAGAAGGCTCTTTATGGGTTGAAACAATCACTGAGGGCTTAGAATGAGCGCCTCACTCAATTTCTTGTTGACAATGACTACACAAGGGGTAGTGTTGACAAGGCGCTATTTATCAAGAAAGACAATGATGAGCTCTTTATAGCTTAAATATATGTTGATGATATAGTGTTTGGCTCCACCAACAACACCAGGGTCCAACAATTTGTTGATGTTATGTCTCATGAATTTGAGATGAGTCTTGTTGGTGAGCTTAGTTACTTCCTAGGTTTGCAAATTAGGCAATTAGATGATGGGATTTTTATTACCCAAGCCAAATATGCCAAAAGCCTAGTGAAGAAGTTTGGTCTTGAAAATGCCAAACATTGTGATACACCCATGAGCACCACTTTGAAGCTTAGTAAGGATGCAAGTGGAAAAAGTGTGGAACAAACTCTATATCGGGGCATGATAGGTAGCTTGCTTTATTTGACCGCAAGTAGGCCCGATATCTCTTTTAGTGTAGGTGTGTGTGCGAGGTACCAAGCGGATCCTAAGGAGTCCCATCTCTCTTCCATAAAGAGAATCATTCCCTATGTGAATGGGACATCCAACTATGGGATTTGGGACTCTTTTAACACTAATGCTAGTCTTGTAGGCTTTAGTGATGTGGATTGGGCAGGAAATTGTGATGATAGGAAAAGCACATCGGGTGGTTGCTTCTTCCTAGGCAACAACTTGGTGTCGTGGTTTTATAAGAAGCAAAACATGATTTCCTTGTCCACGGCGGAGGCCGAGTACATAGTCACGGGGAGTGGATGCATACAACTCCTATGGATGAAGCAAATGCTAGTCGACTACGGATTCAACCAAGGTACACTCACTCTCTTTTGTGATAATATGAGTGCCATTAATATTTTCAAGAATCCGGTGCAACATTCTAGAACTAAGCATATTGACATCCGCCATCATTTCATTAGAGAGCTTCTTGAAAATAAATGTATAGTACTTGAACATGTAGGTACTAATGATCAACTTGCGGACTTATTTACTAAACCCTTAGATGCCACTCGATTTAAAACACTTAGTAGATCTATTGGGATATGTCTTGTGGAGTGATGTGTTTTGTGATTGACCCCATATGAGGAACTCAAGCAAAGAGAGCTATTTTGCATTCTTGTCACTTGAAAAAAAAAATTGAAATATCTTATGCTTCTTCTTTTAATTGCTTGAGTAAGCTTGGTTGCACATATGTATATATGTTTTCAATTCAATAAGTGTGATCCATGCTTGTATTACAATACATGTCATATTTATGTTCAAACATTCAATTTTGGACTAGGAGATTTACATAGGAAGTATGATTTGAATGACCTATAGTTATCTCCATGATATGATGATTCTTAATTGACATGCTAATGATAAATGAAAAAGCATGAAATTCATATAACATGCTCAAATGAAAAAAGCATGAATTGATGATTGCATATTCTTAATTTGCAAAACCTGTGTGAAATACTTATGAGACTCAAAATGAATAAAGGATCCTGTATCCGTTCAAAGGATTTTATAATCCAAATGTCTCTCTTTCTTTATTAGTTGAACATGGATACTATCATACGGATATCTTATCCGGTGCAAAGTCGCTCATGCCATGTTTCGCTTATAAAGTTGGATATAGTTGCTCTTAAATTGAAATCAATGAAATCTCTATATCCTTGCTTTTTTCATGACAATGGTGAAATTGGTTTGAATTCCTGTTAGAAACCTTTGTCATTTGCTTTGCCAAATACCATTGTATTTTGGACTTAAATGCTACATGTCTTGTATGCAAAGCATATTTGATTCATATATTTTCATCAAATAAATCTCCTTGTTTCTCTTCAATTAATTGAGACGCATAAAGTGATTTATATTATTATTCAAATATCTTGTATGCTACTATCACTCTTTGCTAGAAGTGACCTGGTTGGGGACTACTCCTTTGCCTATATCATGACAAAAAGGGAGAGTAGAATGTGGTAAGGGGAGTTGCAAAGGTAGTGGCAATTGTGCATGTTGGGGAGACTGTTCATTGAGGGGGAGTAACCCTTTGAGGGGGGGCATAGCATACACATACATTGCATGATGTTGTACTTAAAATCTTAAATGCAAATGTTTGTTTTATTTTCACTTGATCATCTCACATACACTTGCTTTGGAACGTGTAATTTTTTGTTTTGAAGGGTTGATAGTTCTACTAGAGATTGAAGACTTGAAGTTTTTACTTTTTAAATAACTCTTTGTAATGTAGAATATCTTTGTTAATCTTGTAGCTTCAATTTTCTTGTGAGGATCATGTGAGTGGTGGTTTTGTCATGAAATAGCCAAAGAGGGAGATTGTAAGGTCTCATTTGTTGATTGACTCATTTCGTGGACAAACTACAATTGGGGTTCATTGTAAGGGTAGCTTAGGTATAAGGTTTAAGTTCAATGCCCTTTGAAGACCTCATCATTGATAAGCACCAAAGGTAATTTCTAAGGGCTTACTTGCATTTGAAAAGATAGTTGCACACACTCACAAACCATGCATACCTTTAATTCTTGTATGTTGTGTGTCTAATTTGTGTGCATTAATGTTCATTAATCTCTCTTCTTGCATGTTCATATGATTGCATTTTGTATGTCCAATGCCATGTCATATTAAAGACTTAGGAGTGCATACATTGTGTAAGGCGTTGTACAAAGCGCTGTTGGTACAGTGCCCATCTGAGACCTGAGATGGAAACGGGTTTGGTGCTGTACAGACCTGATCGATTTTAATCGATCGCTGTTGGGTCGCTGTACAAAGCGCTGTACGTATAGCGACTCTCTATTTTCCTGAGAGAAAAGAGTTGTTGCGTTGTTCAGGCGCTGTACAAAAGCGTTGTTCGAACAGTGCCAATGAAGAATGTTCTTCATTTTCCCAGATAGGCGCTGTACAAATCGCTCTACGTACAGCGACCTGTACAGCGCCCAAGGCAAAAACAGGGGAACTTATCAAAACGATGCCACTTCATTTTGACACCCTATATATATGCCTTTTTCATCTTAGGTCGTTTTTAGAGAGTTAAAAAGCATATTTTTACTTAGCATATTTTTCCAAGAGAAAAATTTCACAAAAGAACTCACCTTTCATTACTCAAACATCATTCCATGATCATCAATCATCAACTAGCATCATCCTTGATTATCTAGATATCATTTTGCATGGATTTTTCAACACACTTTGCTTGATAAGTTTTTCACTTATATCTTACATATTTTGTGTCTTTCTTTGCAAGCAATCTCATTTGTCACTTGTATGTTATTCATATATATCTTAGATACAAGTTTGAGATTAGTGTTTTGAATGTTTGAGAGTTGTATTGTGATAGCTTTCTAGGTTTGCATAATCTATGATTAGCTAAGCTTTTTGACATGTCATTTAGCTCTTGATATCTAGGATTGTATTTCTTGTTATATCATCATCCTAGATAAGCATATAGGGTTACCTAGCTCTTGTTGCATATTTGAGTATTTCATATATTCACTTAGGTTGTATCATCTATTCATTGAGAAGTAAGACTTGTGTAGCTTCCGGGATTAGGTTGCGTAAATCACAAGAAATTGGACTAGGTTCACTTATACCGGGATTAGGTAGGTGTGTGATTATATACCGGGATTAAGTTGTAATCTTTAACACATTTAGTGGATTCGAGGTTCGAGTGTGGCTCATTTACTAGCCCATGGTTTTTCCCGTGAGGGTTTCCACATAAATATCAAGTGTTATTTTATATTCCACACCATATTACACTTGCTATATTATAATTACTACTAGGGGTATTTTCGTAATCTTGACCACACACGAAAATTGGATAAAATCGGATAAAATCTATTCACCCCCCTCTAGATTATTATTATACACACCGAGTATTTGTTTCACATATGAAAAAGGTGTTTAAATGAGCAATCTTGATTGCCTTTTCTCTCACAAATCTCTCTTTAGACTTGGGTTCTTGTATTAAAAAAGCTAGGTTCAGAGAGATGAGAAAGTGATGTATTTATAGACACCAAAAACAGAGCATGTGAAGAGACGAGTTTGCCCCTGAAAACACACGATCCGCGGTTTCAATCGGCGGCTGCCAATCATAACCGCCGTTTCACCACTTTTGGTGAAACCAAAGGAGAAGCCAAGGGCATTCTCCGTAGGCAGTCTTCACGCTAAACCAAGCACACATTAGTGCAAGCATGGACGTTTCCGAACAATATCGGGAAATGAATTACAAGACTCAAATACACACAACAAGATATAAAAACAAAGTGCAAGTGTGAAAAGTGACATGTGAAGAGAATGCACACATATGCAAGTATGCTAAGTGTGTGTGTGCAACTAAATCTCTTTAAAGAAAACTAAGCACTAGAGATTATACCTTTGGAGTGCTTGCCACCTTGAGGTCTTGAAAGGGCCTTTGAGCTAAACCCTCAAATGCAAGGCCTTCACCCTTTTTATGAGTCCTCTTGGCTTGTAAGTCCTCATGACTACAAGTTATAGGTGTGTCACTTCCAAGAGACTAAAGACTATGCAAATCAACTCAAAAAAAAAAAAAAATGACTTTCTCTAAAAGTCTTAACATGATTGTCACCATATAGATTAAAAAAAAAACTTCTCAAAAGTTAATCAATAAATTTAACAATCAAAACAATCAATGTGAGATAGCTAAGTTCATGTCAAGTTGTATAGATACAAAGCAAACAAGCTAAACTTCTTAACAACAAAATACTAGTCTTAAAGCAACTCACATGTGCAACTTACACTAATGGTAAGAGCACTCACCCTTGACAAATTTAGTCTTGGGTGAACTTACACGAACATTATCAAGATTCTCTTTAACCATAATGTTGAACCTAGAGTAAAGTTATTCCACAACTTGATTCACAATAATATCATTAAAACTCTTCTTGTCAACATTGTTAGCAACACATGCATTGTCAAATTTTGAAGGATATGCATTCTTCACCTTCCGGACATTCTTAACATACTTTGAGATGTTATCATGCTTTCCATATTCAAAAGCTTTAGCATGCATAAAATGAGGTTCAAACTCTCTATTCCTAGATGCATTTTCTAAGTTTCAATATTCAATGAATTTGTAGCACTTGGGCTTGATATGACCTATGGTATTGCAAAAATGACATATGGGAACAAAATGAGAGATTTTACCTTCCGGAGTTGGAGAAGCACAAATGGGAGTTTCAAGGGGTACCTTATTCTTCAACTTGTTTTTCTTCTTAGAACGTCTATTCTTAGGAGCTTTCTCTTCAATAATGACTTCGCTTGTAGGAAGTGATGCTTCTATGAGCTTCTTCTCAACCACCGCGTCACTTGAGCTTCCTAAGGACAAATTAGAGATGATCCTATCCTTTTCAAGCACAATACCCTCAACTTCACAAAGCTTCTTGGCTAGAGCATTCTTTTCACCTAAGAGCCTCCGAGTTGTAGAAACAAATTCATCCATTTGTATCTTGATCAAATCATCCTTTTCATCAACCTCTCTTATGGCTATCTTCAACTTCTCTTCAAGAAACTTCACCTTAGCCAAAAGATCAATATAGGTTGGATTATTATTTAAAAACTCTTGATGACTTGGATCAATCTCCTTATCCAACGAATCTTGATTCACATCCTCTAGAGTAGAGTGAGAAGCCATGAATGCAACAAAGTTGCTCACTAGCTCTTCTTCACTAGAAGACTCATCACTTGAGCTCTCCTCATCACTAGAGTCATCATCTTCACTCCATGTAGCCGCCATAGCTTTTCCCTTATTGTCCTTCTTAGAATCACCACTAGGACACTCCAAAGCATAATGTCCAAACTTCTTACACTTGAAGCATTGAACCTTTCTATTGTTTTTAGCATGGCCACTTCTCTCATGAGGTGGAGTAAAGGGCTTTTTGACTTCTTTGTCCCTTGAGTACTTGCCACTTGGCTTGGCACCTTTCCTCATGAACTTCCTAAACTTCCTAACCAATAAATCCATCTCCTCATCATCATCGCTACTATTAGCTTCCTTGACAACCTTGAGAGCTAAACTCCTGTTCTTAGCCTTCGGTTTCATGCACGCCTCAAAAGTTTGAAGAGATTCTAGCAACTCTTCTAAGCTCATGACGTCAACGTCTTTGCTCTCTTCAATGGCGGTAACCTTGGCTTTGAACCTTTTTGGAAGTGATCTAAGAATCTTCCAATTTAGCCTCTCACCGGAGATTGGAGTACCAAGAGCTTGGCATTGGTTGGCGATGTTTAGTAGCTTGTCTTGGAAGTCAACAAACTTGTCTTCTTGCAAAGCTTCAAATTGGGAAGTGAGCATTTGAAGACGAGACTTCTTCACCGCTTTAGTCCCCTCATTGGTGACTTGGAGAGCTTCCTATGCCTCCTTTGCGGTTTCTAGGTTTTGAATGTAGGAAAATTGACTACTATCAACACCTCCGAAAATAGCATTCACTACTCGATAATGTCATTTTGCTAACTCAAACTCATTAGTAGACCACTCACTCCTAGGCTTGGAAACGGTCACTCCATTCTCAATCTTGTTGGGAGAGTGATAACCTTTTTCAACGGTCATCCAAGCTCTTATCAACAGAGCGAATGTATTCCTTCATTCTTAATTTCCAAAACCCGTAGTTGTGACCCTTGAGAAGAGAAGGTCTAGAATTCGAAGCCCTTTCGGTCATCACATCATCTTAGAAAACCATACTTGCAAAAACCTTGGCAACCCACACATAAGTATAAACCGGATCTCATTGAGTGCCGTCCGACGACCCGCTCTGATACCAATTGAAAGTATACAAACGTAGTTAAATTGCTTAAGGCATACCTAGAGGGGGGGGGGGGGGGGGGGGGGGGGGGGGGGGGTGAATAGGTTTTTACGCCTTTTTCAATCCCTTGAACAAACTTTCGTTTATCCCTCAAGGTAGCCTTACACACAACAAATAAACCAAGAAAGACATACATAGACAATATGTGAATGTAATCATGTGGACAAAGTCTATGTATATCACCTTGTTGTATGAGGTATAAGAACAAATAAACTCAACAACAAAGAATACTTGTATTTCAATAGATGTTCAAAGAGTTACAAGAGTGATCAAATATCACTATACAAAAATACAATATACAAAAGAATCATATATACAAAAATGATCAAAAGAATGAATCCACAAATCACACTTTACAAAATCTTGCTCCACTATACATCACAAGTGAATAATATGAATCAAGATAATAACATACACAAATAAAATATAAGAGATAGAGATAGGAAGAATTAACACAAGAGATTTTTTAATGTGGTAAAACCTCAAAGGAGGAAACATCCACGGGTTGAACTACAACCATTGGGTACTATATATATTGGATGATAAAAATAGAAAATCCACAAAGTGACCAATCTTTAGCTCACCCAACCTAGTGGAGTCTAAGTCTACCCAACCCTATTGGAAAGTATGAGATCCCTCAATGACGTGGAACCACCATATATTGGACAACACACAAAACCAACATCGATGGAAGATTAGAAATTCCTCAAGAGTGCATACACCTCCCGTGTACCCCGCTCTTTTGGAGTCTATGTCTAACCATACGCCTAGGCCTACCAGTATAATAGCCAACTCCCTATCCAAGGCACTCATGCCTCTAGGGAGCCTCCCATGCATGACTATCCGAGTCCTCCCGACTCTAGCCATGACTTCTTACTTGCCTATCCGAGTCCTCCCGACTCTAGACAAGTCTTTTTGCTTGGCTATCCAAGTCATCCCGACTCTAACCAAGACATCATGCCTTTTACAAGGACTTTCTAGTGTGATCATGTGAAAGCAAATGATGCAAACAACCAATTCAACATAGAACATGTGATCAATACATTCCATAATACAACTAGACCTAAACATGTGATAACACAAGTAATAAAAGTCTAGATGCAAAACAAGAATAAAACCTAGAGCATGTGTAAACACCTAACACATAAAACTCAGTCATATTCACACATACAACACTTGAACAATCCATATTCATGAAGTACAAGTTCAAGATGCTATAAACATACAATAAAATGCTAGAATCATGAAATCAAATCAATCAATCAATATTCTAGCCAAAGATTTAGAGCAAGGATTAAAAGATAAATCAATTAAACCCTAGATATCTCTAAAAACACATACAAATACAACAATCCTAGATTTCATCAATCAAAGGATCAAAACACATCTCAATGTTATTTATCACAAAATTGATTCAATCAAGTCACAAACAACCTAAGATATCAACCTAATCACAATACAACTCACAATCATGTGAAAAACCTAGAATCAAAGAAACCAGTTCACAAATGTCTCTAAATAGACTTTTGATTAGGATAGATTGTGAAACTATCTTTCTCAATAACATTCACCAAACATACAAGTATAT
Source organism: Acer yangbiense (assembly GCA_008009225.1). Taxonomy (NCBI): domain Eukaryota; kingdom Viridiplantae; phylum Streptophyta; class Magnoliopsida; order Sapindales; family Sapindaceae; genus Acer; species Acer yangbiense. The sequence goes on along the minus strand of CM017771.1, from coordinate 41,171,315 downwards.
ATAGAAGAAGAAACCCCAAGCAAATTGAAGGTTATAAAAGAAGAAATCCCAAAGATATGACCAATACCTTGGATTCACGAGCTGGTTCGGTTTTCTGTGTGAAACCACCAGAAATATCGATCAAACAGCTACCAAATCACTTGGAAAAGGTAGAGGACTCGATTACAAACAATCTCCAACTTGAATCACTCAATTCCGACTTCGTATGAGGAAGTTATGGTGTTTGGAAGGTGAGAAAATTGGAGAGGAAAAATCTGACGGGATTTGCAATTCTTCTTCTTCTAAAATGAAATGGAGGGAATTTGGGAATTTAAAAGGAAGGAGAGAGAAGAGAGATTTTTGCCAACCAAAATGAGCCACATCAGCTCAAGCCTGTGTGGGGCGTGTGGGCCACATGGGACCAGAGAGCTGGTCTGGCCATGGGCCCCACGGCCTCCACACGGGGTGGCCTAGCTTGGCCGCTTGGTCACTTGGCCTCGCTAGCTCTCCCGCGCACCTCTCGCGTTCTTCGGACGTATTCGGGCCTCCGAACTCCGAATTTGAATCCGTTTTCGGATTATGAACCATGACTCCCTCACACACAATGATGACTATGAAACTTTGACAAAAGGTTGAGAATTCATCTCAGAAAGTGACGACGAACACAACTCAACGAATGAGAATGAAAAGTAGCATAGCTACATCGTTTGGACTCGAAACTAAGTGAATGAGTAACCGAAATGACCGGAACTCAATAAGGAATCATAATAGAACATATTCAAGCCCAAAAAAAAAATATAGAAACATTCAAACACAAAGTCACACACATATGCCATTTCCTATACATAGTCCTAAAACATGCAACTAGCAAAGATTGTCAAGTTAGAATGAATGCATGAGCATATATTATCAAGTGTGTGACAGTGACATATAAATGATGTTTAACCAGGAAGGAACACACAAGACTGCTATGTGTGTGTGTGCCTAGCCTTGTAAGAGATATGAGGTCTTATATATATCTTTGTAGATCGATGAAGCACATATCTCTTTGAAGCTGGTATCTTGCAAGAATTGTGGCCAAGACTTTCTTTGTCTTCTTGAATCTTCAACATTAGGACCACTAAACATTACAAGATAAACTCGTTTTGATATGGAATACATGCCAACACAAACCAAAAACCTAACACCCTTGATATGGAATTCCTCTCAACTTCAAGTCTCCCAACTTGTATTTCCAACTCCTTGTTCTTGTTGGAGACTTCTTCTACCTTCCTCCGAAAGGTACTATTTTCATCTTTGAACAAGTTTACTTCAAGAGTGAGCTTCTTGTTTTCCATTTCAAGCTCTTCTACTTTTACCTTTCCCAAGGCCTCCTTTTCTTCTAACTACTTCATCACGAGTTGTAACTTTCTCTCTAATTCTTCCTTTCCTTAGAAGGTTTCCACTAACTTCTCTTGAAGCAAAGACACTTTTTCCTCAAATTTCATGCATCGCTCTTGGTTCCTTGGCGGTTCGTCCTTGGTTTCCACACCATTCTCATATACTTGTACAAGAGCGTGTACACGGCTCCTTGTCCTCCCTTGCTTGGGATAGCCCGATTCTAGTGATTGATCCGGCCGACTAAAGATCACATGGTTGGTCATCCTCTTCTCATGTGCTTGTTGTGCGGATTGGAATAACTCCATGGTCTCTCGTTGAGAAGCTTGGAATCTCTCGCTCTCTCGAAAGTGATTCTCCGTGAAATTTTTCCTCTCATCATCAATGGCATTTGATTGGTATGATGAGGAGGAATCTTGATTCATCCACCAATCCATATCGAAGCTATTCCCATGAATCTCGTAGCTCGACCCATGATATTCCATGAGGAAATCTATAGAATCCTGAAATAAAAGAAACAAAAACTACCAAAGAAGTAAAAGAAACTAAAAGACTAAAAACAATCTAAAAGACTAAAAATTAATAAAAACCTACAAAGAAAAGTTAATTGATTCAACAATCGCTTTAATTCCCCGGTAGCGGCGCCAATTTTGATGACCAGTCGTTGGTACTCAACAAAATGATTGATTTTAAATGTGTTCGTGTTGAAAACCGATTTCACCACTTAGATGTAAAATTAGTAAAGTGGCAAGTAGGATTCGTTCCACAGGGAATCAGAGTGATAGTTGAATAAATTAACAATTCTTATATGCGATAAAATAAAACATAAGCGATGGATGGATGAATGGTTTGTCAAGCCATCAAACATACATGATACTCACTTTTTCCGTCGTTAAGAAATTGCAAGGATCAAAAGATTATTTCATTTAAAAATGGGGTTTCCTACGCAATGTGCTCTAAACTAGCAAAAGACTAGTAAAGCGGCAAACGAGGGTATCGTTCCGCAGGGAGGTGTGATTCGTCAACCATATCAAGTTCTAGAGTTTATTGTAAGCATGTAAATAGAATGCGGAAAGGTAAGAATGATGTGTGTGAAATGTATGTACAATGCCGTGTGTGTGTGTGTGTGTAGAGAATAAAAATAAAAATAAATAAAAACAAAGAGAATATGGAAGGGTGAGAATGGTGTTTAAAGCGATAAATAAAATGGTGGATAAGAGAGATGCAAGAAAATGGTCACACAAGGTTCAACAAGTTCACCATACATAAGTGCACAAATAGTTGGTTGTTAGACATTAAGGACATCCAATTTTAGTTAAGGGTTCGTTCTTGCCTCAATCCGATTTATACCCATTCATAGAGCTAACGGTTGAAGAGTGTGCCGAGAACCTCTCAAACACGAAACCGCAACCAACATATGTGAACCGATTCTACAAACAAAACTACATTGAGCCCCAATAATAGATTCGTAATGTAAAATGGCAACGTGAAAGTCCAATGAATGTGGAAAGAGTGATTGTATCTCCAACCATAACTCACCTAGAGCCCCTAGAGTGAGAAATAGCCAAAGACCAATAATTGTAACTCTAGCCATGACTTACCTAGAGCCCCTAGAGTGAGAAATAGCTAAAGTCCAATTGTTTACAAGAACAATGAACCAAACCCTTCTAATATGACAATTTATAGGTTCACTCACTCTTCCTAGCTAATTAGCCAAAACTATGCCCGGAGAGCCCCTCCTAAAGCACAATCCTAACTCTAATTCACTCAAACCAATTCATGATCCTTGCAATTTCTTAACGACGGAAAAAGTGAGTATCAAAATGGCGCCGCTGCCGGGGAGGCGTATTCGTTGATTGTTTCTTGTTTTAGATTAGGATTTGTAAATATTTAGATTTAATTGCTTTGCGGAATATGTTTAGATATGTTGAAACTAAACACTTGTTTTTTCTATTTTTCTTTATAGCATATGCGTTTAATGTTGTTTGAGTTGTGCTTGTGCAAGGAAATGATATTTTCAGGTCGAATGGACCACACAACTCAAGAGAACCGTAAGTTTGCGCTTATTGCACCGCAACAACTCCCAAGTGAAACGGCAACGCCACAATGGCCTAGTTGGTTGTAGCCATAAGAGGTATCCTCTGAATTTTGAGTTTAAATGGAGCACTTGTGGATTAGTTGTTGATTTAGGCGGAAATTGCCCATGAGCTTAATGTTAAAATGCTATGCTTGTAGTGTTTGTAACTTTTATTTTTGTTTAGATCTAAGAGTGGATTTGTATTGTGCTTAGATCTTAGGATTTGTTGTGTTTTATTGTTAGTTTTTGATTTTCGTTCTTATCTCCGAATCTTGCTAAACATTGTCTATATTTTATGATTTGAGCAACATTGAGGACAATGTTGAGTTTAGGTTTGGGGGTGTGGACACCTTCGTTGTTTGTTTATTTATTTATTTATTTTTTTGTTATGTTTAGAAAATTTTCAAATCTCTGCACAAAACGATAAATTTTGAAATTTTTTGGAAATGAGTCCATTTTTGTTGAGTTGTTTTTCTTTGCGTGCCGATAGAGACATCCATTGCATGCTTTTAACTCCGTGCGTCGCTTAAATTTGCTTGTACAGTGCCAATCTTTTGATGTTGAGGTGGATGAGACTTCTATGTTTGTGTAGCCTAGGAAAATTGTGGAGACTACCCGTGAGCTACACTGTGCCTAAATAACGAAAGTTTGTGGGTTTTGTTTCTACTCTTATACACTCTTCGATTTTTTTTCTTCATTGTGATCTCATTGTACATCAATTTTGCATTGATTGCCATAGAACTTTATCTTGTGGACTGCTTGTTGAGACTTGTATTCCTTTGGTAGATGGACTTTTAGAAATGATTTTGAGCTTAAGTGTGTGCATAACTATTAAAATAGCCTAAACGCTCCCATACCCCTATATTCATTGCAAATTGAAGCCAAACACATATCCATTCCCTAGTTATTGATCATGTTGAGGTATATAGCTTAGGAGAAGCTAGCTCTAAATTTTGTAAAAGCGTGTACGTAGGCAAATATATGTAAATTGTGCTAGGCAAAGGCTTACAAAAAGAAAAAAAAAAAAAAAAGGAAAAAAAAAAAGAAAAGAAAAAGAAAAAGAAAAAAAAAGAATAAGTGTTGAAATATAAAACACTTAAGCCTCCTAGTTCTTCAATGGTAAAGTTACTCACTAATAAGGGTACAATTGTAGCACAATAGTTCAATGTAAATTTTATAGCCTCGACGCTTATATTGTAATGTGTAATAGAGCTAATTTTGTTATAAAGTGTAATGTGTAAACACACCTTAGCATGATTAATAACTTTATCCTTCTCGCTCCCACCACCTCTTACATCCCAAACACTACCACAAATCACCTTGGCCCAAACAAAAGTGAGGGAAAGCCCATATGATCTCTTAGGAAGTCTATCTTGGGAATACGAGTCAATGCATGTCTTTCCACGTTCGTGGCATTTCAATTCCTTCCATGAGATCCATTTTCAGAAAATGTGCGTCATTGGAAAATACTCATATGTGATTATATTTGATTCCATATACCTAAACTCCAAATCACATATGTTTGCTAGAGAGTGTGCCTAAGTTCTGAGTGAAAATATGACTGAAATCCGGTGAGGATTAGAGTCGAGGAGAATTTTATCTTGGGCATACGAGCGTAATTGTTTTGTAAACCGAAAACATCCTAAGTATTGGCATACTTGCATTGTGTGATGCATTGTTATTAATTGGTATATTTGAGATTCTAGCATGCATGTGTAGTCTTTGCTTGGTATGTGCGGATTTGCATCTCAACTTTTATTGCAGAGTATACGTTTGTGGGTGTCGTAGCTGTAAACCCTCAGGAGACTATAACTCCTCCTCTAGGGATCGTCTAGTGGTTTAAAGGCTTGTGGCACATGCTAAGTGCCACCGTGTTTCCTACGGAAGTGGACTAGCTTAATTTTTAGTTTATTTTATTTTATTTTATTTGTTTTATAAGTTTTTATTTGTTGTATATATTTTTGTTCTCTTTGTTTTGCTCGAGGACGAGCAAAAGATAGGTTTGAAGGTATTTGATCGAACTATTTTATACCTATTTGAGGTCCCCCATTTCCGATCGTTTGTCTCGTTTTCGAGCATAGTTTTGTGTATAATGTTTTGTTTGAGCTTTGTGTAGGTACATATTCCTTATAATAAGGTTTTGAGCTTAAAGATTAGTTTGGGAGGCAAAATGGAGCAAAAAGAGCTGAAATTGTATATACGCGTGCAGAACGTACAACTTGCGGAGATCATATCTTCCTTCTCAGATCGAACCACATGGATATCTTTATATATTCGGAAAGCCCCGGAAGTCTAGTTTCCAGAACATTTTACGGATTGTGATTCCGAGCTTTCTTCAGGAAGTTATGCTCATTTCCGTAACGGTACGCGATGCTGAAATTTTAATTTTTAAAATTTCAGCATCGCGTACCGTTACGGAAATGAGCATAACTTCCTGAAGAAAGCTCGGAATCACAATCCGTAAAATGTTCTGGAAACTAGACTTCCGGGGATTTCCGAATATATAACGATATCCATGTGGTTCGATCTGAGAAGGAAGATATGATCTCTGCAATTTGTACGTTCTGCACGCGTATATACAATTTCAGCTCTTTTTGCTCCATTTTGCCTCCCAAACTAATCTTTAAGCTCAAAACCTTATTATAAGGAATATGTACCTACACAAAGCTCAAACAAAACATTATACACAAAAATACGCTCGAAAACGACACAAACGATCGGAAATGGGGGACCTCAAATAGGTATAAAATAGTTCGATCAATACATGTAAAATAAACCTAATAAAACTAATAAAATAGATAGAATTATAGATAAGAGATATATGGGGAAAACAATTAATAGAATTGCTAGGGAATTAATGGGATCGCACGTGGATTACGGGAAGTGCTTCTCGAGCTACCTTAACGAACCAATCTCACAAATGTTAACCAATTGATTCCTTAATTGTGTTTAGACCATTACTATGAACCCTAAGCAACTTTCCACCGCAATGCCTAACCGATTAAGGAGAGGGGGTCACGGCGGAATTGGTTTGTTACAATTAATGGTTTAGATAATCGCGGTTGATATACCGTCCGACGATCTATCCTAGTCACTATGTTCTCAATCCATCAAGGTTGTCAATCCAATCAAGATTATATAACAAATTATCCTAAGCAAGAGTATAATCAACTAGTGGATATACATGTCAATCATATAATGCCTAGAATCTGCTTATAAAATGAATATAACACAAATAGAGATTAAAATATATTAAAGCTTAAGCAAATCCCAATCCAAATGTTCTCACATAAAATCCCTAGAAAGGGGGTTTAATTACACATATTACAATCAAAGGGAAGGCAAGTAAAAGATTAGGAAATCACCCTTGGGTCTCCTTTTGTAAGCTTGATCCTTTCCTTGCCTTTGATGCTCCTTGTGCAAAGAGTGGATGATGAGGATGTGTCTAGATAGGTGGAGTCAAATGGGAAGTGACTAAGGAGATTTGTGGAGAAGATGGGAAGAATAGAAATGATTTGGGGAAGGTAATCTAGATATTTAGATTAGGTAGTGGAGAAGTGGAGAGATTAGGAATGGTAGAAAGAAGGTTTCTTGGCTGTCAAGAATGGCCAAGAGCTGTTTAAAAGAGAAATTAGTGATGAATTTATAGGATTTTCAAATTAGGTCTCGGGTGGTAAATTACCAAAACACCCCTCATAGATGGAAAATTACCATTTAGTCCAACAAAGGGGTGCATATTGTAATTTGCATACCCAATCAGAATTGCATAGCAAGGAGGTCGCTACTTCTCAAATGGCGACGGATGTGGCAACCCAAATGGTGACACAACTGGAGCCAAAATTAACTCATTGTCACCATGGCAACATCGAAGGACAAGTGGCGACACACTAGGCAACAAGCGGCAACAAAAGGTCGAAGGAGGTGAGGAGAGAAGATTGGATCCTAGTGGATTTAGGGCGCTGGAGTCTTGCGACGGGGCTGCCGTTCGGTTTGCCATCGTTTTTGGTCGAAAAATGGCCGACGGTAGGTCAGTTTCAGGTGACTTTGAGGTGGTGGTGGTGGTGGTGGTGGCGGTGGCGGTTTAGGGTTCAGGGTTTAGGGCTGCCATGGTCGACCAGCTCGTGAGGAAGAAGAGGGTGAATAGGAGAAATGGGGTGCATTTAGCAACAAGGTGGGGTGCTTACAGCAATGGGCTGATATGTCTCATGTAGGGTGCATTTAGACGCTAACCGGGGTGCCCACAGCTGCTCTTCTTTTGTCTCATATGGGCTGTAATTAGGCGTGATATGGGGTGAGTTTAGTGGCTGCACATGAGTGCCTTAGGCCACACATGGGCCTGCTTATTGGGCTGATGCCCAATTTCTTCTTTTAGCCAAAACGCACAGCATTGCTGACGTGGCGTGCGTGGGCTGTTTTGAGTGGTGAATTGCACTTAGACCCATGATATCTTCCAATATCACGATATCTTCAATCTTCCTTCAATAATTACACTTTTACCCCTATTTCACCAATATTACTTCAGTGCCCTTGCACTCTGTAAATATATGAAAACACTTAATTTACACCATTAAATAACAGGATAATGCCCAAGAATCAAGCAAAACGAGAAGGAAGTGAGGGCCAAAATCATACCAATTTTGGTTCGATCAATGGGGTGCTGAGTTGGCAGCACGTGATTGGCTCCTTTTTTCCCTCTCTCCAATTCATTTAAATCTCCTCCATTCCCTCCCATTTCATTCTAAGAAGAAAAATTAGAAATCCTAACTACAGAATTTTCTCTCAACTTTTTCTCACATTCCAAACACCATAACTTTCTCATACAAAGTTGGATTTGAGTGATTCAAGTTGGAGATTGTTCATAATCAAGTCCTCTACCTTTTCCAAGTGGTCTTTAAGCTGTTTGATTGAGTTTTATAGTGGTTCTACCTAGAAAAACGAACCAACTCATGAATTTGAGGTAGTTGTCTTATCTTTGTGATTTCTTCTTTTTTAACTTTCAATTTGTTGGGGTTTCTTCTTCTATATGTATGTATATGTATGTTGAATGCTATTGAGAAAGATAGCTTCATAATCAAACCTAATCAAAAGTTTAATTAGAGACATATGTGAACTAGTTTCTAGGATTCTAGGTTTTTCACATGATTGAGAGTTGTATTGTGATTAGTTTGATATCTAGGGTTATTTGTGGATTGATTGATGTATTTTATGATCAACAACCTTCACATTTTCTTTGATCCTCTAATTGAACAAATCTAGGATTAGCACTTGTATATTTGTATTTAGAGCCTAATTGGATTTTATTGATTATTCATTATATCCTTGCTCTAATTGTTGGCTAGAATATTTATTGAACACATTTTGTGATTCTAGCATTTTTGTGTATGTTTGTAACATCTTGAATTTGTGCTTCATGTATATGATTCGTTCAGGTGTTATTTGTGTGAATGAAACTAGGCGCTATTTGTGTTAGGTGTTTTCACATGCTTTAGGTTTAATTCAACTTTTGCATCTAGACTATTATAATTTATGTTTTCACATGTTTAGGTCTAGCTGTTCCATGGAATGTATTGATCACACTAGGAAGTCCTTGTAAAAGGAATGAATCTGGACTAGGACAAGGTGTCCAGATAGTCAAGCAAGGAAGACTTGGTTAGGACAAGAGGTCCGGATAACCAAAGAAGTCATGGCTAGGATCGGGAAGGTCCAGATAGCTATGCATGGGAGGCTCTCTATAGGCATGAGTGTCTTGGATAGGGAGTTGGCTACATTATTGGTAGGCCTGGGCGTTTGGTTAGACATAGACTCTAATAGAGAGTGTTGCATGGGATATGCATTGGCTCTTGAGGAATTTCTAATCTTCCAACGATGTTGGTTTGGTATGGACTCCAATATATGGTGGCTTCGCATCATTGAGGTATTTTGTATCTTCCAATAGGGATTGGGTAGACATAGACTCCAATAGGAAGTAGATCAAGGTTGGTCACTTTTGAGAAATTTCTAATCTATCATCCAATATATATAGTACCCAATGGTTGTAGTTCAACCAGTGCATGTTTCCTCCTTGGAGGTTTTACCATGTTAAAAAATCTCATGTGTCAATTCTTTTTATCTCTCTCTTTCTTATTTGTTTATGGGTATGTTTTAATCTTGTTGCATGTTATTCACTTGTGATCTATATTTGAACAAGATTTTGTAAAGATTGATTTATAAGCAAATTCACCCCCGCCCCCCTTCTAGGTATGCTTTAAGCAATTTAACTACGTTTGTATACTTTAAATTGGTATCAGAACGGGTCATCGGACGACACTTGACGAGATCCAGGTTATACTTATTAGTGAATTGCTTAGGTTTTTGAAGTATGGTCTTGCAAGATGATGTGATGACCGAAGGGACTTCAAACTCTAGGCCTCCTCTTCTCAAGGGTCATAACTACGGGTTTTGGAAATTGAGGATGAAGGCTTACATTCGCTCTATTGATGAGAGAGCTTGGATGACCGTGGAAGAAGGTTACCTCTCTCTCAATAAGATTGAGAATGGAGTGACCATTTCTAAGTCTAGGAGTGAGTGGACTACTAATGAGTTCGAGTTAGCAAAATGGCATCATCGGGCGGTGAATGCTATTTTTGGAGGTGTGGATAGTAGACAATTTTCCTACATCCAAAACCTAGAGACCGCAAAGGAGGCGTGGGATGCTCTTCGAGTCACCTATGAAGGGAGTAAAGCGGTGAAGAAGTCTCGTCTTCAAATGCTCACTTCCTAATTTGAGGTTTTGCAAATGTGTGAGGAAGACAAGTATGTTGACTTCCAAGACAAGCTACTAGACATTTCCAATCAATGCCAAGCTCTTGGTACTCATATCTCTGGTGAGAGGCTAAATTGGAAGATTCTTAGATTTCTTCCAAAGATGTTCAAAGCCAAGGTTACGGCCATTGAAGAAAGCAAAGACGTTGATGTCATGAGCTTAGATGAATTGCTAGGTTCTCTTCAAACCTTTGAGGCATGCATGAAACTGAAGGCTAAGAACAGGGGTTTCGCTCTCAAGGTTGTCAAAGAGGCTAGTAGTAGTGATGATGACGAGAAGATGGCTTTATTGGTTAGAAAGTTTAAGAAGTTTATAAGGAAAGGTGCCAAGCCAAGTGGCAAGTACTCAAGAGAAAAGGAAGTCAAAAAATCCTTTACTCCACCTCATGAGAGGAGTGGTCATGTTAAGAGCAATAGAAAGGTCCAATGCTTCAAGTGTAAGAAGCTAGGACATTATGCTTCAAATTGTCCAAATGGTGATTCCAAGAAGGACAAGAAGGGAAAAGCTATGGCGGCCACATGGAGTGAAGATGATGACTCTAGTGATGAGAAGAGCTCAAGTGATGAGTCTTCTAGTGAGAGTTGGTGAGCAACTTTGTTGCATTCACGGCCTCTCACTCTATCCTAGAGAATGTATGTCAAGATTTATTGGATAAGGAAGTTGATTTGAATCATCAAATGTGCTTAAGTGAGAATCGTACCTATATTGATCTTTTGGCTAAGGTGAAGTGTCTTGAAGATAGTTTGAAGATAGCCTTAAGGGAGGTGGATGAGAAGGATGATTTGATCAAGCAACAAATGGATGAGTTTGTTTTAACAACTCAGAGGCTCTTGGGTGAAAAGAATGCTCTTGCCAAGAAGCTTAGAGAAGTTGAAAGGTTTATTCTTGAAAGGGATAAGATCATCTCTAGTTTGACTCAAGGAGGCTCAAGTGACTTGGTAGTTGAGGAGAAGCTTATAGAAGCATCACTTCTTACAAGCGAGGTCATTGTTGACAAGAAAGCTCATAAGAAGAGATGTTCCAAGACCAAGAACAAATTGAAGAACAAGGTACCTGTTGAAACTCCCCTTTGTGCTTCTCCAACTCCAGAAGGTAAAATCTCTTCTGTAAGGATTCCCATATATTGATTGGCTTATTTCGTGGACAAACCACATGTTGGGGTTGATAATATAAGGGTAGTTTAGGTGTTTGAACTTCATGCTGGAAGGCCCTTTCAAGACCTCAAGGGACAAGCACGCCAAAGGTATAATTTCTTGTGCTTGATTTTTCTTTGAAGAGATTTAGTAAGCACACACACACTTAGCATACTTGCATTTGTGTGCATACTCTTCACATGTCACTTTACACACTAGCACTTTGTTTTATATCTTGTTGTGTGTATATGTGCTTAGTAATTCATTTCCCGATAGTGTTCGGAAACGTCCGCGCTCACATGTATGTGTGCTTGGTTATGCGCGAAGACCGCCCACGGAGAATGCCATTGGCTTCTCCTTGGTTTTCACCATTGTTGGTGATCGACGGTTATGATCGGCGGCCTGGCCGCCGAATGAAACCGCCGTTTCAATCCAGATAGGTCTGAAGCAATTCTACGATCACGATCGATGGTCACGACCGCTGTTCGAAACTGCCATTCATACCTGATCGATTTTAATCTCTCGGTCTAATTCGGCGGTTGGATCGGCGGTCACGAAACCGCCGAATGAAACCGCCGTTGATGCTCTGTTCTTCATGGGCTTAATTCAGCGGTCGTGATCAGCGGCCTGGCCGCTGATTGAAACCGCCGAACGGTGCGTTTCAGGGGCAAGCTTGTCTTTTCACATGCCCAATTCTTGATGTCTATAAATATCTTACTTTCTCATTCTCTGAAGCATGATTGAGTTATTAGAACCCTAAACTTCAAAGAGAGATTTTTGAGAAAAAATAAAATCAAGAACTCACCTTTAAACACTTAAATCAAATCCTTTTTACATCAAAGTTCATCTTGCATTCATCTATGATTGGGTTTGCATCATCACAACATGCTTGGTAAGATTTTGATTAATTTCATCTTATTTTAGTATTTTACTAATCAAGCATATTCTCTTTTAATTACTTGTATGTTTTTGATCATATGATAAATACAAGAATAGAGAATGAATTGTGATGAATTGATTGAGTGTTGTTTTGTGATAGCTAATTAGGTTTTTGATTAATCTTGATTAGCTAAGCTATTTGACATGTCATTTAGCAATTGATATCTAGGGTTGATTTAAATTGATTACTTCATCATCCTAGATAAGCATCTAAGGTTACCTAGCCTTGTTTGTTATTTGAATATTTATACATATTCACATAGGTTGCATAATCTCTTCTTAGAGAATTAAGTCTTGAGGCTAAGATTGTTTAGGCCTCAAGCAATTGGACTAGAGTCACTTTTAAAGGCCCAAGTGGTAGAAGTGAGGGGTTATTGACCGGAGTGTTAGACGAATTCTACATAGGTTGTAAACTCTATTTCGATTAGTGGATTTCGAGGTCCGAGTGTGGCGCACTAAACAGCCCGTGGTTTTTCCCAGTGGCTGGGTTTCCACGTATACATCAAGTGTTATTTAAATTCCGCACTATATTACACTTGCTTGTATTTTTGACTAGTAGAGGCATTTTCGTAAAATTGACTTGCATGAGAAAATTGGGTAATAATAGTTAAAATCTATTCATCCCCCTCTAGATATATTTCGAACACACCGAGCGTTATTGTTTTTTACTTTCAATTGGTATCAGAGCGGGTTCCTAGATATATTTAGGTGATCCTAGCTCATTTTAGGTGTGTTGTGCATTTGTGTGATTTTTGCTCATTCATACATTTTGCATACATTCCATTCATTTGTTACAATGAGTGGATACGGTGGCAACCATGAGGGTGATTCAAGCACACGGCCTCCTCTCCTCACCGGTGTGAATTATGCCTCATGGAAAGGCAAGATGGAAGCGTACATGTGCCAAATCCATGATAGGGCATGGATGGCTATTGAAGATGGGTATGCACCTCCTATGATGACTCCCACAGGTGGTGGAGAAGAAGTACTCAAGCCTAAGTCTCAGAGGTCACCTGAAGAGTTTGAGACTTCAAAATGGAATAGGAAGGCATGGCATGATCTTCTATGTGCAGTGGATGAAAATCAGTACAAACTGATTCAGAACACTAGGATAGCCAATGAGGCATGGGATATCCTAGAGGTTGCACATGAAAGAACTAATGTGGTTAAGGATTCCAAGCTACAAGTCCTTCAAACGCAATTTGAGTTGCTTAAGATGGAGGAGGACGAGTGCTTCAATGACTTTGAAGTCAAGTTGATGGATATTGTGAATCAAAGCCATCAACTCGGTGATCTTTATTCGGATAGGAGAGTTAAGTAGAAAATTATGAGGTCTCTCCCTGCTAGGTTTGAATTGAAGGTGACGGCTTTAGAGGAAAATAGCACTTACAAGGATATGAAGCCGAGCGAGGTTATTGGAAGACTCCTTGCCTATGAATCTAGGAAGGCTCCTAGCATTTCACCTCCTAAAAAGCAAAAAGGAATTGCTTTGAAAGCTTCCAAGGTTCTGAAGGAGGAAAAATGTGACTCGGACGAAGACATGGCATTGTTGCTTAGAAGATTCAAGAAATTCGTCAAGTTCGAGAAGAAAGGCTTTGGATCCAAAGGCCAAGACTTGAAGAAAAAGGCTCCCTTCAAGAATTTTGAGCCTAGACAAGAGAATAGTGAAAAGAAAGGGGTCCAATGCTATGAGTGTGGCGGTATAGGACACATCTCACCCGATTGTGGGAATTTGAAGAATAAGATGGCAAAAGTGATGGCCGCCACTTGGAGCGAAAGTGATGACTCCGGAAAGGGAGACAAGTCATCAAGTGATGATGAGCTTACCATCGACTACACAGCATTTGGGGCCACTTGTGTAGAAGATAAAGTTGTTGGTAAGAATGACTTAACTAGTGATCCCATAGAAGAAAAAGATGAAGAAGTAGCTTTAGAGGTGATAGGTGAAGCTACTCATTGGGATATGACTCTCATTGACTCAAGAGACCAAGGTGAAGGTCTTAATGAGAGAAATGACTCCATAGGAGAGATGGAGAGTGGAGGAGATAACTCTAGTGAAGATGACTCCTCATCTAACTCTACAAATGGAAGTGTAGAGAAAATAGATGTAAATGACTTTATAGTCAAGTGTGAAAGTTCATTGAAAAAGAACAATAGAAAATTGAAGATTTTAGAGGATGAAAATCTAGAACTTTCAACACACAATGACCATTTAAGTAAACAAGTGGAGGCATCCAAGAAGATTGAAGACAAGCTAAAGGATGAGCTAGCTATGTCTAAGAGGAATGAAGAAGGGTTGAAGAGAGAGCTTGTTGAAGCTATAGAGTCATTGACCAGGATGACTACAAGCACCAAGAAACTTGACCACATTCTTGGTAGTGGAAAAAACCCTTGTGACAAGAGAGGTATTGGGTATGAAGTAAGCAAGGAGATCACTACTCCAACTAAGACCATCTTTGTCAAGAGTTTGGGCAAGAATGAAGCCTCACCGGTGCACACACCTAGGAAGAAAATCGATCTAGGACAATGCTCAAGAAGTGCACATGTGAAGGAAGCTTCTAGGAGACAACCTCAAGCTCAAAAAGTTCCTCAACCAAACTTCCCTCAAGCTCAAATTCATCAAGGGAAAAGGCCAATCATGCAAAATGAAACTAGGAAGCAAGCTAGACCGGTTCAACAACAAAGAAGATTTGAACCCGCTCAACCACAAAGTCATGGGAAGGCTCCTATGCATGCACAAGGACATGGTATGAATTCTAAATTTATCCCTACATGTCACTTTTGTGGTATTGATGGTCACATTAGACCAAATTGCTTTCATTTCATTAAATTATGTATAATCAAAAGCATGATTGAAAAGAGAATGACAAGAGCTAGAATGCATGCTAATAGGAAGGAAAATATTCATGTTCACGATCCTATTATTTCTAGTACTCTTGAAACATTGTTCACTAGGAAGAAAAATGTCATATCTATGTGGATAAGGAAAAATGAACCCGCTTGCTATGAGACTAACAAGTCTCAAATAGGTTCAACCAAGTCAAATGGACTTGGGAGGTCCATAGGACCTCATGACCTTCATTGAAGAAGGATGATATTGACCCCATATGGGGAACTCAAGCAAAGAGAGCTTATGCATACTTGTTGCATGCAAATATTTGAAAAATCTTATGCTTCTTTGTTAATTGCTTGAGTAAGCTTGGTTGCACATATGTATATATGTTTTCAATTCAATAAGTGTGAACCATGCTTGTCTACAATCCATGTCATATTTATGTTCAAACATGCATTTTTGGACTATGAGATTTACATAGGAAGTATGATATGAATGACCTATAGTTATCTCCATGACATGATGATTCTTAATGACATGCTTAAAAAATTGAAAAGCATGAGTTGTTTTTATAACATGCTAATGACATATGAAAAGCATGAAATTCAAATAACATGCTCAAATGAAAAAGCATGAATTGATGATTGCAATTTATAAATGCAAAACTTGTGTGAAAAAGCTTATGAGATTCAAAATGAATAAAGGATCTTGTATCCGTTCAAAGGAATTTATATTCCAAATTGTCTCTATTTCTTTATTTGTTGAACATGTCTACTATCATACGGGTTTCATTCCCGGAAAAATCAAATAGGGTGCAAAGTTGCTCATGACATGTTTGGCTTATAAAGATGGATATAGTTGCTCATATATTAAAATTAATGAAAACTCTATATCCTTGCTTCTCTCATGACATTGGTGAAATTGGTTTGAATTCTTATTAGAAACCTTTGTCATTTGCTTTGCCAAATACCATTGTATTTTGGACTGGAATGCTACATGTCTTGTATGCAAAGCATGTTTTGATTCACACATTTATTTTAAAAAATAAATCTCCTTGCTTCTCTCCTATTGATAGAGTTGCATAAAGTGCATTTTATGATTATGCAAATGACTTGAATGCTATCATATCTCTTTGCAAAGTGACCCGGTTGGGGACTACTCCTTTGCCTATATCATGACAAAAAGGGGGAGTAGAATGGTGGTAAGGGGAGTTGCAATTATGCATGTTGGGGAGACAATACATTAAGGGGGAGCATTACATTCACAATTATTACATGATGTTGTAGTTGTGGTTAAATTCTTAGAATGCAAGTGCTTGTTCTAATTCTCACTTGATTCATCTCACTTTTTACTTGAATCGGAAAGTATAGAAACTTTGCTTTCAGGGATTGATTGTTCTACTTGAGATTGAAGACTTCAAGATTATTTTTACATATCTCTTTGTAAAGTAGAAACTCATAGTAGACCCGTAGTTTCTATTATGTTGTGAGGAATCAATGTGAGTGGTGGTTTTGTCACGAAATAGCCAAAGAGGGAGATTGTAAGGATTCCTATATATTGATTGGCTTATTTCATGGACAAACCACATGTTGGGGTTGATAATGTAAGGGTAGTTTAGGTGTTTGAACTTCATGCTGGAAGGCCCTTTCAAGACCTCAAAAGACAAGCACGCCAAATTTCTTGTGCTTGATTTTTCTTTGAAGAGATTTAGTACGCACACACACACTTAGCATACTTGCATTTGTGTGCATACTCTTCACATGTCACTTTACACACTAGCACTTTGTTTTATATCTTGTTGTGTGTATATGTGCTTAGTAATTCGTTTCCCGATAGTGTTCGGAAACGTCCACGCTCACACGTATGTGTGCTGGGTTTTGCGCGAAGACCGCCCATGGAGAATGCCCTTGGCTTCTCCTTGGTTTTCACCATTGTTGGTGATCGGCAGTTATGATCGGCGGCCTGGCCGTCGAATGAAACCGCTGTTTCAGTCCAGACAGGTCTGAAGCAATTTTGCGGTCACAATCGGCGGTCACGACCGCAGTTTGAAACCGCCGTTCATACCTGATCGATTTTAATCTCTCGGTCTAATTCGACGGTTGGATCGGCGGTCACAAAACCGTCGAATGAAACCGCTGTTGATGCTCTGTTCTTCACGGGCTCAATTCGACGGTCGTGATCGGCGGCCTGGCCGCCGATTGAAACCGCCGAACGGTGTGTTTCAGGGGCAAACTTGTCTTTTCACATGCCCAATTCTTGATGTCTATAAATATCTTACTTTCTCATTCTCTGAAGCATGATTGAGTTATTAGAACCCTAAACTTCAAAGAGAGATTTTTGAGAAAAAATAAAATCAAGAACTCACCTTTAAACACTCAAATCAAATCCTTTTTGCATCAAAGTTCATCTTGCATTCATCTATGATTGGGTTTGCATCATCACAACATGCTTGGTAAGATTTTGATTAATTTCATCTTATTTTAGTATTTTACTAATCAAGCATATTCTCTTTTAATTACTTGTATGTTTTTGATCATATGATAAATACAAGAATAGAGAATGAATTGTGATGAATTGATTGAGTGTTGTTTTGTGATAGCTAATTAGGTTTTTGATTAATCTTGATTAGCTAAGCTATTTGACATGTCATTTAGCAATTGTTATCTAGGGTTGATTTAAATTGATTACTTCATCATCCTAGATAAGCATCTAAGGTTACCTAGCCTTGTTTGTTATTTGAATATTTATACATATTCACATAGGTTGCATAATCTCTTCTTAGAGAATTAAGTCTTGAGGCTAAGGTTGCTTAGGCCTCAAGCAATTGGACTAGAGCCACTTTTAAAGGCCCGAGTGGTAGAAGTGGGGGGTTATTGACCGGAGTGTTAGACGAGGTCTATATAGGTTGTAAACTCCATTTCAATTAGTGGATTTCGAGGTCCGAGTGTGGCGCATTAAACAGCCCGTGGTTTTTCCCAGTGGTTGGGTTTCCACGTATACATCAAGTGTTATTTAAATTCCGCACTATATTACACTTGCTTGTATTTTTGACTAGTAGGGGCATTTTCATAAAATTGACTTGCATGCGAAAATTGGGTAATAATAGTTAAAATCTATTCACCCCCCTCTAGATATATTTCGAACACACCGAGCGTTATTGTTTTTTACTTTCATCTTCTTTTGTTCCCATATGTCATTTTTGCAATACCGTAGGCCATGTCAAGCCCAAGTGCTTTAAATTCATTGAATATTGCAACATAGGAAATGCATCTAGGGATATAGAGATTGAACTACATTTTTAGCATGCTAAAACATTTGAATATGGAAAGCATGATAATGTCACAAAGCATGTTAAGAATGTCCAGAATGTGAAGAATGCAAATCTTGCTAAAATTGACAAAGCATGTGTTGCTAGCAATGTTGAAAAGATGAGTATCAATGATATTCTTGTGAATCAAGTGGTTGAATAACTTTATTCTAGGTTCAACATTGTTGTCAATAAGAATCTTGATGATGTTTGTGTAAGTTCACCCAAGACAAAGTTTGTCAAGGGTGAGTGCTCTTACCAATAGTGTAAGTTACACATGTGAGGTTAGCTTTAAGATTAGTGTTATGTTATTAAGAAACTTAGCTTGTTTGCTTTGTATCTCTATGACTAAACATGAACTTAGCTATCTCACATTTTTGTTATGATAGTCGAAAGCTATTGATTAACTTTTTGAAAAGTTGTTTTTATGAAATCTATATGGTGACAATCATGTTAAGACTTTTAGAGAAAGTCATTTTTATTTTTGAGTTGAAATGCATAGTCTTTAGTCTCTTGGAATCGACACACCTATAACTTGTAGTCATGAGGACATACAAACCAAGAGGACTCATAAAAAGGGTGAAGGCCTTGCATTTGATGAAAATAGCTTGCGAAGGTATCTCTAATATCACATTGCTTGCTTATTTAAATTTTCATCTCTCAACTCATTGTGTGTACCACTTCATGAAGCATGTCATATTTGAGAACTAATATAGTGTTTATATGGTCCTCTTTGACATTTGCTAGTTTAATATCTTTTGGTGATAATTGTTCACACTGATCTTAATCATAATGTGTGTTATTGTTTGTATGATTGTTGAGTGGCAAGTTTTGAAAAATATGCTTCATATTCTTTGAAAGCTACTCTTTTGAGAAGTAGAGATCTTAAGTAAGTCTCTTTACTTGCTTTTTGATCACGTGTTTTTAAGCCATTAAACTTGGTTTCAAAAATATACTTTGCTTCTCTTATATGCTTAGTTAAGTGTGTTGAGTTTGATTAATGTATGTTTTGGATACAACTAGAAGTCCTAAGGACTAGTACGTTTAAAAATGACCAATGGTTTGTATCCATTTGCTTTGGAAACATAGAACTCAATGAGCACTCTCATGGAAAGGGCTACACACATTGGTTGTGCAACCGCCCAATGTAGGAAAGGGCTACACCATTGTAATGAGTGAAAGCCGCCATGAGGTGTATATATTTATGTTTGAAAAAAAAAGTCAAAGAAGTGTTGAAATGAATCATTAAAAAAAATAAAAATCTTTGATTCAAGCCTAAAACAAAACAAAAAGGCTTTATGGAGTATAGTTGAATAATCAAATTAGCTCGGGTTGTCAAATAGAAATGGATTGATGAACCACATGTACACACTACGCTCACATATTGAAATCTATTCTTTTTAAAAGCAAAATTTCGGATGATAATCGGTTTGACCTTTTTACGGAAAGGCTTGAGATGAATAGATGTTGAAAATGTTTGCATGTTTGATTATCAAAATACTTCTTTTCATATTCTTGAAGCAAAATCTTCACACACTCACATTTGCTTATTTTGTATTTTGATACTCTAGTATTTTTTGAAGATATATGAGAGTGATTGAAAATCTAGGTGTAACTCTCATTGCTATATGGAGCTTATTTGAAAATCTATTAAAATTGCTTGTGATGTGAATGTGTGGTGATTTTTGTGAACAATTATCTATCTAGATGTTAGATGGGGCATTTATTAAGGGGGAGCATTGTATGCTATGTTTTGTTCTCTGTTGTGATTTATTCACATGATTCTTCAAGATTGTTGTTTGTTGGCATTATTCTTGTTTTTGATAAATCTTAAAGATGCTATGATAATTTCTTATATGCATGTTGATTTATTCAAAAATGGTGTTTTTGCCTTTGTATATGTTTATTGGTCACTAACTTGCTTTGATGTTTTCACTCACTTGTGTTTTTAGTGTTTTTGTGATACAAGGTCATGGGAAAAGCTAAGAAAGTTGGAGTTAGCAATCCTACAAAGCTCGTTGACAATTCTAATCTCACTTCTTCTTCTAAGACAACCAAAGCCAACAAGTTTAGGACTTTGAGAGCTTATGAGTGCAAAAAGATTTTGCAAGAGAAATGTATTGATTTGAATTCTTGTATTGATTCTTATGTGCATAAGGTCATCATTGAAAGAAATTGGAGTACTTAGATTAACATGTTATGAATAACTAATGAAACCATGGTTAAAGAATTCTATCATGTGTTCAAAGAAAGTACTAATGTTGAAGATGTTGTTATGAATATGAGAGGTGTTGTCTTTAGAGTCAACTCTTGGAAATTGAATGAGTTTCTAGGGTTGCCTGATGATATTGAGTCGGAGTTCCTTGATGTTGTTGTCTTGGAAAACCTTGATTTGATGGGTAGAACTCTTTGCGACAATGTTAATTTTGAGTGGGGAAAGCGTGCTTTTGTTAGGCAAGGTGAGTTGACTAAGGTGAGTGCTTTTTGGCATCTCTTTGTTTGTGCCAATCTTGTTGGGTCTTCTAATGCTACTGAACTAAATAAAGAGAAGATCAAGATTGTGTATGCCTCAGTAACTAACAAACCCATAAATCTTGTGTAAGATCTTAGATTTGTGTTGGCTTGATTCCATTACAAAACACTTTTTGTTTGTATTGCTTAGTTGCTTAGGTGTTTCGTGATTAGATCAAGCTTCAAAGAAGGAAAGCAACATCGCATGCAAAGTTCGTCTTCAAGAGGAAATGGGCTTATTTGGATGCTAAGGTATCGAGATACTTCTTCCTCTTGCAAGGCGTTAGCGCACACACACACAATTCATACATGTGTGTCCCTGCATCGTGGTTCAAACATTTGGTATAACACATTCACACATCTCATAGTATGCTCATGCATTGATCTTGTATTGATAAACATTGTAGAATTGCATGCGTTGTGACTATCTCTTTGATATGGCATGCTTGTGTGAATTTGTGTTTGTTTGTTTCCGTATTTTTGTATTTGGACTTGAATATGTTCTATTATGATGCCTTATTGAGTTCCGGTCGTTTCGGTTACTCATTCATAAGGTTTCGAGTCCAAACGATGTAACTACGCTACTTTTCGTTCTCATTCATTGAGTTGACTTCATCGTCATTTTCCGAGATGATTTCTCAACCATTTTTCAAAGTTTTGTAGTCTTCGTCGTGCGTGACGGAGTCACGGTTCGTAATCCGAAAACGGATTTGAAATCGGAGTTCGGATGCCCAAGATACGGGCTGAAGAACCGAAGGAGCGCGTGAGAGTGGTCTGGAGCGCGTGAGGCCACAAGGCCTGGCCGTGAGGGAGGCCGTGGGCCCCACGGCCAAGGGAGCCCTCTGCTCCCACGCGCCCCCCACAGGGAGGTGACATGGCACGCTCTGATTTGCTCGAAAAATCTCTCTCTCTCCTCCTTTTAAACTCATCTCCTTCCCTCCACACTTGTTGAAGAATTTTGAAGAACACTCACAAAATTCTGCAGAATTCTCTCAATTTTAGTTTTAGTATTTTGATCATATCTCTCTCATACGAACCCGAAATCAATCGATTCAAAAACCAAAATTGTTGGTCTTGAAGAGAGCTACAAACCCCAAGCATTTCCACAGGCAGCTGACTTTGCCATTTGTCTCAGTTGATCCATTTTCAGTCCGTGGTCAGTATGTTTGTTTCAACTTCTTCTTTTTCAATTTCATCTTTGATCATCTCTTGATTCTTACTATTTGATTGATGAAATTTGTTGAGAAGTATGTTAGATCACATGCTAGGGTTGTTTGATCATTTGTTAATTGAGATTTAGCTTTGTGATTTGTCTTGAACATATATGTGCTAAACTTGATTTATCATGAAATTGATTCTAGAAAATGTATGTGTGATGTGCTTCATGTTATTTTCTATGTTTTATTTCATGATCTAAGAACTAGGTTTTTAGTGTGATATATTGAATATTCATACCTTGTTCTTATTGATTTGCATGTCTTGATTTCTAGATACTTTTGTGATTGATTGTTGAAAGCATATTCTAGACTATCATTGAACATGTACATTGAGCTTGATTGATCATCTAGCTTAATTTGATTGTGTGTGCATCATTTGCATCACTTAGATCATAGCCTTGCATTAGGTTGAAGTCTCTAGCAAAGTGAGTGAAGCTTTGTGGATAGAGCAAGGAAGTCTTGTCTAGGGTCAGGAGGATCCGGATAGGCAAGCAAAAGTCTTAGCTAGGAGTTTTTATACTCCGGATGGTTGAGCTAGAGAAGCTTGACTAGGATCATTGGATCTAGATAGCTAAGCAAGGGAATCTTCCTAGAGACGTGAGCGTCTTGGATAGGAAGTTGCTTTCTAAAGGTGTAGGACACATCTCGGATAGGAAGTAGGCTTGGTAGTTCACTTGCCCGAGGGTAGATTAGGAGGTGATAGCTTGAGCGGATATCATGTGTTGATAGCTTGAGTGTGTAAGTCCTTTTCGTATAGTGGATTGCTTTGCCGGTGGTTGTGGTATCAACCCGTGGATGTTTCCTCTTTGAGGTTTTACCACGTAAAAAAATACTTGTGTTCATTTTTGTTTTACATTTCTTTATCTTCCATATCTTACATTGATTGCATATCTTGTAAATTGATTATCTCTTATATTAGTGAAATCAATCCATTTGCTAAATCTTATCAAGTGTGCATTTTCTTTGTTATTTTCCGCATCATTTTTAATATTGGGAGAATTTGAGTAAATACCTATTCACCCCCCCTCTAGGTATATTTTACACTATATTGCTTAAGGGAATTTCAATTTGTATCAAAGCGGGTGTCTAGAAGTGATTAGATAGATCCATATTATAGTGTTTGTGTTTTGTTTTGTTGTATTTTGCTGTGTTTGTTCATTTTTGTAGCTATGGGTGATTCAATGCCGGAAGGTGCTTCTAGTGGTAGACCTCCTCTATTGAATAGTGGTAACTACTCCTTTTGGAAAATTAGGATGAGAGCTTACATTAGATCCATTAATGAAAAAGCATGGATAAGTATTGAGGAAGGTTATGAGTTGCCTACCAAAAGGATTGAAGATGGCACTATGATTGCGAAGCCTAGAGCCGAATGGATGGCCATTGATTTTGATAATGCTAAATGGCATCATCGGGCAATGAATGCTATTTTTGGAGGTGTAGATTGTACTCAATTTATCTACATCCAAAACCTTGAATCGGCAAAGGAAGCATGGGATACTTTACAAACTACCAATGAGGGTACGTTAGCGGTTCGAAGGTCTAGAGTTCAAATGCTTACTTCTCAATTTGAAAGTCTTGTTATGAATGAGGATGAGAAGTTAGTAGACTTCCAAACTAGACTCTTGAATATCACCAACCAAAGTCAAACTTTGGGAGAGCTATATCCATAAGAGAGAATTAATTGGAAGATCTTGAGATCCTTGCCTAAGAGATATGCAAAGGTGACCGCAATTGAAGAAAGCAAGAATGTCGATCTTATGAGGGTTGATGAGCTTCTTGGGTCTCTACAAACTTATGAGCTTGGGTTCAAGCTGAAGATTGAAGGTAAGGGAATAGCACTCAAGGTAACCAATGAGGAGAGTGAAGATGATGTGGCTTGTATGGTGAGAACTTTCAAGAAATTTCTAAAGAACATATGTTCTAAGAGAGAGGAAGTCAAGAAGAAGATTACTCCAAAAGATGTGGTAGATTGCAAGGATAAATCTATGAAGAAGTTAATTCAATGCCATGAATGCAAAGGGATTGGATTTATCTCCACCAAGCATGTTAATGAGAAGAGAGAGTCTAAGAAAGGATTAGCAATGGCGGCTTCTTGGAGTGATGTGAGTGTGAGTGATAAAGAAGAGGAAGAGGAGTCCTCGAATGAACGAGAATATACTAGCAATTATATTGCTCACCCGGCTATATATGAAGGAAGATTTGAGGATAGTGGTGAAGACTCCTCAAGTAATGAGGAAAGTGAATACTCTTCGAGTAGTGAAGATAGTGAAATCTCCTCCAATCAAGAAGAGTTCGAAGCATCCTCAAATCAAGATTATATAAGCTTCAATGACAAGATCCTTCAACAAAAGAATGAAGAGAACAACAAGTTGAAGTTGATCAATGCCAATTTAGTGGTGATCTTTAAAGCTCTTGTCAATGAAAAGAAGATGTCTTTGGAGAAGATGAGCAAGCAAAGTGAAGTCATCAAGGAGTATGAAAAGACCATTGAAAATTATTTTTCAAAGGTGGAAGAAAGTGCTCAAGAGCTAGATGATCTAAGAGAAGACTTTACAATGAAGTTGTTTGCCATGGAAAGAGAGATTAAGCAAAAAGAGAACTTTTTGTCTATCATGAAGATAAAGGAGTGTGAGCTTATAGATGAAGTCAAAGCTCTCAAAGAGTCTATTAATGGCATGAAAATTGGAGCCATTAAGCTTGATGAAGTGATAAAACTTGGAAAGCATCATGGAGATAAAAGTGGCTTGGGTTATGTAGAAGAAGTTAAGAAGACTCCTACAACCAAGAACAAGTCAAGAAAGTCCAAGAAGAAGAAAGACTCAATTACTATTCCTTCCAACATCAAAGACAAAGACAAGAAGAGCTATAGAACTTCTCAACCGACTTCTCAACCAAAGCATGCACACCCAAAAGGTAACTTTTCTAAATTCATTCCGGTTTGTCATTATTGTAATGTGGTTGGTCACATTAGGCTTAAGTGTTATGAATATGCTAGGCAATGCAAACTAGGAAATGTGGAACATGATAAAAATGTGAAAAAGTTACCTAATCATTCTCCTAAGCATGTGTTTAAGTCTAGAGCTAGACATAACATCTCTAAGTTTATCCCGGTTTGTCATTTTTTCAATGTTGTAGGGCATATCAAACCTAAATGCTACAAGTATATTAGACAATGCGAACTAGGGAATGAGATGCATGCTAGTGAGATGAAAAGACTTCCTTTGGTTGTTTCTAAACATGTTAGGGCATTAGAGACCATGCATGATGAACATGTTAATGAAAAGAAATCAACAAGGAAAGTTTGGGTTAAGAAAAATAATGTGCATACTTGTGAAATGGATAAATCTTCTTTGAAAGTTTCTAAACATGACAATAGCTTTGATGCTTTGAGAAATGTGCATATTGATCATATTCATGTGAAGAAACCTACCAAGAAAATTTGGATTGAAAAGAATGACATGCATGTTAATAATAATCATGTTAAGAAATATGTTGAGAAGAAATTGGTTAAGAAGAGTGTTAACCATGATCATTTGAAGAGTCTTGATGAAATATTTGTGCGTGGCAAAAATGATGACTTTAATATGAGTGATGTTTTTATAAAGAAGATAGTTGATGATTTATCTTCTAGATTTCATATTGCCATGCGTAATGATCATGATGTTGTTTGTGTTGGTTCACCTAAGACTAATATGGTTAAAGGTGAGTGCTCTCATACTTGATTGAGTAGCACATATGAGAATATTTTTGTTCTTGTTTGATAAGAGTTCTAAGTTTGATGCTTGACTAAGCTATTTGTAATGTGCTAGGTCTAGTATTCAAACTTGGTGTCTCTAATCAATTCATGAACTTAATATTCTCATAATCACTATGATAGTCAAAATTTGTTGATTAACTTTAAAGAAGTTGGATTTTGAAATCTATTTGGTGAAAATTTTTGTTAAGACTTTTAGAGAAAGTCATTTTCATATGTTTGTTTGAGTTGAAAGTGTTTGGTCTTTATTTTCTTGGGATGACACACCAACAACATGTTGTCATGAGGACAAACAAGCCAAGAAAGCTCATAAAAACAGCGGAGACCTTTCATTGGTGAAAAAGCATGCTAAGGTATTTCTCTACTCTAAAAGCTTGCTTTCTATTTCATCTTTTCAACTCTATGTTTGCATGATATCATTGCACATAGATATTAGGCATCATTTCATTAGAGAACATGTTGAACATTCTATTGTTTCTCTAGAGCATAAGCCTACTAAAAATCAACTTGCGGACTTGTTCACCAAGCCCTTGGACAAAGAGAGGTTTAAAACTCTTAGAATGTCGATTGGCATGATTTGTGTTGATTATTGTCTATGTGTGATTGTGAGTGGCTTGATGAGCAAAACTTTAATTGAATATCATTATCTTTGAGAGCTACTCACTTGAGAAGTAGTGATCTTAAACAAATATCTTTTATTGTTTCTAGATCATGCACTTGAGCTTGAAAATCTTATTTTTGAAAAAATGCACCAATGCTTCTCTTATATGTTTTAGTTTTGAGTATATGTGGTTGAAAATGTGTAGATAATGGATGCATCTAAAATTTTATTGCTAAGTACATGATAGATGATCTATGGTATGTATCCATTTTGCTTCGGCACTACATAGTAATCAACGAGCACCCTCATGGAAAGGGCTACACACCTTGGTTGTGCAGCCACCCAATGTAGGAAAGGGCTACGCCATTGTGATGAGTGAAAGCCGCCATGAGGTGTATATGTTTATGTTAGAAAAATCAAAGAAGTGTTGAAAAGAATCATTTAAAAAAATATTCTTTGATTCAAGCCTAAAACAAAACAAAAAGGCTTATGGTGTATAGTTGAGAATTGTGGAAAAGCTCGGGTTGACAAATAGAAACTTGAAAACGAGCCACATGCACACACACGCTCATATGTTGATATCTATTCTTTTTTAAAAGCAAAAATCCGGATGAATATCGGTTTGACCTATTTTTGGAAATGCTTTAGATGGATAGGTGTGGATAGAGTTTGCACGTTGATATCACAATTACTCCTTCTATATATGTGAGAAGCATTCACACACACACATTTTGCTTATGTGCTTGATTCATTAGCAATGTGAGAATATTTTTGAGAGATTAATGAAAATTGTAAGGATTCCCGTTGTTTTTAATTGGCTTATTTCGTGATCAAACCATATGTGGGGGTTCTTTGTAAGGGTAGCCTAAGTATCGGTCTTGTTGTTCGAAGCCCTTTTGAAGACCTCGTGTTGATAAGCACCGAAGGTAAATTTCTATGTGCTTACTTTTCTTTGAAGAGATTAGTTGCACACACACACTTAACATTCATTGCATATGTGTGCATTCTCTTCATTTGTCACATTTCACACTTGCACTTATTTATTATATTTTATGGTGTGTAATTGTGTCATGTTGTTGTATAATTCGTTTCCCGATAACTTTCGGAAACGTCCGCGCATGCACGAGAATGTGCTTGGTTTAGCGCGAAGATCGCCTATGGAGAATGCCCTTGGCTTCTCCTTGGTTTTCACCATTGTTGGTGATCGGCGGTTATGATCGGCGGCCTGGCCGCCGAATTAAACCGCCGTTTCAGTCCAGATTGGTCTGAAGCAATTATGCGGTCAAGATCGGCGGTCACGACCGCCGTTCGAAACCGCCGTTCATACCTGATCGATTTTAATCTCTCGGGTTTGATTCGGCGGTTGTATCGGCGGTCACGAAACCGCCGAATGAAACCGCCGTTAATGCTCTGTTCTTCACGAGCTCAATTCGGCGGTCGTCATCGGCGGCCTGGCCGCCGATTGAAACCGCCGATTGGCGCGTTTCTTTGAAACTTACTTAAACGACCACACTTTGATTTGGCCCCCTATATATATGCCACTTTGACTTTAGGTCAATTAAGAGAGTTCATATTCAGAATTCATACTTAGGATATTTTTCAAAGAGAAGAAAAATTCCAAGAACTCCATTCTTGATTCTCAAACACTTTTCATGATCATCAATCATCATCTAGCATCATCTTAGATCATCTAGATGTCATCTAGCATGGAATCTTCATCACACTTTGCTTGGTAAGCTTTTCACTAATATCTTACATGTTTTGTGTTTCTCTTATCTAGCAATCTCAATTAATTACTTGTTTGTTATTTTGTATGCTTTAGATACAATATTGAGATGAGTATGATGTATGTTTGAGATTTTATATTGTGCTAGCATATTAGGTTTTGTGCTTAATATTGATTAGCTAAACTAATTGACATGTCATTTAGTTTTGATATCTAGGATTATACTTAATTGCATATTAATCATCTTAGATAAGCATATAGGGTTTCCCTTGCTCTATGTTGCATTTTGGATATTCACATATATTCACTTAGGGTTGTATTCTCTTCAAAGAGAAAGTAAGTCTTGTGTGTAGCATCCGGGATTAGGTTGCTTAGAACGCAAGCAAATTGGACTAGGTTCACTCATACCGGGATTAGGTAGGTGTGTGATTACTTCCGGGATTAGGTTGTAATCGTTTGCACATTTAGTGGATTCGAGGTTCGAGTGTGGCTTACTTACATAGCCCGTGGTTTTTCCCGTGAGGGTTTCCACGTAAAAACCAAGTGTTGTTTTAATTTCCGCACCATATTACAATTGCTTGGTTATATTATCTTGAGGGCATTTTCGTAATTTTGACTAACACGAAAAATTGGGTAAAAAGCGTAAAATCTATTCACCCCCCCTCTAGATAGCTTTATACACACCGTGCTTTTATTTGTTTCAAAAATCTATGATTCTCTCTTGGACTTTGACAAGTTGTGAAATATTTTCTCTTATTGCTTGAATGTGTGAATGTGTGAATGTGTGAGTCCCTTGTGAACAAATCTACTTGGTGATAATATGTGGAGCATATGTTAAGGAGGAGCTTTAGTTTATTCAACTTAGCTTTCTATACGATTTGTTTGCTTAATATCTCATTCTTTATCTCTTGTGTCATTTGTCTATTCCTTGACAAAAAAGGGGAGAAATGTATACCTCACCATGTTTGATATGGGGGAATCCATGTTTAATATAGGGGAGAAAATTGTATACCTCTCACCATGTGTGGAGAAATGTTCCAAATGTGTGGGAAATTCCTCTTTGTGCTTTTATGGAGACTTTGTCTTCAGGGGGAGAATTCTTGTCTTAAGGGGGAGAAAAGAATTCTTGCCTAATTGGGTTAAGGATCTTAGGGAGAGCTTTAATGTGAAAACATTCATACACTTGAGATAATGCATTTTTGTATGAGATAAGGGAAGTCTTGTTATTTGTTTATGTGAATATATCTCACCATTCTTCTTTAGAGAAGATCTCTTGTTTGGTTTGCTATTTCTCTCATAGGTACCTTGATGATTAAAGAGGGATTCTTAAAGACTCATGAAGACTTGAAGACCTTTAGTCTAGGGATCTCTTTGTAATGTGAGGATGAGAGAATGCTATCAACATTGAGTTTATTGGAGTGTAACTATGTATGGTGAGGATGAGGTTTTGCCAATGGAATAGCCAAATGGGGAGATTGTAAGATCTTAGATTTGTGTTGGCTTGATTCCATTGCAAAACACTTTTTGTTTGTATTGCTTAGTTGCTTAGGTGTTTCGTGATTAGATCAAGCTTCAAAGAAGGAAAGCAACGTCTCATGCAAAGTTCGTCTTCAAGAGGAAATGGGATTATTTGGATGCTAAGGTATCGAGATACTTCTTTCTCTTGCAAGGCGTTAGCGCACACACACACAATTCATACATGTGTGTCCCTGCATCGTGGTTCAAACATTTGGTATAACACATTCACACATCTCATAGTATGCTCATGCATTGATCTTGTATTGATAAACATTGTAGAATTGCATGCGTTGTGATTATCTCTTTGATATGGCATGCTTGTGTGAATTTGTGTTTGTTTGTTTCCATATTTTTGTATTTGGACTTGAATATGTTCTATTATGATGCCTTATTGAGTTCCGGACGTTTCGGTTACTCATTCATAAGGTTTCGAGTCCAAACGATGTAACTACGCTACTTTTCGTTCTCATTCGTTGAGTTGACTTCATCGTCGTTTTCCGAGATGATTTCTCAACCATTTTTCAAAGTTGCGTAGTCATCGTCATTGTCGTGCGTGAGGGAGTCACGGTTCGTAATCCAAAAACAGATTCAAAATCGGAGTTCAGATACCCAAGATACGGGCTGAAGAACCGAAGGAGCGCGTGAGAGTGGTCTGGAGCGCGTGAGGCCACAAGGCCTGGCCGTGGGCCCCACGGCCAAGGGAGCCCTCTGCTCCCGTGGGCCCCCCACAGGGAGGTGACATGGCACGCTCTGATTTGCTCAAAAAATCTCTCTCTCTCCTCCTTTTAAACTCATCTCCTTCCCTCCACACTTGTTGAAGAATTTTGAAGAACACTCACAAAATTCTGCAGAATTCTCTCAATTTTAGTTTTAGTATTTTGATCATATCTCTCTCATACGAACCCGAAATCAATCGATTCAAAAACCAAAATTGTTGTTCTTGAAGAGAGCTACAAACCCCAAGCATTTCCAGAGGCAGTTGATTTCGCCATTTGTCTCAGTTGATCCATTTTCAGTCCGTGGTCAGTATGTTTGTTTCAACTTCTTCTTTTTCAATTTCATCTTTGATCATCTCTTGATTCTTACTATTTGATTGATGAAATTTGTTGAGAAGTATGTTAGATCACATGCTAGGGTTGTTTTATCATTTGTTAATTGAGATTTAGCTTTGTGATTTGTCTTGAACATATATGTGCTAAACTTGATTTATCATGAAATTGATTCTAGAAAATGTATGTGTGATGTGCTTCATGTTATTTTCTATGTTTTATTTCATGATCTAAGAACTAGGTTTTTAGTGTGATATATTGAATATTCATACCTTGTTCTTATTGATTTGCATGTCTTGATTTCTAGATACTTTTGTGATTGATTGTTGAAAGCATATTCTAGACTATCATTGAACATGTACATTGAGCTTGATTGATCATCTAGCTTAATTTGATTGTGTGTGCATCATTTGCATCACTTAGATCATAGCCTTGCATTAGGTTGAAGTCTCTAGCAAAGTGAGTGAAGCTTTGTGGATAGAGCAAGGAAGTCTTGTCTAGGGTCGGGAGGATCCGGATAGGCAAGCAAAAGTCTTAGCTAGGAGTTTTTATACTCCGGATGGTTGAGCTAGAGAAGCTTGACTAGGATCATTGGATCTAGATAGCTAAGCAAGGGAATCTTCCTAGAGACGTGAGCGTCTTGGATAGGAAGTTGTTTTCTAGAGGTGTAGGACACATCTCGGATAGGAAGTAGGCTTGGTAGTTCACTTGCCCGAGGGTAGATTAGGAGGTGATAGCTTGAGCGGATATCATGTGTTGATAGCTTGAGTGTGTAAGTCCTTTTCGTATAGTGGATTGCTTTGCCGGTGGTTGTGGTATCAACCCGTGGATGTTTCCTCTTTGAGGTTTTACCACGTAAAAAAATACTTGTGTTCATTTTTGTTTTACATTTCTTTATCTTCCATATCTTACATTGATTGCATATCTTGTAAATTGATTATCTCTTGTATTAGTGAAATCAATCCATTTGCTAAATCTTATCAAGTGTGCATTTTCTTTGCTATTTTCTGCATCATTTTTAATATTGGGAGAATTTGAGTAAATACCTATTCACCCCCCCTCTAGGTATATTTTACACTATATTGCTTAAGGGAATTTCATCTTGGTGAAGTGCTTATAGAACATATTGAGATTGCAGCTTGTGCAATTCGTTTGGACAAGAAATTGGCATTTCCGGGGTTTATCTCTCAATTGTGTTTAGCTAAAGGATTGAAGAGACAAGATGACGATGTGCTACTTCCTCCCTTAGAGAACTTTAGTGAAAAACGTATGGCAACCATGTCATATAAGGAAAAAGGAAAGTCTAGTGATATATTTAGGCTCTTTGGTGAATCTCATGATTCAAGCCATGTATCTAACACACCTATTCTTCCAAGTTGGGCTATACAATTGAAGAATGAGGTTGAAGAGTCACGAAGGATGATTGAGGCGTCAGAAAGGAAGATTGAAGATCTTAATGCTAAGGTAGTGCTA
Source organism: Acer yangbiense (assembly GCA_008009225.1). NCBI lineage: Eukaryota > Viridiplantae > Streptophyta > Magnoliopsida > Sapindales > Sapindaceae > Acer > Acer yangbiense. Next base: position 41,139,019 of record CM017771.1, on the reverse strand, counting down.
CAAGATGAGAAGATCAAAGAAAAGGAAAGAAAAGCAACTACTACAAAGCATTATGTGAGATCATCACATCGCACAACTTTCCTTGATGGCACAAGTGGCTAGAAAGTATCTTGATGTATATTTTCTTATTCTTTCTTTTTGGCTTCATATCATGTCAAAAAGGGGGAGAAATATAGGGAGATATATGGGAGAAATATGATATGCTTCTAGCTTGCTTAGTCTCATTTGTTTAGTTTTTGGTGTATTTGGTATTAAGTTTGAACTTTATGGCATGTAATATTTTTTTGTTGATCTTGGCTAGAATATTTTGTTGGATAGCATGTATTAAGGGGGAGCATACTTGATCCATTTGTACTTTATTGTTTTATTTTCTTGCCAAAAAATATATTTTGCCATATGTGTTGTCTCTTGGATATTCTTGTGCTATCAAGTTGAATTTAGGTGATATCAAGAGAAGACCAAGACAAAGTTCAAGACTTGTGGTTGAAAATTTGTCTAGAAATGTGTAACTCATTGTACTCACTGTGACCAAATTTTTTTTGTAATTGTTTTAGTATTTGTATAGGGGTTTTGACATGGAATTTGCCAAATGGGGAGATTGTTAGGTTTTTGGAGAGCTATAGACGGTCTATGAGCTCTTAGCGATTATTGATATTCTTCACGATGATTCACTATCTCCTATAAGATTGTTTAGGGTATGAATGAGAATCATTTACTTATTCTATCTTTATTTAAGAGTGTAATTTTAGTTCTTTAGTAGAATGAACTAAAATTAATATATTGAACCTAAGTGAATCATTTGTTGATTGTGATTGGGTTATGTCTATTGAAGCTTAAATTTAGATAGCCCGCCAAGATCCTCAATCCACATAGACTTGCATTGATCACTTGATATATTCTACCGGACTAATTTTAGGTCCATCTAGAATTGTATTAAGGTATGTGGGCTTGTTTCTTTTAGTAAGAATGGGTCTAGTTCACATGTGGGCTTTTTATTAAATTCTAATGGATTTAATAAAATAGAAAAACAATATATAAGCCCATGTATGGACTTGGGCGGCAAGGCTTAATAAAATGGCCTATTATATTGTTTTATTTTTATTATTTAATTAAATGGGAATTAACTAATTGATTGATTAATTATTTAATTAAAGATCAAAATCTTTTTCTGACTAGGAAATATGTTTTCTAGTATTATACTATAGTTGGTAGTATATTAAATATTAAAGACTTTATTTGGTAAGTAGATAAATAAAAGGAATTTATTTATCTAGTCAAATTAGGAAGTCTTTAATAGAGTCACAAATACACTAAAGAGTTGGATTATAGTTTGGAATTCTAAGGAAATCTACCTAGGGTTAGGATTTAGGTCAAAAGGCATAAATCCTATTTGGTACAAGAATTCGGCCACCCCAAATTTATATGGTAAGCAGAATTCGGCAATATTATTTATATGGCAAGCAAAATTCAGCTATATAAATATTAATTATATAGCAAGTAGATTTCGGCTATATATATATGATTTATATGGCTCTTAGCCGAGATGTATATTATTTTATATGTCAAGAAAAAGTCCAATAAATATATAGGCTCATTCTTGAGTGCAACATGACACCATACAATTTTAAAAAATGGTATGTGATCACATATGATTACATATGATCATAAATATATATAATGTTATCGCATATGAATTGCACGTGATCACACAATTAAATTATTGTGATCGTATGTTAAAACATACAATCACATATTAGCTGATGTGGTTGTACCAAAGAAGACATGATCATAGTCAAAAAAATTTCGTTGCATCATGTAACATTGCAAGAAGAATTGGTCTAGGACTAATACTTTATTGGGCAACAAGAATTTGTGATATATATATATATTGATCAATTTTTTTGGTTAACCTAATTGCTTGCTTGAGAGTTATTTTTCTTTTGCTTAAAAAATAAAATCCAACTCTAGACAATAGTGTGAGAATTCGGCCAAGAGGAAAAGTGAGAAGAGATCGTTCTTATTTCGATAGTGCACTAGTAGCTTTTTCATCAAAAGGCTTTGTGCACAATTTCGAATAAGGTTCACACGAATTTCGATCTAAGGATTGTGAATTCAAAAGTGACCGGAACGTTCTTTATAATCTCTTGGAACTTATAGTGACTAACGAAAAAGAAAAAGCTTTTATTATCCATCCTCAGGTACACAATTCAAAGAAAAGGGAGACCACACTCCTAGGTAATTCACGTTCGTGATTGGATTGGAAGATCTTGCGGATTACCATCAACGAAACGTCAATCGGATCACGCGACAAATGTACGATACTTTTAATCATATATGTTAATTAATTAAAGGGTTAAGGTTCAACTTATGGAAAAATTTTAAGACATACTAAAACCTATTTTTAGTCTCTCTTCCGCTGCGTGCATGCGTTTTTCCCTACAATTGGTATTAGAGTTTGGTTGTACCCTTTGATTAATTAATATATACGTACGTGAATCTATTTATTTTTATTGTGATTATGCATGTTTTAGAAATAGATGACACTCTAGGTATTCTCATATATAATTACATTGGAATGTATGGATTTATATATGTTATTATAATTATATGAATTTTTGTTGCTCGATTTTGGTCCTAGAATTTCAATGTATTTTTTGTTTCAGAATTGTAACAAGAAGGGTGGTCTATCATCACCATAATTCCTTCTTGGTAGTTGCTAAGTTCTCTTTTATTTTTATTGTAATAAAATAGTGCAGTTTTTAATGTATTAAAAAATACTGCAGTTTTTTTTTATTAGAGATAATTCCATTATATAGCCACTTTGGTTTTCCAATTTTTACATATAGCCACTAGAATTTAAAAAACCAAATATAACCAATATGATCATGGATCATGGATTGTGTGGTGGAAGTTAGTGGGTTCTTTGACAAGTATACCCCTGGAGAGTTATCAGTGGTTGTTGATGTAACACTACAAAAAAAGGTGGCTTTTGCCGCACCTGTTCTGCCACGGATGTCCATCTGCGGAGAATATTGTATAAAAAAAAGTAAAAATATAAAATATTTGATAAGTGTGATTCATATTGACAGGTGTGGTAAATTTTTGCCACAGTTATTAACCGCAGATGTACGTGCGGTAATTTAAAAAAAAAAAAAAAAAAAAAAATCATAAAATCCCTATCTTTATCGGTTAAAAAAAAAAAAACTTAAATCTCTAAACCTAAATCTCTCTGTGATAAGATTTGACGCTCGCTGTTTGTCGTTCGACGTCATCTTTCGGAGCTCGTCGGTCGTTGTTCGACACCGTCTTTCGGCTCTCGCTGCTCGCTGCTCGTCACTCATAGCTCCCTGCTCATCGCTCCTTGCTCGTCGTTCACTGCTATTTGCGTTGTCATTCAACGTTCGCTGTTTAGCCGTCGATTGGTGGTTTTCTCGAGTGAGTCAACTCAATTGAATGTATTGCTTGGTTCGTTCTACAATGACTCAGTATTATCGTATTGATATTTGAACTTAATTTGGTTCTTTTAGAAGTTTTTGAACTGCTTTGGTTGTGTTGTTTCTAATCTAAGTTTCTATTTTTATTTAGTTAAATTTTAGCGTGCCTAAGAGTGAAATAGTTTGATTTCTGTGCATCATCTGTTGGCATTCTTTTGTTTTTATATATACTCTGTTTTTTTTTTTTTTGCATATTGAAGCCTCCAATTGGACTTTAAGGAGGCTTATTGTTATCGGCATCCAGGGTGAAAGGTAAGTGGTAGTATAAGAACTTTATTTATCAAAAATTGATATTCACAATTTCTTATTTCAGATGATTCGCAAATCATATTCACAGTTTTCATGTGACTGCTTGAGATTCAATTAGAATTTTTTAGGTTAATTATGCTTTTAATTAGTAGAATCATAATCAACTTCTTCTTGTGTAATTACTCTTTCTACAATGAAGCTCTCATTGATGAATATGGTTAGTATTGTTCAAATCTCTGGTCTACTGTGTTTATGACACAATTTTTGCTTCTAACCAGCATTTTCTTATACTGTGAATCTAGGTTTGCTTAGGGGACCCAAATAGGGACACCTTGAAAGCTTGCATTCTGCTTTAAAGTTGTGCAAGAAAGTATTGCAAATAAGCTAATAAGCTCACCTCAGCTTAGGTGCAAAGTAAGTATTTGAAACTCACATGTACCATGGATGATGCACATTGCATTTGTTTAAGAAAAATATTTCCATCATGTTTAAATGAGGTGGTGACGGTGTCTTGAATTTGATTGTTTCGTTGATACATGAATCTTATTGTTGCTCAGACTGATATATCAGGTATGGCAACTTATTATCAGATTGATGTGGCACGTGTGAAGCATGGAGCTGCAAGTGGAATTGGTCCTGGAAAGAGGTACGTTTTCCTTGTGTTCTCTCATATTGCCATTTCTAATTTCAATACTTGGTACTTCATTTGAGTTGTTGGAATCAACAATTATCAGTATATTTTTCAAAATAACATTGATATAACACAAATAACCTCATTCAATATTATTTATTTTTGAAATCGTATATCTACTTGTCCTTTGTAATTCAAGTTGATTATTATTTTTGGAATAATGAATTTTAGATGAAAAGATAATGCAGCTATAGAGAAAGTTACACATTTTACTATATGTGAACTTTTTACTTAATAATTTTTGGAATTCACTTTGCAGGTTTAGATGTATTTGGAATTTGAGAATGTAATGGCAGTAAACTGAGAAGGTGTTGGAGCAGTAGAACCAGTAGGTACTCTCTCTCTTCGTCACTCTCTGTAGCTTGTTTTCCTTTATTTCAATTTTCTCTCTGGTTCATCATATGTTGAAGTAAAGTAATTACATGCAATCTAAAGGGAGGCTGCTGATTCCAAGATCCCCAAGAGGAAATACCTTTTAAAATGATTAGGTTTTTAAAATACCTTTTATACTTGCATTTAGTTCAGGAAGTATGTCAAACGCTTTAATAAACTTAAGATGCTTTTATTCTAATTTTGTTGTTGATGGATTTTCAGGATGTTGATACGAAAATTCAAAATTCTTTTACTGCTTTTTTTCGAGGTGATTATATCTTATGCAAATTCAAAAATGACTACATGATGTTTCATAGGTGTTTGATCAAATGACGGTTCATGGGTTTATTATCTCATTTGCATGCTCATTTGCATGCTTGTACTGTGTTGTTAAATTCAGGTTATGGAGGGTCAAAGAAGGGTGATCGTAGATGGTTGAAGGAGTGATTTTAAACATTACCGTGAGAACACTGTAATTGTGTTCACTTGAACCTTTTTTTTTATTTTTTTTTATTAAATTTTATTTGTATTTTTGTACTAGTTGTTTTTAGAAAGTTATTTGTATTTTTTTAATTAATGAATTACACTTGATCAAATATTATATATTGGCGGGATTTCTCCATATTCTATGAGATGGTTTTTATTTTATTTTATTTATTTATTTATTTTTTTAAATGATTTATTTTTGAGAAATTTTATATTTTAAAATATAGCTTAAAACAATTTGCAACAGCTAAATATTAAAAACATGCAACAGTTCATATGCTGTAGGCCCATAGTAGCTTAGAGGCTTTTTGCCGCGGGTAACTTGCCGCGGCAAATATTAAAAAGTTTGCAACAGGCTTTTGCCGCGGGTAATTTACCGCGGCTAATACATCTTTTGCCACACCAACATCTGTGGCAAAACTTTTTACAACGGCCGTATTTGCAACGCTCTAAATCCGTGGCAAATCCGTGGCAAAAGGCTTTTTGCCACAGATTTTGCCGCGGATTTACCCATGGCAAAATGTCCTTTTTTTTGTAGTGTAAGAGGTCCAAAATGACCCCGTCTCCTTCTTATATCTCAGACGAAGGCAATCCCCAAACCCAATCCCTAAATTACGGTGCGGCTTCCAACTGATTTTATTATATGCATCTTATTAAATTGAAATGTAAGTCGGTTAACCCAAACCCTTACATGTAAAAATAGCACCCAATTACCCGCGATATTTCGTATCTCCGATTCTCCGCCACAATCGTATTTCCAGTTGTCGATTCGTTGCCGTGATTGAAGCGGTCCTAATTTGTTTCAGCCATCCCCAATATCAGAGAAGGTATATATCTCCTTAGAACTCGAACTGCAACTATAAAATATATCCCCTATAATGGGGGGTTTTCAAATATATCTCCTTTGATTGATGATTTCTTTCATAATTTTCATATAATAACATATGTTGAAAATGATTGAGAAGGGTCATCCTGTTCTTCGTCGCGGCGACCTGTGTGTGTTGATGTCAGTCTAAAAAATACATATGATTGATTTCTTTCATATTCAGGATATAACATATGTTTATGTCAGTCTAAATACATATGATTGATTTCAATCATAGTCATATAATATATGTTGAAAAGGATTGAGAAGGTCCCCTTTATCTTCATCGCGGTGGCCTGTGTGTGTTTGTTTATGTCAGATGTCAGATTACGAGTTTTATTACATTCTGATGGTACCATTACATTCCATGATGGTACCATTACATTACATTACATGATGGTACCATTACATTACATTCCATGATCGTACCAGTACATGACATTCCATGACATGGAATGACTTTCCTAGATTCTCCATGACATGAAATGAGATTCCAAAATCCTCCCAGATTCCAAGATTACATGACATGGAATGACATTTGTAGATTCTCCATGACATGGAATGACTTTCCTAGATTCTCCATGACATGAAATGAGATTCCATGATCCTCCCAAATTCCATGATCCTACCATTACAACACTAAATTACATTCCATGATCCTACCATTGCAACACGACATTACATTCCATGATCCTACCATTACAACACTAAATTACATTCCATGATCCTCCTACCACAACACGACATTACATTCCATGATCCATCATGGAATGTAATTCTATAAAACATTGATGACATTATCCGTCTGATGACATTGATGACATGTATTTTAATTTTAATTCCATGATGATAGAACTGATTAAATCTGTTGCATACAGCTTCAGGAATATGGTTCTGTTGATAGTGAACTACAATGGACAGTGGGAAGATGGACAGTTCAACCCTAAAGCTGTTTTCTTTTTGTCAGTGACAGTGAAGGAGACTTTGAAAACATTGGCAGAGAAGATATGTAGTCGATTTGGCTTAAATTCTGATGAAGTGGACTTCAAGATAAGTACTAGAATTGATGGCTCTATTGTTGAAATGATTTATGACTTAGATTTACAGATCTTCGTTTCGCATAACAAAGAGAATCCAAAATGTTACGTGTTGGTGTTTCATAAACAATTACGAAGCCTGGTTGACCAGTTAACTGTGACTCCTGATCTGAAATCCAAATCTACCTCCATCACCATCGGTTGTACTGGTGATCAGGCATGTACGCCACCACCCATTGTGAAGTGTAAATCTACAGGCAGCCCTGTTGTGAGTTCATCCGGATACAGATCCACAACTGGTAGCAATGAATTTGTTCCGAGTGGTTTCCCCATAGATGAATCAAAAACTTTGCCATCAATCAGGAAGTCTATATTTCCCCAAAGCCCACTCGGCGGTACAGTCAGTAAAAAATCTGCTAACCGCAGCAATCACGGTGATTACGCTAAAGACGAGAAAGTTCATTGTCCAATTGTTGTTACTGCTGAGGATGAAGAAGGCGGCATGGGTTGGTCAGCCAATATCAACTCGCCATTGTGTCCTTGCTCTAATGAAATCAGTCTACAAGATTTACCGCTACGCCCTACACATGATAACAATCCATTGCACCTTGTTGATTTGGTAAGCCTTTCTGCATCAGGTATAAACAAGAATTTATCAGGTCCCGAGCACGAGCTAAAATTGCGTCGACGGTCTGGAAGACAGAGAAATTCCATTAAGTACAACCAGGAGACTTGTTCAAATTTCTCTGAAAAGGGACACAACAAATCAGGGTGCCGAAAACCAGCGTTTGATGCATCTGGGCCAACCAAGCCTCCACGCACTTGCAATATATGTCACATACCTGGACACAATAGACAAACATGTCCCTCTGGCTATTAACCCTAATCCATCAGGTGATATCATGACCCAGAGTTGAATGCTGCACCAACAAGTTCCTCCGATTTGAGAACCTTTTATCGGCACTCTTAGGTTGACTCATCGACAATGTGTCATTCTACTTTGGTTTTAAGGAAAATGCATGTAATATGTGATCTATTTAATTTTTCTTTCATTCAGTTGTTTGAGTAGTCCCTGCTTGTAATATCAGCTTACGATAACGGTTCTGAATTGTTTGACGTTAGGTGTAATTGCCCCTTTATTTACAAACCTCAATCGGGTAGGTTCTCCTCCAGTCTGGTCTCTTCCCAAAGAATTTATAGGCTGCTTATCCCCTTAAAAACATCTCCGAAAAAGTTACCCGATCTACTTATAACGATTTCGCAATCCTAGATGGCTAATATGTGCTTATATTTACAAGGGATGTTCACGGATCTCTTCTTGCATAGCAACCACAGGTAGGCACAGCTATTTTCATTTATTATTAGGTCTCAAGTCTCAACAATCTAGTGCAAATCTAAGGGGAACAAAAAAACACACAGATTCCTGATCCATTAACAAGTACGAAATGAGAACTTCATGTACACAATCTTGTACCCCACATCGGACTACGTTGTTTATGCTGTGAATTTGATAAAAAAACAGCCTTTTATGAGTTACCAACGTTGTAGGTTTTTTTTTTTTTTTTTTTTTTTTTGTCCATCCCCTTTAGCTTGTGGTCATGTAATTCGTTAGTGCAAATTCCTCCAAGTTTAATCTGCATGCTTCATGTTTGTCTTTTCTTAGCATGTGTATTAGATCGTGTAATTTATTGTTGTTGATTTTAATCGTGTAAGGAATTTATTCTGCTACCGTGTTTCGTATAAGTTTTTTGTCTTTTGCTCGCGTAAAGAATGTTGTTGCATGTTTGTCTTTTCTTAGCGTGTGTATTAGATCGTGTAATCTGTTGTTGTAGATTTTTATCGTGTAAGGAATTTATTCTGCTACCATGTTTCGTATAAGTTGTTTGTCTTTTCCTCGCGTAAAGAATTTTGTAGTATTAAGGATTATTTTTACTTTCCACAGACAACATTTGAATCCATTGTGAACCATGCAACTTGGGTGTAGAAAGACTTGTCCAGATATACCCCACAGATGATTTTCTTGTTCGAACAATGCATAAACATTGTCTCCAAATACAGACGATGATATCTTCGATTAGAGGTTCTTATTCTTCTTATATATTGATTACTCTATTGGGCTTCGTTTGGTAAAAGACATTTTCTTTTAGTAAGATGGGCTTTTATCCACCTTCAGGACAACAATCTTATCTAATCCAGCCGATTTCCGATATTGCGTTTTTACTTTTATCTAGCAAGAGTTATTTTCGTTATCTTATGCACAGTAGATCTTTTATAGTATATATTTTTACTAATACAGTCGTCGCTCGTTTTGCACACTGTATTTTCATTTATTTAAATTTTTTGGTTCAGCTACTATATACTGAGTAATGCTATTGGACCTAAAAAACTAACCCAAATTCTAACCCAAATGCCATGTGGCAACATCACACGCAACATGGGCCCACGTCACTCTTTCCAAGATCCCATGTGATGTTGTCACATGGGTTTGGGTTACAAATTTGGGTTGGTTTTTGGGTCCAATAGCTTTACTCTTGATACTAGTATACTTGCTGGATTAGTTATTGGGCATTAGATTGAAATTGAAGGGTTAATAAAAATAAAACATTAAAATGCTCAGGATTTTACTTCTCTTCTTCCACTCATCCCTGTCAGCAAGGTAAAAGTAAAATTTATCCCAAACAAGCACGAGAAAAGTAAAGGAAAAAAAAAAGGGAGGGGGGAGGGGACTGACTCTATGTCTCTAACTCTTCGCCACTAATTATATAGTCAGTTTCAATTATAACCCTTATTCAATGGTCGAGCCAACCCCACACAACCTTTATGCCTTTTTATGTTGCAAATGCATCGTCATTAACCTAGGATTCTTGTTTTTGATTTCCCATGATGTACGACTGAACTTACCATTTGCACACGATAGTTGTATCACACTATCACCATTCACAGGACCAAATTATTTTATGAATTGTGAGATATCCAGTTTGGATGTACTTTAGAGTTCAGATTTGTTATATAGAACATAAATAAATGGGTAATACACTGAAACCTTTGAATCCATTGTTAAAGAACGGTGAAGGTGAACCTCACGTAAGAATAAAAACATGATTGACGAATGATGATGTATTTTGTTGTATTGGAAACACAAAGAAAACAAAAGCAGTACCGAGGGAGATGAAACTGCAAGTACTTAGAAAGGTCTGCACATATCTAGGATTAACCTACACAAAATTCACAACTAATAATCTAAAAATGGAAACCACAGCAGTAGAGGTAGTGAATCTACAGGTACCAAGGTTTTAATCGCAAACCAAGCAAATAACCAGCAAATAACCAGCAAAAAACAACAAACAGAAAGGCAAATTTCGTAGATTACACAATAACAACGATAATCTAAAAGCTTTAACTGGATTTACAAAAAATTCCTTGAAATTGATGTCAGGTCTTTCAATGAAAAAGGTCGGCGTCGCCGGTTGAAACGGTCGCTGAGAGAAACAGCTTTCCGTGGTTTACCTATTCTCTTCAAGGCCTCCACATCTGTCTCCAGTTGATCGACGCGGGCCTCTAAAGAAATCCTTCCTGCTATTTTCCTAGAAGCATTTTTTTTCTTTACTTCGTTTAATGCTATGAACTCGTCCAGCAGCAGTTTGATAGCCTCGGAGCTTCTACTTACCTGGGAAACCACTCGATCCCACTTGCCTAATTCGTTCTCATCATCCGACGACTCAGACTCCATATCTCTGGTATAATGCGAATTAGCGAAAGGTAGATGATTGTGACCCACACACACGTTTTGAAGGAAAACCAATACTAAGGTGATTGCGATTGAATCTAAATCGAGTTAGATGACAGAGAATTGTAATAGAAAATTTGAGTCAAATAAGCTCTAACATAAGGGTTCATGTAATGCTGCTTACCCCCGTTTTAAAGGTTAATTGTAAGCATTACCCTCTCTCAGAAGCGACAGAATCTTGCATGCACCCGGTGCATTGCACCCAACCAATGGGTGCATGCCATGTGGCAAGGAAACAATCAAATGTGTTCTCCCTGCCACGTGGCATGCACCCATTGGCTAGGGTGCATACAAGATTTTCTCAAAGAAGCATGACATGTGTCCATTGGGAGTAAAATTGTCCACCCAAATAAATGTGTGGACAAATTTACCCCTTAATGGACACATGTGACACCATTTTTGGACAGTTGATTTTAGTCTGATTACTTAAACGAGCATGAACCCAGCCCGATATATTGCATCCTAAATTCCTACTGAATGGGAGCATACCATGTAGCATGGATAACTCATTTGATTGCTTTTCCTTCCCATTTGGCATACACCCATTTGGCCGATGGATTGGTTTTGGTAAATAATGTACTATACATACATATACAGATATATAGAAATGATCAAGCCAATGCACACCGATGTAAATTTATGGTCCATGATATTGGATGTCAACCACTATTAGCTAACATCCTTTGACTCAAGTGCGTATGCACTTTTCAAAACTAATTGCTCATATTCAATGTCCTCATGAAGTTATATCAGTGTGCACTGACCAGATAAGGACCGATATATAGAAATGTTCAAGCCATTGCGCACTGATGTAAATATATGATCAAGGATATTGAATGTGAGCCACTAGTTTTACATGGTTAGACTCAAGTGTGTATGCACTTGTCAAAACAAGTGGGTCACGCTCAATATCCTCATGAAGTTATATCATTGCGCACTAACCAGATCCTGACTTTATAATTTCTAGACGTCCAACCATAGCCACACATTCACAGCGGGCCCACAACCTCACATTAACAAATACCCACAACCAATACGAATGTGTGGTTGTGGGCGGATGTCCTTAACTTATAAAGTCAAAACGGCCCTAATTATAGAAGTATTATATATACAGTCTCGTTCCCATGCGGACGTCATGATATAACCTTATGAGGATATTAAATGTAAGCCACTAGTTTTGATAAGTGCATACACACTTGAGTCAAATCATGTAAAACTAGTGGCTTACAATCAATATCCTCGTGAAGTTATTTTAGGAAGTCCTCATTTGAAAAAAGTCCTTATCGCAATATGCTAGGTAACCCAGACCCAGTCTCCTTTTGTTTGAGTTTTCAAGCAAATAGGTTTTGTGATGCTGTAGTTGTTTACGATGAGAAGAACAAATACAGTATTAATACGATTAGGGTTTCAATAGAAGACACAATTTGAAATAAGTTATTTATTTATGGGAAATTATTAGTCTCCCCCCTGTAGTTTGCCGTATTCTCCAGTCCCCCCCTGTAGTTTCAAAATTCTCCAATTTCCCCCCTCCCATGCACAAATACAACCATTCTCACCATATAAAAATTAAAAAATAGGCATGGGAGGGGGAAAATTGGAGAATTTTGAAACTAGAGAGGGGAGACTGGAGAATACGGAAAATTACAGGGGGGGGAATGATAATTTCCCTTTATTTATTTGTGAGCAACTAGGTTTATTTTTATTTTTATTTTTTCCAATAAATTGAACTTGAAGTAAAAAATTTGTAATACACGGTATTTTAAGTAAAGTAATTCCAACAGGCAACCGTTGGCAAATCGTGTAGGTTTTTTAAAAATAAAAAATATTTTCGTTTCAGTGTAGGTACTATTTTTAGATTCGTCAACGTTGTACACGTGTATAACCTATATCAAAAATTTAGGTTTGGAGATCGGTTGTCCTCTCATTTTGAATATTTTGTCCTCGTTCAATTACAAAACATCATATCGACTCTGGTTGGGACGCCATTTCTGGATGGTCAAATACAACTTCAACTACTCCCCGATACTTAATTGTCAATTCAATCAGTATTATTAGGTTGGGCCACACCCCCATGACCAATTTTCTTCATCATTACCCATACCTTATTCGTACAGAACTAAATCTGTGACATGCAAATAGGGTGGGTAGAGTACAGTCACAAGCAATTATAAAGTGGCTTTTTTGGGTGGGCAGGGGTTTGGGTCAATGACCAATATATAGTTGATACGACACTTATAATGGGAGCAAGTGAGACGTCAAAATCCGATGGGTTATCCCACAGATTTACTAAATCGTCCATTGTAATCTACAGCCGTCTTAACGTAACGTATATCAAGGTTTGATTGTACACATCTGGTTCGATGGCAAACGAAATTAACCATAATGTAAAGGGTTGTACAACAGACATTGTAAACCCTCATCTCCAACCCTAAAACCTGATTTGGTGCAACCGTTGGAACTATAATGGTGCAACTTGCACAGTATTTGAGATGTAAACACATGACATTTGGGTTGGTTTTTTTTAGGTCCAATAGCATTACTCTTTTTTTAAACATCTCAAACCCGTTCGATAATCCAATATTTTATTAAATATGGGCCAAACTGTATATAAGTCAAACTTTAGGGATGAAATAATAAACAAAAGTTAATGCCATTCTTCTGGCAACCGAAGACTGTTGCGCCAGGGTTCCCTTTAGACTGTGTATGAAGCTGGAATTAAGCGCATACTATTTACGCTTGGATGGAAATCAATTGTTGGTCTATGTTATGTTTGAAGAATGTTGTATTTTGCCTATGGGTTTGAGAAATCCACCCTGAACAAACCTTCGGACATATTCCCACTTCTACATATGGAGTGAGAATTTTTGGATTTCATCGAGATTTAAATGGCTATAGTTTATAGATAATAATTAACACTATTCTGAAGCAAAATAAAGTTAAGCTACCTTGTTTTATGCGTCTGAATGGGAGCATTTTTATCAACATCGACAGTTCTCGACACCTCCCTCAATTTACAAGTGAAGTTGGGGAATGGTGTTCTTCTACATGTTAAAGTTAATAGGACAATTGGTGTTCAAACTAAGAATGGTGTTGAGTACATCTCAAAATTAACTGTGTCTTAGGGTTGTTCGAATAGTTTGATAACTGTAGTGAAATGTGAAAACGTACAAGTTTTTTTTTCTGAATTTGAACTCTAAGGTTAGTTTCCGATTATAGCTTAGAAAACCCTTCAGAAGGGACATAAGTTGTTAAGATTTTACAACACAAAATCGTCAGATGATTACACACACAAACGAGGTATGTCTGTAAGTTTTTAACATGGGTTATCTAAATCCAATTACAAAAACAACATGCGTTTTTGAAAACATAAAACAAATGGCAACAGCAAACCTAAGTAACTTACGTCAAACGGTATTTGCAAGTACTTAAATGGATTCTAGGAACAAAACAAACATCACTTGGAAAAACATGTTTGGTGGCGCTATGGCGTTGACTCAGTGAGTGTGAACGTATTAATGCCTTGAGCCCGAAGGGCGATTCTTAAATAACATATAGCCCTCTTGACGCTGAAGACGGTCGACGAGAGACATCGACTTGGTATTCTTTAACCTGTAAACATCCCTCTACAGTTCCGCGACGCGAGATTCAACAACTGTTGATCTAGAACGGGACCGTGCTTCGTTTCTTTCCACAACTTTCTTGTATTCAATTGTAACATCCAGGAGGTCTTTCAGAGAGTTGAAGCACCTGCTTACGCAGAAAATCAGTCGATCCAATATGGTGGATTCGTTCTCATCATCGGACTCCATCTCTACAGTCATAAGTAATTTTTTTTTTCCAAGCTCTACAGACCGAAGTTACCTGTTAACGAAATCTGACTCTGAACATATGTTTTTATAGGGAGGCACACTGCGGCACAGGTGCACAGCCCACTCATCTATTGAAACATATAACACATCCTTGTCCTTTTCCCTAAGTTTAAATTCTAGTATAATGGTCAAATAGAAATCATCAATTTATTATGTATATAACAATATAATCGATCAAGTAAACGAAATACATTTATTGGTTGTCCACATGATGTCCATAATTTTAGATGGTATTACATGTCCATAATTGAGTTATTATGTATTTATTGTTTTTCATGTTTTAGTAAAATTATCTCATATTATTTTTTTGAATTATATATATAATATTACATATATTATTATATTAATATATTAATTTATTATATATCTATATATAATATTGCACAAATTTGTGAAATTTTTCAGATTTAAGGTTAAAAAGGTCTTTTTGAGACTTGTCCCATACATGGGACTCAAATAAGCTGTCAATTTTTGGTGTCCCAATTTGTGTGTAACCAACCAAATTGGGACATGTGTGCACATTTATGACACATTTATGGAAGAAGTTGAAAAAAATTCATAAATGTGCACACATGTCCCAATTTGGTTGGTTGGACACAAAATGAGACACCAAAATTTGACAGCTGATTTGAGTCCCACGCATGGGACAAGTCTGGCCTTGCGTCTTGGGTGGGACACAATTTGGTGATTTTTTTTCCCACCTTATCCCATTCTATCCCATGCTAAAGTCGTACCAAACGTGGGACAAGAATAATCTGGCCAACGTTTGGTGCGACCGTGTCCCGAGTACCAAACGCACCCTTTCAAAGACCTTTTTACCCTTCAATCTTATTTTAAATCAAAAACTTGTGCAATATTATATAAATTTAATTATAACATATATACGTTATGCAATCTTTATTCTATCGGCATGCCTTTCCAATTGATTACATATGATTTTATGATATTATAGGTATATCAAATAGGCAAAACGTGTCATGGGCCGTATCAACGCAGATAGATGGATGAGCTATTAGCTTCGGAGATTAAATCTCGAGTCAATGTATCGAATCCTACAAATGGGTTGATGTTATTATATAAAACACCTGGTTTATAACGGTGAATACATAGATACCGTCAATAAATATGTGCTGGGAGATTTTGACAAACTCCGAAATTATAGTTTAGCGTTCGGTTTTAGAACCATGTGGGTAATAAGGATTACAACAACTCAAAAGTTTCACAGCCAAATGATGAGACTTGATACGCAATTTAAATAGCATGTTTTGGAAATATGCACCGACACCAAATGTGAATACATTCTGACGAGATCACTTAAGTCGTGTGGTTAACCCCTTACACATGCACCGAAAAGGTTAGGGCTAAACTCCTCCGCTCCCCCAAAAGAACTCAACAGCTTTTTAATAGTGTAAAACAACAAGAATGTATATTTCAACCACTATTAAAAGTTTGTTGAGTTATATATATTTCTCCAATTTAACAAAATTGGTATACTTAGTTGTAATGCTTTAAAATTTATCAAATTTGATTTATTGGTTTATATTAGAATGAACTTATCATATAAATCGATGTGATTTCATGAAGGTGTGGACAGAAGTTGAAGTGAGGGATCCCTTAGTTGACGGTTAATCTAATACAATTGGAATTATGGATGGCAATTAAACCCGAGCCCATGGGACCCGCCCGAACCCAACCTACTTGACGAGGGTTTGGGTTGGGATAAGTGTACCCATGGGCGGGTTTGGGTTTAAAAATCGTACCCGTCATGAGTTCCGGTTCAGGTATAGATTTGGAAAAAATTCTAAACCCGAACCCGCATACCAGCGAACAATAAAATTTATATAATATTTTGTTATTTAAAATATTATAAATTTAAACCACAATAAAAAAATTTTAATTATGTAGAGAATAAAATGTAAACATTTCAATATATTAAGTGTTCTTATTCTTTAAAATTATAATATTACATATATTTAAATAGGGGAAAATAATATAGAAATAATTTCTTTTAAAAAAAATTTGATGGGTTCGCGGGTTCACGGGTTCATGGGCGGGTTTGGGTGTCCCCCAAACCCGCATGTAACACCCAAACCCGAACCCGTTTATTTTCGCGGGTTCACGGGCGGGTTTGGTAGACATAAAATTTCACGGGTTTGGGTTTGGATTTTGCCAAACCTACCCGAACCCACCCCATTGCCATTCCTAATTGGAATGCACTGGATTTGGTCAACGTAGAACCTTCCATAGAAACAAAAATAAAATTCAATAATGTTGTGATTTGTATAGAGAATTATAGGGGCATGTAAATACATGTACATAATTCTTGAACATTGTAGATACATATAATAAAATATATGAATTCTATAGTAATTATAACTTTTTAAACCTAATACAATACAACTTCTTAGCTACCCACGAATTATTGTTACTTAATTTTGTTTGAATTTATATTAAATAATTTATTATTATTTTAAACTTATATTATTTGTAATAGTTTTAGTTTGCCATACCAAACATATCACATCAATAAACCATTAAATCTCAAATTTCCAACTATGTATTAAAATAGTCATTTTATTAATATGATTCATTTTATTTTATCCTTACTATTTTTCTTTATTTTATATGTTTAATTTATTTAGATTCATTAAATCAATAATTTACTTTAATTAGAATAATAACAAATTCAATATCATGTCTAGTAATATTTATTAATCAATTATTCTGTATTAAATTAAAATAAAATAAAGATATATGAAAGCTTGAATTGTTTCGACTATATTCGATTAAACTCAGATTTTCTACGACTAATTAAAGAATTAAGGTTCTCTAGGCAATCACATACCTACAAGTAACAAAATCGATTTTCATATTTTGAATTTTCGACAATATTTTATTTTAAAAACAAGGTACTTGTGTTTTCTGTTTTTTTATTCATTTATTTAAAAATATTTATTTATTTATATACATACACATGGGGTTTTTGTGTTGCTTCAGAAAGAATGGAGATAGATAAATACAGATGCCTATTGGAGGATATAGAGGTTAATATGTTAATTAAAAATTTAGGAGAGTATTTCATATGTAATAATTTATCTAATTATTTAGAAGAGATAATTTATTTAGTTAATAATTTAATTCAAATAAGATAAAAAATAAATTATTGTAACAACATTAACCGTCTTTAGAATTTTTCTAAATTTTAATTATGGGAATGGAGATTTCATATAAAAAAATGTGGTAGAATAAAAAATTGGATTGTCAAAAAAGCTCTCCTGATTAAAATAGAACTAATTGTCAAAATTTTCCTAGTCTAAATTATTTTATTTTTTATGTTATTTTATTTTATTTTTTATAATACAACAACTGTCGAGACCGGCGAGAATGACCTCTACAAACGCAGCTCGGACTACAGCTCCCACAACGGGGAGACGGAGGCTCTCGGAATCTGGAGAGAACTATAATTTTGAACTTCATTTTTGCGTGTGAAAAAATCCATCCAATACCCGTACATAAATAACATATATTAAGTTCATGTTTCCGGGTCAATTCTGCAGTGCCTACATGGCCAATGTATTTTGTCGATATTGGCTTGCAATTTGAAATTGTTGCCTACATAATAAACCCATCTTCTTAATATTATCATTTATTTTTAAATATTACATTAGGACTGTTGGGATTTACCGAGATCAAACAATACATGTGCGGCCCAGATATCTACTCCCATAACAGTAGATAACTACTTCCCAAAACCCGGCAGAAAAACTCCCCACACCTGCTTCTAAAATGTGCATGGTGGATCATATACACTAAACCACATATGTGGAAGAGGTGCATTACCAGCTTTGCTAAGAGGTGATGTGCACTCCTGATCTTTATTCGTGATGGTATCTTTTGAACCATTTAATCTACTGATGTTTATATTTCCCTGTAAAGATGTGTGGTATACTGGTATGCTTTGGCGGACCCAGGAATTTTACACTCTTAGGGTATTTGAATAAATTAAAATCGCAATTATATGATAAACGTTTGAAAAATTAACATCATAGTAAAATAGTTTTTTTTTAATTTTTAATTTTTGTATTTTTTATTTTTATAGATAAAATTAAATAAATAGAACACTTACTCAAATGAATTAAATAATCTTACATTCAAAAGAAAATAAAAACAAGAAAAAATATTTACAAAAAAAATAATAACAAGAAAAACAACATAAATAATGAAAAAAATTAAAAGAACAAATTACAATCTAAATTTATAATAAGATATTTTGTTTTGCATTATAATGAATTCAATTTAAATTTATAAAAAAATTATTTATTAATAACTATTACTAGACATGTTTTTAAATTTTTTATTCTTCAAACTATTGGTAAATTATTGATTTATTGATTCTAAATAAATTGCAACTATAAAATAAAGAAAAATACTAAGGATAAAAAAAAAATATGAATCATAGTAATAGATTGACCATTTGAATTCAATAAAGTAAAATATGATATTTTTAAGGTTTATTGATTGGGCATTTGGGCATGTTAGTTATGTCAAATTAAAACTATTGAAAATAGTAAAAATCGAAAATAACAATATATAATTTAATATAAAATAAAATTGAATTAAATAAACACACAATAATAAGAAATTGACAACGACGGAATAGAGAAAATGAATCGGAAAAGATGATAAAATAAATAAGACATAAAAAATTGGAAGATAAACTTGAATTAAAAAAGGCACATAAAAAATATTAGAACAAAAAATTGAATTAACAAAAGTACCCTTGAGATGAGACTCGAACCAAGCACCTAAGTCTAAAATTAAGATCCACCACCCGCCATACCATCAACAACTTGTTGTTAACGATTTTTAATTAAAATGTATATATACAATGTAAACATAATCATTTTTTTTTTAAATATTGAGGTAGGGCACGGGCCCCACCTGGTCTCCACGTGGGTCCGCCCCTGGTATGTACGTCCTTTGGGACTGGATCGTGTAATCTTTGTAAGGTTTATAGTTTGTGTTGGCATTAATTCCATATCAAAACGTGTTTCTCTTGTAATGGTTAGTGGTTCGTATTTTGAAGAATTAAGAAGACGAAGAATGTCTCAACCACAATTCATTCAAGAAGCCGGTTTTTAAGAGATTCGTGCGTCATTGTTCAACAAAGGTATTAAAGGACCTCATATCTCTTACAAGGCTAGGCACACACTCACACATAGCATTCTTGTGTGTTCCTTCATATTTAAACATCACTTATGTTTCACTTTCACACACCACAAAACATGCTCATGCATTTTCATTTTCTTGACAATCTTTGTTCATTGCATGTTCTTAGACAATGTCTCGGAATTAGCATATGTGTGTGTCTTTGTGATCGTATGTTTTCGTATTTGTGTTTTTGGACTTGAACATGTTCTTATTTAATGCCTTATTGAGTTCCGGTCGTTTCGGTTACTCATTCATAAGGTTTCGAGTCCAAACGATGTAGCTACGCTACTTTTCGTTCTCATTCGTTGAGTTGACTTCATTGTCGTTTTCCGAGATGATTTCTCAACCATTTTTTAAAGTTGTGTCATTGTTGTCGTGCGTAAGAGATTCACAGTTTGTAATCCAAAAACGGATTCGAAATCGGAGTTCGGATGCTCAAGATACGGGCTGAAGAACCGAGGGTGCGCGAGAGAAAACAATGCAGGCCGTGAGGCCACGTGGCCTGGCCGTGTGGGAGGCCGTGGGCCCCATGGCCAAGGGGGCTCTCTGCCCCCGTGAGGCCCACGCGCCCCCCACGGCCTGGGGGTGACGTGGCCTCACACCATTGGTCGGTTTGGTCTCTCTCTCTCTTCCTTATATCTTCCCTTTCTCTCTCCATTTGAAATTTTAAGAAGAAAAATTGCATTTTCCCGTCAGCCCTCTCCTCTGAATTTTCAGAACTTCAAAACACCATATCTTCCTCATCCGAAGTCGGATTTGAGTGATTCAAGTTGGAGAGTGTTCGTATTTGAGTCCTTCATCTTTTCCAATTGGTTTGGTAGCTGTTTGATCGTGATTTCTGGTGGTTCCAACCTGATTTCCGAACCAGCTGTTGAATCTAAGGTAATGGACTAATCTTTGGGATTTCTTTCTTTTTAACCTTGCATTTGCTTGGGGTTTCTTCTTCTATATCTTTGATTATGTTTGGTAAAATCTATTGAGAAAGATAGCTTGATTATCATTCTAATTGAAAGTCAATTTATAGACTAATGTTGACTAGTTTCTATGATTCTAGATTTTACATATGTTTGTGAGTTGTATTGTGATTAGAATGGCATCTTAGGTTGTTTGAAACTTGATTGAATCAATTTTGTGATAAATGACCTTGAGATTTGATTTGATCCTTTGATTGATGAAATCTAGGATTTGTGTATTTGTTTGTGATTTAGAGAAATCTAGGTTTTGATTGATGTATATCTCAAATCCTTGCTCTATGTTTTTAGCTAGAATATTGATTGATTAAATCTCATATATCTAGCATTTTATTGTATGTTGATTGCATCTTGAACTTGTACTTAATGAATATATTTTGATTCAAGTGTTGTATATGTGTATGAGACTTTGAGCTTATGTGTTTGGTGTTTCACATGCTTAGGTTTTATTATCATATTTTGCATCTAGACTTTCATTGAATGTGTTATCACATGTTTAGGTCTATTTGTACCATAGAATGTATTGATCACATGTTCTATGTTGATTTGATTGTTTGCATCATTTGCATTCACATGATCACACTAGGAAGTCCTTGTAAAAGGCGTGAAGTCTTGGCTAGAGTCGGGGTGACTCGGATAGCCAAGCAAGAAGACTTGCCTAGAGTCGGGATGACTCGGATAGGTAAGCAAGAAGTCATGGCTAGAGTCGGGAGGACTCGGATAGTCATGCATGAGAGGCTCCCTAGAGGCAAGAGTGCCTTGGATAGGGAGTTGGCTAATATATTGGTAGGCCTAGGTGTATGGTTAGACATAGACTCCGATAGAGCGGGGTACACGGGAGGTGTATGCACTCTTGAGGAATTTCTAATCTTCCATCGATGTTGGTTTTGTGTGGTGTCCAATATATAGTGGTTTCGCATCATTGAGGGATTTCACACTTTCCAATAGGGTTGGGTAGGCTTAGACTTCACTAGGTTGGGTGAGCTAAAGATTGGTCACTTTGACAATGTTCTATGTTTACTTTCCAATAATATAGTACCCAATGGTTGTAGTTCAACCCGTGGATGTTTCCTCCTTGGAGGTTTTACCACGTTAAAAAATCTCTTGTGTTAATTCTTCCTATCTCTTCTCTTATATTTTAATTGTATATTTTATTATCTTGATTCATAATATTCTTTTGTGACATATTGTGAAGCAAGACTTTGTATAGTGTGATTTGTGGATTCATTCTTTTGATCATTTTTGTATCTACGATTCTTTTGTATATTGTAATTTTTGTATGGTGATATTTGATCACTCTTGTAACTCATCGAACATCTATTGAAAAACAAGCTTACTTTGTTGTTGTGTTTATTTGTTCTTATACCTCACACAACTAGATGATATACTTAGACTTTGCTCTCATGATTGTATTCTCATATTGTCTATGTATGTCTTCCTTGGCTTATTTTGTTGTGTGTAAGGCTACCTTGAGGGACAAACGAAAGTTTGTTCAAGGGTTTGAAAAAAAGGTGTAAAAACCTATTCACCCCCCCTCTAGGTATGCTTTAAGCATTTAACTACGTTTGTATACTTTCAATCTTCTAGTTTAATTCTCATCGTGTCATCATCCAGAGTATTCTTATCATGTAATGATGTTGCCCCTAGCAGAAACCTGTCAACGAATCAGTTCAGTTGAAATCAGTCGATGACGGAAAATCAATTCGGTTCCCTATTCACACTGACCGAAGAACTGATCCTAATGCTTGTACTCGATGGATGTGCCGACCCAGTCCATCGCATTTTCATTATTACTGTCCATTGGGTGGTCAAATCAAGGAACTGTTCTCACTGTTTTAAAGTGGGTGCATTCAGTTTAATTAAACATTTTTGGATTAGGATAATATTTAGTAACTTATTTAAGTTTTAATATAACAAGGGGAATTATAGCCTACAAGGTTATCGAAAATGGTCTTACTTTAAATTCTTCGTGTTTATCGAGTATTTTTAATATTCAATATAGAGCATCTCCAATGTTATTACGCATTTGGAGAAAATGGAGTGCCACATAGGATATATATTTAAAAAGTTAGAAAAACTCTTCGAAGCTGTTATTTAAGTTCAATATGAAGATGATGTGGCCAAAAAAACATTTATATGGAGTTGGGTTTCTAATTCTAGAAACTCTCCTAGAAATGCTGACTAGGATTTCTAACTATTTCCACCAATAAGATTAAAGCTTTCAACTCTTTCCACCAATAAGATTAAATCTCGTTTAATTGTAAAATTAAAGAGGAGAGAGAGTATAATAATTGTTTTATTATGATTGGACATAAAATGGATGCATATTTGACTTTAGATAATTGCTTTGGAGATGTGAATATACAGTTCTTTAAAAAAAATTCAAAAGTGGGCCCATAATAAATAAAAATGCTGATGTGGCACTATTTAGAAACTCAAAAATGCATTTTTTTCATTGGAGATGCTCTTACTATTACACTTTCATGTGGAGTACATTGGATATTTATTTGATTTATTAATTTTTTTTTTTTTAAATATACAACAACTGCTGGGACCGGCAAGATTAGGCTGTACTAGAGCAGCCCGGACTGCAGCTCCCATAAGCACCGGCCGGCGAGAGAGCACCCACAATCGATGGGACAACACCCACACTTGGAATTAATGGCCAAGGGGGACAAATAATATATATATATATATATATATATATATATATATATATATATACACATGTACACACCGGGTGTTGAACTGTGGTGGTGGAGGCTCCCAAGGGAGGGTCCAACCACATTGGAAGGGGCGCGACTGATCTTCAAAAAAATTATCCAAAATAAATTTAAGGGCCGCGACTGTCTAATAATCAACACCTTCGAACGGTAAGGCCTTCATTGCTATTATAAATATCAAAACCAACGATGGAAAGCAAGTGTATCAAAACTAACGACCATACTATGGCGACCGTAGGTGAAGTGGACAGCAATATGGAAATGATAAAATTTACCCAGTTCTCGCTGCCATGTCGACACACATCCGGAAAGTCGAAGCACTCAGAGATGCCATCAGAAAAATGAAAGTAGTCGGAGATGTTATCACAGAATGTACAAGCAATGGTCCGATGGGGAGACACCGAGTTTACGGTGATTGTCCAATGGACATTGCTTGGTTACGTTTACAATTATTCGAAGTCACTGAAGAGGCACACCGGCTTTTAGCAAATCTCGATGTAGAGTTCGGTTCTCCTCCAGGACCGTTATCCCTTCCGGCAAACT
The DNA here is from genome assembly GCA_008009225.1 of Acer yangbiense. Taxonomy (NCBI): domain Eukaryota; kingdom Viridiplantae; phylum Streptophyta; class Magnoliopsida; order Sapindales; family Sapindaceae; genus Acer; species Acer yangbiense. The sequence goes on along the minus strand of CM017771.1, from coordinate 41,114,721 downwards.
GATCAAACAAGTCCTACATCTTGTTTCAATGATCCGTGCATATATTCGTTTTTTTAGCTTTCATCAGGATGCTTGGTTTTAATGTCTTGAAGTTAACGAAGGGTATTTTCATCCACTAAATCTTAACTCCGTTTCAGGTGTTAACTATATCTTAGGGTAGCCAATCAGTCGCCGGACACATGTGGATTGTACTTACCTTTTTTTCAATTATATTAATATATGATTAGTTCATGAAATGATAAGATTCTTAACAAAATGGGTTGGTTTTAAGCCTTCTTACCCGTATCCATCATTTCATCTTTCTAGACGATGTTGTGTTTTGCATTATATATTCATTTTAAGAAAAAACCCAAAATAAAACGGAAAAAAAAAAAATTAATCCACTTGCACCGTCTTAATCAAATAAAACAAGACTTATAATAATATAAGGGTACCCTTAATCAATGATCTTAAATAATTAAATAAGAAATATTTAGAGCATCTTCAAAAGATTATATTTTCACTCTTCAAATGTCTATTTGCTTACCTATGTGTCAATTTGAATCAAATAAAACAAGACTTATAATAACATAAGGGTACCCTTAATCAATGATCTTAAATAATTAAAAATAAGAAATATTTAGAGCTTCTTCAAAAGAATCATACCTTGTCCTAGAGCATGCACGTGAGCTTGTCCATGTCTTTGTGGTTGAGTGGGTTCAATCCATCTTCGTTGTTGAACCGGTCTAGCTTGCTTCCTAGCTTGAGGTTACATGATTAGTCTCTTTCCTTTGTGAGCCAATTGTTGAGGAATGTTAACTTGAGGGACCCTAGAGGGTTGAGCTTGAGGTTGCCTTCTTGGCACCATCTTCACTTGTGCATTTGAACATTGTCCTAGTTCTAACTTCTTCCTAGGAGTTTGCACCAATGAAGCTTTTTTGATCCCCGAACTCTTGACAAAAATGGTCTTCTTGAAAGTGGAGGTCTCCTTGCCATCTTCATACCCAAGACCCTTCTTGTCACACGGATGCTTCCCAACACTAAGCAAATGATCAAGTTTTTGAGTGCTAGAGGTCATCCTAGACATAGACTCTTTTACTTCTTCAAGTTCCCTCTTAAGACCTTCTTCATTCCTTCTAGATAAGTCTAAGTCCTTTCTTAGCTCATCTTCTATCTTCTTAAACTTTTCCACTTGTTCACATAAGTGGTCATTATGAGATAAAAGCTCAAGATTTTCCTCTCTCAACATCTTGATCTTTTTCGTGCTCTTGATTACTAAGTCATTGAACTCGGCATGGTATTTAGCAAGCACCTTTTTCTCCACAAATCAATTTATGGAGTTAGAAGAGGAATCACTTTTTTCTTCACTCGAGTCATTTTCCTCTTGACTCATTTCCTCTCTTTCACTAGCACTTTTGCTTTTATGGGAGAAGGCAAAAGCTAGGAGGTTAGACATGAGCTCTTCATCGCTTGAAGACTCATCTCCCTCGTTGGAGTCATCACTACGACCGCTCCATGTGGCGGCCATCACTTTACCCTTCTTCTTGTCATTGTGATTAGCACATTCGGGGGCAAAGTGACCTATGCCACCACACTCGAAGCATCAGACCCCTTTCCTTTCGGTCCTTTCTTGCCTAGGTTCAAACTTCTTGAAAGGACCATTTTTCTTCGAATCTTAACCTTTTGATCCAAAGCCCTTTCTCCTAAACTTCATAACCTTGTTGAACATTTTTACAAACAAGGCAAGGTCTTCATCCGAGTCAATCTTCTTTGCCTACTTTTCATCCTTGGAAGCTTTTAAAGCAATTCCTTTTTGCTTTTTAGGAGGTGTAAAGCTAGGATCCTTCCTAGACTCATAAGCGAGAAGTCTTCCAATAACCTCGCTTGGCTTCATGTCCATATATCCACTGTTTTCTTCTATAGCCGTCACCTTTGATTCGAACCTATCGGGGAGAGATCTCATGATTTTCTGCTTGACTCTCCTATCCGAATACGGGTCTCCGAGTTGGTGACTTTGATTAACGATATCCATCAATTTGATTTCGAAATCATTGAAGCATTCATCCTCTCCCATCCTAAGTAACTCGAATTGAGTTTGGAGGACTTAAAGCTTGGATTCCTTCACCACCTCGGTTCCTTCATGTGCAACTCGTAAGATATCCCAAGCCACTTTCGCGATTTGAGTGTTTTGAATAAGCTTATACTGATTTTCATCCATTGCACAAAGGATGGCGTGCATCACCTTCCTATTCCACTTTGAAGCCTCAAACTCTTGCGGACTCCATTGCGCCTTAGGCTTCAATACTTCTTCTTCTCCTCCACCATCGGGAGTCATCTTGGGTAGATTATATCCATCTTCCACCGCCATCCACGCATGGTCGTGAATTTGACATATGTAGGATTCCATCTTCCCTTTCCATTGGGAATAGTTCAACCCGGTAAGAAGTAAAGGACTTGTGCTTGAAGCACCCTCGTTGCCACCACCTTTTCCACCGTTTCCACTCATAATGTTTATGAATGAATGAAATGAATGCAAATGTATGAATGATCAAAAATCACACAAAATGCAAAACACACCAAAGTGAGCAAGGATCACCTAATTATATTTAGGAACCCGCTCTGATACCAATTGAAAATTCTCACAGGTGTAAACTATTAATCTAGAGGGGGGTGGGGGGTGAATAGATTTTAACTAATTTTACCCAATTTTCGATTAAGGACAAGATTACGAAAATACCCCTAATAGTCAATAAAATATAGCAAGTGTAATATTGTGCGGAAATTAAAACAACACTTGATATTTACATGGAAACCCTCACGGGAAAAACCACAGGCTGTTAAGTGAGCCACACCCGAACCTCGAATCCACTAAATGTGATGAAATTACAACCTAATCCCGGAAGTAATCACACACCTACCTAATCCCGGTATAAGTGAACCTAGTCCGATTGCTTGCGAATTAAGCAACCTAATCCCGGTCACAACACAATACTTAATTCTCTAAAAAGAGATTAACACCCTAAGTGAATATATGAATATCCAAATGAAACATAGAGCAAGGGAAGATGATGAATTTGCAATTAGAACAATCCTAGATATTAAAAACTAAATGACATGTCAATTAGCTTAGATAATCATAGATTATAGAAACCTAGATATCTATCACAAAACAACACTCAATCAAATCAACACAACAATCTCTATCTTGAATATTAGAATTCAATCTAAGAACAATCAAGTAATAAAAGAGATGCTATAATAAATAAAACACTAATTATATATGATAATAGTGAAAAACTTACCAAAGCAAGTGTGATGATAAAAGACCCATGCAAGCAAGCATCCTAGATATGCTAGAGAATGCTAGATGAACTTTGATGCAAATGAATTTTGGTTTGAGTGTTAAAATGAGCAAACTTGGTTGCTTTCTCTCTTAAAAATCTCTCTTTTAAAAGTAGGGTTCTTGATGATTAAAGAGTCACACTCAGAACAAGAGAAAGTGATGTATTTATAGGCATGAAAAACAGAGCATGTGAAAAGACAAGTTTGCCCCTGAAACGCATCGATCGGCTGTTTCAATCGGTGGCCAGGCCGCCGATTATAACCGCCGAATTGAACCCGGGAAGAACAAGGGAACAACGGCGGTTTCATGACCGCCGATCTAACCGTCGAATCAAACCGAGAGATTAAATCAATCAGGTATGAATGGCAGTTTCAATCGGCGGTTTCGAAACCGCCGATTCAACCGCCGAATCAAACCGAGAGATAAAATCAATCAGGTCTGAACGGCTGTTTCAAACGACGGTCGTGACCGCCGATCGTAACCTCAAAATTGCTCCAAACACTTCTAGAAGCAAACGATGATTTCATTCGACGGCCAGGTCACCGATCATAACCGCCGATCACCAACATAGGTGAAAACCAAGGAGAAGCCAAGGGCATTCTCCGTAGGCGATCTTCACATAAAACCAAGCACATTCTAGTGCATACGCGGACGTTTCCGAATACTATCGAAAAATGAATTACAAGACTCAAATACACACAGCAAAATATAACATATAAGTGCAAGTGTGAAATGTGACATATGAAGAGAAAGCACACAAATGCAAGAATGCTAAGTGAGTGTGTGCAATCTAAATCTCTTCAAAGAAAACCAAGCACTAGAGTTATACCTTTGGCGTGCTTGTCCCTTGAGGACTTGTGAAGGGTCTTCGAGCTTGAAGATAAATCACCTAAACTACCCTTACACAATAAATCCCAACACGTGGTTTGTCCATGAAATAAGCCAATCAAAGAATGGGAATCCTTACACCACTGATGAGAAAATGAAGGGTTTTGTCTGGGGATTCCCTTCTTCGAATAAGTTTTGGAAGAATAGTTGGTTTTTTGTGGGCAATCGCTGGGGCCAAGCGATAGATTTCGACCTTGATGGTGTTCAGGTGACGCTCCGAGTTCCCCGATACTTTTGTTCGCCAGAGAATTGGAATCAAATGACCCATTCTTTTACTGATGGTGAGCTTACCAATTTAGCCCGAGCAGCTGTACGCTCCCTAGAAAAGAGGGGAAGGCCTTATCTTTTTAATGAGGAAAAAATGATCAGGGCTCGCCTTTTCCCTCAAATTTTTGCCCGCTGACGGCACTGTGAGTTATTTTCTATAGTTTTTTTTTTTTTTGCTTGCTACTCCCGTTGTTGGTTGGCTTACTGTCCTAATGTTATTCTCCATATTTTCAGTGTTCGATGTAGATATCATCTGTGATGTCCAGGCGTGTAGGATGAAGGCTATTATAGAGGCGAGCCGAAAAGAAGCTTTACGCCAGCAGGATGCTGGGATAGCTCCTCCACAGGATGGATCTGACGAGAGTTCTCCCGGAGATCTTCCCGAGGAAGAGACTGATGAGAGCGTTCCTGTTCCTGAGGAAGAGACTGATGAGGGCATTCCTGAGTATGTGGCCGAGAAGACTCGCGATCATAACGAGGAGCCAAACTTGGTAGAGAGCATGAATGATCCAAGTGATCGTGCTATAGACGAGGCAGCTACCGATGTGGGTGACCCTGTTGGTTCCTCGGCGTTCAAAGGGAAAGAAAAGATTATAGAGCCTTCCGGGCCAGTGGCTTCAGCTTCTCGTGGGACTTTTTCGGCCCATGCTGTGGACGATACAGGTGAGAAGGAGGGCGAGCGAAATGACGTGATGGGTTCTTCCACAAACGAGGCAGCTGCTACGTCCCTGGGCGTTGAAAGGATTCGAGAGCCTTTTAATGTTGCGACGCCCATTGAGATTCCAAGCCCTGCCATGCCAACTCCTATCCCTTCTCTGACTGTGGTCGGGAATGAAGCTGAAATAGAAGATCCTACTGCCAATCTGGACACACACAGGAGACAACTTGGAAAAAGACGGGCTTCATTCTCGCCTGGCCGTCCCGCCCCGCCCCGCCTCGAAGGTTCCTCGGGTGGTCGATTATGTTGACTCGTCATCAGGTGACGAAGCTGGTGCTAGGGTTGAAAAAATGGTGATTCAAACTTCTCATCAAGATCAAGCTAGGACTCATGCTAGGGATTTTGTTGGCTCTCCTCATTCAACATCGGTCACCGGATTGCCTGAAGCCAGTGTTGGTGGTTTGGGTTCATCGAGCCAACCTGGCGAACCTAGCCCTCAGGCCATGTTGAAGGTGTAAGGTTCCCATTTATTGATTGGCTCATTTCGTGGACAAACCACATGTTGGGGTTCTTTGTAAGGGTAGCCTAGGTATCGGTGTTATTGTTCGAAGCCCTTTGAAGACCTCGTATTGATAAGCACTGAAGGTATATTTCTTTGTGCTTACTTGTCTTGAAGAGATAGTTGCACACACTCACAACTCATGCATATGTTTAATACTTGTATGTTGTGTGTCTTATTTTTGTGCATTAATGTTCATTAACATCTCTTCTTGCATGTTAGTTTGATTGCATCTTGCATATCCAATTGCCTTGTCATGCTTAGACTTAGGATTGCATTGTTGCATTGGGCGCTCCCAAAAGCGCTCTTCAGAAGCGCTGTACGAACAGCGCCCATTGAGCGCCGTTCAGACCTGATCGATTTAATTCGGTCACCGTTGGGTCGCTGTACAAGCGCTGTACAAAGCGCTCTACGTACAGCACCACTCTGTTCTCCCGTGAGAACAGAGTTGGGGCGCTGTACAAACGCTGTACATAAGTGCTCTATGTACAGTGCCTAAGGCAAATATGAGGCCAACTTATCAAAACGACCACACGTTGTTTTGGCCCCTGATATATATGCCACTTTGACTTTAGGTCAATCAAGAGAGTTCATATTCAGATTCCATACTTAGGATATTTTTCAAAGAGAAGAAAAATTCCAAAGAACTCATTTTTAGTTTACTCAAACACTTTTTCATGATCATCAATCATCATCTAGCATCATCCTTGATCATCTAGATGTCTCTTTGCATGGATTCTTCATCATACTTTTCTTGGTAAGCTTTTCACTAATATCTTACATATTTTGTGTTTTTCTTAACAAGCAATCTCAATTTATTACTTGTATGATTTTCATATATCTTTTGATACAAGATTGAGATTAGTGTGATGTATGTTTGAGAAGTTGTATTGTGATAGCTAATTAGGTTTTGTGCTTAATCTTGATTAGCTAAACTAATTGATTGAACATGTCATTTAGTTTTTAATATCTAGGATTGTTCTTATTGCATATTAATCATCTTAGATAAGCATATAGAGTTTCCCTTGCTCTATGTTGCATTTGAATGTTCATATATTCACTTAGGGTTTTATTCTCTTTATTGAGAAAGTAAGTCTTGTGTGTAGCTTTCGGGATTAGGTTGCTTAGATCACAAGCAAATTGGACTAGGTTCACTCATACCAGGATTAGGTAGGTGTGTGATTACTTCCGGGATTAGGTTGTAATCGTTTTACTCATTTAGTGGATTCGAGGTTCGAGTGTGGCTTACTTACTAGCCCGTGGTTTTTCCCGTGAGGGTTTCCACGTAAAAATCAAGTGTTATTTAATTTCCGCATTTTATACTTGATTTATTGCTTTATCTATTTAGGGGTAATTTAATAATTTTGACTAACACGAAAAATTGGGTAAAAAGCTTAAAATCTATTCACCCCCCCTCTAGATAGTTTTTTACACACCGTGCTATAATTTGTTTCAATTGGTATCAGAGCGGGTTCCTAGACATACATAGGTGATCCTTGCTTATTTTGGTGTGTTTTGCATTTTGTGTGATTTTTGATCATTCATACACTTGCATTCATTTCATTCATTCATAAACACTATGAGTGGAAACGGTGGAAATGGTGGTGGCAACGAAGGTGCTTCTGGCACAAGGCCTCCACTTCTTACCAGATTAAACTATTCCCAATGGAAAGGGAAGATGGAATCCTACATATGCCAAATTCATGACCGTGCATGGATGGCGGTGGAAGACGGATATGATCTACCCAAGATGACTCCCGATGGTGGAGGAGAAGAAGTATTGAAGCCTAAGGCGCAATGGAACGCGCAAGAGTTTGAGGCTTCAAAGTGGAATAGGAAGGCAATGCATGCCATCTTATGTGCTATGGACGAAAATCAATACAAATTGATTCAAAATACTAGGATAGCTAAGGAGGCTTGGGACATCCTAGAGATTGCACATGAGGGAACCGAAGTGGTGAAGGACTCTACGCTTCAAGTCCTCCAAACTCAATTCGAGATGCTTAAGATGGAGGAGAATGAGTGCTTCAACAACTTCGAGATCAAGTTGATGGATATAGTCAACCAAGGGCATCAACTTGGTGATCCATATTCGGATAGGAGAATCAAGCAAAAGATTATGAGATCTCTACCCGATAGGTTTGAATCGAAGGTGACGGCTTTAGAATAAAATAGTGGATAAAAGGATATGAAGCCGAGTGAGGTGATTGGGAGACTTCTAGCTTATGAGTCTAGGAAAGGGCCTATCTCCACACCCACTAAAAAGCAAAAAGGAATTGCTTTAAAAACCTCCAAGGATGAAAAGGAGGCAAAGAAGGTTGACTCGGATGAAGAACTTGCCTTGTTTGTAAAAAGGTTCAACAAGGTTATGAAGTTTAGAAGAAAGGACTTTGGATCAAAAGGTCAAGATTTGAAGAAAAAAGGCTCTTTCAAGAAGTTTGAACCTAGGCAAGAAAGGACTGAAAGGAAAGGGGTCCGATGTTTCGAGTGTGGTGACATAGGTCACTTTGCCCCCGAATGTACAAATCACAATGAGAGGAAAAAGGGAAAAGTGATGGCCGCCACTTGGAGTGGAAGTAGTGATGACTCCTATGAGGGAGATGAGTCTTCGAATGATGAAGAGCTCATGGCTAACCTCCTAGCTTTTGCCTCATCCCATAAAAGCAAAAGTGCTAGTGAGAGAGAGGAAGTGAGTCAAGAGGAAAATGACTCAAGTGAAGAAGAAAGTGATTCCTTTTTGAACTCCATAAATGGATTTGTGGAGAAAAAGGTGCTTGCTAAATATCATGCCGAGTTTAATTATTTAGCAATCAAGAGCACAAGAAAGATCAAGATGTTGAGAGAAGAAAATCTTGAGCTTGCATCTCATAATGACCACTTAGGTGAACAAGTGGAAAAATTCAAGAAGATGGAAGATAAGCTAAGAGAGGAGTTAGTCTTATCTAGGAGGAATGAAGAAAGCCTAAAGAGGGAACTTGAAGAAGTAAGAGAGTCTATGACTAGGATGGATTCTAGCACCAAGAAGCTTGACCATATGCTTGGTGTTGGAAAGAGTCCATGTGACAAGAGGGATCTTGGGTATAAAGATGGCAAGAAGATCTCAACCTCTAACAAGACCGTGTTTGTCAAGAGTTTGAAGAACGAAGAAACTTCATATGTGCAAATTCCTAGGAAGAAGTTAGAAATAGGACAATGTTCAAATGCACAAGTGAAGATCGGGCCAAGAAGGCAACCTCAAGCTCAACCCCCTAAGGTCTCTCAAGCCAACATTCCTCCACAAGTGGCTCACAAAGGAAAGAGACCAATCATGCAACCTCAAGCTAGGAAGCAATCTAGACCGGTTCAACAACGAAGATGCTTTGAACCCATTCATCCAAAAAGACAAGGACAAGGTATGATTCCTTATTTTACTCCTATATGTCATTTTTGTGGATTTGAAGGTCATATTAGACCACATTGCTTTCAATATATTAAAATGTGTAGAACACGAAGCATGATTGAGAAGAGAAAGAATAGAGCCAAGATGCATGTTCCTAGGAATGATAAAATTGTTATGCATGATTCTAGGACATCTAGAGCCCAATTACCAAAGACCACTAAAAAAGCAAATATTGTTTCTAGGTGGATTAGAAAGAATGAAAATATTTGCCATGTTGCTCAAATTGCCTTGAAGGCAAATTCTTCTAATTTTTGGTATTTAGATAGTGGGTGCTCTAGGCACATGACTGGAAACAAGAGTTTCTTCGAGACTCTTGTCATGGAGGAAGGAGGATATGTCACTTTTGGTGATGGATCCAAAAAGAAAGTTGTAGGGAAAGGAACCATTTCCGTTCCCAGATTACCCTCCTTATCTGATGCTTTATTTGTTGATGGCTTGAAAGCCAATTTAATAAGCATTTCACATCTAAGTGATGAAGGATATTCCGTCTTGTTTTGTAAAAATGATTGCTCGATCCTAAAGCCCGATGGACAAACCTTATTGAAAGGTATGAGATCTAGCAACAATTGCTATTGTCTTGAAGCTAGAATAGTCTCAAACAATGTGTCCATGGATGAGCAAATAGAGTTATGGCATGAAAGACTTGGCCACATGAACTTTAGGGATTTAAGAACCCTTGGAAAGTTCGAGTGTGTGCGTGGCCTCCCTAAGCTTGGGAAGAAAGCCAATGGTATTTGTGGACCTTGCCAACAAGGAAAACAAACTAAAAGCATGCACAAAAAGGGCAAGTATCTCTCCACCAAGGAGCCCCTAGAGCTTCTCCACATGGATCTCATGGGTCCTATGCAAACCGAGAGTTTATGTGGAAAGAGATACATTTTTGTTTGTGTTGATGATTTCTCTAGATTTACATGGATATATTTTCTTAGAGAAAAATCCAAAACTTTTGTTAAGTTTAAAATGCTTTGTACTAAAATACAAAATGAAATGAATTCTAACATTAAAAGCATTAAACGGATTAGAAGTGACCATGGGAGGGAATTTGAGAATGCCTCATTTGAAAGCTATTGCAATAGCTTAGGCATCTCCCATGAGTTCTCGGCTCCTAGGACACCTCAACAAAATGGAGTTGTTGAGAGAAAGAATAGGGTCCTTCAAGAGATGGCCCGAGTTATGTTGCTTAGCAACAATGTCCCTAGGAACCTATGGGCCGAAGCCGTCAATACGGCTTGCTATATAGGGAATCGTGTTTTCCTAAGGCCCGGATATAGAAACACCTCCTATGAGTTATGGAAGGGTAGGAAGCCAAATGTTAGCTACTTCCACACATTTGGAAGCAAATGCTACATTTTAAATGACCATGATCAACTTGGCAAGTTTGATGTTAAAAGTGATGAGGGTATCTTTATTGGCTATGCCTTGAATAGTAGAGCCTATAGAGTTTTCAATCATGGAATCATCGAATGTTGCTATTGATGATACAAGGCTCAAGTCTCATGACCATGAGGAGGAGGAAGTTTTAGAGGATGACTCTCCTTTGGAGAGGGTTGTGGTGACTCCCAATGTTGGGACATCCAATGACATTAATGAAGTCACACAACCTATTACTAGAGTCCCTCTCTTGGACTCTAATTAACCCGCTCCATGGGTTAGAAGGCTCCATAACAAAGAGGATGTTATTGGAGATGTGAATGAGGGTGTTAGAACTAGACGTCAAATAGCTAATCTAATTAGCTACACATGCTACACCTCTCAAATTGAACCCAAAAAGGTTGATGAAGCCTTAAATGATGAATTTTGGGTTCTAGCCATGCAAGAAGAGCTAAACCAATTCGAAAGGAATGAGGTTTGGACTCTAGTTCCTAGGCCTAAAAACACTCATGTGATAGGCACTAAGTGGATTTATAAGAACAAATCCGATGAGGATGGCAACATAGTGTGGAACAAGGCTAGACTTGTAGCACAAGGATACTCTCAAATTGAGGGTATCGACTTTGAGGAGACTTTTGCTCCCGTTGCCCGTTTAGAGTCCATTAGGCTTCTCTTGTCCATTTCTTGTGTGCATAAGTTCTAATTGCACCAAATGGATGTCAAGAGTGCCTTCCTCAATGGCTTCTTGCAAGAGGAAGTGTTTGTTGAACAACCCAAGGGGTTTGTGGATGCACACCACCCCAACCATGTCTATCACCTCAAGAAGTCACTATATGGGTTGAAACAAGCACCAAGGGCTTGGTATGAGCGCCTTACTCAATTTCTTGTTGACAATGACTACACAAGAGGTAGTATTGACAAGTCCTTGTTCATCAAGAGAAAGAAAGATGAGTTATTTATAGCTCAAATCTATGTTGATGACATTGTATTTGGCTCCACCAACAACGCCAAGGTCCAACAATTTGTTGATGTCATGTCTCATGAATTTGAGATGAGTCTTGTTGGTGAGCTTAGTTACTTCCTAGGTTTGCAAATTAGGCAATTAGATGATGGGATTTTCATAACCCAAGCCAAATATGCCAAAAACCTAGTGAAGAAGTTTGGTTTAGAGAATGCCAAACATTGTGATACACCCATGAGTACCACTTTGAAGCTTAGCAAGGATGCTAGTGGTAAAAGTGTGGAACAAGCTCTATATCGGGGCATGATAGGTAGCTTGCTTTATTTGACCGCAAGTAGGCCCGATATATCTTTTAGTGTGGGTGTGTGTGCTAGGTACCAAGCGGATCCTAAGGAGTCCCATCTCTCTTCCGTAAAGAGATTCATTCGCTATGTGAATGGGACTTCCAACTATGGGATTTGGTACTCTTTTGACACTAATGCTAGTCTTGTAGGCTTTAGTGATGCGGATTGGGCAGGAAATTATGATGATAGGAAAAGCACATCGGGCGGTTGCTTCTTCCTAGGCAACAACTTGGTGCTCAATTTCCTTGTCCACGGCCAAGGCCGAGTACATAGCCGCGGGGAGTGGATGCACACAACTCCTATGGATGAAGCAAATGCTAGTAGACTACGGATTCAACCAAGGTACTCTCACTCTCTTTTGTGATAACATGAGTACCATTAATATTTCCAAGAATCCGGTGCAACATTCTAGAACTAAGCATATTGACATCCGCCATCATTTCATTAGAGAGCTTGTTGAAAATAAATGCATAGTACTTGAACATGTAGGTACTAATGATCAACTTGCGGAGCTATTTACTAAACCCTTAGATTTTACTCGATTTAAAACACTAAGTAGATCTATTGGGATATGTCTTGTGGAGTGATGTGTTTTGTTAATTGACCCCATATGGGGAACCCAAGCAAAGAGAGCTATTTTGCATTCTTGTCACTTGCAAAAATTTGAAATATCTTATGCTTCCTTTTTAATTGCTTGAGTAAGCTTGGTTGCACTTATGTATATATGTTTTCAATTCAATAAGTGTGAACCATGCTTGTTTACAATCCATGTCATATTTATGTTCAAACATGCATTTTTAGACTAGGAGATCTATATAGGAAGTATGATTTGAATGACCTATAGTTATCTCCATGACATGATGATTCTTTTATAACATGCTAATGTCAAATGAAAAAGCATGAAATTCATATAACATTCTCTCATGAAAAGCATGAATTGATGATTGCATATTCTTAAAATGCAAAACTTGTGTGAAAGCTAATGAGACTCAAAATGAATAAAGGATCTTGTATCCGTTCAAAGGAATTTATATTCCAAATGTCTCTCTTTCTTTATTAGTTGAACATGGCTACTATCATACGGATATTTATCCGGAAAAATCTAATAGGGTGCAAAGTCGCTCATGCCATGTTTCGCTTATAAAGTTGGATATAGTTGCTCATAAATTAAAATCAATAAAAACTCTATATACTTGCTTTTCTCATGACAATGGTGAAATTGGTTTGAATTCTTATTAGAAACCTTGTCATTTGCTTTGCCAAATACCATGATATTTTGGACTTGAATGCTACATGTCTTGTATGCAAAGCATGTTTGATTCACACATTTTTCTCAAATAAATCTCCTTGTTTCTATTCAATTAATTGAGGTGCATAAAGTGACTTACATGTATATGCAAATATCTTGCATGCTTCTATCTCTCGTTGCTATGAGTGGCCCAGTTTGGGACTACTCCTTTGCCTATATCATGACAAAAAGGGGGAGTAGGATATGGTAAGGGGAGTTGCAAAATAGAAGCAATTGTGCATATTGAGGAGAACATTCATTGAGGGGGAGTAACCCGTTGAGGGGGAGCATTGCATACACATACATTGCATAATGTTGTGCCTATTTTTTTATGCAAATGCTTGGTATTGTTCTCACTTGATTAATCTCACACTTTTCTTGTATTTGAAATGTTAGAAACTTTCTTTTCAGGGCTTGATTATTCTACAAGAGATTGAAGACTTGAAGTTTTATTTTCTTTTCTCTTTGTATTGTAGAATATCATAGTTATCCCATAGTTTCTATTTTTTGTGAGGAATCAATGTGAGTGGTGGTTTTGTCACGAAATAGACAAAGGGGGAGATTGTAAGGTTCCCATTTGTTGATTGGCTCATTTCGTGGACAAACCACATGTTGGGGTTCTTTGTAAGGGTAGCCTAGGTATCGGTGTTATTGTTCGAAGCCCTTTGAAGACCTCGTATTGATAAGCACCGAAGGTATATTTCTTTGTGCTTACTTGTCTTGAAGAGATAGTTGCACACACTCACAACTCATGCATATGTTTAATACTTGTATGAAACAAATTATAGCGGTGTGTATAAAACTATCTAGAGGGGGGGTGAATAGATTTTACGCTTTTTACCCAATTTTTCGTGTTAGTCAAAATTACGAAAATACCCTCAAGATAATATAAACAAGCAAGTGTAATATGGTGCGGAAATTAAAACAACACTTGGTTTTTACGTGGAAACCCTCACGGGAAAAACCACGGGCTATGTAAGTAAGCCACACTCGAACCTCGAATCCACTAAATGTGCAAACGATTACAACCTAATCCCGGAAGTAATCACACACCTACCTAATCCCGGTATGAGTGAACCTAGTCCAATTTGCTTGCGTTCTAAGCAACCTAATCCCGGATGCTACACACAAGACTTACTTTCTCTATGAAGAGAATACAACCCTAAGTGAATATATGTGAATATCCAAAATGCAACATAGAGCAAGGGAAACCCTATATGCTTATCTAAGATGATTAATATGCAATTAAGAGCAATCCTAGATATCAAAACTAAATGACATGTCAATTAGTTTAGCTAATCAATATTAAGCACAAAACCTAATATGCAAGCACAATATAAAATCTCAAACATACATCATACTCATCTCAATATTGTATCTAAAGCATACAAAATAACAAACAAGTAATTAATTGAGATTGCTAGATAAGAGAAACACAAAACATGTAAGATATTAGTGAAAAGCTTACCAAGCAAAGTATGATGAAGATTCCATGCTAGATGACATCTAGATGATCTAAGATGATGCTAGATGATGATTGATGATCATGAAAAAGTGTTTGAGAATCAAGAATGGAGTTCTTGGAATTTTTCTTCTCTTTGAAAAATATCCTAAGTATGAATTCTGAATATGAACTCTCTTAATTGACCTAAAGTCAAAGTGGCATATATATAGGGGGCCAAATCAAAGTGTGGTCGTTTAAGTAAGTTTCAAAGAAACGCGCCAATCGGCGGTTTCAATCGGCGGCCAGGCCGCCGTTCATGACCGCCGAATTGAGCTCGTGAAGAACAGAGCATAAACGGCGGTTCATTCGGCGGTTTCGTGACCGCCGATTCCAACCGCCGAAACAGAACAGAGAGATCAAAATCAACCAGGTATGAACGGCGGTTTCATGCCCGCCGTTTAAACCGCCGAATTAGACTGAGAGATAAATCAATCAGGTCTTGAAACGGCGGTTTCGAACGGCGGTCGTGACCGCCGATCTTAACCGCAGAAATGCTTCAAACCAATCTGGACTGAAACGGCGGTTTCATTCGGCGGCCAGGCCGCCGATAATAACCGCCGATCACCTAGAAAGGTGAAAACCAAGGAGAAGCCAAGGGCATTCTCCATAGGCGGTCCTCGCGCTAAACCAAGCACATTCTCGTGCATGCGGGGATGTTTCCGAAAGTTATCGGGAAACGAATTACACAACAACAAGACACAAATACACACAACAAAATATAATAAATAAGTGCAAGTGTGAATTGTGACAAACGAAGAGAATGCACACATATGCAATGAATGTTTAGTGTGTGTGTGCAACTAATCTCTTCAAAGAAAAGTAAGCACATAGAAATTTACCTTCGGTGCTTATCAACACGAGGTCTTCAAAGGGCTTCGAACATTAAGACCGATACTTAGGCTACCCTTACAAAGAACCCCCACATATGGTTTGATCACGAAATAAGCCAATTAAAAACAACGGGAATCATTACATTGTATGTTGTGTGTCTTATTTTTGTGCATTAATGTTCATTAACATCTCTTCTTGCATGTTAGTTTGATTGCATCTTGCATATCCAATTGCCTTGTCATGCTTAGACTTAGGATTGCATTGTTGCATTGGGCGCTCCCAAAAGAGCTCTTCAGAAGCACTGTACGAACAGCGCCCATTGAGCGCTGTTCAGACCTAATCGATTTAATTCGGTCGCTGTTGGGTCGCTGTACAGGCGCTGTACAAAGCGCTCTACGTATAGCGCCACTCTATTCTCCCGTGAGAACAGAGTTGGGGCGCTGTACAAGCGTTGTACATAAGCGCTCTACGTACAGCGCCCAAGGCAAATATGAGGCCAACTTATCAAAATGACCACACCTTGTTTTAGCCCCCTATATATATGCCACTTTGACTTTAGGTCAATCAAGAGAGTTCATATTCAGATTCCATACTTAGGATATTTTTCAAAGAGAAGAAAAATTCCAAAGAACTCATTTTTAGTTTACTCAAACACTTTTTCATGATCATCAATCATCATCTAGCATCATCCTTGATCATCTAGATGTCTCTTTGCATGGATTCTTCATCATACTTTGCTTGGTAAGCTTTTCACTAATATCTTACATATTTTGTATTTTTTCTTAACAAGCAATCTCAATTTATTACTTGTATGATTTTCATATATCTTTTGATACAAGATTGAGATTAGTCTGATGCATGTTTGAGAAGTTGTATTGTGATAGCTAATTAGGTTTTGTGCTTAATCTTGATTAGCTAAACTATTTGATTGAACATGTCATTTAGTTTTTAATATCTAGGATTGTTCTTATTGCATATTAATCATCTTAGATAAGCATATAGGGTTTCCCTTGCTCTATGTTGCATTTGAATATTCATATATTCACTTAGGGTTTTATTCTCTTTATTGAGAAAGTAAGTCTTGTGTGTAGCTTCCGGGATTAGGTTGCTTAGATCGCAAGCAAATTGGACTAGGTTCACTCATACCGGGATTAGGTAGGTGTGTGATTACTTCCGGGATTACGTTGTAATCATTTTACATGTTTAGTGGATTCGAGGTTCGAGTGTGGCTTACTTACTAGCCCGTGGTTTTTCCCGTGAGGGTTTCCACATAAAAATCAAGTGTTATTTAATTTCCACATTTTATACTTGATTTATTGCTTTACCTATTTAGGGGTAATTTCGTAATTTTGACTAACACGAAAAATTGGGTAAAAAGCTTAAAATCTATTCACCCCCCCCCCCCCCCCCCATCTAGATAGTTTTTTACACACCGTGCTATAATTTGTTTCAGAAGGCTATAGCTTTAGGCCATGCTTATATTGGGGAGGATAACTGGAGCCGCTTCAGGGTTGGCCCTTTGTCAGATCGGCTTTATAACTTCTTCAATAGTGCTTCCTATGTGAGTAATTCTTGATTAGACTTTTTGTTATCTCTGATTCTTTGTCATTTCGCTTTGTTTTACTTTGTCAATTGGTTGCATATCGTAGATGAGATGTCGGAAGCCTGTCGGGCGGGTAGTGCTCAGGCGGATAGAATAAGGCGCCTGGAGGCTCAATTGAAGGAAAGTGTAAATAGCCATGCTCGGATCAAATCGACTTGCCCGAAGAAGATTAGAGCAAACCAGGAGTTCATGGACCGGTGTTTGGCAAGTCAGATGGAAGCTGAGCAAAAAGCTTCTCTTACCGTTGATAAGGTTAAACACCTAAAGGATTTGCTATCTTCTACTTAGGAAGCAATGCTTCAAGCCGAGCAGAAAGCTGAGGAGGTTAAGTTATCCTATGAGCGCAAGATCGAGGACTTGGAATGCCAGGCCCTAACCATTGAATCTTTATCAAATGAGGCTAGGCTGGAGCTAGAGATACAGGCCGTGGATTGTTTTAAAAGATCACCAGCTTATGATGCCTTGCTTCTCTGAGAGTTCCAACGAGGGATGGTCTCAGCTGGAGAATTCTTCAAGATGAAAAACAAGGCAACTGACTGGGCTAGGACCAACTTGGGCCTTTCAATTAAGAAGCATGTGGATACTTCCATAGAGTCTCTTCGGATCCAGATGAAGGAGTGGTGTGCATACTGTCGGAACAAGGGGAAGATGCCACATCTTATGCATATAGAGGTCCCTACTGCCAGTGTCTTCTCTACTTTCCACGCTTGTTAAAAGGCTAGGATTAATGGTGAGGATCCTAACGTTGGGCCTGTGCCTGGAAAAGATTATAGCGCTTGGATGGATGACAAGGAGGACAAGATCATATGGCCCTCTGATTACAGCCTCTTAAGTGAATATGTGATGGAGCCTGATCCGAGCATCGGTGGGAGCGGTTCACAACCCCCAGCGCTATCTTTCTGACTTCTGATAATTTACTATATATATATTTTTTTAAACTTTGTATATATTTTTTGTAATGGACTTTGTATGTATATCTATATACATCCTTGTTCCATGCTTTGCATTTATTCTACCACCTTCGTGAATTGACTTTTAAGACTTCTTTTCCTGCATGATGATGATAAACATGACAACTATCATAAACAGGATGAGTAGAATTTAACATACATTTGTGGTTTATTTAATTGGCGGCCCATATTTGGCCGGGTATTTTATTTTAATCGGAGATCTCTTTGACCCGATCAGTTATTAAGTCGAACACCTTTATCGGATATTTTTATGAGTAGAGCATCCTTCATCTTGGCCGAGTATCTTATGAACTGGCGATTGGGTAATTATATCCATTCACCCTTCATTTTAGCCAAGTATCTCATTAACTGGCAATTGGGTAATTGTATCCATTCAAGCTTTTTAACCTGGTGTTACATCGAGGCTCGCCACGACCATACACTAGGGTCCTTGCACATGTCACCTAGGACGTCTCCTGGTTTTATCTGTGCAAGGGTTTGCCAAATCGTTAGGGTGATGTATACCGACCAACATAGCTACATATCTCACCAGCCTTTTTGACAGCTCCCCGAGCAGTTTTTCAGTTATTCTGGTGCCTCGGGTTTGCCTTTTTGCTAAAAGGTGCATTTATACCGTCTTAACTAGACGGGCACGCTATTTCAGCTTTTCCGCCCTTCGGGCACTATCTATCCGCTCTTTCGTAGTTTCATGGCGCCCAAGCTTTTCAATGTTTAAGAATTTTTTATTGGTCTTTTTCTGGATGACCACTCTATTTACAGAGGAGGTCTTTTGCAAAGGGATCTTCGGCTTAGCATAGCTGATTTGAACATGAATTCAGCAAATAATCTTTATTTATTAGAAACTGAATATTCAAAAGAAAATCAAACCCACCAGGAGCCTGGAACATTTAAATTTGCAAATTGCAGAAAAGTAAAAAGGAAATAGGAAGGGTCCCTTAAGGATAGAAGATCTTCAAGTACTGAGTGTTGCATGGTTGGGGCACTAAGCTACCCCCTAGTCGGGCTATCAGGTAAGCTCCGTGTCTTGCTATTCTATCAATGATGTACGGTCTTTCCCATTTGTTGGCGAGGGACCCTGCTGCTTTATCCTTGGTGTTTGGGGACACCCTTCTTAGTACCAAGTCAGCAAGCTGAAATTTACGCACGCGGACGTGGGAGTTGTAATACCTTGCGGCTCTTTGCTGGTATGCTGTGTTCCTTACTTGTGCTCTATCTCTAACTTCTTTTAGTTCATCCAAATTCTATAGCAGCATATCGAAATTGTGCTCTGGGTTATATAACTGGACCTTGGGAGAGGTAAAATTTATTTCTGCTGGGATGACGACTTCAGTTCCAAATGCTAGTAAGAAAGGGGTTTCTCCTGTGGACGACCTTGCAGTTGTTCGGTATGCCCATAGAACCTCATGCAGCTTGTCCGCCCAACTGCCCTTCTTTGCATCCAACTTTGCTTTCAGTGTGTGTTTGATCACCTTATTTACCGCTTCAGTCTAGCCGTTGGTTTGAGGATGGGCAGGCGAGGCATAGTAGTTTGCAATTTTGTGCTCTTCGCACATCTCCCTGAATCTGTTATTGTCAAACTGCATTCCATTGTCTGTTATGATGGTGCTCGGGATCCTAAACCTATATAATATGTTCTTTTTGACAAAGTTGGTGGTATTTGCCTCAGTGATGTGTACGAGTGCTTCTGCCTCTACCCATTTGGTAAAATAGTCAACTACCACAATAGCATGTTTTGCTCCTCCTTTGGCCCCCATAGGCATTGGCCCTATAAGGTCGGGGCCCCACATGGGGAATGGCCAAGGGGTTGTTAAGCTCCTGAGCAGCTTTAGAGGTTGCCGAACATCATTGGCTATCCTTTGGCACGTTTTACAACTTTTTGCGAATTGTTGTGCTTCGGCAAACAAGGTTAGCCAGTAGAACCCTTGCCTAAGTACCTTATGTGCTAGGCTCTTACCGCCAGTATGGTTTCCACACACCCCAATGTGAACATCCTTCATGATCTGGCTGGTTTCTTCACCAGTGACACACCTTTGCAATGCTTTCGAAAATCCTCTCCTGTATAACTCGCTATTTAGAATTGTGTACCGGGTTGATCTATATATGATGCGCTTGGCTTCCATGGTATCTTCTAGTAGTATATTTTCTTCAAGTATCTCCTAAGCTGGGTTGTCCAGTCATCCGGACTTGTTCGGATTTCTGCTATCATGATTTTCATGGGTTATGTTGTGCTTGGCTTGGTCAGGTGTGCCACCGGTATTGCTTTGGACCTGATACAAGTCGTAGCTGATGCTAGTTTGGATAAGGCATCTGCCTTTTCATTCTCTTCCCGAGGGATCTGAGTGACTTTGTATTTCTTGAACCTTGTGAGCAATCTTTTTGCAATGTCCAAATAGGTTATCATGTGCTCATCTCTCGCTTGGTACTCATCCAGTACCTGGTTAACCACTACTTGTGAATCGCTGAAAATTTCCAACACATCTGCTCCCAATGCTATGCACACCCGTAAGCCGGCCAACAGAGCTTCATGCTCGGCCTGGTTGTTAGTTACCTTGAAATCAAACCTCATGGCACACTCTATAGCGTCCCCCTCTGGGGTTGTTATGACTATTCCTGCCCCGCTACCATAAGTGTTTGATGACCCATCTACATGTAACTTCCACTGAAAATTGTTTACCTGTTCTCCTTCCGTCATTCTTCTTACCTCGACATTCGACTCAGTGAATTCTGCTAAGAAATCTAACACCGCCTGCCCCTTGATTGCTGCATTTAGGGTGTATTTAATGTCAAATTCACTTAACTCTACAGCCCATTTGGTCAGCCTGCCTAACAGTTCTGGTTTTTGTAGGATAAGTTTCAGTGAGCAGTCAGTGTACACCTCTATCGTATGTGCTTGAAAATAAGGTCTCAGTTTCCTTGCGGCCGTGATCAGTGCGAGAGCTACTTTCTTAGCTGGTGAATACCTTGTTTCGGCTGGTAGCAAAGCCTTGCTTGTGTAACACACTGGCTTTTGCACTCCTTCCTTCAGTCGAATCAGCACTGAACTCATTGCCACCTGTGTGACTGAAAGGTACAGGTACAAGGTATTCCCGACTATTAGTTTCGAGAGGACGAGTGGTCATCCCAAGTATTCTTTCAACTTTTGGAACGCTGTTTCACATTCTTCGCTCCATTTGAGTCCTTTCCCCTTTTTTATTGCTCTAAAGAATGGGGCGCACCTGTCTGTTGATTTGGCGATGAACCGGTTGAGCGAGGCGAGACATCCTGTCAGTCTCTGCACATCCTTCAATGTCTTTGGTGAAGCCATTTCTTCTAATGCTTTGATCTTTTCGGGGTTTACCTCGATTCCTCTTTGATGGACTTGAAAACCTAAGAACCTTCATGACGGTACCCTGAACACACATTTATTCGGGTTAAGCTTCATCTTATACTTCCTCAGGATGTCGAAAGTTTCCTTTAAATCTTTCGAGTGTTTTTCCACTGTGACACTTTTAGTCAGCATGTCATCTACATAGACTTCCATGTTCCTTCCAATCTATCAAGCGAATATTCTATTTACCAACCTTTGATATGTTGCTCTAGCATTCTTCAATCCGAATGGCATTACTTTGTAGCAGTATAGTCCCTGGTCTAAGGTGAAGGCTGTTTTTTCTTCGTCCGCTTTGTTCATCTAGATCTGATTGTATCCTGAGTATGCATCCATAAAACTTAACAACTCGTGTCCCGCCGTAGCGTCTATTAATTGGTCAATTCTTGGCAAGGGAAAGCTGTCCTTTGGGCATGCTTTGTTTAGATCTGTGAAGTCCACACACATTCTCCATTGGTTGTTTTTCTTTTTGACTAACACTACATTGGCTACTCAATCCGCGTACTTAACTTCCTTTATTGATCCCGCAGAGAGCAATTTTTCTACTTCTTTCTTGATATCTGTGCTTCTCTCTGGGTTGAACAATCGCCTTTTTTGCACCACTGGTCGGAACTCCAGATTGATGGAAAGGTAATATGATATCACTTTAGTGTCTATCCCAAGCATATCTTCATGACTCCATGCAAATACATCCTTGTAATCCCTCAACAATACGGTTAGTTGGGCTTTGATGTGTTCGCGTAGGTTCGCCCCTATCTTGACTGTCTTACTTGGCTCATCAGGATCTAAAATCACCTCTTCCGTTGGTTCATCTTTTTTAGCTTCGGGTTCCTCTCTAGGGTCAAGTTCGAATTCCTTCAGTGTTTCTACTTGTTCCTCTGATCCCTTAGTGGTTTGCTCGGCTAACACTGCACACACTTGGTGTACTTCCCTATCTTTGTAGACCAATAGGTTCGCCTTTCGCGCCATCTCTTGTGACCCTTTGACAACTCCTACTCCTACTCCTACTCCTACTCCTACTCCATTGGGAATTTCATCATAAGGGCATACGTGGCCGTTACTGTTTTAGTTTTATTCAAGAATGGTCGACCTAGTAAGGCGTTAAACAGCCAATTTTCTGTGTTCACAACTACAAAATCAAGCAACACTATCTTCTGGCAAGGGGCTTTTCCGACCTTAACAGGTAGTTTCACTGTGCCAAGAGACCTTACTTCCACTCCACCGAATCCTCGGAGCGGGGTATGAAAGGGCTGCAAGTCTCTCATATCCAGTCTCTACTGGTCATATACTTCAGCACTTAAAATATCTGCCGAGCTTCCATTGTCGATCAAGATCCGGTGGACTTCCCTATGACCAATCCGAGCACTAATGACCAGTGCGTCATTTGGTTTTACATCCACTCCGTGTGAGTCAGCCTCAGCGAATATAATCGAATCCCAGCCTTCCTTGATCCTTTTTGGGTCGGGCTTAATGGAATTAAGATCGAGGTCTCTTTGGGCTTCCATTGCTTCTCGGATTTCCTAAGTCCTTTCCCTATTGCTTTTGCCAGTTGCAGGTCCGCCGAAAATGGTGTTGGTTGCCCCATCGTCTTCAATTTTCTTTGGACTTTGCTTCCTTCCTTATCCTTCTTGCCGACTATCTTTCTGTCCATCTGCTTTGTCGACTTTCTTTAAGACAATATCGTTCAAATGTCCTTCTCTAATGAGGGTTTCGATATGATCCCTGAGTTGGAAGCACTTGGACGTCTCATGTCCATTCTCTTTATGGAATCTGCAATACTTCATGGTGTCCCTCCGAGCATAAAACGACTGTTTAGGAGGTTCTTTGGACATGTTCTACTCTTCCAGGATTGCTAACACTTCTTCTTGATCTTTCTTCAATGGGGTGTAGTTCGTGTATCTACCTTGGAATTTTTGGCGCGGCTAGTCCGTCTTTGGATCATAAGCCCGATGACCGTCCCAGCCATCCCGTGCTTTGTTCTTTTGCTTGTCACCATTTGTATTCTGCGCCTTGGTTGGATATTTTGCTTTAGACCCTTCTAGGCGCCCACCATGTACAAAATAACCTCCCGCCGCAATTTCTTCTTCTTCGGCTAAGGCATAACCCCCAACCATGTCCATCATATCGGCATAACTGGTCAGGTGAGCTCTCCTTAAATCAAAAGACAATTGGCCATTTTGTAGGTTGTTGATAAACGCTGCAATGATGGCTTTATCATTTGCACTTCCAATCTCTAACACCTCCTAACCGAACCTCCCCAAGTATTTTGTAAGGTTCCCATTTGTTGATTGGCTCATTTCATGGACAAACCACATATTGGGGTTCTTTGTAAGGGTAGCCTAGGTATCGGGTTTATTGTTCGAAGCCCTTTGAAGACCTCGTGTTGATAAGCACCGAAGGTATATTTCTGTGTGCTTACTTGTCTTGAAGAGATAGTTGCACACACTCACAACTCATGCATATGTTTAATACTTGTATGTTGTATGTCTTATTTTTGTGCATTAATGTTCATTAACATCTCTTCTTGCATGTTAGTTTGATTGCAACTTGCATATCCAATTGCCTTGTCTTGCTTAGACTTAGGATTGCATTTTTGCATTGGGCGCCCCCAAAATCGCTCTACAGAAGCGCTGTACGAATAGCGCCCATTGAGCGCTGTTCAGACCTGATCGATTTAATTCGGTCGCTGTTTGGTCGCTGTACAGGCGCTGTACAAAGCGCTGTACAAAGTGCTCTACGTACAGCGCCACTCTGTTTTCCCGTGAAAATAGAGTTGGGGCGCTGTACAAGCGCTGTACAAGAGGCGCTCTACGTATAGTGCCCAAGGCAATATTGAGGCAAACTTATCAAAACGACCACACCTTGTTTTGGCCCCCTATATATATGCCTCTTTGACTTTAGGTCAATTACAAGAGTTCATATTCAGATTCCATACTTAGGATATTTTTCAAAGAGAAGAAAAATTCCAAAGAACTCATTTTTAGATTACTCAAACACTTTTTCATGATCATCAATCATTATCTAGCATCATCCTTGATCATCTAGATGACATCTTGCATGGATTCTTCATCATACTTTGCTTGGTAAGCTTTTCACTAATATCTTACATATTTTGTGTTTCTCTTAACAAGCAATCTCAATTAATTACTTGTATGTTATTTTATATACTTTGAATACAAGTTTGAGATTAGTATGATGTATGTTTGAGAAGTTGTATTGTGATAGCTAATTAGGTTTTGTGCTTAATCTTGATTAGCTAAACTATTTGATTTGACATGTCATTTAGTTTTGATATCTAGGATTGTTCTAATTGCATATTAATCATCTTAGATAAGCATATAGGGTTTCCCTTGCTCTATGTTGCATTTTGAATATTCATATATTCACTTAGGGTTGTTATTCTCTTCATAGAGAAAGTAAGTCTTATGTGTAGCATCCGGGATTAGGTTGCTTAGATCGCAAGCAAATTGGACTAGGTTCACTCATACCGGGATTAGGTAGGTGTGTGATTACTTCCGGGATTAGGTTGTAATCGTTTTACACATTTAGTGGATTCGAGGTTCGACTGTGGCTTACTTACTAACCCGTGGTTTTTCTCGTGAGGGTTTCCACGTAAAAATCAAGTCTTATTTAATTTCCGAATTTTATACTTGATTTATTGCTTTATCTATTTCGGGGTAATTTCGTAATTTTGACTAACACGAAAAATTGGGTAAAAAGCTTAAAATCTATTCACCCCCCTCTAGATAGTTTTATACACACCGTGCATTATTTGTTTCAATTGGTATCAGAGCGGGTTCCTAGACATACATAGGTGATCCTTGCTTATTTTGGTGTGTTTTGCATTTTGTGTGATTTTTGATCATTCATACATTTGCATTCATTTCATTCATTCATAAACACTATGAGTGGAAACGATGGGAATGGTGGTGGCCACGAAGGTGCTTCTAGCACAAGGCCTCCACTTCTTACTGGTTTGAACTATTCCCAATGGAAAGGGAAGATGGAATCCTACATATGCCAAATTCATGACCGTGCATGGATGGCGGTGGAAGACGGATATGAACTACCCAAGATGACTCCCGGTGGTGGAGGAGTAGAAGTTTTGAAGCCTAAGGCGCAATGGAATGCGTAAGAGTTTGAGGCTTCTAAGTGGAATAGGAAGGCCATGCATGCCATCATGTGTGCAATGGATGAGAATCAATACAAGCTTATTCAGAATACTCAGATTGCAAAAGTGGCATGGGACATCCTTCAAGTTGCACATGAGGGAACCGAGGTGGTAAAGGAGTCCAAGCTTCAAGTCCTCCAAACTCAATTTGAGCTACTTAGGATGGGAGAGGATGAATGCTTCAATGACTTCGAAATCAAAGCCATCAACTCGAAGACCTGTATTCGGATAGGAGAGTCAAGCAAAAAATTATGAGATCTCTCCCCGATAGGTTTGAATCAAAGGTGACGGCCATAGAAGAAAATAGTGGCTACATGGATATGAAGCCAAGTGAGGTGATTGGACGTCTCCTTGCATATGAGTTTAGGAAGGCTCCAAGCACCACTACTCCTCCTAAAAAGTCTAAAGGAATAGCTTTGAAAGCATCTAAGGATGCAAAGGAGGCAAAGCATGACTCGGATGAAGACCTTGCCTTATTCGTGAAAAGGTTTAATAAGGTTATAGGGTTCAAGAAGAAGAAGGGATTTGGGTCAAGAGGACAAGACTTGAAGAAAAAAGGTTCCTTTAAGAAATTTGAGCCTAGACAAGAGAGGACCGAAAGGAAAGGGGTTCGATGCTTTGAATGTGGTGGGATTGGTCACTTTGCCCCCGAATGTGCTAATCACAATGAAAAGAAGAAGGACAAAGTGATGGCCGCCACTTGGAGTGGGAGTAGTAATGGCTCCAATGAGGAAGATGAGTCTTCAAGTGAAGAAGAGCTCATGGCTAACTTCCTAGCTTTTGCCTCATCTCACAAGAGCAAAAGTGCTATTGAGAGAGAGGAAATGAGTCAAAAGGAAATTGACTCTAGTGAAGAAGAAAGTGACTCCTCTTCTAATTCCATAAAGAAATTTGTGGAGCAAAAGGTGCTTGCTAAATACCATGCCGAGTTCAATGATTTAGCAATTAAAAGCACAAGAAAGATTGAGAGGTTGAGAGAAGAGAACCTTGAACTTTCGGCTCACAATGACCACTTAAATGAACAAGTGGAAAGATTGAAGAGGAGAGATGATAAGTTAATTGAGGAGTTAGACTTATCCAAGAGAAGTGAAGAAGGCTTGAAGAGGGAACTTGTAGAAGTTAAAGGGTCCTTGGCTAGGATAGGTTCTAGCACCAAGAAGCTTGATCATTTACTTGGTGTTGGAAAGAGTCCAAGTGACAAGAGAGGTCTCGGGTTTGAAGATGATATGGAGACTTCCACTTCCAAGAAGACCATTTTTGTTAAGAGTTTGGGGAGTAAAGAAGCTTCATTGGTGCAAGCTCCTAAGAAGAAATTAGAAGTAGGACAATGCTCTAATGCACAAGTGAAGATGAGGCCAAGAAGGCAACCTTAAGCTCAACCCCGTAGGGTCCCTCAAGCCAACATTCCTCCACAAATGGCTCACAAAAGAAAGAGACCTATCATGCAACCTCAAGCTTGAAAGCAACCTAGACCGGTTCAACAACGAAGATGGATTGAACCCACTTATCCACAAAGACATGGACAAGCTCCCATACATGCACAAAGACGAGGTATGATTCCTTTTTTCATCCCTATTTGTCACTTTTGTGGTTGTGATGGTCATATTAGACCAAATTGCTTTCAATATATTAAAATGTGTAGAACACAAAGCATGATAGAAAAGAGAAAGAATAGAGCCAAGATGCATGTTCCTAGGAATAACAATATTGATTTGCATGATCCTAGGAATAGTAGAGCACATGTACCAAAGACCACTAAGAAATCTAAAATTGTTGCTAAATGGATTAGAAAGAATAAAAATGTTTGCCATGTTGCACAAATAGCCTTGAAGGCAAATTCTTCTAATTTTTGGTATTTGGATAGTGGGTGCTCTAGGCACATGACGGGAAACAAGAGTTTCTTCTAGACTCTTGTTATGGAGGAAGGTGGAAATGTCACTTTTGGTGATGGATCCAAAAGAAATATTGTAGGGAAAGGAACCATTTCCGTTCCCGGATTACCCTCCTTATCCAATGCTTTATTTGTTGATGGCTTGAAAGCCAATTTAATAAGCATTTCACATCTTAGTGATGAAGGATATTCCATCTTGTTTTCTAAAGATTATTGCTCTATCCTAAAACCCGATGGACAAACCTTGTTTAAAGGCATGAGATCTAGCGACAATTGTTATTGTCTTGAAGCTAGTATTGTATCTAATCATGTGTCCATGGATGAGCAAATTGAGTTGTGGCATGAAAGACTTGGCCACATGAACTTTAGGGATCTAAGGACCTTTGGAAAGTTCAATTGTGTGTGTGGCCTCCCTAAGCTTGGGAAGAAAGCCAATGGTGTTTATGGACCTTGCCAACAATGAAAGCAAACTAAAAGCATGCACAAAAAGGGTAAGTATCTCACCACCAAGGAGCCTCTTGAGCTTCTCCACATGGACCTCATGGGTCCCATGCAAACCGAAAGTTTGGGTGGAAAGAGATACATTTTTGTTTGTGTTGATGATTTCTCTAGGTTCACATGGACATATTTTCTTAGAGAAAAATCTGAAACTTTTGATAAGTTTAAAATGCTTTGTAATAAAATACAAAATGAAATGAATTCTAACATTAAAAGCATTAAACGGATTAGGAGTGACCATGGGAGGGAATTTGAGAATGCCTCATTTGAAAGCTATTGCAATAGCTTAGGCATCTCCCATGAGTTCTCGGCTCCTAGGACACCTCAACAAAATGGAGTTGTTGAGAGGAAGAATAGGGTCCTTCAAGAGATGGCCCGTGTGATGTTGCTTAGCAACAATGTTCCTAGGAACCTATGGGCCGAAGCCGTCAATACGGCTTGCTATATAGGGAATCGTGTTTTCCTAAGGCCCGGTACTAGAAATACCTCCTATGAGTTATGGAAAGGCAAGAGGCCAAATGTTAGCTACTTCCACACTTTTGAAAGCAAATGCTACATTTTGAATTACCGTGATCAACTTGGCAAATTCGATGCTAAGAGTGATGAGGGTATTTTTATTGGCTATGCCTTGAATAGTAGAGCCTATAGAGTTTTCAATTTAAAAACTCTAAGTATTATGGAATCATCCAATGTCGTATTTGATGATACTAGGCTCAAGTCAAATGATCATGAGGAGGAGGTTATTTTTAGTGATGTTTCTCCTTTGGAGAGGGTTGTGGTGACTCCCAATGTTAGGACATCTAATGAAAATGATGAAGTCACACAACCCACTACTAGAGTCCCTCTCTTGGACTCTAATTAACCCGCTCCATGGGTTAGAAGACTCCATAACAAAGAGGATGTTATTGGAGATGTAAATGAGGGTGTTAGGACTAGATGTCAACTTGCTAATCTTATTAGCTACACATGCTACACCTCTCAAATTGAACCCAAAAAGGTTGAAGAAGCCTTAAATGATGAATTTTGGGTTCTTGCCATGCAAGAAGAGCTAAACCAATTCGAAAGAAATGAGGTTTGGACTCTAGTTCCTAGGCCTAAGACCACTAATGTCATAGGCACTAAATGGATATTTAGGAACAAATCCGATGAGGATGGCAACATAGTGCGGAACAAGGCTAGACTTGTAGCACAAGGGTACTCTCAAATTGAGGGTATCGACTTTGAGGAGACTTTTGCTCCCGTTGCCCGTTTAGAGTCCATTAGGCTCCTCTTATCCATTTCTTGTGTGCACAAGTTCAAATTGCACCAAATGGATGTCAAGAGTGCTTTCCTCAATGGCTTCTTATAAGAGGAAGTGTTTGTTGAACAACCCAATGGGTTTGTGGATGCACACCACCCCAACCATGTCTATCGCCTCAAGAAGGCACTATATGGGTTGAAACAAGCACCGAGGGCTTGGTATGAGCGCCTCACTCAATT
Source organism: Acer yangbiense (assembly GCA_008009225.1). NCBI lineage: Eukaryota > Viridiplantae > Streptophyta > Magnoliopsida > Sapindales > Sapindaceae > Acer > Acer yangbiense. The sequence continues at coordinate 41,085,312 of CM017771.1, read as the reverse complement.
TCTTGTTGACAATGACTACACAAGAGGTAGTGTTGACAAGACCTTGTTCATCAAGAGAAACAAAGATGAGTTATTTATAGCTCAAATCTATGTTGATGACATTGTATTTGGCTCCACCAACAACACCAAGGTCCAACAATTTGTTGATGTTATGTCTCATGAATTTGAGATGAGTCTTGTTGGTGAGCTTAGTTACTTCCTAGGTTTGCAAATTAGGCAATTAAATGATGGAATTTTGATAACCCAAGCCAAATATGCCAAAAACCTAGTGAAGAAGTTTGGTTTAGAGAATGTCAAACATTGTGATACACCCATGAGTACCACTTTGAAGCTAAGCAAAGATGTTAGTGGTAAAAGTGTGGAACAAACGTTATTGAAACAAATTATAGCACGGTGTGTATAAAACTATCTAGAGGGGGGGTGAATAGATTTTAAGCTTTTTACCCAATTTTTCGTGATAGTCAAAATTACGAAATTACCCCTAAATAGATAAAGCAATAAATCAAGTATAATATGCGGAAATTAAATAACACTTGATTTTTACGTGGAAACCCTCACGGGAAAAACCACGGGCTAGTAAGTAAGCCACACTCGAACCTCGAATCCACTAAATGTGTAAAACGATTACAACCTAATCCCGGAAGTAATCACACACCTACCTAGACGTGGCACGGTTCCGGTTCCGGTTTTGGTTCGGAACCGACGGTTCCAGTTCCAAGGTTTAGTGGAACCGGAACCGAAACCGGTTTGAACCGGTTCCGGTTCTGGTTCCGGTTCCGGTTCCGGTTCTGGTTCTGGTTCTGGAACCGCCGGTTCTGGTTCCGGAACCGCCGGTTCCGATTCCGATTCTACAGGAACCGGCGGTTTTGAACCAGATTTTTTTTTTTTTTTTTTTTTTTAACAAACAAAAAAAAAATTCTAAGTTCTAACTTGTAACTTATAAGTTGTAGATTGTAATTGAATAAAATAAAATATATAAATGACAAATTACAAAATAAAATTCATTGGGTTCATAAGTTCATTGGATGTTGGAAGTTAGATCATCGTCATCCGAGTATCCAACCGAAAATAAAATAAACAAATGACAAATTACAAAATTAAATTAAAATAAAAGTAAACAAAATTACAATTTACATTTCATTGGGTATTTGGAAATTGAGTCACCCGAATTTCAAAAATAACATAAAATAAATAAATTACAAATTACAAAATTAAATTAAAATAAAATAAAACTAAAAAAAATGTAAAGTTATTAGCCTTGCACTTAATTTTTACCACAATTAAGTTGCCTACGTATCCTCTTAGGGGGGTTTAGAGGAATCAAAGGCCACGTAGTTCTCATACCTTTTATTACAGATTTGCAGATTTACGGTTTCGGTGCTCAGCTTACTCCAGAGCCTTCGCCCGCTTCGGGTTCGTCGCTTTTAAAGAAATCATATGTCGGTTCTTGTTGGATTTCTTGTTGTCTGTATTCCGCTTTCGTCCAGTCGTCAACACAAACCTGTATCTGTAGTGCTTTTGGAGTCAAGCACGAACGTTTTTCATCCAAAATATTGCCCCCGGCGCTGAACTCTTGTTCCACCTCCACAATAGAAACCGGTGTTGAAAAAAAAATTTTGGCTATCATAGCCAAAATTGGATAGTACTTCGTAGCATCATTCCAATATTTTAAGAGGTCAAATTCTTCAGGAAAATCACAAGAAGAAGCTAGATAAGATTCAAGCTCGGCATGCGAATCGGAGCTTGATGAAGAACATCTTGGTTTTTTATTTTTTTTTTAGAACATACTATACCCTAAATTCATAAATCCAGAGGAGGAGGATGGAGGCTGAGATGCAGTTTTTGTTCGTGTAACATCTACGTTCGGAGTACCGGATCCATAAAATATAACATATTCATCATATAAATCATACAATAATTTCTTAACTCTACCACAACATGCTTCAATATCATATTCAATATTTAAACCTTCTTTGCCATATTAACCATCTAGATAATAAGACAAAGATTGTAATTTGTGTCGTGGATCAAAAACCATACCAATCAAATAAATATTTGGAAATTCCGTATAATAATTTAACCATTTTTGCTTCATAGAACTAACGGCTTCCTTTATTGCTTGGTCAGATTCACAATAAAAAAATGCACCAGCAATATTAATACTCTCAATAACAAATAAATGTGTTGTAGGAAAATAAATTTTAGAAAAATTTTGTGTAGCATTATAAAAAACTCTTAACAAATTGAAAATATTGTAACAAGCATCCCAATGAGATTCAAAAAGTTGAATGTTAGGAACATGAAATTGAATAAAAGAAACTAATAAATCCCTATACTCATAACTTTGAGCAAGCAATTTATAAGTAGAATTCCAACGTGTTGGAACATCACGAGCAAATTTAATGGCACGTCTACCATTTTGTTTACAATATCTTGCCCATGCTTTCATTGTAGAAGGATTTCTCCATAAAAACATTAGGGCTTTTTTAATAGGTTCAATAAAACATTGAAGAGTTTCTAATCCTTTTTGAACACATATATTTAAAACACGGCATGCACATCTTTGATGAAAAAATGTACCACCAAGAAAGGGTTTGCATAAATCAATTAAAAGTGGAATAGCAGCGGTATTGGCAGAAGCATTATCAAAACCAATTGCAAAAATTTTGTTTTCAATATTATACTCTGAAAAAATAATTCTAAGCTGTCTAAAAATATTTTGAGCATTGTGTGAATCATCAAAAACTCTAAAAGCAAGAATTCTTTTTTGGATTGTCCATGCATTATCCATAAAATGGCAAGTGACACCCAAGTATGAATGCGATTGCCAATGGTCAGTCCATATGTCGGCACATACGGTAACACGACCATTATATTTTTTAAAATATTTTTCTAACTTTTTTTTGTCTCTCACATAAATCTTTTCAAGTGTTTGTGTGAGCGTGGATCTAGGGACACGGCATGCAGCAGGGTTTAATGCTCGTCGACAATAGTTAATAAAGCCAACCCTCTCACCAAAACTGAATGATAAATGTTCTACTGCTACCATCCTAGCTAATTCTTCTCTATTTTGTTCTTCATTATAACGAAATAATTGTTGGTTAGGAGTAGCGTACCTGGGAATTTGTGTTTGTGACCTCATTATGACCACTGCGTCTGGATGTTTGACTTCAATATGCTTCCAATAAGTGCCATATCCTCCGGATTTGCTCCATTTATATACTTTGTTGCAGTAATTGCAAGCTGCTGTAAAGCTTCCATCTTCATTCCTAATTTTCTTTATATGTTTGACGAAGAGATCAGATTTGTTCTGCTTCTGTATCAGATCTTCCTCCCTTTCTAGATCCACTTCCGGTGTATCAAAACCAAAATCCGAAGGTGTATCAATATCAGGCATATTTTCTGACTGGCTTGTCAAATTGTTGGGGGTGGTTTCATTGGGATCAGGTTCAGAAATTGTAAGAGGGGGATCAGGAATATTTAGGCCTAGGTCTTCAGCATAGGTCCGACGTTGCAGATATTCATGATAGGTGGGGTTGTTATGATCGAGATTATTGATCATAGTACCCTTACCTTTCATTGAAATCGAACGCCTAGGACCGTCACGGCCGTGACCCCTTCCATTTCCACCACTTCCACTTGCCATTTAAAAATAAATTTGGGAGAGAATTGGAAACTTAGAACTTAGAAGAATAATTGACTAATTGGAAATTAAATAAATTGGAAATAAGATAAATTGCAAATAAAATAAATTGGAAATAAAATTAATTGAAAATAAAATAAATTACAAATAAAATAAATTGGATATAAAATTAATTGAAAATAAAATATATTGGAATTTGGAAATAAAATAAATTGCAAATAAAATAAATTGGATATAAAATTAATTGAAAATAAAATATATTGGGAATAAAATAAATTGCAAATAAAATAAATTGCAAATTGGAAATAAAATTAATTTCAAATAAAACAATTAAAAAATGAAATAAATATTAAAAATCTTGGAAACTTGGAGATTGAGAGACTTATCACTTGAGAGTTGAGAGTTGAGAGAGTGTTGGAGAGAAATTAGAGAGAATTGAGAAGAAATTGGTGTGAGGAAAAATGAAAGGGGGGGGGCAGCCTGCTGACGTCAGCAGACCGTTGGGCCTAACGGTCGGCTGACGTCAGCCGACCGTTGGGCTCCAACGGCAGCCCAACAAAAAAAAAAAAAAAAAAATTATTTTTTAATTCGTCGAACCGCCGGTTCGAACCGGACCCGGAACCGCCGGTTCGAATCCGGTTCGAACCGGTGGTTCGACCAAACTCTTGAACCGAAACCGGAACCGGAACCGGTCTCCACCGGTTCAGGTTCCGGTTCTTGAACCGAAATCGGAAAATCGGTTCCGGTTCCGGTTCCGATTTTTTCGATTCCGGTTCCGGTCGGTTCCGGCGGTTCCAACCGGAACCGTGCCAGGTCTACACCTACCTAATCCCTGTATGAGTGAACCTAGTCCAATTTGCTTGCGTTCTAAGCAACCTAATCCCGGATGCTACACACAAGACTTACTTTCTCTATGAAGAGAATACAACCCTAAGTGAATATATATGAATATCCAAATGCAACATAGAGCAAGGGAAACCCTATATGCTTATCTAAGATGATTAATATGCAATTAGAACAATCCTAGATATCAAAACTAAATGACATGTCAAATAGTTTAGCTAATCAAGATTAAGCACAAAACTTAATTAGCTATCACAAAACAACTTCTCAAACATACATCATACTAATCTCAAACTTGTATTCAAAGTATATAAAATAACATACAAGTAATTAATTGAGATTGCTAGCTAAGAGAACCACAAAATATGTAAGATATTAGTGAAAAGCTTACCAAGCAAAGTATGATGAAGAATCCATGCAAGATGACATCTAGAAGATCAAGGATGATGCTAGATGATGATTGATGATCATGGAAAAGTGTTTGAGTAATAAAAAATGAGTTCTTGGAATTTTTCTTCTCTTTGAAAAATATCCTAAGTATGAATTCTGAATATGAACTCTCTTAATTGATCTAAAGACAAAATGGCATATATATAGGGGGCCAAATCAAAGTGTGGTCGTTTAAGTAAGTTTCAAAGAAACGCGCCAATCGACGGTTTCAATCGGCGGCCAGGCCGCCGATCATGACCACTGAATTGATCTCGTGAAGAACAGAGCAAAAACAGCTGTTCATTCGGCGGTTTCGTGACCGCCGATCCCAACCGCCGAATCAAAACAGAGAGATTAAAATCAATCAGGTATGAACGGCGGTTTCGTGACCGCCGATTCAACCGGCGAATTAGACTGAGAGATAAATCAATCAGGTCTTGAATCGGCGGTTTTGAATGGCGGTCGTGACCGTCGATCTTAACCGCAGAAATGCTTCAGACCAATCTGGACTGAAACGGCGGTTTCATTCGGTGGCCAGGCCGTCGATAATAACTGCCGATCACCTAGATAGGTGAAAACCAAGGAGAAGCCAAGGGCATTCTCCATAGGCGGTCCTCGCGCTAAACCAAGCACATTCTAGTGCATGCGTGGACGTTTCCTAAAGTTATCGGAAATCGAATTACACAACAACATGACACAATTACACACAACAAAATATAATAAATAAGTGCAAGTGTGAAATGTGACAAGTGAAGAGAATGCACACATATGCAATCAATGTTAAGTGTGTGTGTGCAACTAATCTCTTCAAAGAAAAGTAAGCACATAGAAATTTACCTTCGGTGCTTATCAACTTCAAAGGGCTTCGAACAATAAGACCGATACTTAGGCTACCCTTACAAAGAACCCCAACATGTGGTTGTCCACGAAATGAGCCAATCAACAAATGGGAACCTTACAGTTATATCGTGGCATGATAGGTAGCTTGCTTTATTTGACCGCAAGTAGGCCCGATATCTCCTCTAGTGTGGGTGTGTGTGCTAGGTACCAAGCGGATCCCAAAGAGTCCCATCTCTCTTCCGTAAAGAGAATCATTCGCTATGTGAATGGGACTTCCAACTATGGGATTTGGTACTCTTTTGACACTAATGCTAGTCTTGTAGGCTTTAGTGATGCGGATTGGGCAGGAAATTGCGATGATAGGAAAAGTACATCGGGCGGTTGCTTCTTTCTAGGCAACAACTTGGTGTCTTGGTTTTGCAAGAAGCAAAACTCTATTTTCTTGTCCACGGCCGAGGCCAAGTACATAGCCGCGGGGAGTGGATGCACACAACTCCTATGGATGAAGCAAATGCTAGTAGACTACGGATTCAACCAAGGCACTCTCACTCTCTTTTGTGACAACATGAGTGCTATTAATATTTCCAAGAATCCGGTTTAACATTCTAGAACTAAGCATATTGACATCCGACATCACTTCATTAGAGAGCTTGCTGAAAATAAATGCATAGTACTTGAACATGTAGGTACTAATGATCAACTTGCGGACTTATTTACTAAACCCTTAGATTCTACTCGATTAAAAACTCTTAGTAGATCTATTGGGATATGTCTTGTGGAGTGATGTTCTAAGATTGACCCCATATGGGGAACTCAAGCAAAGAGAGCTATTTTGCATTCTTGTTTCTTGCAAAAAATTCTAAATAACTTATGCCTCTTCTTTTAATTGTTTGAGTAAGCTTGGTTGCACATATGTATATATGTTTTCAATTGAATAAGTGTGAACCTTGCTTGTTTACAATCCATGTCATATTTATGTTCAAACATGCATTTTTGGACTAGGAGATGTATGTAGGAAGTATGATTTGAATGACCTATGATTATCTCCATGACATGATGATTCTTAAATAACATGCTAATGTCAAATGAAAAAGCATGAAATTCATATAACATGCTCACATGAAAAGCATGAATTGATGATTGCATATTCTTAAAATGCAAAACCTTGTGTGAAAGCTTATGAGACTCAAAATGAATAAAGGATCTTGTATCCGTTCAAAGGAATTTACATTCCAAATGTCTCTCTTTCTTTATTGGTTGAACATGGCTACTATCATACGAATATCTTATCCGGAAAAATCAAAAAGGGTGCAAAGTCGCTCATGCCATGTTTCGCTTATAAAGTTGGATATAGTTGTTCTTAAATTGAAATCAATATATTCTATATCCTTGCTTTACTAATGACATTGGTGAAATTGGTTTGAATTCTTTTTAGAAACCTTTGTCATTTGCTTTGCCAAATACCATTGTATTTTGGACTTGAATGCTACATGTCTTGTATGCAAAGCATGTTTGATTCACACATTTTCTTTCAAAATAAATCTCCTTGTTTCTCTTCAATTAATTGAGGTGCATAACGTGACTTATATTCATTATGCAAGTCTTGCATGCTTCTATCTCTCGTTGCTATGAGTGACCCGGTTGGGGACTACTCCTTTGCCTATATCATGACAAAAAGGGGGAGTAGGATATGGTAAGGGGAGTTGCAAAATGGAAGCAATTGTGCATATTTGGGAGATCATTCATTGAGGGGGAGTAACCCGTTGAGGGGGAGCATTGCATACACATACATTTCATAATGTTGTGCCTAAACTTTTAAAATGCAAATGCTTGTTTTTGTTCTCACTTGATTCATCTCACTTTGTACTTGTATTGGAAATGTTAGAAACTTTATTTTCAGGGCTTGATTATTCTACAAGAGATTGAAGACTTGAAGTTTATTTTCTTATCTCTTTGTATTGTAGAAAATCTATATTATCCCGTTGTTTCTAGTTAATGTGAGGAATTAATGAGAGTGGTGGTTTTGTCACGAAATAGCCAAAGGGGGAGATTGTAAGGTTCCCATTTGTTGATTGGCTCATTTCGTGGACAAACCACATATTGGGGTTCTTTGTAAGGGTAGCCTAGGTATCGGGTTTATTGTTCGAAGCCCTTTGAAGACCTCGTGTTGATAAGCACCAAAGGTATATTTCTTTGTGCTTACTTGTCTTGAAGAGATAGTTGCACACACTCACAACTCATGCATATGTTTAATACTTGTATGTTGTGTGTCTTATTTTTGTGCATTAATGTTCATTAACATCTCTTCTTGCATGTTAGTTTGATTGCAACTTGCATATCCAATTGCCTTGTCTTGCTTAGACTTAGGATTGCATTTTTGCATTGGGCGCTCCCAAAAGTGCTCTACAGAAGCGCTGTATGAACAGTGCCCATTGAGCGCTGTTCAGACCTGATCAATTTAATTCGGTCGCTGTTGGGTCGCTGTACAGGCGCTGTACAAAGCGCTCTACGTACAGCGCCACTCTGTTTTCCCGTGAGAACAGAGTTGGGGCGCTGTACAGGCGCTGTACAAGCGCTGTACAAGAGGCGCTCTACGTACAGCGCCTAAGGCAATATTGAGGCAAACTTATCAAAACGACCACACCTTGTTTTGGCCCCCTATATATATGCCTCTTTGACTTTAGGTCACTTACAAGAGTTCATATTCAGATTCCATACTTAGGATATTTTTCAAAAAGAAGAAAAATTTCAAAGAACTCATTTTTAGATTACTCAAACACTTTTTCATGATCATCAATCATCATCTAGCATCATCCTTGATCATCTAGATGACATCTTGCATGGATTCTTCATCATACTTTGCTTGGTAAGCTTTTCACTAATATCTTACATATTTTGTGTTTCTCTTAACAAGCAATCTCAATTAATTACTTGTATGTTATTTTATATACTTTGAATACAAGTTTGAGATTAGTATGATGTATGTTTGAGAAGTTGTATTGTGATAGTTAATTAGGTTTTGTGCTTAATCTTGATTAGCTAAACTATTTGATTTGACATGTCATTTAGTTTTGATATCTAGGATTGTTCTAATTGCATATTAATCATCTTAGATAAGCATATAGGGTTTCCCTTGCTCTATGTTGCATTTTGAATATTCATATATTCACTTAGGGTTGTTATTCTCTTCATAGAGAAAGTAAGTCTTGTGTGTAGCATCCGGGATTAGGTTGCTTAGATCGCAAGCAAATTGGACTAGGTTCACTCATACCGGGATTAGGTAGGTGTGTGATTACTTCCGGGATTAGGTTGTAATCGTTTTACACATTTAGTGGATTCGAGGTTCGACTGTGGCTTACTTACTAGCCCGTGGTTTTTCCTGTGAGGGTTTTCACGTAAAAATCAAGTCTTATTTAATTTCCGCATTTTATACTTGATTTATTGCTTTATCTATTTAGGGGTAATTTCGTAATTTGGACTAACACGAAAAATTTGGTAAAAAGCTTAAAATCTATTCACCCCCCCTCTAGATAGTTTTATACACACCGTGCATTATTTGTTTCATATTTCTTTAATGACTCATCTTTCCCTTGTTTGAGTTGGGACAAGTGAGCCACCGACTTCTTTCTGTGTACATTCCCAAGGAACTACCTCAAGAAAGCTTTGCTCAGTTCACCGAAACTGCTTATGCTTGTCGTTGGCTATCTACCGAACTATCGAGAACCTAGATCCCCGAGTGTCTACGGGAAATTCAGGCATAGCAGGGCATCATTGTGGATATACTAGGCCATGGCGCTCTTATACCTCCTGATGTGCTCCTTTGGGTCGGTATCTTTTTTGAATTGCTCCACATGTGGCATCCTGAACCTTTCCAGGAAGAGCATCCTTAAAACTCCGTTGGTAAAAGGGCTGCCTAACTCATCATCTGACAGTTTGTTGGATATTGGGCTTTTGTATATAAACTCCATTTTACATATATTTCTATCTTTCATTGTTCTATTCTCTTGTATGAATGGTTTTCCTTTGATTTACTTGTATTGGATACACCCTCTTAGCAAGTGTTCTTTGGATTCCATTTGTGTAGACAACTAGGTATACACCATATTTGGTTGTTTATTGCATTATTGAATGGAAGGGATTTCCAGAATTCTAGCTCAACAACCGTGGTCTTAATCTAACCTCAAACGGGTGACCTTCACTATACACCATAGGTTGGCTACTTTAGTGGTTTTACGAGAACTAACCTTCGAGTAGAATCCGGTTGAATAACCTTGAGCCTCATCTAATCTTAAACGGGTGGCCTTCACAATACACCCTAGGTCGGCCACTTGTGAGAGAATTAGAAGTCATAACTATACACCCTAGGATGGCTATATTAGAAATAGGTTGAGCCCTAGTTTGATAGACGAGCATTCACGGTTAGAATCCCGAATGAGCAACTAACACTATACACCCTAGGTTGGTTGCTTAGGAGGGGTTAATCTATAATAGGAGGTCTTCGCTATGCACCCTAGGTTGACCCCATGCTAGAGATAAATAGCCAATTCTATACACCCTAGGTTGGTTACATTTGTTATTACGTGCTTATTTATGAGTTTATTGCATTTGCCCAAATGTTCACTTACAAGTCCGTTAAATCTTTAGTTTCCATATCATATCTTTCACTCCATTCACATTCCATTTAATTTGCATCCCTAGCGTAGTTTTTGTTGTATTTTCTTTCACACTTCACAACACCAAACCATTGATACTTTACTTTTATGCATACTAGTCTTACTAATCTTAATCTAGTCATCGCTACCTCCGATCCTTGTGGACGACACCCGTGCTTACCGTTTTACTCGTTTTTATACTTGTGAACGCATTGCATAGGTTTTATAAATATTTTTGACGTACGATCTTTTTAACGACGAAAAACGTATTTGTCAATGACCAAAGACTTCACATCAATACATGTTAATCAATGAAAAAACATATAAAAAGAAAACCAAATTAAAAATAATAATAAAATAAAAAAATCAGAGAAAGCTAACCTGATGAAAAAATTAGGTGAGATGGTTGTTAAAATTGAAGAGAGAAATCTGGGTGGGTTGATAGCTGAAGCATCAAAGAACCGTAGAACACATCGACGGGAATGGTTTACAAAGTTCATGCATCAAAAAAAAATTATTTTTTATTTTTACACAGTTTTTATTTCCCAAAACGATATCGTTTAGGTTAGCAGATGTTAAACAATAATAATAATAATAATAATAAATGCCACATGTTTTTATTAAAGCCACATGTCACAAGATCCTTAAAATGCCAGCATAGTTCAGCAGGGTTCAACAGATGAGAAGTTCAGCAGAGGATCCTTGTCTGTGGGTCGAACCCAATTTTACTCAATCCAAACTCATCCATTAGTTTATTGGGTTTTAAAATGTAAACCCAATCACATTCGTTAATTTAATGGATAACCCAAAACCGATCCATATAACCCATTATTTTTTTATAACCTTTAGTAATTAATAATTTTCATTTAAAAAAATAAGAAAAATATATATATAAATATTTGAATACTAATAGCTCATATGGTTATGGAAAACTATCTCTCTCACACAAGTTTTTCTTCGCATAGCTTTTCAATTAGAACCTCTAGAATATATCTTTTTTTTACCACCCAGTAGAGCTTGTAAAAAAATAATAAAATAAATAATAAAATAAAATAAAAAATAAAATAAAATAAAAAACCTTTATATATTGTTTGACAACATCTTTTAAAAGAGCTTTTGATTGTCATAAATTACTAGTTAAGACAATGTATATTATAAATAATAATAATAAAAAATTCTCAAAAAAAGCTTCTTGGGAGGAGTCCAAATTTTGAGCTTCTCCAAATAAACTAAAATAGCTTTTTAAATATTAAAACAAGCACTTTTGAAGATTTGCCAAAAATAAAAATTAAATAAATAAATAAAACCTTCAAAAGAGCTTCTACTCTTTTAACCAAAAGAAAAGTCATACCAAACATACTCTATTCCAACTAGTGATAAATCTTGTTCACTATCCAACTCTCATCTCTCACCGTTCACCAATCACCTCTTATTAATATGCAACTACGAGCGGCGCCTGTCCTGACTTTTTGGAGGCTAGGGGCAAATATTTAAAATAGGCCCCTTTATTCAATCCCGCATCTAAAAGCTTGTGAAATCTCGTACTTAATAATATATGTTGAATTAGTTTATTTAGAAAATTTACAAAAGCTTAATCAAAGTAATTTTCATCACGTTTATATCACGATACATAGAAAACAAAAACAACAAAACCGAGAAAAAAAAGTTACGAGCAAATAGGTCTGCATGGCAGTTTCCATTCAAAGAAACAACGTATGTAAATAAGGAGAGAAGAACATGCTTAGAAAATGAAAATGAGGAGACCTCATTGATCATGCCAAATATGTTGTATATTTGGGTCCTTAATTTCGTATCCTTTGTTCTATTTTCGTTCGTTTTAGTGTCTCTGATGGGTTTATTGTGCGTAATTGTAGGTATTTATACATTTACGATGTTAGGAGCATACTGCGGGAATTCCGGCCGAAAAAGGGGCCAAAAGAGGCAAAAAGAGAGACAGATGGTAACCAGCAGCTCTACAATGCAGGTCAAGTGCGGGTCCACCCGCACTCTAGATGAGACCCAGGACCTGATTCTTGAGGAGAAGTTAAAGTGCGGGTCAAGTGCAGGCCATCCACCCGTACTCCACCCGCACTCTTGCCTAGACCTAGGAGATGGAATTACACCTGATTGATAAAGTGCGGGTCAAGTGCGGGTCATCCAACTGCACTCCACCTGCACTGTTGCCCAGATCCGGAAGCAAAAAAGTGATAAAGTGCGGGTGAGTGCGGGTCTAGGAACCGCACTTCATCCACACTCCTCGCGCGCCAGTTTACATTTTTGAAGCTTAAGTAACCTATTTTTGTAACTAATATAAATAGAACAAGATGGGAACATTTTAGAGAGCTTTTTACACTTAGAAATCAGACTTTTGTGAAACCTAGATCTAAGAATACTTCTCATCACCATTCATTTCTTCTACTCAACTTCAAGGAAGCTAGGAGATTGAAGGGATCTTCAAGGAAGGAGATGTGCTCCAAGGGTTATTTCTCATTCCTTTCTCTTGATTTCCTTGTTGTCATGAGTAGCTAAATCCCCTCTAAGGGGTTGATGGAGTAGTTTGTAGAATGTTGGGCTTGTATATAAACTTTATTCTATAGTTATTCATGTTTATCTTTCATTGATCTATTCAGTTGTATTTATTGTTTTCATTGATTTGCTTGTCTTGGATACACCCTCTTAGCAATTTCTCTTTGGATTATGTTTGCATAAACCTCTTGATATATACACCCTATTAGGTTGTTTATAGCTTTATTGAATGGATGGGATTCTTCGAATCCCTGGTGGTCTTAATCTAACCTCGAACGGGTGTCCAGCACTATACACCCTAGGTCGGCACTCGTGAGAGGATTGGAAGCCACCTCTATACACCCTAGGGTGGCTATATTGGTAATCGGTTGAGCCCTTGATAGATAGACGAGCTTCATTGCCAAGAATCCTAAATGAGCAACTAACACTATACACCATGGGTTGGTTGTTTAGGACGGATTAATCGCTAATAGGAGGTTAATACTATACACCCTAAGTTGACCGCTCGCTAGAGATAAATAACCAACGCTATACACCCTAGGTTGGTTATATTTGATTAGACGCGCTTATTTACGAGTTTATTGCATTTGCCCAATGTTCGCCTTACGAATCCGTTAACTCCTTAGTTTCCATCATATAGATATCTTTCACCCCATTTACTTCATCTAGTTTACTTTGCTAGTTTAGTTTAGTTTGTTTGTTATTTCACACTTCACAATACCGTCATTTACTTCTTTTTGTTTTACGCATTAATATTGCTTGAGCATTAGCTAGTTATTGCTAATCCCGACCCTTGTGGACGACACCTCACTTACCGCCATACTTGTGCTTTCAAACCATTTAAGGCTTTGTGAGGTTTTTATAAATATTGTTTGACAAGTGGATTTTAAATACACACAAAACGGCTTTGTCACTCATCTTATTTTATTTTATTTTAATTATTTTAGAATTTTTCTTAAAAACAATAATATAAGAAATGGTATATTTGGTAATGTTTGGAGTGTGCTTACAAGATATAATTTTTAAAAAACTCTTAATGAGATGTACATGTAAGCATGTACAAATTTTTAGGGGTACAAATAGCGCTACTCACTTGCTTTTAACAATTATGATGAAAGTTCATATTGAGCTCAATCTTTATATAAGAAGTTGATTTACACTTCTTTTTTTATTTAAGGCCCAAATTTGATATAATTATGTGAAGTTTGAAAAATAACAACTAAAGTTGGGCCTTTTATTTATCAAAGATGTGACCACTAAACACACACACACACCAAGAAAATAAATAAATAAATAAAGGCCCTTTTTGGACCCTGGGCGAGCGGCCCTGGTGCCTTACCTCAGGGCCGGCTTTGACTACGGGGTTGCGGGGTGTTATAAATTATAATCAAGAAGAGTTTAGATTTCAATCTCCACATATTATTATTACTTAGGGATGTTTGTTTTTTTAACTTAAATCTTAAAGTTATAAGTACTTAATGGGTTTAAGACACCAATTTGTTTTTTTTATTCCTTGGGAATGTTTTCACTTAAATATTAAGTGGTTTATGATTATTATTTTGAAATGGATTTTAATATTATTTTTTATTTAAAATAAATAATAATATTTTAATTATGTTAATTCAAATAAATAAATAAAATTGAAAAAAAAATATTTAAAAAAATAAATAAAATAAAAACTGACCAATCGTCGATTGCTTAAGAGGAGACCATGAGACCTTCTCTGGCAGTAATGCCAAAGGTCGGAGGCCTCCGTTGTCGATTTTGGAGCATTACCAACAAATGGGAGGAGACCGGCCAACCTCCTCTGTCAAATGCAAGGAGGAGGCCGATTAGCCTCCTCTGTTGATTATTCTTAGAGGTGGTGACGACGCCACCTCCTCCTACCATGAGTTTCAAGTGTAGGGTTAAATCAGGGTTTGGGTTTGATGAAATTAGGGACTTTTTTTTGTTAATGAGGTGGTTTTGTTAATAGTTTAATTATATGTAGTTATTTTAGGAAATTCATGTTAATGTGCAAAAAAATTACTTCTTCGATAAGTAAAATTCACTTAATTGAAGACTTAAGACTTAAGTGGTATTTTAATTTTTCAATAGAATAGGGATAGGCTCAGTCAAATCAATAACCAGCTCCAAACCGATTACAGATTAATCACAAAAATAACACAATAATAACATTAATAAAATTGCAACACAATGTCCCTCACAGACACCGCCCTGCATGGAAAAAACTAAACAGAACTGCTGAGAGTCTCACATAATCGTATCTCAACTACTGAATTTAGCAATTAGACGACTAGTTTATTATAAATACAGCTAATTCAAGAAACAAGAACCAAATGACATACTCTCCTTGCTAAACTTAAAAAAAAAAAAAAAAAAAAAAAATCTACTTTAGAAATTGAAGCCTTTCATATTACATTGAAACAATGTCCCCCATGTAAGCAAACCCACGCATTAGCACTAAATATGATAACTAATTAAGAGGAAGCCCAACTCTTCTTTCTTTCCTCTCCCTCTTTTCAGATAAAAACCGAAACCCAACTCTACTTTCCTTCCTCTCCCATTTTTCAGATAAAAACCGAAATGTTGGATTGTTAACTTCACTGGACATTGCATTATTGACGATAATTGTTATATTCAAATACAGGCATCGCTGTACTTGTCAATTTCGTCAATGCAACACATTTCCAGAGAAAAACAATACTCACGCTCAAATTCTGCTTTGGCATGTCTGTTGATTCAGAATCTCAAGCAATCCAATCGTCATCGCTTCCAGTTCCATCACTATCCTGAACAAATTAGTTAGAATGAACTTAAAAAATCAGCCTTTGAAATATATTAACCTATCCATATAATTATCCAATAAAACAGTAGTATGTCATCTTCATCATCCTCAGAAGCAACACTGGAAGCATTGCTGCACCATACATTTTGAGTTTGGTTCCAACAATCTTTATCAAATGGCAGGGTCTAGAATATCAAAATCAGTGGCAGCAACTGAATTATTATGCCACTCATCATCACAATATAAAGTGTGCAATATAATTTATAAGTATATAATAGTTGACCAGAAGTCACACCTGTGATGTGTTTGAGAATTCTTCAATGTCATCTTCTTCAACCTACAACATCAGGCACAACTTTAACCATTATAGAAGAACAATAAAGAATTTTACTTCTACAAGACTTGGCTAGACTGTCCAAATCTGAGGTTAACCCAATAACCCGTCTAACCGGTTTCTAATCTAAAATATATCTTTTTTTCTAAATAGCTATACATATAGAAACTTGATATATAAGTCATAAACTAGTTATCAAAAGATGATTGACATAATATCAGTAAGTGTGTAAGTTGTAACCTTTCATCATTGTCATTATATAATAATTACATTCCAATTTTTTATTGAACTTATATGAAAATAGGTAAACAGATTATTTCATCTTCTAAAAAGTAGGTGAATTCAGTTAATAATTGAGAAAGGCTTTGGTAACTCTCAGAAACTTCTTATTAAAAAATAAATAAATAAATAAATAAATAAATAAAAAACCTTGATGTTTTCAGATACACCGATAAAACTTCAGTAAACTTTTGGTAAACAAAGTTGTGAATAAAGAAACTCATGAGAAAACACTTTGAAGTATAAAATTTGGTTTCCAATTGAAACTCGAAGATACATGACTAATTTCTTAAAGTTCCTCGTAAGCTTTCAATCATTATTTGCTCTCCTTTCACCTTGGAAGTTACAATATAGAGCAAACCACATAAACAACAATGCTGACAATAAAGATATAGAAAACAGTCTTATGAACCAGGAAATCTCAAATTCTCAACATCATTATTATTATACAAAACCATCACATATAAATTCGTGATGAAAGAAAGATACCACAGCATAAAGAAATGCCGTAATTTAAACCATAAACAACAGTACCTCATTTGCTTTTTTCTTCTTCGCTGGTGTGTTTCTTGTCCCTACAATTTCACAGAAATCAAATTATAAGCTAGATTGCCTTAAGAGAACAAAATTACATGCCAGAGTTGCTGCGAACTTTTAGAATGAATTAGCACTACAAATTTAAAATTTTGTTGTTTTAAACAAGCACTACTAGGATATTGTAATAAAATAGAACCCTTCAGAAACAACAGAGAGCTGCCCTGTGTTGAACAAAACTATGATAATGAAGATAACGTTTCTCATATATAAATTTGATGGATGAACATATACACAAAGTGCAGAAAGACCAATTCAAAAAGCAGACAACTAAACATTGGTGCAAACACTTCAGGAAATTCTGAAATATCAGTTCAAAGTCTTCCAGGCAACCAGAAAAAAGAAAACAATGACATCATTGGCACCATGCACAGTCAGCAAAACTATCATATACAACACCATCTTTAAGCAATCACTGAAGTTCAGTGACAATTGTTGGTTTATTCTTCCACTTATGGCAAGTCAGATTATAATTAAACAAGAGAAGAAAAATATCATTAAGATTACTCGAGATCATTATCTGCCAACAATCCTAGTGCTTAGCTTGCTCTTAGTTTCACAAATCCCCTTCACTTGATCTTCGTGTAGTATAATGATATACCTTTTTCACCCTGCTTACGAGTAGTAAATTCTATGTTCCTATTCTAAGCATACAATTGTCAATTTGTGAATTTTGGAGAGAGAGTATCCAAAATCTTCTTTAGTAAAATAAACTGATACAAAACTTATATCATTCAAGGTACCAGACTCCCTTGAATGTAGGACAGCAGCTGGCTAAGTTCTAAGCTTGAGATAAAGAATAATCTTTATCTCTTATTTTAAATAAAACTCTATCCTATAAACAGTAAATAATAAAGATAAATACAAAGATAAATACTAATAATTCTACACCCCCCCTCAAGCTGGTTGATATATGTTTATCAAACCCAGCTTGGTACATAATTCATCAAAACTTGTCCTAGCTAGGGGTTTTGTTAAAATATCTGCTGTCTGAGAAGTAGATGGAACATAGCTCAAATTGATACTTCTTTCTTCAAGCTTCTCTTTGATGAAGTGTCTGTCGATTTCAACATGCTTCGTCCAGTCATGAAGCACTGGATTCCTAGCAATTAGAATAGCAGATTGGTTATCACAATACAGTAGCACAGCACCTTCTTGTGGCATCCTCAATTCAGTTAACACCCTTTTCAGCCAAACTCCTTCACAGATTCCTTGTGCCATTGCCCTAAACTCTGCTTCAACACTGCTTCTTGAAACTACAGACTGTTTCTTGCTTCTCCAGGTCACAAGATTGCCCCACACAAAAGTACAGTAACCAGATGTGGACCTTCTATCAATAACTGACCCCGCCCAATCTGCATCTGTAAAAATCTCAACAGCCTTACGATTATTTTTCTTAAAAAATAATCCTCTACTAGGGGTCAATTTCAAGTACCTTAGAATCCTGTACACTGCCTCCATATGCTCCTCAGTAGGTCTGTTCATGAATTGGCTAATTGCACTAACCGGAAAACCTATGTATGGCCATGTATGTGAAAGGTAGATTAACTTCCCTACTGATCTTTGATACCTCCCTTTATCAACCGGTGCACTTCCCTCAACACTTCCTAACTTCACAGTGTAGTCCATTGGAGTGTCTACTAGCTTACAATCCTCCATGCCTGTTTCTTTCAACAAGTCCAGAACATATTTACGTTGTGAGACTGCTATCCCTTCTTTAGACCGTGCTATCTCCATGCCTAGAAAGTATTTAAGACTTCCTAGGTCTTTTATTTCAAACTCTCTTGCCAAAACCTGTTTCAAAGCTTGTATTTCTTCTTCACAATTAACTGTGAAAATGATATCATCTACATATACTATAAGAATGGTTATTTTACCTCCAATTGAATGCTTGACAAACATGGTGTGGTCGGTTTGGCACTGTATGAACTTGCATTTCTTGACAGCCTTGGTAAAACGATCAAACCAAGCACGC
Source organism: Acer yangbiense (assembly GCA_008009225.1). Lineage (NCBI taxonomy): Eukaryota > Viridiplantae > Streptophyta > Magnoliopsida > Sapindales > Sapindaceae > Acer > Acer yangbiense. The sequence goes on along the minus strand of CM017771.1, from coordinate 41,066,409 downwards.
AGGGACTGTTTCAGTCCATACAAACTCTTCTGAAGTTTGCAAACCAGATTGTTGCCCCCTTTCTTCTTCAAACCCGGTGGAACACTCATATAAACCTCCTCCTCAAGGTCACCGTTTAGGAACGCATTTTTGACGTCCAGTTGGTGAAGTTTCCAATCCAAACTAGCTGCCAAGGAAAGTAAAATCCGAATTGTATTAAGCTTAGCGACAAGTGCGAAGGTCTCCTCGTAGTCTATTCCATACGTTTGTAAAACCCTTTGCTACCAGCCTTGCTTTATACCTTTCCACCATTCCATCAGCTTTGTATTTAATCGTGAACACCCATTTACATCCAACTGGGTGTTTTCCTTCTGGCAGTTCTGTTACAAGCCAAGTCCGGTTTTTCTCCAAAGCCTTGAGTTCCTCATTAACAGAAGCCTTCCATTCCGGTACCTGTAGTGCTTCCTCAACACTATTTGGTATTTGTGTCTGCATAAGATTTGTAGAGAATGCTTGAAACTGTGGAGATAGACCTATGTAAGAGATATACTTACAGAGTGGATATAAAGGCCTACTGCGACGTTCTCTAACCCCCTTTCTGAGTGCAATTGGTTCCTCAATTTTATCTGTTTCATGGCTGCTATCTGTTTTCTCTTCTGTTTGTTCTTCAGGTCTGTTTTCAAGAACTGTTTTGCTCGGATCAGATTCATGACTCTGTCTGTCTTGAAGCGGGTCTGCTACTTGTTTCAAGTTTTTTCCTTTCCGTGAAAAGACAATGAGAGGCTTTTCAGTATGTATTTGATTGTGTTTAAGGCTAGGAAAAATTTCATCACACACAGGACTCTTGAGTGTCTAAATGTAAATCAGATTGATCAAAAATAATTTGATTTTTTGATTGTCTCGATTCAGATAGGATTGGTTCAGGAGTGTTTTGCTGAATTTGATCTTCTTGAATATGACTTTGGCTACTGTGAGGTGTTTGAGTTTGTGGACTTTGATCTTCTTGAATATGACTTTGGCTAGGACTGTGAGGTGTTTGAGTTTGTGGACTCTGAAATGTTTGAGTTTGAGTGGGACTCCTAGTCATTCTATTAGGAGAATCATCAACAGGATAAAACACAATTTCTTGCTGAATTTTAGGCTAACCATAATCCCTAGAAATAAAAGGAATAACAGACTCTTCAAATATTGAATTACCCAAATCACGGTAGAACCTTGAATCCCAAAAACATACAGAATCATTCTACCCCTTGTTTTTGGTATAAAATGGCTGTGTTTCCAAAAAGGTGACATCTTTGGAAAAATAAAATTTATGTGTAGAGGGAGAATAACATTTAAACCCTTTTTGTGTTGGAGAGTATCCAACAAACACACACTTAAGAGATTTTGGGTCTAACTTACTTCTATGAATTTGATTTATGTGAACAAAAACAGTACATCCAAATACTCTAATAGGAAGATCTGAAATCAATTTGGTATTTGGATAATTTTTCAAAAAAACATTGTGAGGAGTTTGAAAACTAAGAACTCTAGAGGGTAGCCTGTTAATTAAAAAGGTTGCTGTCAAGACTGCTTCCCCCCAAAGATACTTAGGCACATTACTAGTGAACATTAATGACCTAGCTACTTCCAGTATATGTCTATTTTTCCTTTCTGAGACTCAATTTTGTTGTGGAGTCTCAATACAAGAACTTTGATGGACAATACCTTCTTGTAGCAAAAAATTGTTTAAAACAGCATTAAAAATCTCCTTACCATTATTTGTTCTGAAAATTTTAACCTTTGTTTCAAATTGATTTTGTATCATTCCGACAAAATTTGGAAAGATTTTACTGACTTCATTTTTCTCTTTCATAAGATAGACCCAAGTGAGTCTAGTATGGTCATCAATAAATGTGACAAACCATCTAGCTCCAGTGATATGTGGAACCCTAGCAGGACCCCACACATCACTATGTATTACTGTGAAAGGATGAGATTCTTTATAATTCTGATTTGGATAAAAAGAACGAGTCTGTTTAGAAAGATTGCAAATTTCACAATGAAAGAATTGAGGCTTTTTATTGCGGAATAATTCAGGAAATAGTTTCTCTAGGTATAAAAAGTTAGGATGTCCTAATCTATAATGCCATAGAAAAACTTCTCTATCATTATTCAAATTGGAAACACTATCCTTGTTTAAAGAAACACTGCTAACAAGATTCCTAGGGAAAGACACACTCCTTGCTGAATAAGGTTGCTTGCTAGAATCGGATTTCACTTGAAACAAGTCAAGTCCAGCATTCAATTCAGCATTGCCAATCGTCTTCCCCGAGCTCAAGTCCTGAAACATACAACCAGCAGTAGAAAACTTAACCTCACAGTTCATATCATCAATTAACTTACTTATTGAGAGGAGATTACAATCCAAATCCGGTACGTATAGAACTGATTGCAAAGTAATATGAGGAGAGATAACAATCAAACCTATTCCAGCCACTTTAGATAATGAACCGTTGGCTATTTTCACAGCTGATCCACCATGACTAGGAGATAATCTCTCAAACAATGCTTTTCTCCGGTCATGTGATCAGTAGCTCCTGAGTCGACAATCCAAGACCCCTGTGTATTTCTTCTAGAGTATAAAGCAAGACAAGAAATTACCTTTTTGAGCCACTGTCCCAGTTCCAACGATTGAATGCTTCGGATTGAAGAGCTTTTGCAGCAAGTCCATTTGTTCCTTGCTGAAAAGACTCTGTTCATTGGACTGTGATGAATCACTACCTGCTACATTTCCTTTTCCTTGAATAAACCAGGACACAGACTGAGACCATTGAAGGTAATTGTGTCCTATGAGTTTATGCCCAGTGATTGGCATACGGGGAATGTTATCATTATTCCAAATGTTAGATCCACCACCACTGTTTGAAGATGATGGTTTTGGTTCTTTAGAAGAAGATGCGGAAGACTTCTCTGAAGGGGAAAGAGTAGTCGTTCCGTATTTTGTTATTTTAGGTTTTCAGAGGAGGCTCTGATACCATGTGAATTTTGGAGAGAGAGTATCCAAAATCTTCTTTAGTAAAATAAACTGATACAAAACTTATATCATTCAAGGTACCAGACTCCCTTGAATGTAGGACAGCAGCTGGTTAAGTTCTAAGCTTGAGAAAAAGAATAATCGTTCTCTCTTATTTTAAATAAAACTCTATCCTATAAACAGTAAATAATAAAGATAAATACAAAGATAAATACTAATAATTCTACAATTATCAAAAGCATGACAAACACACGTACTGAACCAAAAATGGCACCTTTTGATGAGATGGGGAGAGAGAGACTAACCGCTGCTTTTTTCTTTGACCACTTTTTCCTTTTTCCTAAAGACTTGAACCTGCAACACAACAAACACAATCACTAATACAGCCTGGAAGCTTCACCTCATTGATCCCATGAACTTCCAATATTAATCAGTTGTTGTCATGAGAAGATAAAGATGATACTTGATGGTGGAACTTGCGAAAAACAAAAATGATAAGAAGAGAGAAACATTTGAAAATGAAAGGTCACTTGAAAGTCGAACCTGATCACTACTCCTTTTTAAATCATTACGCTGCAACTTTTGACCAGAAGCTGGAAAGAATCAATGGCAGTTATCATTCTGAATATTCTAAGCTGAATGGTTTTATAATAAGAAAAGCAATCTGGACAAGTAGCCACCTTTTGATGCTGACGATTTTCTCGAACTGCTTGGTGCATTCTGGTATCAAGACAACTTTATGAGTAAACTGAACTATCAGAAACCATAATTAACCATGCAATATATTGGAGACCATTATTCAGATAGTCACGCATGGACCACATCCACAATCAAGAAAATCTGTTGAAAGCCCAGGATACCAGATCAATTGCTCAGGAGTGTTTTTTTTTTTTTTTTCAAAAACAAATTTTTCATTGACTAAATGTTAACTAGCAGTTCAATAAAGGGACCTTACACCCAAAACACAATTTGCTCTGTAGATTTATGTCTATTGATTGGGAGACAACTGATCAGATATATATAACAATATTTTATGAGATTCTTTTAAGCATTTTGGGTAGATCCCGCTAGAAACTAATCAGTCCAACCCAGTTGGAAAAATCCTAAAGTTCACAACCAATGAGGCAATGTTTAATTATCTGAACAAATAAGAGAGAATAATGCCAACCCCCAAGTCCGCTGCATATCTGAGGGTAAATATCAAATTCACACAGGAGGAGATCGAACTCATGCTCTTTACAAAACATCAATTAGAATAATCAGAAAGGATTCACTCAGAACTACGAGATTGAATTACAACTCAAGGGGAATTTCGACAGATTAGGTGACCCAGCTATGCAATATACTGATACGAGAACCCTTAAGTATAAAAAGTACCCATTTCTCATAAAATATCTCTTGACACATAGCTCGCATTCAGTTATCATACAAAGCATCATTACCTTACCTTTTCCTCCACTTTCTTAAACAATGTCGATATAGTAGCTTGAACAAGTGAACCATGAGTGCGCAAGTTCTCCTTGGACTTCGTCTCTGTAACAGCAGACTCAGACAGTTTTCTGGACTTAGTCACCGAATGTATAGATGACGAGATTTCCTTGGATGAATAATTCTGCTTCGCAACATCCTCACCATCGACGCCAAGGACTACGGTTTGGGGATTGCTAGCATGTATTCACGATTAAGGGCATTAACAAACAATTGATGTGATAGAAAAGGTGGCTAAATATATGAACAAAGAATTCCAAAATCCAATTTGGCATGTTGTAACAAAAATGTAATGTTGAGCAAGTAACTGATCTATATATATATAGTAGATTAGGATATTTCCATCGATATTATTGCTAGTTGAATTATCCAGTTCTGTTCCGACTTTCTTTTCTTCTCCTTCAGATAAGTCAGCATCACTTCCAACAGTATCATCCTCTGAAGAAACATCTACAAATCTGAATCGGAAAAGATTACAGAGATTAACCGAACATTTAAAACTTCTGATAACAGTCAATAGAGCAATAGAATTATCCAAACTCAACAGTATATACCAAAAATGAGCTAAACCAAATATCAAATAAAGGCTTGGTAAGAAAGATGAGAGACAAGGATTAGTTTTATGTTCGGGTTGACCACCAACCTTTCTCATCCATTATTAATTTTAATTAAATAACGTAAAAGAAAAAAATGTTCAAAATGATTCCTTATACATCTAATTTTTTGAAGGACATTGCCACAAAATATATATAAACACACACACATACATATATATAGTGACATAATGACAAGCTGTAGACATTAACTAAAAGTACAAGACAATGACACAACATTCCATCAACAAGAATGAACAAAAGGTGCTTGTCTTGCATGATCTACTTGTTTGTAGGAATTAATTTTACAGCATTACTGACAGTGGACTGGATATTGCATAACAATATATTACCAAAGTAGATAGAACAATAAAGCACTTCTAGTGACACGAATCATTTGCAAGTTATAGAATAGATAAATGAAGGAAAATTGGGGATTCAGAGTGATGCTTGGTATTTAGATCAAACATAGAATTCCTGCAGCTGCTGACATCTTTAGATCAGCAGAGCTGTTTCTTTCAATTGAAATAAAATGGTTAGGGTAGTACTTGAAACTTTTCCCAGCAGTTCTCTTAGAGTGTCGAACAGGCGTCACTTCCATTTTATCTTTTAATTTTTTTTCAACATCTGAAAACTCATCTTCAGACTGAGCTTCAGGGGATCCTTCTTCTAAAACTTTAATTCCAGTTGTTGGACCACCCTGCTTATTTACAGCTGCTGCACCCGCACCACCTTTAAAATCACATTCCATGTGTTGTCCCTGAACCCAACAACCAATTGAGACTTGAGAAGAGGATCACCAAAGTGCATTACTTCCAATATTGTAAAAATAAAAAAAGAAGCAACGAAATGCAACCCACTGTCTAACAGATCATTACAACAAGAATCCAACCTCACTCAGTTCTTTCAGAAAATTGAGTCGAATTTCATCTGGATTCTCATCTTTTCTTCCAATCCACCATGCATCAGAAAATACAATCTGGAATCATTACTATCAATTAATTATAAGGAATACTTAAATTTGCCTCAACATAACCTCAGTTGAAATCATAGAAAGCAAATGATAAGGCATGCATACAAGTGTTTGGAACCCACTAAAACCATGGAGAGAGGACAAGGAAAGAACATAATATCTTGTTGAGCTTAAACTACTGCATGATTGTAAAATTCAGAATTCTAACTAAACTTCAGATTAACATTTATAAAACAACAATAGCAACATAGAACTGTAGCTTTAAAAAACAGTATACATACAGCATAAAGATAATGCAGAAGGAGGAGAAAAATTTCCTTCCATTAAACCACACAACGATAAGAATGCAACTCAAAGATAGCATAGTAGCTAACAGGTATCATATTGGGAGTGACAACCATTATTCAAGAAAAATTCCTCAAACACAACAGCGCATCTTGCTCTAGTTGGTAATACTTTATATACATACACAAATTTCCATCCGGCGTCGACAATAACAGAGATTTTAGCTCACATACTATCAAGTTAACACCATACAATTAATAAAAAAATAAAAATAAATAAAAATAAATAAATAAATAAATAAAATAAAAAATAAAAAAGAAACAAACAAACCATGTTATCGAAATAATCCTCGCACATCACGCTCTTCCCACCTCTAGAGAACTGTAATGTCAAGTACTTAGTCTCCGGGTAGACAATCGTCCCAAACAACTTCATTTGACCCTAAAATCCATTTCCACAAACACACAGACAACATCATTTACATAAATATCTTCACTAAATCAACACGGCCCATAAAACCAACAAAATTAAAAACAAAACCTGAGGAAAATCGAGGTAGAGAACCGGGTTCTGGGTGCCCAGATTCTTCAATTCACCTATTTTTCCACCGCCAATAGGACCCAGAAGACCCGGAAACGAAAACAGGAACCGGTTCTTGCGCTGTGACGATTTTCTGAGAATGTCTTTGCCATGATGTTTGACGACCTGTTTTGTGGGGCCGAGAGGCGTGAAAGCCTTGGCCGGAGTCTCTGACACGATTCTCTTTTTGATTGCGAGATTTTTCAGTCTCGTTCGCTCAACATTTTTGTCATCGTCGGCTTTCTTCGATGATTTCGACGACGAAGCTCGCACCATATTTTTTTTATTTTTTCTCTCTTTCTGTCCTATGACTTGCTTTTTTTGGTTGGATGGAGGCGGGATTGCGGGAAGCTTGCAATTATTATTTTTATTTTTGGGTTAATAGTACCAGTACTAGAGGTGGCCACGGTTCTGGTTGAACCGTCGGTTTTGTCTGCTGTTTAACCGGAACCAAAACTGGAACCTAAACCGTCGGTTTGTAAACCAGTTTACACGGTTTCGATTTCGGTTTCGGTTTCGGTTTCGGTTTCGGTTTCGGTTTCGGTTTGGCATTCCCAAAAACCGGCCAAAACCGTTGGTTAAAAACCGACGGTTTTGTCCCCGGTTAAAACGCCGATTTTCAAAAAAAAAAAAAAAAAAAAAAAAATTGACCAAAACCGAAACCACCCCAAACCAAAACCGTAAAACCGTAAAACCGCCGGTTTGAAACCGTGTACCAAACCGAATTTTTGGTTTCGGTTTCGGTTTCGGTTTCGGTTTCGGTTTCGGTTTTGGGTTTCGGTTTTGGGTGGCCACCAAACCCAAACCGAAACCGAACCGTGGCCACCTTTAACCAGTACCCCCTGAACATATAGCGAAATCGCATAGTGCCTCCTGAATTTTCTTTCTGGCATTAAACCCCTCGAACTCCCATAAATAGGCAAAAATGGACGGATTACAAACTTCCGTCCATTTTTTGATCATGTGCTCTTCACGTGCAGCTACAGCTAGGGATAAAGTTGGAATTAAAAAAAAATTAAATTATAAAAGAAAAATAATTACACAAAAAAATATTACATATATATTAAAAAAATCGTAATCTTACGGTGGAGATCAAAAGATAAAAATAAAAAATAAAAATAAAAATAAAAATTACAGGAAAAGTAGAAAACTGAAAAGAAATAATTCAAAAAAAAATATCTTTTCATTCTTTTTTCTTCTATTTTCTCAGCGACCAAACCAAAAAACGCGTGGGTTTATTCTTTGTGATGGGTTTATTCTCTCTCTGTCTCATTTCATTTGTGAATTGGACTAAGAAAACGCGTGGGTTTCATTCTTTTTTCTTCTATTTTCATTCATCTGTGATGGGTTTATTCTCTTTCTGTCTAATTTCAAATCCAATTGGATTTTGGTTGAAAAACGTGTGGGTTTGAGGGTTTGGGTTCTTCCTTCTTCTTCCTTCTTTTTTCCATGACGTGGGTTTTGGACGATCGACCTTCGTCCCGGTCGACGATCAACGGTCTCCCGCCACTAGTCAATGCCAGCGTGCTGGTCGACGACAACCGGTGGGGATCGTAGGCTCAAAACGCGTGGGTTTGGAGCCATAACCCGTCGAAACGCATCAACCCGTGTTGACGATAGGTCTGGTGTAAGGGATCGAGTCTGGTGAAATCCACCAACCCAACAGAAACCCAGATCTGGCGTCGTGGAGAAGAAGAAGAATTGAAGATGGATTTTTGGGTTTTTGTTTGAAAATGAAGAAGATGATGTTGTTGTTAATGTTTGGGTTTTTGTTGTTCTAATGAAGAAGATGGAATTGAAGATGGACGGTGAAGAAGATGATGTTGTTGTTGTTGATGTTTGGGTTTTTGTTGTTCTAATGAAGAAGATGGAATTAAAGATGGATGGTGAAGAAGATGTTGTTGTTGTTGATGTTTGGGTTTTTATTGCTCTAATGAAAAAGATGGAATTGAAGATGTACGGTGAAGAAGATGATGTTGATGTTGATAGGATTTATATTCTTTGATTGGCTTATTTCATGGACAAACCACTTGTTGGGGTTTATTGTGTAAGGGTAGTTTAGGTGATTGAACTTCAAGCTCGAAGGCCCTTCACAAGTCCTCAAAGGACAAGCATGCTAAAGATATAATCTCTAGTGCTTGGTTTTCTTTAAAGAGATTTAGATTGCACACACACACTTAGCATTTTTGCATTTGTGTGCATACTCTTCACATGTCACATTTTACACTTGCACTTTTATGTTGTATCTTGTTGTGTGTATTTGTGTCTTGTAATTCGTTTCCCGATAGTTTTCGGAAACGTCCACGCATGCACTAGAATGTGCTTGGTTTTGTGCGAAGACCGCTTACAGAGAATGCCCTTGGCTTCTCCTTGGTTTTCACCTCTGTTGGTGATCGGCGGTTATTATCGGCGGCCTGGCTACCGAATGAAACCGCTGTTTGCATCCAGAAGTGTCTGGAGCAATTCTGCGGTTACGATCGACGGCCATGACCGCCGTTCAAAACCGCCGTTCATACATGATCGATTTAATCTCACGGGTTTGATTCGGTGGTTGGATCGGCGGTTACGAAGCCGCCGAATGAAACCGCCATTGTTCCCCTGTTCTTCTCGGGTTCAATTCGGCGGTTATAATCAGCGGCCTGGCCACCGATTGAAACCGCTGATCGGTGCGTTTCAGGGGCATACTTGTCTTTTCACATGCTCTGTTTTCTATGTCTATAAATATCACTTTCTCATTCTCTGAATCAATTCTTTTTACTCCAAGAACACTAAACTTAAAAAAGAGAATTTTGAGAGAAAATCAAATCAAGAACTCACATTTGACCACTCAAATCAAATCCCTTTTGCATCAAATTTCATATTGCATCAACTATGCCTTCACAGAATGCATCCATGTATGTTTTTGGATCATCACATCTTCCTTGGTATGTTCTTCACTAATCTCATCTAATTTTAGTATTTTTCATATTAAGACATCTCTTAGATTACTTGTATGTTTTTAGATAATATGCTAAATACAAGATAGAGATTATTTGTGATATTTTGATTGAGTGTTGTATTGTGATAGATATCTAGGTTTTTATAATCTATGATTATCTAAGCTATTTGACATTGTAGGGAAAAATATGGTCACGCAGCGGAAGCGAGACTAAAATAGGTGTTAACCCAAAATTGTCACCGGGGTGCAATTTCAAATTAACGGTTTGTGAGGGACCCAGATCTGATTAGACCTAGGCTAGCGGGATGCAGTATACCCCGATATCCCGCTAGTTCTTGTGCGATAATTACCTACTTGTAACGGACCCAGATTAGGGTAGATTGGGGGTAGCGAGGTACTTAGTGGCCTGATACCCCGCTGATTCTCGTAAATCAAGTGTTATGTTGGGTGTAAGTAGTAAGATGGATAAATTTCTTATATGGTGGATGTATAAAGCAGAAAAACTGTTGATATATATGTCGATTTAGGTACGATCCTTACAACTTGGTATTTGAAATATCAGTATTACAACATGGGAAAAAATAAAGCATATAGGGGAGCAATGGAGATGGAGCTTTTCGTGCCTGTCGATAATTAGAAAAAAGTGAAGTAGGGTTTCGATCCCCTTTTCCTGTCATCACATGATCAATATATAGGCTCGCTTTCTTGCTGAGCACTCATAGAACTTCGGTCTAAGGTTTCCGTGGTGCACGGGTCTTCCTTTAAAGTTTAACGAATTCGTCGGGACACTGATCCCGAAAGATCAGGTGGTTCCTTCTTTCTCGGTTCCAAATAAGTTGACTCCTATTTAAAATATGATTCTCCATGGCGAGAATGAATGCCGTGTTGTGACTTTGAGTTTCTATCTTGAACGGTTACATTTAAATGTCTGCCTTTGTATGTGGTCTGCTCTTCGAGGTCGGTGTACTGGGACCCTTGTATTTATCTTGTTATGTGTACGTCATGAGTTTTGCTGGTCGGGGTACTCCAGGTACCTCGCGTCCCTCTTGCTCCTCTTAAAATGATATTTGTAGATATCGGGGTCCCAAGTAACAGGGTACCAGGATATTCGGGCATCGGGGTGCTCGGGGTAGCTGGGTGCCACGATCTTGTGACTGTTGTGTCTCTAGAGCCCTTCTCTTTACGGCTTCCTAGCGCTTTCTTAGTTCCAGAGATTTTGGACCTGATCGGGGTGGGTAGAAGTTCCTACTCTAGCCCATCAGCTAGCAGACAGGGTACCCAGATATCTTTCCCGTTGCTACTTTGCATCCCGGCTTTCTTCTTAAAGCTAATGGAAAATTCTTTTTTGGTCCCCGCCATTTTAGGCGGTTAACAATAGGTTTAGTATATTTCAAAAAAATTTCCTTTTTAAAGATGAACTTTAACCCTTTGATTAATTAACATATAATAAAGATATCGTACCTTTGTCACGTGATCCAATTGACGTTGCGTCGATGGTAATCCGCAAGATCTTCCAATCCAATCACGAACGTGAATCATCTAGGAGCGTGGTCTCCCTTCTCTTTGAATTGTGAACCTGAGGATGGATAACAAAAACTTTTTCTTTTTCGTTAGTCACAATAATTTCCAAGAGACTACAAAGAATGCTCCGGTCACTTTTGAATTCACAATTGTTAGATCGAAACTCGCGTGAATCTTATTCGAAATTGTGCACAAAACCTTTTGAGGTAAAAGTTACAAGTGCACTATCAAAATAAAAACAATCTCTTCTCTCTATTTCCTCTTGGACGAAAATCACACTATATCTAAGAGTTGGATTTTATTTTTCAAGCAATAGAAAAATAACTCTCTAGCAAGCCTTAGGGTTTTGTCGAATTCTCTTTGCACAATATATATATATATATAGGTCTCAAAGACCGAATTCTCTTTTCCATAAATTATATGTACCAAAGACCGAATTCTCTTTATATATATATATTTATTATCTTGCACCGAATTCAACTTGCCTTATATAACATATATTGCTACACAACTTTTTACTTGCATATATTGCTATATATATCTTGCACGTGAATTCAACTTGCATATATATTATATATATAGACCGAATTCACTTGCTATATAAATAATATTTATATCTTAATATATATCTCGGCCATGTGCCATATATATTTCATATATATCTATATATTGTGGCTGAAATCCTTTACCATGTAGGATTTGTGTCTTTTGACTTAAATCCTAACCCTAGTTAGATTTCCTTAGAATTCCAAACTCTAATCCAACTCTTTAGTGTATTTGTGACTAAATAAACCCTTATTTGACTAGAGAAATAAATTCCTTATTTATCTACTTACCAAATAAAGTCTTTTATATTTATTATACTAGCACAACAGTATACTACTAAGAAACATATTTCCTAGTCAGAAATTTTTTTTGATATTTAATTAAATAATTAATTAATCAATTAATTAATTTCCATTTAATCAAATAATAAAAATAAAACAATATAATATCATATATATATCTCGACCATGTGCCATATATCTATATATTGTTTTTCTATTTTATTAAATCCATTGGACCTTAATAAAAGGCCCACATGTGAACTAGGCCCATTCTTACTAAAAGAAACAAGTCCGCATGCCTTTCATTAATATATTAATATAATTGATCAGCTCATTAAATAAATAATGTGCAAATTATATTATTAATATATTAAATACAATTCTAGATGGACCTATAAATTGGTCCGGTAGAATATATCAAGTGATCCATGCAAGTCTGTGTGGATTGAGGATCTTGGCGGGCTATCTAAATTTAAGCTACAATAGACATAACCTAATCACAATCAACAAATGATTCATTTAGGTCCGATCTATTAATTTTAACTCATTCCAATAAAGAGCTAAAATTGAACTCTTAAATAAAAATAGAATAGGTAAATATTTCTCATTCGTATCTTAGACAATCTTATTGGAGATGGTGTATCCTCGTGAAGAATATCAGTAATCGCCAAGAGCTCATAGACCGCATATAGCTCTCCAAGTTACCATATTTACTCATATGACCACATTTTGAACTTGGATATTTTGACTTGTCCAGAAGCCATGTTTCAATAGACTATATCGAAAATTTAACGTTAAGATTCAATATCCAATACCTCAAAACATCCATATGATGGTATTCTACTCTCATTTAATAAATGGAGCAACGATGTACATATCTATAAATGAAGTCCTCTATCAATTAACAAATGAATACCACCAAACTATCGAGGATAGACTATGATATATAATCGTACTCATTGATAACTCAAATGATAACACTTGCAACCATAAGTCCATCATTTATCTCAGGATTAAGATGGACTCTCTGATTGTCCTCATAATGAAAAAACTTTTATCTACTGACGGTTCTAGATAAAGTATTTCATTGTGATCCTATTCAATGCATCCAGTGCACTAGATTCTTTTACTCGAAGACTCTTCGATGATTTCAGACTCATCATAACTCATTTGATCTCACTCAAATGCTAGCAAAAGAATTCTACAACTTTAACAAGATAAAGGTGCCCAACTTTTAACTTAAGTTGTGAACACTATTCAAGACTAACTAAAGAATTGTGTCTACCTCATACATATCCAAATGTACGAACAATTATTCTTTTCTCATAGTCTTTTGACCTTATGATTATTTACTTTGACAATTATAATATTAAACTGTAAATGCTATATGATTTGTTAAACCAGAAATCACTTTATTAATATGAAAAGATTGTCAATTACAATATTACACTCTTGCTATTGAGCATAATCCTAACAATCTCCCACTTGCGCTATAGCAAATGTGTCATATCTCTCATGCCCATGTTCTCTCGGTACCCATCAAAACTCTTATGTGGTAGAGCCTTTGTGAAGGGATCCGCTAGATTTTCTACTGACACAATTTTGGTAATCGTCACGTCACCCCTATGCACAATCTTTCTGAGAAGATGATACTTCCTTTTAATGTGTTTTCCTCTCTTATGGCTTCTTGGTTCTCTCGAATTAGCCACTGCTCCACTATTATCATAGTAGATAGTGATCTGCTTATTCGCACTGGGAACCACTTCCAAGTCAATCAGGAATTAGCGGAGCCAAACAGCCTCTTTGGCAGCTTCGCATGTAGCAACATACTTAGCTTCCATGGTGGAATCAACAATACAAGATTGCTTGATACTCCTCCATATGACTGTTCCTTTTCCAATAGTAAACACATATCCTGATGTGGATTTTCTAGTAGTCAGAATCTGACTGGAAATCAGAATCTGTATACCCAACGAGAATCAAATCCCCTCTTGAGTATACAAGCATATTATCTCTCGTTCTCCTAAGATACTTGAAAATATGCTTGACTGCCGTCCAGTGATCAGGACCAGGTTTCGATTGAAACCTGCTAACTATGCCCACAGCAAAACAAATATCTGGTCTAGTGCAGAGCATTGCATACATGAGACTTCCAACTGCCGAGGCATTTGGAATCCTACTCATGAATTGCTCTTCATGCTCATTCTTAGGAACTTGTTCCTTAGAAAGTTTGATTCCATTTCTGAAAAGTAACATACCTTTCTTGGAATCTTGCAAGAAAAATCTAGATAAGATTTTATCTATGTATGAAGCTTGGGATAGTACAATCGTTCTATTCTTTCTATCCCTTATTACTTGGATACCAAGAATATAACTTGCTTCTCCTAAGTCCTTCATATCAAATTGTTTTGCTAACCATTCTTTTACTGATATCAATACACTTACATCGTTTCTGATGAGTAGTATATCATCAACATAAAGAATTTAGGAAAACCAACTTGTCGCCATTAATCCTTTTGCATATACAAGGTTTGTCACAGCTTGATCGAACCTTATGTTCCAGGATCATGATGCTTGCTTTAATCCATATTTGGATTTTTGGCAACTTGCATTACCTTTTGCCAATGGCGACCATCAACATGCTCTATTGCTTCCTTATATGTGTAGGGATTATCGTCGTCTGGGAGATTCTCCATTGATTCTCCCAGACCGATGTATCTCTCGGGTTTTCTACTAACCCTCCCACTACGACGAGGAATGGTAGGTTGTTGATTTTGTGATGGTGCGGAACTTACAATTGGGCTAGGTTGTGTAACCTCTTGTGGAATTGTATCTCCTAACATCTCATTTAGGACAATTCTACTTTTGGGTACAAAATCATTCATATGGTCATTTTCCAGAAATTTAGCATTTGTTGAAACAAATACTTTAATATCTGAAGGACTATAGAAATAATATCCCTTAGTTTCTTTTGGATACCCCACAAATATGCATGTTTCCGAACGGGACTCCATCTTTTCTGTCTTTCCTTTTAACACATGCGCAGGACAACCAAATATCCTTAAGTGTTGTAAACTAAGCTTTCGCCCGGTCCACAACTCATGCAGTGTTTGAGGAACCGACTTAGATGGTACATCGTTTAGAATGTATATTGCAGT
The DNA here is from genome assembly GCA_008009225.1 of Acer yangbiense. Taxonomy (NCBI): domain Eukaryota; kingdom Viridiplantae; phylum Streptophyta; class Magnoliopsida; order Sapindales; family Sapindaceae; genus Acer; species Acer yangbiense. The sequence goes on along the minus strand of CM017771.1, from coordinate 41,051,052 downwards.
TTGTAAAGCATATCCCCAAAAAGAAATAGGAAGTGTTGAATAACTCAACATAGACCTAACCATGTCCAAAAGAGTTCTATTTCTCCTTTCTGCCACCCCATTTTGTTGAGGTGTACCTGGTGCAGAAAACTGAGAAATAATTCCATTATCAATAAGATACTGCTGAAACTCACCAGATAGATATTCTCCACCACGATCAGATCTCAAGATTTTTATGTGTTTCTCTAGCTGATTTTCCACTTCAGCTTTAAATGCTTTGAACATGTCAAAAGCATCCGACTTATGTCTCATGAGATACATATAACCAAATCTCGAGTAATCATCTGTGAAAGTGATGAAGTACTCATATCCACCTCTACCTTGAATGCTTATAGGACCACATACATCAGTATGTGAAACAAATTAGAGGCGTGTTCTATATAAAGCTAGAGGGGGGTGAATAGATTTTAACGATTATTACCCAATTTTCGCATGCAAGTCAATTTTACGAAAATGCCCCTACTAGTTAAAAATACATACAAGTGTAATATAGTGCGGAATTTAAATAACACTTGATGTATACGTGGAAACCCAACCACTGGGAAAAACCACGGGCTGTTTAGTGCGCCACACTTGGAACTCGAAATCACTAATTGAAATGAAGTTTACAACCTATGTAGACCTCGTCTAACACTCCGGTCTGTAACCCCTCACTTCTACCCAGCGGGCCTTTATTAGCAACCCTATTCCAATTTGCTTGAGGCCTAAGCAACCTTAGCCTCAAGACTTAATTCTCTAAGAAGAGATTATGCAACCTATGTGAATATGTATGAATATTCAATTAACAAACAAGGCTAGGGAACCTTAGATGCTTATCTAGGATGATGAGATAATCAATTTAAATCAACCCTCGATATCAATTGCTAAATGACATGTCAAATAGCTTAGCTAATCAAGATTAATTAAAAACCTAATTAGCTATCACAATACAACACTCAATCAATTCATCACAATTAATTCTCTAATCTTGTATTTATCATATGATCAAAACATACAAGTAAATTAAAGAGAATAGCTTGATAATAAAAATATTCAAATAAGATGAACTTAATCAAAATCTTACCAAGCAAGTTGTGATTATGCAAACCCAATCATTGATGCTTTCTATCTAGACATAGAAGATACAATATGAAATTTGATGCACAAGGGATTTGATTTGAGTGGTTAAAGGTGAGTTCTTTGTATTTTTCTTTTCTTGAAAAATATTCTAAGTATGAAATCAGATTATGAACTCTTGTAATTGACCTAAAGTTAAAGTGGCATATATATAGGGTGTCAAGATGAAGTGTGGTCGTTTTGATAAGTGACACCACAATTTTGCCATGGGCGCTCTACGTAGAGCGCTTTGTAGAGCCCCCTTGCTCTGTTCTTGCGAGAAAACAGAGGGGCGCTCTACGTAGAGCGCTTTGTAGAGCGCCTCCAGAGGGGTCGCTCTACGTAGAGCGCTTTGTAGAGCGCCTCTACAGCGCTCGTACAGCGACCGAATTAAATCAATCAGGTCTGTACAGCGCCCAACGGGGGCTGTTCGTAGAGCGCTTTTGTAGAGCGCTTTTGGGAGCGCCCAGTGCAAAAATGCAATCCTAAGTCTAAGCATGACAAGGCAATTGGATATACAAGATGCAATCAAACTAACATGCAAGAAGAGATGTTAATGAGCATTAAGGCACACAAATAAGACACACAACATACAAGGATTAAACATATGCATGAGTTGTGAGTGTGTGCAACTATCTCTTCAAGACAAGTAAGCACTTAGAGAATTACCTTTTGAGTGCTTAACACTTGCAAGGGCCTTGAGCTTGAACACATTCCTAAGCTACCCTTACATGATCCCTAACATGTGGTTTGTCCACGAAATAAGCCAATCAAGATATGGGAATCCTTACAGTATGCATTAATCCTAAACATTCAGTGGCTCTTGTGCCTTTGGTCCTGAACGACCTTTTGGTCATTTTACCTTCCAAACAAGATTCACAAGTTGGTAGATCATCAACCTTTAAGTCCATCACTAACCAATCTTTTAATCTTATTAAGGTTAATATGACCTATGCGCAAATGGCATAGGTAAGTTTCATCTTATGATAGTTTTACTCTTTTATGGTTAGGTTGCGTTAATTCTATGTCTAACAAGTGAGAGATATTTCTATGTAAATAGAATAGACCTTTTTCCAATGTACCTTTGCAAACAAATTTGTCATCCTTACTAATAATAAAAAATTTATTAAAAGTAACCGAATATTCAAATTTATTTAAACAAGAAACTGAAATTAAATTTCTCTTGATTTGAGGTACATAATAAATGTCTATCAAATCTAAATGCCTACTAGAATCTAGATTAACTCTAATATCTCCCACTGCACTAGCAGACACCAACGCTCCGTTGCCTAAACGCAAGTTGATTTCATTCTTATTCAGTCTTCTCCTTTCTTGAAACCCCCATAAGGAATAACAAACATGATTATTGGCTACTGAGTCTACGATCCAAGAATCTGTAGAATTTGCCAGTAAACATGTTTTAAGATAATTCACATTACCTTGTTCTTTTTTATTCTGAGACTTTGGGCAATTACTTTTCCAATGTCTCTTTTCACCACAAAAGAAGCATTTCCTTTTGATCTTGATTACTTTCTTAGTCTCCTTCTTAGTAGGCCCAAGTTGCTTTTTCTTCTGTTATTCCTTGACCTTCTGACGGGTCTTAACAGTAGCAACTTTACCAACCATATGAATCTCTTCTAGAGACATCATCATATCAGCAGCAGACCCATTCCTTTATGCTGCTGTTGCAACACGTCGGAGATGGTAGCCATTTGGCCGTCTCATTCGAGGCCTTCCACTACTCATACTCGTCTCTTTGCATCACATTAGATTCATTAGTGGGAGCAGGTGGTTTTTAGGAGTAGTCAGAACAAACTTATGTTTTTCAGCTTGCAGCAACAACCCAATTTTCCTTTTCCATGTGACATAATTATTACTAGTTAAAATATTTATCTTTTAGGATGATCATTAGGGATGGGGGCATGATTTCTTAATAAAACAAAATTATATATGAGTAAATAATCATGTTTTAGCACTTTCGAATATTTATCTTGATTTAAATAAATAACTCAATCATAAAAATTCAACGGTGATCCAACACCCATAAATGTTATGCCTCCTTTGGGAGTACGTACCATTTACTAGTTGGATTAGGTCCCACCTAATTGTTAACATAACAACCAGCGTTTTCAATTTTAGCCTTGTGATTTTATTGACAAGAACTCTTAGAAGGATATCAATAAAATCACATTGAGTGTGTTACCAAGATATCGACCCTCAATATTTTCTCTCACGAAACTCCCTCCCTGGGGAGTAGATCTTGTTTGAGTCAATTGTCTAGTCTATCCTTGTAAGGAAGTATGTTGCTAAATTCCATTCATGGACGCCCCTTGGGGGGATTACCAATAAATAATAAAGCTCAACTAACCTTGGAGGCCATAGGTGTTGCAAAACACCTTCTCCCACTCAATTATTTAAGGCGTGTGATTAAATCCCGTAGAATGATTTACCAAGTTATCTAGATGCCAATTTAGATACCTAAATCATTCAATGCATGTTCATACCAAAAGAGATATATGAGTGACACTCCTATTCTATATGACATGTCATCAAACAATAACAAATATTGTAATAATTACGCAAAATAAATAGCCACAATTTTGATCCATCCTAGAAAAACAAGTAAATTACATTTGTTTGGAATACAAAAAACTCCTTTCTTGGCGAAAAAGTCTTCAAGCGGCCACCGATCACTTGTGCATCCCACGGCTGCCCCTATGGGCGTGCGCACTCCACAACCTCATCAAGGGCTGCCGTGCGCAGCCCACAATCCAACATGCACAGCTGCGTGCAATCTTGCGTGCATGCATGTTGCTATGGTGCGCACGGTCCCAAACTTGTTCTAGTTGCTTCCAATTCTTCAAGTCTTCGAATCTTCGATGCTTGAACGTATTACAACATTATTTAAACAATAAAATACTGCAGTTTTTTTTTAATCACTGCAGTATTTAATACAAAAAAAAAAAAACTGCACTATATTTTAATACAATAAAAAAAAACTGCACTTAATTTTAATACAGTAAAAAAAACTTAGCAACTACCTAGAAGGAAATTGTGACAATAATAGGCCACCCTTCTTGTTACAATTCCGAAACAAAAATACATTGAAATTCTAGGATCAAAATTGAGTAATAACAATTCACTTTATAACAACATATAACATATATAAATCCATACATTCCAATGTAATTATATATGAGAATACCTAGAGTGCCATCTCTTTCTAAACATGCATAATCACAATAAAAAGAAATAGATTCACGTATATATACGTTAATTAATTAAAGGGTACAACCAGGCTCTGATACCAATTTTAGGGAAAAATACGGTCACGTAGCAGAAGCGAGACTAAAATAGATTTAGTATATTTCAAAAAAATTTCCTTTTTAAAGATGAACCTTAACCCTTTAATTAATTAACATATAATAAAGATATCGTACCTAGCTTTGTCACGTGATCCAATTAACGTTGTGTCGATGGTAATCTGCAAGATCTTCCAATCCAATCACGAACGTGAATCACCTAGGAGCGTGGTCTCCCTTCTCTTTGAATTGTGAACCTGAGGATGGATAACAAAAACTTTTTCTTTTTCATTAGTCACAATAATTTCCAAGAGACTACAAAGAATATTCCGGTCACTTTTGAATTCACAATTGTTAGATCGAAACTCGCGTGAACCTTATTCGAAATTGTGCACAAAACCTTTTGATGTAAAAGTTACAAGTGCACTATCGAAATAAAAACAATCTCTTCTCTCTATTTCCTCTTGGCCGAAAATCACACTATGTCTAAGAGTTGAATTTTATTTTTCAAGCAATAGAAAAATAACTCACTAGTAAGCCTTAGGGTTTTGCCGAATTCTCTTTGCACAATATATATATATATATATAGGTCTCAAAGACCGAATTCTCTTTTCCATAAATTATATGTACCAAAGACCGAATTCTCTTTATATATATATATTTATTATCTTGCACCGAATTCAACTTCCCTTATATAACATATATTGCTGCATAACTTTTTACTTGCATATATTGCTATATATATCTTGCACCGAATTCAACTTGCCTTATATAACATATATTGCTGCACAAATATATAACATATATTGCTGCACAACTTTTTACTTGCATATATTGCTAAATATATCTTGCACCGAATTCAACTTGCCTTATATAACATATATTGCTGCACAACTTTTTACTTGCATATATTGCTATTTATATCTTGCACGTGAATTTAACTTGCATATATATTATATATATAGACCGAATTCACTTGCTGTATAAATAATATATATATCTTAATATATATCTCGGCCATGTGCCATATATATTCCATATATATCTATATATTGTGGCAGAAATCCTTTACCATGTAGGATTTGGGTCTTTTGACTTAAATCCTAACCCTAGGTAGATTTTCTTAGAATTCCAAACTCTAATCCAACTCTTTAGTGTATTTGTGACTAAATAAAATACTCTCTTATTTGACTAGATAAATAAATACCTATTTATCTACTTACCAAATAAACTCTTTTATATTTATTATACTACCACAATGGTATACTACTAAGAAACATATTTCCTAGTCAGAAAAAGATTTTGATATTTAATTAAATAATTAATTAATCAATTAATTAATTTCCATTTAATCAAATAATAAAAATAAAACAATATAATATCATATATATATCTTGGCCATGTGCCATATATATTAATATATCTATATATTGTTTTTCTATTTTATTAAATCCATTGGACCTTAATAAAAGGCCCACATGTAAACTAGGCCCATTCTTACTAAAAGAAACAAGTCAACATGCCTTTCATTAATATATTAATATAATTGATCAGCCCATTAAATAAATAATGTGCAAATTATATTACTAATATATTAAATACAATTCTAGATGGACCCATAAATTGGTCCGGTAGAATATATCAAGTGATCCATGCAAGTCCGTGTGGATTGGGGATCTTGGCAGGCTATCTAAATTTAAGCTTCAATAGACATAACCTAATCACAATCAACAAATGATTCACTTAGGTCCGATCTATTAATTTTAACTCATTCCACTAAAGAGCTAAAATTGAACTCTTAAATAAAGATAGAATAAGTAAATATTTCTCATTCGTATCCTAGACAATCTTATTGGAGATGGTGTATCCTCGTGAAGAATATCAGTAATCGCCAAGAGCTCATAGACCGCCTATAGCTCTCCAAGTTACCATATTTACTCATATGACCGCATTTTGAACTTGGATATTTTGACTTGTCCAGAAGCCATGTTTCAATAGACTATATCGAAAATTTAACGTTAAGATTCAATATCCAATACCTCAAAACATCCATATGATGGTATTCTACTCTCATTTAATAAATGGAGCAACGATGTACATATCTATAAATGAAGTCCTCTATCAATTAACAAATGAATACCACCAAACTATCGAGGATAGACTATGCTATATAATTGCACTCATTGATAACTCAAATGATAACACTTGCAACCATAAGTCCATCATTTATCTCAGGATTAAGATAGACTCTCCGATTGTCCTGATAATGAAAAAACTTTTATCTACTGACGGTTCTATATAAAGTATTTCATTGTGATCCTATTCAATGCACCCAGTGCACTAGATTCTTTTACTCAAAGACCCTTCGATGATTTCAGACTCATCATAACTCATTTGATCCCACTCAAATGCTAGCAAAAGAATTCTACAACTTTAACAAGATAAAGGTGCCCAACCTTTAACTTAAGTTGTGAACATTATTCAAAACTAACTAAAGAATTGTGTCTACCTCATACATATCCAGATGTACAAACAATTCTTCTTTTCTCATAGTCTTTTGACCTTATGATTATTTACTTTGACAATTATAATATTAAACTATAAATGCTATATGATTTGTTAAACCAGAAATCACTTTATTAATATGAAAAGATTGTCAATTACAATATTACACTCTTGCTATTGAGCATAATCCTAACAGACATGTCATTTAGTTTTAATATCTAGGATTGTTCTAATTGCAAATTCATCATCTTAGATAAGCATATAGGGTTTCCCTTGCTCTATGTTGCATTTGGATATTCATATATTCACTTAGGGTGTTAATCTCTTCTTAGAGAATTAAGTCTTGTGTTGTGACCAGGATTAGGTTGCTTAATTCGTAAGCAATCGGACTAGGTTCACTCATACCGAGATTAGGTAGGTGTGAGATTACTTCTGGGATTAGGTTGTAATTTTATCACATTTAGTGGATTCGAGGTTCGTGTGTGGCTCATAAAACAGCCCGTGGTTTTTCTCATGAGGGTTTCCACATAAACATCAAGTGTGCTTTACATTCCGCACCATATTATACTTGTATGTCTTTTTGACTAGTTATGGGCATTTTTGTAAAATTGACTTATATGCGAAAATTGGGTAATAACGATTAAAATCTATTCACCCCTCTAGATTAATATTTAACACACTATGAGAACTTTCAGATGTTGTTAATTATTTTATTTTATTTTTTGATTAGGTGGAGATCAAATTTGGATCTCCACCTAATCAAAAAAAAATTCCTTAATTTTTTTTTCTTCTTTAAATTAGGACGAAATGACATAATTGACCTTTGTACGGACCCACGTGACCAAAAAATGGACGAAAGTTAGGAATCCGTCCATTTTTGCCTATTTATGGGAGTTCGAGGGGTTTAATGCCAGGAAAAAAAATTCAGGGGGCACTATACAATTTCGCTATATGTTCAAGGGGTACTGGTGCTATTAACCCTTTATTTTTTTACTTGCTAGGAAGTTTCCAAAAATCAAATAATAATAAATAAATAAATAACAATGTATCCAAAAAAAAAAAAAAAAAACATTCAATTTTACAAGGGAGGATTGGATTGGACTCATTTAGGGTATGTTTGGTAAGGAGGAAAGAAAATAGAAAGGATGGAAAGATTTGAAGGGATAGAAAGAAAGGAAAATAATTTTTCATTGAGTTATTTGGTAAATAGGAAGGAAAGAAAAGATCATTTTATCAATTTTACTATTTTACCTTTATATTATATTTTATATATTAAAAAAAAGGATAAAATTGTAATTTTAAATAGTGAAAATTGCCAAAAATGACCACATATATTATGGGAAATTCCTTTTTGAGAGAAAACCAAAAATAGTCATTGGAAACATTAAATTTTCATTAGTAACCACTATTGAAACTTTAATTGTTAATAACCACTTTTTTTATAAATTACAAAAGTACCACTGACTTAGTTTATTTTTTAAAAACCTGGAAGCAAACTTGAAATCACTACTAAAATCTAGAACCAAACTTGAAATCACTACTAAAATTTGTAACCAAACTTGAAATCATGACTAAAAACTTGAATATTGAAACTTAATTTATTTTTTAAAAATCAGGAAGCAAACTTGAAATCATGACTAAAACCTGGAACCAAACTTGACATCACGACTAAAATCTAGAACCAAACTTGAAATCATGACTAAAAACTTGAATTTTTGAAACTTGAAATCTTGTAGTAAAACTGATTTTTCGAAACTTGAAATCTTGAATAAAAACTTGAAATCCTAAATGTGAAACTTGAAATCATGACCTGTTTCCTTTCTTCCCCAAATTCCCTAAAATAGGATTTTTATTTTATTTTATTTTTTTAATTTTTTTTAAGGTATTCTCCTCTCATGCCGTCAATCATCGCCAGCGTCATCAAGGTGGGTGCCAATCATTGCCGGAGCACGGCAATCATCGTCGGATGACGTCGGTTGGGTGTTGATTGCCTTGCTCTGGCGATGATTGGCGGGATGGAGGAAGAAAAGAGAGAAAGGATCGGGGAGAGATAGAGGAGAGGAGAGGAGAGAGAGAGAGTTTTTGGGGATGGTTTTTATATGAAGGCTTTCCAGTAATTTCTCAAAAACATGGTTATTAACAATTAAAATTTCGTTTGTGGTTGTATGTGGTTATTTTGAGCAATTTCCACTTCGTTTTTAATCACAAACAAAATTTTAATTGTTAATAACCATGTTTTTGAGAAATTACTGGAAATCCCTCATATAAAAACCATCCCCAAAACACTCTCTCTCCTTTTTCTCTCTTTTCTTTCTCTCTCCTCTCCTCTCTCTCCTCGTGTCGCCGAGTGCCGGTGAAAGTGTCGTTGAGCGCCGACGTGCTTTTGGGCTGCACGACAACGACGTCATCATGCCCATGCCACCGTGCGCGCTGCAGCTTCATGAACAAAGGGGTGCCGTCGTCGTTGAGCTTCGCTGCTGCTGCCGTCGTCGTCAAGCATCGTTTGCCTGGGCTTCATGGTCGTCGAAGCCCCCCTCCACCAACGATGTGATCTACAAAAAAAGGGAAACAAAAAAAAAAAAACCAAATTTGTGAATTTTGGGAATTTGGGGAAGAAAGGAAATTGGGCATGATTTCAAGTTTCACAGATTTCATTTTAGGCATGATTTCAAGTTTCAAATTTCATTTTAGTCATGATTTCAAGCTTCAACATTCAAGTTTTAGCAATGATTTCAAGTTTGAGGTTTTTTTTTTAAAAAAAAAAAACTAATTTCAGGGGTACTCTTGTAATTTACGGACATATACTGAATTTTTTTTTAAAAAAGTAGTTATTAACAATTAAAGTTTCAATAGTGGTTACTAACAAAAGTTTAATGTTTCAAATGGTTATTTTTGGTTTTCTCTCTTTTAAATAACCCAAAAGATTTCCTCTCTTTCCCTCCCATTTTCTCCCACTTTTGGGAGGATAAAAAATGGTGGGTCCTACACACAAAATTTTCTTTCCACTTTTCCCTTCCCTCCATTTTTCTTTCCATACTAAACACACACTTCTCCATTTTTCTTCTCCCTTTTCTCTCCACCCATTTCTTTCCTCTCCATTTTCCTCCCTACCAAACATACCCTTAAGTCCTCACTCACACTTGTCCGATGTTTGGAGTGCAATTGAATTGGACCCGCCAAGATCCCATTCAAGTGGTATTATATAAGGGACATTTGTAAAAGTAATCAAATTAAGAAATGGATTATTGTTTTTAATCAAAAAAATTTAAGTTATTGTTTTTAACCTGGTGTAAGTTACAAGGTCTAAAATGCCAATTTTTTTTTATTTTTAAAAAAGTCAATTTTGTTTGTAAAAGTAAACCTATTTTTACAAACATAAACCTATTGTTTTAATGTCATTATTGATAAAATAAAAAGCATCATTTTCAACACATTTTTGTGTGTTTTTGTGTCTCTTATGGGCTCTTTGATTATAATTTCAGGCATTCGTGCATTTTTGGTGTTGAAAGCGGAATTCGAGACTTTCATGCGAAAAGGGGATCAAATTGTGCAAAAAGAAGAACAAAAATCATCAGAAGCTCCAAGAGTGCGGGTACAGTGTGGGTCATCAAATCGCACTTAACCCACACACTTCCAGCATAGGAAATCCCATGCAGGACCCACGCACATCCCGCACACCGAAGGATCGAAGAAGTCAACAGAACGTCATAAAGTGCGGGTACAGTGCGAGCCCCTTACCCACACTCAACTCGCACTCTACACTTTCCAGTGTGGGAATTCCCGCGTTGGACCCGCACTCCACCCGCATTATATGGGAAACCTGGGAGCTAAAATTATGAAAACTTGATAAAGTGCGGGTCAGTACGTGTCCCAACCGCACTCCACCCGCACTCTTGCCCAAACCTGGGACCTTAAATTGTGAAAACTTGATAAAGTGCGGGTCAACAGTGCGAGTCCCAACCGCACTCTCACCAGAACTCCACGTGTGCCAGATTTCGATTTTTAAGCTTTTGAGACCTATTTTTGTAATCCCTATAAATAGAAAGTTAGGTTAGTGACGAAGTACGTTTTTCGTCATTAAAAAGATCGTACGTCAAAAATATTTATAAAACCTATGCAATGCGCTTACAAGTATAAAAACGAGTAAAGCGGTAAGCACGGGTGTCATCCATAAGGATCGGAGGTAGCGATGACTAGACTAGGATTAATAATACTAAAATGCATAAAAGTAAAGTAAATGATTGGTGTCTTGAAAAGTGAAAAGGAATGCAATATAAACTAAACTAAGAATGTAAACTAAATGGAATGTGAATGGAGTGATATGATATGGCAACTAAGGAGTTGATGGACTCGTAAGCGAACATTGGGCAAATGCAACAAACTCGGAATTAAGAACATTTTGTCAAATGTAACTAACATAGGGTGTATAGCGTTGGTTATTTATCTCTAGCAGTAGGTCAACCTAGGGTTTATAGTGAAGACCTTGTTAGGATTATGCTCAATAGCAAGAGTGTAATATTGTATTTGACAATCTTTTCATATTAATAAAGTGATTTCTATTTTAAACAAATCTTATAGCATTTATAGATTGAATATTATAATTGTCAAAAGTAAATAATCATAAGGTCAAAAGACTATGAGAAAAGAAGAATTGTTCATATATCTGGATATATATAAGGGAGACACAATTCTTTAGTTAATCTTGAATAATATTCACAACTTAAGGTAAAGGTTGGGCACCTTTATCTTGTTAAAGTTGTAGATTCTTTTGCTATCATTTGAGTGGGATCAAATGTGTTATGATGGGTCTAAATCATCAAAGTGTCTTTGAGTAAAAGAATCTAGTGCACTAGGTGCATTGAATAGGATCACAATGAAATACTTTATCTAGAACCGTTAGTAGATAAAAGTATTTTCATTATGAGGACAATTTGAGAGTCTATCTTAACCCTAAGATAAATGATGGACTTATGGTTACAAGTGTTATCATTTGAGCTATCAATGAGTACGATTATATAGCATAGTTTATCATTGATAGTTTGGTGGTATTCATTTGCTAATCGATAAAGGACTTCATTTATAGATATGGACATCGTGGCTCCATTTATTGAATGAGAGTATAATATCATCATATGGATGTTTTGAGGTATTGGATATGAAATCTCAACGTTGAGTTTTCGATAGTGTCTATTGAAAACATGGTTTCTGGACAAGTCAAAATATCCAAGTTCAAAATGTGGTAATATGAGTAAATATGGTAACTAGGAGAGCTATAGGCAGTCTATGAGCTCTTGGCGATTACTGATATTATTCACGAGGATTCACTATCTCCAATAAGATTGTCTAGGGTATGAATGTGGAACTTTTACTTATTCTATCTTTATTTAAGAGTGCAATTTTAGTTCTTTAATGGAATGAACTAAAATTAATAGATCGAACCTAAGTGAATCATTTGTTGATTGTGATTGAGTTATGTCTATTGAAGCTTAAATTTAGATAGCCCGCTAAGATCCTCAATCCACACGGACTTGCATGGATCACTTGATATATTCTACCAGACTAATTTATGGGTCCATCTAGAATTGTATTAAGGCATATGGACTTGTTTATTTTAGTAAGAATGTGCCTAGTTCACATGTGGGCCTTTTAATTAAGGTCCAATGGAATTAATAGAATGGAAAAAAAAAAAAACTATTTAGCCCATGTATGTGTATATGGGCGGCAAGGCTAATTTATTAGTCTAAAATATTATTTTATTTTATTATTTGATTAAATTGAAATTAATTAATCTATTAGTTAATTATTTAATTAAGAATCAAAATCTTTTTCTGAATAGGAAATATGTTTCTTAGTAGTATACTATTGTGGTAGTATACTATTGTGGTAGTATAATGAGAAAAAAAATACTTTATTTGATAAAAAGATAAATAAAAGGATTTTATTTATCTAGTCAAATTAGAGAGTTTTTGATATAGTTACAAATACACTAAAGAGTTGGATTAGGGTTTGGAAATCAAAAGATTGATAGGAGTCATCGGTGGAAACACAAATCCTCTTCAAGTGAGGATTTGGGCCACCACATAGTTTTCCTATTAGAAGATTTCGGCCAACCTTAATGTGATAGGGAAAGGAATTCAGTCACCATATATATTAGAAGTGATAGAATTCGGCCACCCTACTTGCTAGGCTTGAGAGTTATTTTCTTTTGCTTGAGAAAAATAAAATCCAACTCTAGACATTAGTGTGAAAATTCGGCCAAGAGAGAAAAAGAGAAGAGATCGTTTTACTTCGATAGTGCACTAGTAGCTTATACATCAATAGGCTTTCTGCACAACTTCGAATAAGGTTCACGCGAGTTTCGATCATTAGATTGAGAATTCAAAAGTGACCGTAACGTTCTTTGTTATCTTTTGGAGGTTTAGTGACTAACGAAATAGAAAAAGTTTTGTTATCCATCCTCAGGTACACAATTCAAAGAGAAGGGAGACCACGCTCCTAGGTGATTCACATTTGTGATTGGATTGGAAGATCTTGCGGATTTACCATCGACACAACATCAATCGGATCACGCGACAAAGGTACGATACTTTTAATGATATATGTTAATTAATTAAAGGGTTAAGGTTCAACTTATGGAAAAATTTTAAACTATACTAAAACCTCTTTTAGTCTCGCTTCCGCTGCGTGCATACGTTTTTCCCTACAGACCTCCTATTAGAGATTAATCCCTCATAAGCAACCAACCTAGGGTGTATAGTGCTAGTTTCTTAATTAGGATTCTAGTCATGAATGCTCATTTATCTATTAAGGGCTCAACCCCTTACTAATGTAGCCATCCTAAGGTGTATAGTGATGACTTCCAATTCTCTCACAAGTGGTCGACCTAGGGTGTATAGTGAAGGCCACCCGTTTAAGATTGGATGAGGCTCGAGGTTATTCAACCGGTTCTACTCAAAGGTTAGTTCTTGCAAAATCACTAATGTAGCCAACCTAGGGTGTAGTGAATGCTTCTAATTCTCTCACAAGTGGCCGACCTAGGGTGTATAGAGAAAGCCACCCATTCAAGATTAGATTAAGACCATGGTTATTGAGTTGGATTTCCGGAAATCCTTCCATTCAATAGAGCATTAGACAACCAAATTGGGTGTATACCTAGTTGCCTACTCAAGTAGATTCCAAATCAACATGCTAAGAGGGTGTATCCAAGACAAGCTAATATTGGAAATCAATTAAAGCAAGTGAAAAGAACATACAAGATAGATATGTATATAGAATAGAGTTTAATTACAAAAGCCCAATATCCATCAAACTAATAACATCAACCCCTTAGTGGGGGATTTAGCTACTCATGTTCTTTCCAACAAATAAACTAAGAAAAGAGATTGAGAGAAAACCCTTAAAGATCATCTCCTTCCTTGAAGCTTTAATCCAATCCTCCTAGTTGCCTTTGATGAGTAGAGAGTGGGTTTGGATGAGAGGGAAAGTATTCTAAGATCTAAGTTACAAAGTTTCTAAAAATCTAAGTATGTAAGGATGGTTTTTGATCTAAGACCACTTTCTATTTATAGGGAGTGCAAAAATAGTTCACAAATGCTTAAAAACTGAATCTGACGTGCGTGGAGTGCGGGTGGAGTGCAATTTAGAGACCCGCACTTTATTAACTTCTTCAAAGTATCAGGTCCCGGATTTGGGCAAGAGTGTAGGTGAAGTGCGGGTGGCTAACCTGCACTCACCCACACTTTATCAGTTTTTCAACCTTTCAGCCACTGATTTGGGCACGCAATGTGCTGGTAGCACACTTTGGCTGATTTCATCAACTATGCGGGTAGTGTGCGGGTAAGTGGACCGGCACACTTTGGCTGATTTCTTCAACTGTGTTGGTTGTGCGTAGGTATGCTGACCAACACAATACCTATGCAATGAAACTTCTTTTTTTGCTGTCTGGCTTGTTTTGTGTTTGAAATTCCCACTTTTCATTTCTAACACCTGAATTACATCAATTGCCTGTAATTACAACAAATTAGCATATTAGACATAAAAAAAAAAACACGGAAAAACACACGGGAACTAAACAAAGGATACAAAATTGAGGGCTGCAATATACAACATATTTGGCATGATCAGTTAGATCGAAATTCACTCTCCCACACTTAGAATTTCAAAAACTTTGCAATCTAACTCTAGGAATACATTCTCCTTCTCATCCAAACCCATTCTCTACTTACCAAAGGCAATTAGGAGGTTTGGAAAGGAGCTTCAGGGAAGGAGATGATCTTCAAGGGTTTTCTCTCAATCTCTTCTCTTAGTTTATTTGTTGTAATAGACATGAGTAGCTAAATCCCCCACTAAGGGGTTGTTGTGATTAGTTTGATGGATATTGGGCTTTTGCAATTAAACTCTATTGTTTTATATTCAATCTATCATCTATGTTCTATTCTCTTGTATTGATTGCTTTTGAATATTGATTTGTCTTAGATACACCCTCTTAGCAAGTTGATTTAGAAACTATTTAATTAGACAACTAGGTATACACCCTATTTGGTTGTCCAATGCTCTATTGAATGGAAGGATTTCTTGAAATTTGGCTTAATAACCATTGTCTTAATCTAATCTTGAATGGGTGGCCTTCACTATACACCCTAGGTCAGCCATTTGTGAGAGAATTAGAAGCCTTCACTATACACCCTAGGTTGGCAACATTAGTGATTTTGCAAGAACTAACCCTTCGAGTTGAATCCAGTTAAATAACCTCTAGCCTCATCCAATCTTAAATGGGTGGCCTTCACTATACACCCTAGGTTGGCCACTTGTGAGAGAATTGGAAGTCATCACTATACACCTTAGGATAGCTACATTAGTACGAGGTTGAGCCTTTAATAGATAGATGAGCATTCATGGTTAGAATCCTAAATGAGCAACTAGAACTATACACCCTAGGTTGGTTGCTTATGAGGGATTAATCTCTAGTAAGAGGTCTTCACTATACACCCTAGGTTGGTTACATTTGATAAAATGTGCTTAATTACGAGTTTGTTGAAGTTGCCCAATGTTCACTTACAAGTCCATTAACTCCTTAGTCCTCATCATCATACATTCATCACATTACTAACTTAGTTGCATTCTAGTTTTAACATTAATTGTAGCTTGCATCTTAGTGTTAATCTTTTCTAAACAAACCATTGATTCTTTACTTTTATGCATTTTAGTATTATTAATCCTAATCTAGTCATCGCTACCTCCAATCCTTGTGGACGACACCCATGCTTGCCACTTTACTCGTTTTTATACTTGTGAGCACATTGCATAGGTTTTATAAATATTTTTGACGTACGATCTTTTTAACGACGGAAAAAACATATTCGTCAAATGGCGCCGTTGCTAGGGATCGATGTGCGTAGTAGTGGTTAGATTAGTTTTAATATTATTAGTGTAAGTTCCTTAATGTTTGATTGGCTTATCTGGTGACAAACCACAATTGGGGTTTAAACTGTAAGGGTAGCTTAGGTGAATGATGATCAAGCTCAAATGCACTATCAAGACCTCAAGTTGATAAGCACTTCAAAGGTATATCTCTAGTGCTTAGTTTTCATTGAAGAGATTTAGTTGCACACACACACTTGTAATGTTTGCATATGTATGCTTTACTTTTGTGTGCATTCTCTTCACATGTCACCTTTCACACTTGCACTTTGTTGTTGTATTTTGTTGTGTGCTAGTGTGTCTAGTAATTCATTTCCCAAACATTGTTCGAAAACGTCCGCGCATGCACGATGGTGTTCTTGGTTAGCGCGAGGATCGCCTTAGGAGAATGCTCTTGGCTTCTCCTTTGGTTTCACCAAAATTGGTGAACGGCGGTTTGATCTGAGGTCATGGCCGTCGAATGAAACCGCCATTTAAGTCCAGAAGGTTCTAGAGCTGATCTGCGGTTATGATCGGCGGCCACGACTGCCGTTTGAAACCGTCGTTTAGACCTGTTCAATTTAATCTCTCGAGTCTATTTCTACGGTTGTGATCGGTTGTTATAAAACCGCTGATGATCCCCTGTTCTCTCGGGATTCAATTTGGCGGTTGGATCGATGGTTTCAAAACACCCTAATGAAACCGCCGATCGCGCGTTTTAGAGGCAAACTTGTCTTTTCACATGCCATGTTCTTGATGTCTATAAATACATCATTATCTCATTCTCTGAACCAAGTTCCTTGACTCCAAGAACCCCAAAGAGAAAAAGAGAGATACTTGAGAGAAAATCAATCAAGAACTCACATTTAAACACTCAAAACCATTTTCATATGCATCAAAATTCATCTAGCATCTTCTAGCATATCTAGGATGCTTGTATGCATGTGTATTGCTCAACACACTTGCTTTGGTATGTTCACTAATTTAATCTAATCTTAGTGTTTTACTTAACAAGGCATCTCTTGAATTACTTGTATGCTCTTAGATTATATTCTTGTATACAAGATAAAGATTGTTGTGTTGTTTTAATTGAGTGTTGTTTTGTGATAGCTAAACATTAGGATTGTTTAATCTATGTTAGCTAAGCTTTATGCCATGTCATTTAGCTATTGATATCTAGGATTGATTTAATTGTCATCTTATAATCCTAGATAAGTATTTAGTGTGACCAAGCACTAAGTATATATTTGGATATCTTTGCATATTCACTTAGGTTGTTTAATCTCTTTAGTGAGAACTAAGTCTTGTGGCTAAGGTTGCTTACGCTGCAAGCAAATTGGACTAGGTCCACTTTTACAGGCTTGCAGGTAGTGGTGGTGTGTTATAGACCGGGATTAGTTTGTAAACACCATTGCAATTAGTGGAATCGAGGTTCGTGTGTGGTACACATAACAGCCCGTGGTTTTTCCTAGTTTGGGTTTCCATGTAAAAATCAAGTGTTATTTAATTTTCGCACTCTACACTTGATTTATTGCTTTAACTAGATTAGGGTATTTTCGTAACATTAACTAATCACGAAAATTGGTAATATTAGTTTAAATTCTATTCACCCCCCTCTGGATAGTTTTATACACACCGTGCATTATTAGTTTCAATTGGTATCAGAGCCGGTTCCTATATATACTTAAGTGATCCTTTGCTCATTTTGGTGTGTTTTGCATTTTGTGTGTGTTAGGATTATGCTCAATAGCAAGAGTGTAATGTTGTAATTAACAATTTTTTTCATATTAATAAAGTGATTTCTGGTTTAACAAATCTTATAGCATTTATAGTTTAATATTATAATTGTCAAAGTAAATAATCATAAGGTCTAAAGACTATGAGAAAAGAAGAATTGTTCGTACATCTGGATATGTATGTGGTAGACACAATTCTTTAGTTAGTCTTGAATATTGTTCACAAATTAAGTTAAAGGTTGGGCACCTTTATCTTGTTAAAGTTATAGAATTCTTTTGCTAGCATTTGAGTGGGATCAAATGAGATATGATGAGTCTAAAATCATCGGAGTGTCTTCGAGCAAAAGAATCTAGTGCACTAGGTGCATTGAACTGGATCACAATGAAATACTTTATCTATAACCGTCAGTAGATAAAAGTCTTTTCATTATCAGGACAATCGGATAGTCTATCTTAATCCTGAGATAAATGATGGACTTATGATTGCAAGTGATATCATTTGAGTTATCAATGAGTACGATTATAACGCATAGTCTATCCTCGATAGTTTGGTGATATTCATTTGTTAATCGATAGAGGACTTCATTTATAGATATGGACATCGTGGCTCCATTTATTAAATGAGAGTATAATATCATCATATGGATGTTTTGAGGTAATTGGATATTAAATCTCAACGTTGAGTTTTCGATAGTGTCTATTGAAAACATGGCTTATGGACAAGTCAAAATATCCAAGTTCAAAACGTGGTCATATGAGTAAATATGGTAACTTGGAGAGTTATAGGCGGTCTATGAACTCTTGGCGATTACTGATATTAATCACGAGGATACACTATCTCCAACTTGATTGTCTAGGGTATGAATGAGGAACATCTTCCTTTTCTATCTTTATTTAAGAGTTCAATTTTAGCTCTTTAGTGGAATGAGTTAAAATTAATGGATCGGACCTAAGTGAATCATTTGTTGATTGTGATTAGGTTATGTCTATTGAAGCTTAAATTTAGATAGCCCGCCAAGATCCTTAATCCACACGGACTTGCATGGATCACTTGATATATTCTACCGGACCAATTTAAGGGTCCATCTAGAATTGCATTTAATATATTAAGAATATAATTTGCACATTATTTAAGTAATGAGCTGCTCAATTATATTTATATATTAATGAATGGCATGTGGGCTTGTTTCTTTTAGTAAGAATGGGTCTGGTTCACATGTGGGCTTTTTATTTAAAGTCCAATGGATTAAATGAAATGAGAAAATAATATAAGGCCCTATTTTAGACAAGTGGGGCGGCAAGGGTTAATATATTAGCCTATATATTATTTTGTTTCATTGTTTAATTAAATAAGAATTAATTAATTTATTAATTAATTGTTTAATTAAGAAACAAATCTTTTCTGATTAGGAAATATGATTCCTAGAGTTATACTATTGGTAGTAGTATACTAAAATTAAAAGACTTGTTTGATAAGAAAATAAATAATTAATTTTATTTATTTAATCAAATAAGAAGTCTTTTTATTTAGTCAAATAAAAGAATAAAAGATCTATGAGTTGGATTAGGGTTTGAAGTCTTAAACTAAATGGAAATTAGGGTGCAACACAAACCCTTTTTGGCTTGTGATTTGCGGCAACCCTAGTCCTTTTTAGAGAAGGAATTTCAGCAACCCTAAAAGAAAAGAGGAAGCAAATTAGGCCACCTATATATGTGGACTTATAGAATTCGGCCACTCTAGGGTTTTGTGGGGCTTGATTCAATTTTCTTCTTCTTCTCAATTCATAGAAAGAATTATTTTTTATTCTATTAAAAAACATAAAAGAGTGAATAGATTATTCTTTGATGGTACACTAATTGCTTGTTCATCAATAAGCTTGTGTGTACAACATCGATTTAGGTTCACGCGAGTTTCGATCATTAGATTGAGAACTCAAAAGTGACCGGAATAATCTTAGTCTTCTTTTGATTGTTTTGTGACTAACAAAAGAAAAAGAAAAGTTTGTTTGTCCATTCTCAGGTTTGCAATTCAAAGAAAAAGGGAGACCACGCTCCTAGGTGATTCACGTTCGTGCTAGGATTGAAGATCTTGCGGATTACCATCGACGTAAGTCAATCGGATCACGCGACAAAAGGTATTCTTCTTTTGTTGGTTTATATGTATGCTTAATTAATTAAAGGGTTAAGGTTCATAAAAAGGAAAAATTTTAAAACATACTTGTAAGGATTCCCGTTTTGTTGATTGGCTTATTTCGTGGTCAAACCACATGTTGGAGTTTTGAATGTAAGGGTAGTCTAAGTGTTTAGTGTTGAAGATCAAAGGCCCTTCCATGACCTTAAGATACAAGCACGCCAAAGGTATAATCTCTTGTGCTTGTTTTTCTTTGAAGAGATTTAGTAGCACACACACACTTAGCATTCTTGCTATGATTGCATACTTGCTTATTTTTATGTGCATCTCTTCACATGTCACTCTACACACTAGCACTTTGGTTGATATATCTTGTTGTGTGTATATGTGCCTTATAATTCGTTTCCCGACATTGTTCGGAAACGTCCGCGCTTGCACTAATGAGTGCTTGGTTTCGCGCGAAGACCGCCTATGGAGAATGCCCTTGGCTTCTCCTTGGTTTTCACCATTATTGGTGATCGGCGGTTATGATCGGCGGCCTGGCCGCCGAATGAAACCGCTGTTTCAGTCCAGATTGGTCTGAAGCAATTATGCAGTCAAGATCGGCGGTCACGACCGCCGTTCGAAACCGCCGTTCATACCTGATCGATTTTAATCCCTCGGGTTTGATTCGACGGTTGGATCGGCGATCGCGAAACCGCCGAATGAAACCGCCGAATGAAACCGCCGTTAATGCTCTGTTCTTCACGAGCTCAATTCGGCGGTCGTCATTGGAGGCCTGGCCGCCGATTGAAACCGCCGAACGGTGCGTTTCAGGGGCAAAAGTGTCTTTTCACATGCCCAATTCTTGATGTCTATAAATATCTTATTTTCTCAATCTCTGAATAAGTTTCTTGAGTAATTAGAACCCTAAACATTCAAGAGAGATTTTTGAGAAAAAATCAAATCAAGAACTCATCTTTAAACACTCAAATCAAATCCCTTTTGCATCAAATTTCATATTTGATCTTCTATGCCTTCATAGAATTGATCCATGCATGGTTTTGAATCATCACATCTTATTTGGTATGTTCTTCACTAATTTCATATTACTTTAGTGTTTTTCATATTAATATATCTCTTTAATTACTTGTATGCTTTTGATTATTTGCTAGATACAAGTTAGAGATTATTTGTGATGAAAATGATTGAGTGTTGATTGTGATAGCTAATTAGGTTTTTGCTTAATCTTGATTAGCTAAGCTATTTGACATGTCATTTAGCAATTGATATCTAGGGTTGATTAAATTGATTATATCATCATCCTAGATAAGCATCTAAGGTTACCTAGCCTTGTTTGTTATTTGAATATTCATATATATATTCACATAGGTTGTTTCTCTTCATTGAGAAGTAAGTCTTGAGGCTAAGAGTGCTTAGGCCTCAAGCTAATTGGAATAGGGTTGCTAATAAAGGCCCGCTGGGTAGAAGTGAGGGGTTACAGACCGGAGTGTTAGACGAGGTCTACATAGGTTGTAAACTTCATTTCAATTAGTGATTTCGAGTTCCGAGTGTGGCGCACTAAACAGCCCGTGGTTTTTCCCAGTGGTTGGGTTTCCACGTATACATCAAGTGTTATTTAAATTCTGCACTATATTACACTTGTATGTATTTTTGACTAGTAGGGGCATTTTCGTAAAATTGACTTGCATGCGAAAATTGGGTAATAATAGTTAAAATCTATTCACCCCCCCTCTAGCTTTATATAGAACATGCCTCTAATTTGTTTCATTTGGTATCAGAGCGGGTTCCTAGACATACATAGGTGATCCTAGCTCATTTTTGGTGTGTTTTGCATTTGTGTGATTCTTTGATCATTCATACATTTTGCATTCATTTCATCCATTCATTATACACTATGAGTGGAATCGGCGGTTCTAATGAGGGTGCTTCGAGCGTAAGGCCACCCCTCCTCACCGGCATAAATTACTCCCAATGGAAAGGGAAGATGAAGGCATATGTGTGTCAAATCCATGATAGGGCATGGATGGCCATTGAAGATGGATATTCGCCTCCTATGATGACTCCCACGGGTGGAGGAGAAGAAGTGCTCAAGCCTAAGGCACAGTGGACACAACCTGAGTTTGAGTTGTCCAAATGAAATCAAAAGGCGTGGCACGCCCTTATATGTGCAGTGGACGAAAATCAGTACAAACTGATTCAGAACACTAAGATAGCCAAGGAGGCATGGGACATCTTAGAGGTTGCACACGAGGGAACCGAAGTAGTGAAGGACTCCAAACTTCAAGTCCTCCAAACTCAATTTGAGACACTTAGGATGGAGGAGAATGAGTGCTTCAACGACTTCGAGATTAGGTTGATGGACATTGTCAACCAAAGTCATCAACTTGGTGACCCTTACTTGGATAGAAGGATCAAGCAAAAGATAATGAGATCGCTTCCTGAGAGGTTTGAGTCTAAGGTGACGGCTTTAGAAGAAAACAGTGATTTTAAGGACATGAAGCCGAGCGAGGTAATAGGTAGACTTCTCGCCTACGAGTCTAGGAAGGGTCCTAGCTCCACTCCTTCAAAGAAGCAAAAAGGGATTGCTTTGAGAGCTTCCAAGGTTGAGAAGGAGGACAAGGATGACTCGGATGAAGACATGGCACTTTTAATGAGAAAATTCAAGAAGTTTGTAAAATTCGAGAAGAAGGGTCATGCATCCAAAGGGCAAGAATTGAAGAAAAGGGTTCCTTTCAAGAAGGTTGAGCATAGGCAAGAGAATAGCGAAAGGAAAGGGATCCAATGCTATGAGTGTGGTGGCATAGGTCATATCTCACTAGATTGTGGGAATTTGAAGAACAAGAGAGAAAAAATGATGGCCGCCATTTGGAGTGAAAGTGATGACTCCGAAGAGGGAGATAAGTCATCAAGTGATGATGAGCTTATCAATAACTTCAAGGCATTGGGTGCCACTTGTGAAGAAAATGAAGTTGTTGGTAAGAACTCCGTTGCTAGTAATCCCATAGAAGAGAAAGTCAAAGAAGTAGCTCTAGAGGAGATAGTTGTTGCTTCACATTGGGATATGGCACTTATTGACTCAAGAGATCAAGGTGAAGGTCTTGATGAGGATATTGGATCCATAGGAGAGGAGGAGAGTCTAGAAGATGAAACTAGTGGAGATGACTCCTTATCTAACTCTACAAATGGAAATGTAGAGAATATGGATATGCATAACTTTATAGTCAATGTTGAAAGCTCCATGAAGAAGAAAGATAGATTTCTAAGGATTTTAGAGGAAGAAAATCTAGAGCTTACAACATACAATGACCTCCTAAAGAAGCAAGTGGAGAAAATGGATCTTAAGGACAACTTTGAAAGTTTTGAAAGCTCTAAGTTAAAGAATGAAAAAGAGATTCAAAGGTTAAAGGAAGAATTACTTAGGCTTTCAATACAAGTGGACCACTTGAATGATGAAGTGGTAAGATCCATGGTGGAAGAAGACAAGCTAAAAGATGAGCTAGCTTTGTCTAAGAGGAATGAAGAGGGTTTGAAGAGAGAGCTTGTTGAAGCCAAAGAGTCATTGACTAGAATGACCACAAGCACCAAGAAACTTGACAACATACTTGGTGTAGGAAAAAGCCCTTGTGACAAAAGAGGTCTTGGATTCGAAGTGAGCAAGGATTGCTCTATTCCTAAGAAGACCGTCTTTGTGAAGAGTTTGGGTAAGATAGAAGCGTCACCGGTGCAAACTCCTAGGAAGAAGTTAGAACTAGGACAATGTTCGACAAATGCACAAGTGAAGGTGGTGAAATCAAGACAACCCCAAGCTCAACGGATTAGAGCCTCTCGAGTCAACTCTCCTCAACAAATGACTCACTATGAAAAGAGGCAAAACATGCTACCTCATCCAAGGAGGTAACCCATTCCGGTTCAACCAAATAGAAGACATGAACCGACTCAACACCAAAGGAGACATCAAATGCATGATGAGTCTCCAATGACTTCACAAGAACATGGTATGAATTCTTACTTTGTACCAACTTGTCATTATTGTGGTGTTTATGGGCATATTAGGCCTAAGTGCTTTAAGTACATTAAGCATTGTAGGATTGATAGCATGATAGAGAAAAAGAGGCTAAGAAGAGCCCATTTGCATGAGCCTAGGAAATCTTTTGTCAATAATCCTAGGTTAATGAATGACATGCAACCATTGTCCACTAGGAAGAAAATTGTTATATCTATGTGGATAAGGAAAAATGAACCCGCTTGCTACGAGACTAACAAGTCTCAAATAGGTTCAACTAAGTCCAATGGACTTGGTAGGTCCATAGGACCTCATGCCCTTCATTAATGAAGGATGATACTAACCCCATATGGGGAACTCAAGCAAAGAGAGCTATTTTTGCATTATTGTCACTTGCAAAAAATTTGAAAAATCTTATGCTTCTTGGTTGATTGCTTGAGTAAGCTTGGTTGCACATATGTATATATGTTTTCAATTCAATAAGTGTAAACCTTGCTTGTTTACAATCCATGTCATATTTATGTTCAAACATGCATTTTTGGACTAGGAGATGTACATAGGAAGTATGATTTGGATGACCTATAGTTATCTCCATGACATGATGATTCTTAATGACATGCTTAAAAATTGAAAAGCATGAGTTGTTTATAACATGCTAATGTCATATGAAAAGCATGAAATTCAAATGACATGCTCAAATGAAAAAGCATGAATTGATGATTGCAATTTTTAAATGCAAAACTTGTGTGAAAAAGCTTATGAGGCTCTAAATGAATAAAGGATCTTGTATCCGTTCAAAGGAATTTATATTCCATATTGTCTCTCTCTCTTTATTTCTTGAACATGTCTATTATCATACGGGTTTCATACCCGGAAAAATCAAATAGGGTGCAAAGTTGCTCATGACATGTTTGACTTATAAAGTTGGATATAGTTGCTCATTCATTAAAATCAATGAAAACTCTATATCTTTGCTTCTCTCATGACATTGGTGAAATTGGTTTGAATTCTTTTTAGAAACCTTTGTCATTTGCTTTACCAAATACCATGGTATTTTGGACTTGAATGCTATATGTCTTGTATGCAAAGCATTTTTGATTCACACATTTTTATTCTAATAAAACTCCTCGTTTCTCTTCGATTAATTGAGATTGCATAAAGTGACTAATATTGATTATGCATATACTAGAATGCTACTATCTCTCTTTGCCTTAAGTGACCCAGTTGGGGACTACTCCTTTGCCTATATCATGACAAAAAGGGGGAGTAGAATGTGGTAAGGGGAGGTGCAAATTGTTGTAGCAATTGGTGCACATTGGGGAGATACTTAGAATGTGGTAAGGGGAGGTGCAAATTGTTGTAGCAATTGGTGCACATTGGGGAGAATATACATTGAGGGGGAGTAACCCTTTGAGGGGGAGCATTGCATTCATCATATATTGCATGATGTTGTGTTTAATTTCTTAGAAATGCAAATGCTTGTTTATGTCCTCACTTGATTCATCTCACTTTTACTTGTTTTGGAAGGTTTAGAAACCTTGTTTCAGGGAATGATTGTTCTATAAGAGATTGAAGACTTCAAGTTTTATTTTTATATATCTCTTTGTATTGTAGAAAATCTTCATTGACCCATAGGTTTATTTTTGTTGTGAGGAATCAATGTGAGTGGTGGTTTTGTCACAAAATAGCCAAAGGGGGAGATTGTAAGGATTCCCGTTTTGTTGATTGGCTTATTTCGTGGTCAAACCACATGTTGGGGTTTTGAATGTAAGGGTAGTCTAAGTGTTTAGTGTTGAAGATCAAAGGCCCTTCCATGACCTCAAGATACAAGCACGCCAAAGGTATAATCTCTTGTGCTTGTTTTTCTTTGAAGAGATTTAGTAGCACACACACACTTAGCATTCTTGCTATGATTGCATACTTGCTTATTTTTATATGCATCTCTTCACATGTCACTCTACACACTAGCACTTTGGTTGATATATCTTGTTGTGTGTATATGTGCCTTATAATTCATTTCCCGACATTGTTCGGAAACGTCCGCGCTTGCACTAATGAGTGCTTGGTTTCGCGCGAAGACCGCCTATGGAGAATGCCCTTGGCTTCTCCTTGGTTTTCACCATTGTTGGTGATCGGCAGTTATGATCGGCGGCCTGGCCACCGAATGAAACTGCCGTTTCAGTCCAGATTGGTCTGAAGCAATTATGCGGTCAAGATCGGCGGTCACGACCGCCGTTTGAAACCGCCGTTCATACCTGATCGATTTTAATCCCTCGGGTTTGATTCGGCGGTTGGATCGGCGGTCGCAAAACCACCGAATGAAACCGCCGTTAATGCTCTGTTCTTCACGAGCTCAATTCGGCGGTCATCATCGGCGGCCTGGCCGCCGATTGAAACCGCCGAACGGTGCGTTTCAGGGGCAAAAGTGTCTTTTCACATGCCCAATTCTTGATGTCTATAAATATCTTATTTTCTCAATCTCTGAATAAGTTTCTTGAGCAATTAGAACCCTAAACATTCAAGAGAGATTTTTGAGAAAAAATCAAATCAAGAACTCATCTTTAAACACTCAAATCAAATCCCTTTTGCATCAAATTTCATATTTGATCTTCTATGCCTTCATAGAATTGATCCATGCATGGTTTTGAATCATCACATTTTATTTGGTATGTTCTTCACTAATTTCATATTACTTTAGTGTTTTTCATATTAATATATCTCTTTAATTACTTGTATGCTTTTGATTATTTGCTAGATACAAGTTAGAGATTATTTGTGATGAAAATGATTGAGTGTTGATTGTGATAGCTAATTAGGTTTTTGCTTAATCTTGATTAGCTAAGCTATTTGACATGTCATTTAGCAATTGATATCTAGGGTTGATTAAATTGATTATATCATCATCCTAGATAAGCATCTAAGGTTACCTAGCCTTGTTTGTTATTTGAATATTCATATATATATTCACATAGGTTGTTTCTCTTCATTGAGAAGTAAGTCTTGAGGCTAAGAGTGCTTAGGCCTCAAGCAAATTGGAATAGGGTTGCTAATAAAGGCCTGCTGGGTAGAAGTGAGGGGTTACAGACCGGAGTGTTAGACGAGGTCTACATAGGTTGTAAACTTCATTTCAATTAGTGATTTCGAGTTCCGAGTGTGGCGCACTAAACAGCCCGTGGTTTTTCCCCGTGGTTTTTCCCAGTGGTTGGGTTTCCACGTATACATCAAGTGTTATTTAAATTCCGCACTATATTACACTTGTATGTACTTTTGACTAGTAGGGGCATTTTCGTAAAATTGACTTGCATGCGAAAATTGGGTAATAATAGTTAAAATCTATTCACCCCCCTCTAGCTTTATATAGAACACGCCTCTAATTTGTTTCAATACTAAATCTATTTTTAGTCTCGCTTCTACTGTGTGTACTACGATTTTTCCCTACAGTGTGATTTTTGAACATTCATACATTTGCATTCATTTCATTCATTCATAAACATTATGAGTGGAAACGGTGGAAATGGTGGGGGCAACGAAGGTGCTTCTAGCACAAGGCCTCCCCTTCTTACCGGGTTGAATTATGCCTCTTGGAAAGGCAAGATAGAGTCGTACATTTGCCAAATTTATGATAGGGCATGGATGGCGGTTGAAGACAGCTACACATCACCAATGACAACTCCAACGGGTGGAGGAGAGGATGTACTCAAGCCCATGGCGCAATGGAATGTGCAAGAGTTTGATGCATCGAAATGGAACAGGAAGGCTATGTGAAAATAAATATAAACGTGTCCTATAATCTAGAGGGGGTGAATAGATTTTAATCCATCTATTACCAAAATTTCACGATTAATCAATATTACGAAAAAACCCCAACCCAGTAACAAAATAAAATCAAGTGTAATAAAGCGGAATTTAAATGACACTCGATTTTTACGTGGAAACCTTCAACAAGGAAAAACCACGGGTTATTATGTGCGCGACACACGAACCTCAATCCACTTATTGTAATGGTGATTACAACCTAGGTTGACCACGTCAAACCCTACACGGTTACTAATCCACCACCACTAGCCGCAGGCCTTCAAAAGTGAACCTAGTCTTTTGCTTGCAAACTACCAAATGGTAAATACAAGACTTGACTCTCTAAGAGAAGAGATTAACAACCTAGAGTGAATATGTACAATATTCAAGATGCATAAATGCAAGGTCAAACATTTAAGCTTATCATTTTGCTATATGACATGCATACAATATAGCTATATGAGCAAGCAAAGACCTATATGCAATAGCTATCACAAACAACTCACAAAACACAATAAAAAGGCTATCTTGAAACTAGTCAAGTCATAAAGATGATATCTTGTAAAGCAAGAACATGTGAAATGATGTAGATGATGTTCTAGCTACAAGTCATGTGAGCAATAATGAAAACTGGCACTACTACAAAAATGTTAAAAGACATCGGTTGTTTACATCGGTTTTTAGATAACTGAGATAAAAAACTTTTAGAAATCAGTTTTTATAAAAAATATTGTGGTTTAAAAAGACAACGGTTTTTGGGAAAATCGATATGGATTTATTTTCCAATAAGAAATCGGTTTTCCTTAAAACCGATGTCTTAAATATTATTGTTTGAAAAGACAACTGTAAGGTCTCAGTTTATTGATTGGCTTATTTCGTAGACAAACCACATTTAGGGTTTTTGTAAGGGTAGATTAGGCTCTCAAGACCTCAAGAGAAGAAGCACTAAAGGTAAATTTCTAGTGCTTACTTTGCTTTGAAGAGATTTAGTTGCACACACACACATTCCATGCATATCCATACTTTGTGTATATTGTGTGTTTTTATATATGTACATTTATGTTTAAATAATATATCTTCTTGCATATTTTATTGATTGCATCTTGTGATTAAAATGCCATGTCATATTAGGCATTTGGATGCAATCTCCTTCGCTTGTTTACTCTTGCACAAATTGCATGTGAGTGTGAAGGAAGAAGGACTTGCGCTGGTCGTGCGCTACTCGACCAGCGTAGATCCTCCAGAGGTCTGTCACTGGTCTTGCGCCCCTAGTCATGCGCAGTCCTCACCAGCACAACTCGCCCAGTGGTTTGCCACTGGTTGTGCACCCCTCGCATATGCTGGTCCACCAGCGCTCAGTGCATTTTTTGGATGTGCGCTGGTCGGGCGCTACTCGACCAACACACACACCAGCGCACATTGCCATACCTGACACAAATTTTTCAAAATGACCTCACTTTAATTAAGTCCTATATATATATGACTCTACGTTTTTAGGTTGTTTTTTAAGAGTTCCAAAAATCATATTTTTCCTTAGAACATTTTTTAAGAGAAAAAATTCACAAGAACTCATCTTTAAACACTCAAAGCTTTTCCTTTGTTCATCAAAGTTCATCTAGGATCATCCATGACCATATAGGATGCATCCATGCATGGTTTTGCATCATCACATCTTCCTTGGTATGTTTTTCACTAACTTCATCTAATTTTAGTGTTTTCCATATTAAGACATCTCTTTAATTACTTGTATGCTTTTAGATCATATGCTAAATACAAGTTAGAGATTATTTATAATGTATTGATTGAGTGTTGTATTGTGATAGCTTTATAGGATTTCTTAATCTATGTTTAGCTAAGCTTTATGATATGTCATTTAGCTCTTGATATCTAGGATTTTATTAATTGCCATTTCATTATCCTAGATAAGCATCTAAGGTTACCTAGCTTTATTTGCTCTTTGAATATTTATACATATTCACATAGGCTTCATTATCTCTTTATTAAGAACTAAGTCTTGTGTTGCTATCGGGATTAGGTAGCTTAAATCACAAGCAATTGGACTAGGTCCACTCATACTGGGATTAGGTAGTTGTGATGATTATTGATTGGGATTAGATCATTAAACCGAGATTAGGTTGTAATCATTTCAATTAGTGAATTCGAGGTTCGTGTGTGGTACACATATTAGCCCGTGGTTTTTCCCGTGAGGGTTTCCACGTAAATATCAAGTGTTATTTACATTCCGCACCATATTACACTTGTTTGTCTTTTTGACTAGTTAGGGGCATTTTCGTAAAATTGACATGTATGTGAAAATTGGGTAAAATCTTTTAAAATCTATTCCCCCCCCCCCCCCCCCCCCTCTAGATTAATATTGCACACACCGTAATTTGTTTCAACAACGGTTTTTTGAGAAAAATGATATGGATTTTTTTTCCAATAAGAAATCGGTTTCCATTAAAACTGATGTCTTAAATATTGCGGTTTGAAAAGACAACGATTTTTGGGAAAGCCGATATGGATTCAAAAGCAAAATTCTACTGAAATTCAAATCTGACCTATGTCCACATTCAAGTGCGCATTTCTAAAAATACTCAATGTTATTTGCTCAAATTTGTACACAATAAATTAGACATGCAAACAAACACTTTTCATGCATAAAATATTCCAAAAATTGATTTGGAAAAGTGTGAAAATGAGCGATGAAAACATCTCACTCGCGGATTCGCGTCGCTTCTGACCTTTGACTGAATAACTGATCATAACTTTCAAAATACTACCCAGAATTTTACGTTCTTTATTTCGTTGGATTCGTATCAAAAAATCAAAGAATCCAACATTAACAAAAAAAAATTATTTTCTTGCTAAAAGATATAGTTTTAAGGAAATATTTTGCATAAAAATTGATCATCTCCAATCACTTCTGACCTTTGACTGAATAATTGATCATAACTTTAAAAATACCGCCCATAATTTTACGTTCTTTATACCATTGGATTCGTATCAAAAAATTGAAGAATCTAACATGGACAAAAAAAATTATTTCCTTGCCAAAAGATACAGTTTTAAGGAAAACATTTGCACAAAAATATCTCCAATCACTTTTGACCTTTGATTGAATAATTGATCATAACTTTCAAAATACCATCCAGAATTTTACATTCTTTATACCGTTGGATTCGTATCACAAAATTGAAGAACCCAACGTGGAAATTTTTTTTTTATTTTCTTTGCCAAAAGATACAGTTTTAAGGAAAAAGTTTGCACAAAAATATCTCCAATAGAACACAAAACCACACAAAAAATGAAATGGAAAATAAACCCACCAATAATTTTTTTTATAATATATGTTTGTAGTAGAAATTAGAATTTTGATTAGTTGAGTAAATTTAAATTTATCAAACAAGTTTTTTTTTTTTTAATATTTTTTTTTTTTATAAATTTCTAACAACTTATATAGGTTATATATAAATATTGTGCAATTGTTAACACATCCAATCTTGTAGTCAGACGGTAAAGGCTTACCACTTTGACTTTAAGATTGCAAGTTCAATTCCTCATAATGACAATTAATCCTTATTATTATTAGAGGTGGGGCTGGCCGGCTATGGCGGCCGGACGGTGGAGCAGTCGGACGGCGGGATCAATTTTCTTAATACATCAATTTTACGTCGCGGTTTTTAAATCGGTTTTATATATAATTGATGTGTTTTCGTGTGTTTTTACATCAGTTAAAAACCGATGTCTTTAGCACGTTGTTTTCTAAATCACTCAAATAGACATCGGTTTTAAAAATTTGAAAAACCGATTTCTTCCATGTAAAATAACTGATTTCTTTTGCGTTTTTTGTAGTAGTGGTACCCTATGAGAAATCAAACTAGAACATGCTAGATGATGTATGAAACATGAAAGTATGATGGGTGTTTGTGTTTTGAGTAATAAAAATCAAGTCTTGATACCTTTGCTTTGAAGACACTTCTTTAGCTCTCAAAATGTGTAATATTTTCTCTAAAAAATGACCAAAGGCTATCAAGACATATATATATAGGTGACCAAAATGAAGTGACATCATTTTGGAAAAGTGGCCAGAAAAAGGCAATTATACGCCCTTGATTCTGCGGCCGGTGACCACATAACAAGGGCGCCGAATCCCAACAGTCGTGTTGACTGGGAATATGCGGCCTTGTTCTGTACCTTGGCTATCGAATAAGGGCGCTAAATTGAGACGAGACATTCTGGTCCCAAATCGGTGGCCTCATTCTGTGGTCCCTTAATGCTGAATGAGGGGGTAGAAATGGAACTAGATATTCCGGTCTCAATTCTGCGCCCTTGGTTCTACGGCCCCTAACCGCAGAAACCAGGGCGCTGAATTCCTCCTGGAAGGCCAACTTCCAATGCAAGCGCCTCTATAGACGAGCGCGGAGGATTTTACAACAACCACACATAACATTAACAAACAAGTGTGTGAACAATAAACATGCAAGAAGTGTGATAATAAAAGCATGCATACACACAAAGAGATACAATATGAAAGTGTGTGTGTGCAATCTAAATCTGTTCAAATTAAGAGTTAAGATCAAGTAAGCTACCTTCCTTGAAGCTATTGATGACCACAATGAGGTCCATTGACGTTTGATGATGATTTTTTCAATCCTAAGCTACCCTTACATGATTGAACCCTATTGTGGTTTTGTCAACGAAATATGCCAATCAAAAGTGAGGCACTTACACTATGCATGCCATCCTATGTGCAATGGACGAAAATCAATATAAATTGATTCAAAACACTAGGATTGCAAAAGAGGCATGGGACATCCTAGAAGTTACACAAAAGGGCACCGAAGTGGTAAAGGATTCCAAGCTTTAAGTCCTCCAAACCCAATTCGAGTTGCTCAAGATGGAGGAGAACGAATGTTTCAATGACTTCAAAATCAAGTTGATGGATATTGTCAATCAAAGCCATCAACTTGGTAACCCGTATTCGGATAAGAGAATCAAGCAGAAAATTATGAGATCTCTCCCCGAAAGGTTTGAATAAAAGATTACGACTTTAGAAGAAAATAGTGGATATAAGGACATGAAGTCGAGTGAGGTGATAGGGAGACTCCTCGCCTATGAGTCTAGGAAGGTTCCTACCTACACACCTCTAAAAAAGTAAAAAGGAATTGCTTTGAAAGCCTCCAAGGATGAGAAGGAGGAAAAGGATGACTCGGACGAAGACTTTGCCTTGTTTGTGAAAAGGTTCAAGAAGTTTGTCAAGTTCGAGAAAAAGGGCTTTGGATCCAAAGGCCAAGACTTGAAGAAAAAGGGTCATTTCAACAAGTTTGAGCCTAGGCAAGAGAAGACCGAAAGGAAAGGGATCCAATGCTATGAGTGTGGTTGCATAGGACACTTCGCCCTCGATTGTGCTAATATCAAGAACAAGAAGAAGGGAAAGGTGATGGCCACCACTTAGAGTGGAAATGATGATTCCAATGAGGGAGATGAGTCTTCGGATGATGAAGAACTCATGGCTAACTTCATAGCTTTTGCCTCTTCCCACGAGCAAAAGTGCTAGTGAAGAAGAGGAAAATGACTCAAGTAAAGATGAGTCCTCATCTAACTCCGCAAATGGATACATGGAGAAAATGGATCTTCATGACTACATCACTAAGTTTTAGAGCTCAAGGATGAAGAATAAGAGAGAGATTCGAAGGTTAAAAGAAGAAAACCTTGAGCTATCAACCCATGTTGACTAATTAAGTGAAGAAGTTGTGAGATCCATGAAGAATGAAGATAAGCTAAGAGAGGAGTTAGTCTTCTCTAAAAGAAATGAAGAAGGTTTAAAGAGGGAGCTTGAACAAGCCATAGGGTCATTGACTAGGATGGCTTCTAGCACCAAGAAGTTTGACCATATGCTTGGTGTTGGAAAGAGTCCTTGTGACATGAGAGGTCTTGGTTTTGAAGATGGCAAGGAGACCTCTACTCCCAATAGGACCGTGTTTGTCAAGAGCTTGAGCTACAAAGAAGCTTCACCGGTGCAAACTCTTAGGAAGAAGATTGATCTAGGACAATGCTCAAATAGTGCACAAGTGAAGGTGGAGCCAAGAAGGCAACCTCAAGTTTAACCTACAAGAGCTCCCCAAGCCAACATTCCTCAACAATTGGCTCATCAAGGAACGAGACCAATTATGCAAGCTCAACCAAGGAAGCAAGCTAGAACGGTTCAACAACGAAGAAGAAATGAACTGATGCAACCACAAAGACATGGGAAGGCTCCTATGCATGCACAAGGACATGGTATGATTCCTAACTTTATCCCTACATGTCATTATTGTGGTTTTGATGGTCATATTAGACCAAATTGCTTTCGTTATATCAAAATGTGCAGAGTTAAAAACATGATTGAAAAGAAGAAAAGTAGAGCCAAGATACATGTTCCTAGGAATGATAGAACTAATTTGCATGATCCTAGGACATTTAGAGCCCAAGTACCTATGACCATTAGGAAAGATAGTGTTTCACCTAGGTGAATTAGAAGAGACGCTTATTTTTGCCGTGTTGCTCAAATTGCCTTGAAGGTAAATTCTTCTAATTTTTGGTACTTAGATAGTGGGTGCTCTAGGCACATGACTCTTCAAGACTCTTGTCATGGAGGAAGGATGATGTGTCACCTTTGGTGATGGATCTAAAAAGAGAGTTGTAGGGAAATGAACAATCTCCATTCCCAGATTACCCTTCTTATCCAATGCTTTATTTGTTGATGGCTTGAAAGCCAATTTGATAAGCATTTCTCATTTAGTGATGAAGGATTTTCCGTCTTGTTTAGTAAAGATGATTGGTTAATCCTTAAGCTTGATGGACAAACCTTATTGAAAGGTATGAGATCTATCAACAATTGTTATTGTCTTGAGGCCAGAATTGTCTCTTGTAATATGTCCAAGGAAGAGCAAATAGAGTTGTGGAATGAAAGACTTGGCCACATGAACTATCGAGATTTACGAATCTTAGATAAGTTCAATATTGTGTGTGACCTTCCCAAGCTTGGGAAGAAAGTCAATGATGTTTATGGACCTTGCCAACAAGGAAAACAAACCAAAAGCATGCATAAAAAGGGCAAGTATCTCTCTACCAAGGAGCCCCTAGAGCTTCTCCATATGGATCTTATGGGTCCAATGCAAACTGAGAGTTTAGGTGGAAAGAGATACATTTTTGTTTGTGTAGATGATTTCTCTAGGTTCACATGGACATATTTTCTTAGTGAAAAATCTGAAACTTTTGATAAGTTTAAAATGCTTTGTAATGAACTTGAAAATGAAAAAGACTCTAACATTAAAATCATTAAATGAATTAGAAGTGACCATGAGAGAAAGTTTGAAAATGCCTACTTTGAAAGCTATAGCAATAGCTTAGGCATCTCCCATGAGTTTTCGGCTCCTAGGACACCTCAACAAAATAGAGTTGTTGAGAGGAAGAATAGGGTCCTTCAAGAGATGGCCCGTGTGATGTTGCTTAGCAATAATGTCCCTAGGAACCTTTGTACCAAAGTCGTCAATACAGCTTGCTATATAGGAAATAGAGTCTTCCTAAGGCCCAGCACTGGCAAACCTCCTATTAGTTATGGAGAGGTAGAAAGCCAAATGTTAGCTACTTCCATTCTTTTGGAAGCAAGTGCTACATTTTAAATGACCGTGATCAACTTGGCAAGTTTGATGCTAAGAGTGATGAGGGTATCTTTATTGGCTATGCCTTGAATAGTAGAGCCTATAGAGTTTTCAACTTGAAGACTCAAACCATCATGGAATCATCTAATGTTATTATTGATGATACTAGGCTTAAGACTAATGACCATGAGAAGGAGGTTGCTATAGATGATGACTCTCTCTTGGAGAAATTTATGGAGACTCCTAATGTTAGGAGGTCTAACCTTGATAAAGAGGACACACAACCTCTTGATAGAGTTCCTCTCTTGAACTCTAATGAACCCGGTCCATGGGTTAGGAAACTCCATGATAAAGATGACATCATTAGAGAAGTGAATAAGGGTGTTAGGACTAGACATCAAATAGCTAATCTAATTAGTTACACCTGCTACACCTTTCAAATTGAACCCAAAAAGGTTGATGAAGCCTTAAATGATGAATTTTGGGTTCTTGCCATGCAAGAAGAGCTAAACCAATTTGAAAGAAATGAGGTTTGGACTCTAGTTCCTAGGCCTAAGACCACTAATGTCATAGGTACTAAATCGATATATAGGAACAAATCCGATGAGGATGGCAACATAGTGCATAACAAGGCTAGACTTGTTGCACAAGGGTACTCTCAAATTGAGGGTATTGACTTTGAGGAGACATTTACTTCCGTTACCCGTTTAGAGTCCATTAGACTTCTCTTGTCCATTTCTTGTATGCATAAGTTCAAATTGCACCAAATGGATATGAAGAGTGCCTTCCTCAATGGCTTATTGCAAGAGAAAGTGTTTCTTGAACAACCCAAGGGGTTTGTGGATGCATACCACCCCATCCATGTCTATCGCCTCAAGAAGGCTCTATATAGGTTGAAACAAGCACCGAGGGCTTGGTATAAGCGCCTCACTCAATTTCTTGTTGACAATGACTACAAAAGAGGTAGTAGTGTTGACAAAACTCTATTCATCAAGAAAAACAATGATGAGCTTTTCATCGCTCAAATATATGTTGATGATATAGTGTTTAGCTCCATCAACAACATTAAAGTCCAACAATTTGTTGGTGTCATGTCTCATGAATTTGAGATGAGTCTTGTTGGTGAGCTAAATTACTTCCTAGGTTTACAAATTAGGCAATTGAATGATGGGATTTTTATAACTCAAGCTAAATATGCTAAAAACCTAGTGAAGAAGTTTAGTTTAGAAAATGCCAAACATTGTGATACACCCATGAGTACCACTTTGAAGCTAAGCAAGGATGATATTGGTAAAAGTGTGGAACAAACTCTATATTGGGGCATGAGCATGTGCATGAGATCGTACGAGACCACTTTGATTATGAGTCGGGGTTGGTAGCTTGTTTTATTTGACTACAAGTAGGCCCGATATATCTTTTAATGTGGGTGTGTGTGCTAGGTACCAATCGGATCCTAAGGAGTCCTATCTCTCTTCTGTTAAGAGAATCATTCGTTATGTGAATAGGACATCCAACTATGGGATTTGGTAGTTTTTTGACACTAATGCTAGTTTAGTTGGCTTTAGTGATACAGATTGGGTAGGAAATTACGATGATAAGAAGTGCACATCGGGCAGTTGCTTTTTCCTAGGGAACAACTTGGTGTCTTAGTTTTGCAAGAAGCAAAATTCAATTTCCTTGTCCACGGACGAAACCGAGTACATAACCACGGGGAGTGGATGCACACAACTCCTATGGATGAAGCAAATGCTAGTTGACTACGGATTCAATCAAGGTACTCTAACCCTCTTTTGTGATAATATGAGTGCTATTAATATTTTCAAGAATCCGGTACAACACTCTAGGACTAAGCATATTGACATCCGTCATCATTTCATAAGAGAACTAGTTGAGAACAAATGCATTGTACTTGAACATGTATGTATAAATGATCAACTAGCGGACTTATTTACTAAACCCTTAGATGCAACTAGGTTTCATGCACTTAGTAGATCTATTGGGATATGTCTCGTGGATTGATGTGGTTTGGATATTGACCCTATAAGGGGAACTCAAGGCAAGAATTTGAAAAATCTTATGCTTCTTTATTAATTGCTTGAGTATCTTGGTTGCACATATGTGATATTTTCTTCAATAAGTATGAACCTTGCTTTGATTGCAATCCATGTCATATTTTTGTTCAAACAAGCATTTTTGGACTAGGAAATATTCATAGGAAGTACTTTTTGAATGACCTACAATGATCTCCTTGACATGATGATTCTTTAAATAACATGCTCAAAATGAAAAAGCATGAAATTCTTATCACTTGCTTAAAAATGAAAAAGCATGAATTGATGATTAAAAATTCTTAAATGCAAAATTATGTGTGAAAATCTTATGAGACTCAAATGAATAAAGGATCTTGTATTCGTTCAAAGGTTGTTAAAATCCAAATGTCTCTCTTTCTTTATTTGTTGAACATGGCTACTATCATATGGGTTTCATACCTGGAAAAATCAAATAGGGTGCAAAAAGTCGCTCTTGCCTTGTTTAGCTTATAAAGTTGGAAATAGTTGCTCATTAAAATTGAATGATTGATAACTCTATATCCTTGCTTTACTCGTGACAAATGGTGAAATTGGTTTGAATTCTATAGGAAACCTTTGTCATTTGTTTTGCCAAATACCATTGATTTTTGGATTTGAATACAACATGTCTTGCATGCAAAGCATCTTAACCACACATTTTTCATAAAATAAATCTCCTTGTTTCTCTCCAATTAATTAAGTTGCATAAAGTGGCTTATATGATTATGCAAATGTCTAGTATGCTACTATCTCTCTTTGCTAAATTGACCCGGTTGGGGATACTCTTTTGCCTATGTCTTGACAAAAAGGGGGAGTAGTATATGGTAAGGGGAGCTTGCATTATAGTAGAAATTGCGCATGTTAGGGAGATTACTAATTGAGGGGGAGTAACCCGTTGAGGGAGAGTATTGCATTACACATACATTGCATGATGTTGTGCTTAAATTATTTAAATGCAAATGCTTGTTTTTTAATTTCACTTGATCTTCTCACATTGCACTTGTATTGGAAAGTATAGAAACTTTGTTTTGAAGGTTTGGTGTTCTACAAGAGATTGAAGACTTGAAGTTTTATCTTTTTAATATCTCTTTGTAATGTAGAAATCATTGTTGACCTTTAGTTTCTATTTTGTTGTGAGGATCAATGTGAGTGGTGGTTTTGTCACGAAATAGCAAAAAGGGGAGATTGTAAATTCCTCAATGTTTGATTGGCTTATTTTGGTGACAAACCACAATTGGTGTTTAAATTGTAAGGGTAGCTTAGGTGAATGATGATCAAGTTCAAAGGCCCTATCAAGACCTCAAGTTGATAAGCACTCCAAAGGTATATCTCTAGTGCTTAGTTTTCATTTAAAAGATTTAGTTGCACACATATACATTTGTAATGTTTGCATATGTATACTTTACTTTTGTGTGCATTCTCTTCACATGTCACCTTTCACACTTGCATTTTGTTGTTGTATTTTGTTGTGTGTTAGTGTGTCTAGTAATTCGTTTCCTGAACATTGTTCGGAAACATCTACGCATGTACGATGGTGTGCTTGGTTAGCGCGAGGATCGCCTTAGGAGAATGCTCTTGGCTTCTCCTTTGGTTTCACCAAAATTGGTGAACGGCGGTTTGATCTGCGGTCATGGCCGTCGAATGAAACCGCCATTTAAGTCCAGAAGGTTCTAGAGCTGATCTGCGGTTATGATCGGCGGCCACGACTGCTGTTCGAAACCGCCGTTTAGACCTGTTCAATTTAATCTCTCGAGTCTATTTCTACGGTTGTGATCGGTGGTTATAAAACCGCTGATGATCCCCTGTTCTCTCGGGATTCAATTTGGCGGTTGGATCGATGGTTTCGAAACACCTGAATGAAACCGCCGATCACGCATTTCAGAGGCAAACTTGTCTTTTCACATGCCCTGTTCTTGATGTCTATAAATACATCATTATCTCATTCTCTGAACTAAGTTCCTTAGCTCCAAGAACCTCAAAGAGAAAAAGAGAGATACTTGAGAGAAAATCAATCAAGAACTCACCTTTAAACACTCAAAACCATTTTCATATGCATCAAAATTCATCTAGCATCTTCTAGCATATCTAGGATGCTTGTATGCATGTGTATTGCTCAACACACTTGCTTTGGTATGTTCACTAATTTCATCTAATCTTAGTGTTTTACTTAACAAGGCATCTCTTGAATTACTTGTATGCTCTTAGATTATATTCTTGTATACAAGATAGAGATTGTTGTGTTGTTTTAATTGAGTGTTGTTTTGTGATAGCTAAACATTAGGATTGTTTAATCTATGTTAGCTAAGCTTTATGCCATGTCATTTAGCTATTGATATCTAGGATTGATTTAATTGTCATATTATAATCCTAGATAAGTATTTAGTGTGACCTAGCACTAAGTACATAGTTGGATATCTTTGCATATTCACTTTGGTTGTTTAATCTCTTTAGTGAGAACTAAGTCTTGTGGTTAAGGTTTCTTAGGCCGCAAGCAAATTGGATTAAGTCCACTTTTACAGGCCTGCGGGTAGTGGTGATGGGTTATAGACCGGGATTAGGTTGTAAGCATCATTGCAATTAGTGGAATTGAGGTTCGTGTATGGTGCACATAACAGCCCGTGGTTTTTCCTAGTTAGGGTTTCCACGTAAAAATCAAGTGTTATTTAATTTTCGCACTCTACACTTGATTTATTACTTTAACTAGATTGGGGTATTTTCGTAACATTGACTAATCATGAAAATTGGTAATATTAGTTTAAAATCTATTCACCCCCCTTTGGATAGTTTTATACACACCGTGCATTATTAGTTTCAATTAGTTTCTTAGTTGTTTTTTTAGTCTTTTTAGTTTCTTTTTATTTCTTTGGTAGTTTTTGTTTTGTTGTGTTTCTGGACTCTATGGATTTCTTCATGCAAAACGCGAGGCCAAGCTACCCGCCAATGAACATGCCATTGGTAGATGATGTAAGAGAGTTAATGGAAGATGTTTTAGCCTCTCTACGGGAAAAGAACAAAAATGATGTGTTACCTAACTGGCCGGACCAAGG
The DNA here is from genome assembly GCA_008009225.1 of Acer yangbiense. Taxonomy (NCBI): domain Eukaryota; kingdom Viridiplantae; phylum Streptophyta; class Magnoliopsida; order Sapindales; family Sapindaceae; genus Acer; species Acer yangbiense. The sequence continues at coordinate 41,010,285 of CM017771.1, read as the reverse complement.
AATAGAGTTCGCAATTGAAGAAAATTTCCATAAATCCATTCCGCCAACAACCTTAACCGATCAGCATTGCTTCCAAGTTGAAGTAACCAAACCGGTGGAATCCTCCAATAGCTCAAAAGAAGACATGGATAAACTCCGGATAGAATTTGAAGTGGAGCGAAGCAAGAAAATGGATGAGATGGACATGATGATCAACATGTGCCAAGAATATATGAGTATAAGTAAAGAGCTACTATTGGCGAGGGATGTGTTGAAGGAAGAGAATGAAGCATTTCAAATGAGAGTAGAAGAAGCCTCCTGAGAGAAAGAAGAAACGAGGGGAGACTACGAAAAAAATATACAACTCTTGAAGAAGAAGTTAGAAGGCAAGGAAGCCTTGGAAACAACGAAGATTAATGATCTTCAAGAGCTTAACAAAAAGCTCGCACTTGAAGTAAGAATGCTCAAGTTTGAGAATGGTGTAAGGTCTTACATTATTGATTGGCTTATTTCGTAGACAAACCACATTTGGGGTTTTTTGTACGGGTAGGTTAGGCTCTCAAGACCTCAAGAGAAAACACCACCAAAGGTAAATCTTTAGTGCTTAATTTGCTTTGAAAAGATGTAGTTGCACACACACATAACACTTGCATATCTCTTATTCTTGAATGTTGTGTGTTTGTATTCTGTGTGCATTATTGATTATTTAATCTCTCTTCTTGCATGAGTTTATTGATTGCATCTTATGATTATAATGACATATCATGTTAGGCTTAGGATGCATTTTTCTTTACCTTTTTACCCATTGCACCTTTGTGTGTAGGCTTAAAAGGATGGGCTGTGCGCTGTGTAAGGATTCCCATATCTTAATTGGCTTATTTCGTGGACAAACCACATGTTGGGGTTGTTTGTGTAAGGGTAGTTTAGGATTGAACTTCAAGCTCGAAGGCCCTTCCAAGACCTCAAGGGACAAGAACGCCAAAGGTATAATTTCTAGTGCTTGGTTTTCTTTGAAGAGATTTAGTTAGCACACACACACTTAGCATACTTGATCATGTGTGCATTCTCTTCACATGTCACTTTACACACTAGCACTTTGATTGTTATATCTTGTTGTGTGTATATATGCTTAGTAATTCGTTTCCTGATAGTGTTCGGAAACGTCCGCGCATGCACTAGAAAGTACTTGGTTTTGCGCGAAGACCGCCCACGGAGAATGCCCTTGGCTTATCTTTGGTTTTCAACCCTGTTGGTGATCGGCGGTTATGATCGGTGGCTTGGCGGCCGAATGAAACCGCTGTTTGCATCCAAAAGTATCTGGAGCCTGCGGTCACGATCGGCGGTCACGATCGGCGGTCACGATCGCCATTAGAAACCGCCGTTCATACCTGATAGATTTAATATCTCGGGTTTTATTCGGCGGTTGGATCGGCGGTCATGAAACCGTCAACTGAAACCGCCGTTGTTCCCCTGTTCTTCTCTGGTTCAATTCGACGGTTATGATCGGCGGCCTGGCCGCCGATTGAAACCGCCGATCGGTGCGTTTCAAGGGCAAACTTGTCTTTTCACATGCCCAATTCTTGATGTCTATAAATATCTTACTTTCTCATTCTCTGATTAAGTTCTTTGAGTCTTTAGAACCCTAAACTTCAAAGAGAGATTTTTGGAGATAAAATCAAATCAAGAACTCACCTTTAAACACTCAAATCAAATCCTTTTTGCATCAAAGTTCATCTTGCATTCATCTATGATTGGGTTTGCATCATCACAACATGCTTGGTAAGATTTTGATTAATTTCATCTTATTTTAGTATTTTACTATCAAACACATTCTCTTTTAATTTACTTGTATGTTTTTTATCATATGATAAATACAAGATTAGAGAATTAATTGTGATGAATTGATTGAGTGTTGTTTTGTGATAGCTAATTAGGTTTTTAATTAATCTTGATTAGCTAAGCTATTTGACATGTCATTTAGCAATTGATATCTAGGGTTGATTTAAATTGATTATATCATCATCCTAGATAAGCATCTAAGGTTACCTAGCCTTGTTTGTTATTTGAATAATTATATATATTCACATAGGTTGCATAATCTCTTCATAGAGAATTAAGTCTTGAGGCTAAGGTTGCTTAGGCCTTAAGCAATTAGGACTAGAGCCACTTTTAAAGGCCCGAGTGGTAGACGTGAGGGGTTATTGACCGGAATGTAGACGAGGTCTACATAGATTGTAAACTCCATTTCGATTAGTGGATTTCGAGATCCGAGTGTGGCGCACTAAACAGCCCGTGGTTGGGTTTCCACGCATACATCAAGTGTTATTTAAATTCCATACTATATTACACTTGCTTGTATTTTTGACTAGTAGGGGCATTTTCGTAAAATTGACTTGCATGCGAAAATTGGGTAATAATAGTTAAAATCTATTCACCTCTCTTCTAGATATATATATAGAACACACCGAGCGTTTATTGTATTACTTTCAATTGGTATCAGAGCAGGTTCCTAGATATATTTAGGTGATCCTAGCTCATTTTAGGTGTGTTTTGCATTTGTGTGATTTTTGCTCATTCATACATTTTGCATTCATTTGAATTCATTCATTATACAATGAGTGGATACGGTGGTAACCAAGAGGGTGCGTCAAGTACACGACCTACTCTCCTCACCGGTGTGAATTATGCCTCATGGAAAGGCAAGATGGAGGCATACTTGTGTCAAATCCGTGATAGGGCATGGATGGCAATTAAAGATGGGTATGTGGCTCCTAAGATGACTCCCACGGGTGGTGGAGAAGAAGTACTCAAGCCTAAGGCTCAGTGGTCCATTGAAGAGTTTAAGACTTCAAAATGGAATAGGAAGGCTTGGCATGCTCTTCTATGTGCAGTGGATGAAAATCAGTACAAACTGATTCAAAACACTAGGATAGCCAAGGAGGCATGGGATATCCTAGAGGTTGCACATGAAGGAACCGATGTTGTCAAGGATTCCAAGCTTCAAGTCCTTCAAACGCAATTTGAGTTGCTCAAGATGGAGGAGGACGAATGCTTCAATGACTTTGAAGTCAAGTTGATGGATATTGTAAATCAAAGCCATCAACTCGGTGACCCTTATACGGATAGGAGAGTCAAGCAAAAAATAATTAGGTCTCTCCCCATTAGGTTTGAAGCAAAAGTGACGGCTTTAGAGGAGAATAGCATTTATAAGGACATGAAGCCGAGCGAGGTAATTGGAAGACTCCTCGCCTATGAATCTAGGAAAGCTCCTAGTATTACACCTCCTAAAAAGGAAAAAGGGATTGCTATGAAAGCTTCCAAGGTTGTGAAGGAGGAAAAAGGTGACTCGGACGAAGACACGGCATTGTTGCTTAGAAGATTCAAGAAATTCGTCAAGTTCGAGAAGAAGGGCTTTGGATCCAAAGGTCAAGACTTGAAGAAAAAGGCTCCCTTCAAGAGTTTTGAGCCTAGGCAAGAGAAGAATGAAAAGAAAGGGGTCAAATGCTATGAGTGTGGCGGTATAGGACACATCTCACCCGATTGTGGGAATTTGAAGAACAAGATGGCAAAAGTGATGGCCGCTAAGTGGAGTGAGAGTGATGACTCCAGAGAGGGAGACAAGTCATCAAATGATGATGAGCTTACCATCGACTACACAACATTTAGGGCCACTTGTGTAGAAGATAAAGTTGTTGGTAAGAATGACTTGACTAGTGATCCCATAGAAGAAAAAGATGAAGAAGTAGCTCTAGAAGTGATAGGTGAAGCTACTCATTGGGATATGGCTCTCATTGACTCAAGAGACCAAGGTGAAGGTCTTAATGAGGGAAATGACACCATAGGAGGGATGGAGAGTGGAGGAGATAGCTCATGTGTAGATGACTCCTCATCTAACTCTACAAATGGAAGTGTAGAGAAAATGGATGTTAATGATTTCATAGTCAAGTGTGAAAGTTCATTGAAGAAGAACAATAGAAAGTTGAAGATTTTAGATGATGAAAATCTAGAGCTTTCAACACACAATGACCACTTAAGTAAACAAGTGGAGGCATCCAAGAAGATTGAAGACAAGCTAAGAGATGAGCTAGCTTTGTCTAAGAGGAATGAAGAAGGGTTGAAGAGGGAGTTTGATGAAGCTATAGAGTCATTGAATAGGATGACTACAAGCACCAAGAAACTTGACCACATTCTTGTTAGTGGAAAAAACCCTTGTGACAAGAGAGGTATTGGGTATGAAGAAAGCAAGGAGATCACTACTCCAACCAAGACCGTTTTTGTCAAGAGTTTGGGCAAGAATGAAGCCTCACCGGTGCACATTCCTAGGAAGAAAATTGATCTAGGACAATGTTCAAAAAGTGCTCAAGTGAAGGAAGCCCCAATGAGACAACCTCAAGCTCAACACATTAGAGTCTCCCAAGTCAACATTCCTCAACAAATGACTCTCAATGGAAAGAGGCCAATCATGCAAAATGGATCAAGGAAGCAAGCTAGACCGGTTCAACAACAAAGAAGATTTGAACCCGCTCAACCACAAAGTCATGGGAAGGCTCCTATGCATGCACAAGGACATGGTACGAATTCTAAATTTATCCCTACATGTCACTTTTGTGGTATTGATGGTCACATTAGACCAAATTGCTTTCATTTTATTAAATTATGTAGAATCAAAAGTATGATTAAAAAGAGAATGACAAGAGCTAGAATGCATGCTAATAGGAAGGAAAATATTCATATTCATGATCCTATTATTTCTAGAACTCTTGAACCATTGTCCACTAGGAAGAAAAATGTCATATCTATGTGGATAAGGAAAAATGAACCCGCTTACTGTGAGACTAACAAGTCTCAAATAGGTTCAACCAAGTCAAATGGACTTGGGAGGTCCATAGGACCTCATGACCTTCATTGATGAAGGATGGTGATTGACCCTATATGGGGAACTCAAGCAAAGAGAGCTTATGCATACTTGTTGCATGCAAATATTTGTAAAACCTTATGCTTCTTTGTTGATTGCTTGAGTAAGCTTGATTGCACATATGTATATATGTTTTCAATTCAATAAGTGTGAACCATGCTTGTCTACAATCCATGTCATATTTATGTTCAAACATGCATTTTTGGACTAGGAGATTTACATAGGAAGTATGATATGAATGACCTATAGTTATCTCCATGACATGATGATTCTTAATGACATGCTTAAAAATTGAAAAGCATGAGTTGTTTTTATAACATGCTAATGACATATGAAAAACATGAAATTCAAATGACATGCTCAAATGAAAAAGCATGAATTGATGATTGCAATTTTTAAATGCAAAACTTGTGTGAAAAAGCTTATGAGACTCAAAATGAATAAATGATCTTGTATCCGTTCAAAGGAATTTATATTCCAAATTGTCTCTCTTTCTTTATTTGTTGAACATGTCTATTATCATACGAGTTTCATTCCCGAAAAAATCAAATAGAGTGCAAAGTTGCTCATGACATGTTTGGCTTATAAAGTTGGATATAGTTGCTCATATTATTAAAATCAATGAAAACTCTATATCCTTGCTTCTCTCATGACATTGGTGAAATTGGTTTGAATTCTTATTAGAAACCTTTGTCGTTTGCTTTGCCAAATACCATTGTATTTTGGACTTGAATGCTACATGTCTTGTATGCAAAGCATGTTTTGATTCACACATTTATTTTAAATAAATCTCCTTGTTTCTCTCCAATTGATTGAGTTGCATAAAGTGGATTATATGATTATGCAAGTAAATAGTATGCTACTATCTCTCTTTGCTAAATGACCTGGTTGGGGACTACTATTTTGCCTATATCATGACAAAAAGGGGGAGTAGAATGGTGGTAAGGGGAGTTGCAAATTGTGGTAGCAATTGTGCATATTGGGAAGACAATACATTAAGGGGGAGTAACCCATTGGGGGGGAGCATTGCATTCACAATTATTGCATGATGCTGTAGTTGTACTTAAATTCTTAGAATGCAAATGCTTGTTTATGTTCTCACTTGATTAATCTCACATTTTACTTGTATTGGAAAGTATAGAAACTTTGCTTTCAGGGATTGATTGTTCTACTTGAGATTGAAGACTTCAAGATTATTTTTATATATCTCTTTGTAAAGTAGAAAATCATAGTAGACCCATAGTTTCTATTATGTTGTGAGGAATCAATGTGAGTGGTGGTTTTGTCACGAAATAGCCAAAGGGGGAGATTGTAAGGATTCCCATATCTTAATTGGCTTATTTCGTGGACAAACCACATGTTGGGGTTGTTTGTGTAAGGGTAGTTTAGGATTGAACTTCAAGCTTGAAGGCCATTCCAAGACCTCAAGGGACAAGCACGCCAAAGGTATAATTTCTAGTGCTTGGTTTTCTTTGAAGAGATTTAGTTAGCAACCACACACTTAGCATACTTGATCATGTGTGCATTCTCTTCACATGTCACTTTACACACTAGCACTTTGATTGTTATATCTTGTTGTGTGTATTGTGCTTAGTAATTCGTTTCCTGATAGGGTTCGGAAACGTCTGCGCATGCACTAGAATGTACTTGGTTTTGCGCGAAGACCGCCCACGGAGAATGCCCTTGGCTTCTCTTTGGTTTTCACCCCTGTTGGTGATCGGCAATTATGATCGGCGGCTTGGCCGCCGAATGAAACCGCCATTTGCATCCAGAAGTATCTGGAGCCTACGGTCGGCGGTGATGACCGCCGTTCGAAACCGCCGTTCATACCTGATCGATTTAATATCTCAGGTTTGATTCGGCGGTTGGATTGGCGGTCACGAAACTGTCGAATGAAACCGCCGTTGTTCCCTTGTTCTTCTCGGGTTCAATTCGGCGGTTATGATCGGCGGCCTGGCCGCCGATTGAAACCGCCGATCGAAACCGCCGATCGGTGCGTTTCAAGGGCAAACTTGTCTTTTCACATGCCCAATTCTTGATGTTTATAAATATCTTACTTTCTCATTCTCTGATTAAGTTCTTTGAGTCTTTAGAACCCTAAACTTCAAAGAGAGATTTTTTGAGAAAAAATCAAATCAAGAACTCACCTTTAAACACTCAAATCAAATCCTTTTTGCATCAAAGTTCATCTTGCATTCAACTATGGTTGGGTTTGCATCATCACAACATGCTTGGTAAGATTTTGATTAATTTCATCTTATTTTAGTATTTTACTATCAAGCATATTCTCTTTTAATTTACTTGTATGTTTTTTATCATATGATAAATACAAGATTAGAGAATTAATTGTGATGAATTGATTGAGTGTTGTTTTGTGATAGCTAATTAGGTTTTTAATTAATCTTGATTAGCTAAGCTATTTGACATGTCATTTAGCAATTGATATCTAGGGTTGATTTAAATTGATTATGTCATCATCCTAGATAAGTATCTAAGGTTATCTAGCCTTGTTTGTTATTTGAATATTTATACATATTCACATAGGTTGCATAATCTCTTCATAGAGAATTAAGTCTTGAGGCTAAGGTTGCTTAGGCCTTAAGCAATTAGGACTAGAGCCACTTTTAAAGGCCCGAGTGGTAGAAGTGGGGGGTTATTGACCGGAGTGTTAGACGAGGTCTACATAGGTTGTAAACTCCATTTTGATTAGTGGATTTCGAGGTCCGAGTGTGGCGCACTAAACAGCCCGTGGTTTTTCCCAGTGGTTGGGTTTCCACGTATACATCATGTGTTATTTAAATTCCGCACTGTATTACACTTGCTTGTATTTTTTACTAGTATGGGCATTTTCGTAAAATTGACTTATATGCGAAAATTGGGTAATAATAGTTAAAATCTATTGACCCCCCTTCTAGATATATATATATATATATATATATATATATATATATATATATAACACCGAGCGTTTATTGTATTACTTTCACGCTGGTCCACATGCGCCAGACCAGCGCAGCACACTAGTGCAGATCGCCCAGTGGTTTGTCGTCGGTCGTGCGTTGGTCGTCCAGTGCAAGCACACCAGCGCAGAACGCCCAGTTATCTGTCGCTGGTGTTACGCCCTTGTCCTACGCTGGTCGACCAACGCCTAGTGCATATTTTGTATATGCACTGGTCGTGCGCTGGTCCACCAGCGCACAATGCACAATTAGGTGCGTTTTTTTTCAAAATGACCGCACTTCACTTGAGTCCTCTATATATATGACTCTATATTTTTAGGTTGTTTTAAAAATCATATTTTTCAAGAGTTCAAAAATCATATTTTTCCTTCGAATATTTTTCAAGAGAAAAAAATTCACAAGAACTCACCTTTAAACACTCAAAGCTTTTCCTTTGTTCATTGTTCATCAAAGTTCATCTAGGATCATCCATAACCATATAAGATGCATCCATGCATGGTTTTGCATCATCACATCTTCTTTGGTATGTTTTTCACTAACTTCATCTAATTTTAGTGTTTTTCATATTAAGACATCTCTTTTATTACTTGTATGTTATTAGATCATATGCTAAATACAAGCTAGAGATTATTTATGATGAATTGATTGAGTGTTGTATTGTGATAGCTATCTAGGTTTTTATAATCTATGTTTAGCTAAGCTATTTGACATGTCATCTAGCTTTTAATATCTAGGATTGAATTAATTGCAATATCATCATCCTAGATAAGCATATAGGGTTGCCTAGCTCTTTATTGCATTTTGAGTATTCATATATTCACTTAGGTTGTATTATCTCTTCTTAGAGAATTAAGTCTTGTGTTGTGACCGGGATTAGGTTGCTTAAATCACAAGCAATTGGACTAGGTCCACTTATACCGTGTTTAGGTAGGTGCGTGATTATTGACTGGGATTAGGTTGTAATCTTTAACACATTTAGTGGATTCGAGGTTCGAATGTGGCGCACTTATTAGCCCGTGGTTTTTCCCGTGATGGTTTCTCCCGTGATGGTTTCCATGTAAATATCAAGTGTTATTTACATTCTGCACCATATTACACTTGCTCTATTTTATTGACTATTATGGGCATTTTCGTAATCTTGACATGTATGCGAAAATTGGGTAAAATCGTTTAAAATCTTTTCACCCCCCTCTAGATTAATATCATACACACCGAGTATTTGTTACAAATAGTACTCTCAAGAAGAAGAATGGCATGGTCTCTAATACGAACAAAGAATTGGAATCACAAATTGAGAGACTTGAAGCCGAGAAGAGTACGACATTGAAAGAGTTGAAGGACTTAGCAAGGCAATCAGAAGAATTTATAGAAAAGACAGCTTGCAAGTCGAAGAAGATGCAGATGGAGATCGAGCTAAAGGTCAATGCCTTGGACGAAGTCGAAGAAACTCTCAACAAGAAAGATGAAGCTCTCAAAACAGCAAAGGCGAGGGAGAGTGACTACATCAGTGAGATGGGAAAGGTTGAACAAGAAGTAAAGTCACTAACAAGAAATTCAACCATATGGCCACAGAGTCACCAACAAAGAGGGAGAATTCCTAACCTCACTCCTAGTTGTTATTATTGCTCAAAAAGAGAGCATGTGAGAGCTAAAACTGCTAATTTTCATAGACATAGGAAAACGAGAGGCGCTAGGAAGAGAAAGAATCCACATAGGGTTAATCAGATTTGGGTAAGGAAAGACCAAATGCACTTAGTAAGAAATATGGTAAGGGAAAAGATGACAAAGACACCTAAATTTGTTTGGGTTGTGAAAAATAGAGAATTTCCTAACTTGGTTAAGCCACCCTTAGTGGACCCTAGCCTCTCCATGAATGCATCGCATTGAACATTTTGATGCATGTATATTGCACAATTTATTTTCCCTCTTTGACTATGTATTGCCACTTATTAAGATCGATGTGTGCGTATCAATGTTGGGTACATTAAGGTTTGGGGGAGAAATTACATTGTGGAATGTCTTTTAAGTTTTATTATGCTTTTCATTTCTGCTTTCATTGAATAATGATGGGATGATTTTGTTTGAATTGTATATTTCGTGGATAGTTGCACATTGATTTTATTGATTATCTTTGTGGATGAATGAGCCGAAGGCTCGTGTGCAAGAATGAATGCATGTGCGTGTACAAAGGTTTTGATTGCTCACAGTTTTGCTCAAGTTTTAAGTTTATAGTTAGATTCGGTTTGGGGGTTGTTATTCCCCAATTCCGTCAATTTTGTTGAAAATGCTTGATGATGATTGTAAGCTTGAATTTATGCCTTTATGCTTATTGAGATATTGCATTGTTTGCCTTATTATATATGCAAGCCCTAGTTTGAGTCATTTTTATTTTGTTGGGGCATTGATTGTGCATGATTAGTGCCTAGGTTTATTTTGAGTCGTGTTAGATGCGCGCTACTAGGCAGGACTCTCTTGTCTTCAACATTGAGGACAATGTTGAGTTTTGGTTGGGGGGTGTAGACGCCTTTGTGAGTCGTCTTTTTGTGTTTTGAGTCGTTTTTGTGTCAAAATTTTCGAATTGTTGCATGGCCAAAATTTTTTGAGCTTTCATTAGCTTAGGTGTGATGCCTTTAGCATGTGCTTTTGGCAAGTTTTCGTATGCATATTGAACTTGTGACGTAGCTTGTTGCCACTTTAGGGTCTCACTTGCACGTCATGGGCTAGTTACATCCTAATTTGTGCTTAAGTTGAGGGGAATCGGTGCTCTCGCGCCTTGTTCTAATAGTGGAGATTTCTGTGAGATCACAAACACAAACCTTCAAATTGCGCATTTTGAGTGTTATTATTGATTATTCTTAAACACTCCTCTCGTCATATGTGTCACATACCATAGGACATGCATATAATATAGTGAATTGCTTAATGGATGCGTTCATTCCCTTGACAGATGGATTGTGGAAATGATATTAGGCAATGTGTGTGCACTTAATTACTTACAATAGCCTAAACACATTCTTATCCGTATTGTGTGCTCCAAACCCAAACTTGAGGCCAAACACTTACTTTTTCACTTGGTACCAATACAACCATATACCATAGCCTAAACACATGCCTACCTTTGTGACTAATCATGCTAGGATGTGTAAATGTGGTAATGAAAGGAGTTAAGCTCTAATTTGACAAATAGAGTGTACTAAAGCAAAACATTGTAAATGAGCTAAGCAAACGGCTAAAAATGCAAAAGTACCAAAAATCTATACTTATGAGCCATAACTGTCAAATAGAAATATGTGCATGTCAAAAGAAAGAAAAAGGAGAAAAGAAATTGAGAAAAGTAAAAGATCCTTGAAATGTGGAATGATAAGTACTCATAAGGTAGAGTACACTATTGTAAGCATAAATGTGTGTAAAATGAATGCCTAGACGCTAGCATGTGAGTGATCATGAAAAAGAGCATCGTATATGAAACTAATACGAAGGAACGTTCGGTGTGTATGATAAATATATCTAGGGGTGAATAAATTTTAAGTTTTATTACCCAATTTTCGCATGCAAGTCAATATTAAGAAAAATGCCCCTACTAGTCAAAAATACAAACAAGTGTAATATAATGCGGAATTTAAATAACACTTGATGAATATGTGGAAACCCAACCACTGGGAAAAACCACGGCTATTTAGTGCGCCACACTTGAACCTCGAAATCCACTAATTGAAATAGAGTTTACAACCTATGTAGACCTCGTCTAACACTTCGGTCAATAACCCCCCACTTCTACCACTCGGGCCTTTAAAAGTGGCTCTAGTCCAATTTGCTTGAGGCCTAAGCAATCTTAGCCTCAAGACTTAATTCTCAATGAAGAGATTATGCAACCTATGTGAATATGTATAAATATTCAAATAACAAACAAGGCTAGGGAACCTTAGATGCTTATCTAGAATGATGATATAATCAATTAAATCAACCATAGATAGCAATAGCTAAATGACATGTCAAATATCTTAGCTAATCAAGATTAATCAAAAAACCTAATTAGCTATCACAATACAACACTCAATCAATTCATCACAATTAATTCTCTATTCTTGTATTTATCATATGATCAAAAACATACAAGTAAATTAAAAGAGAATAGCTTGATAGTAAAAATACTAAAATGAGATGAACTTAATCAAAATCTTACCAAGCAAGTTGTGATGATGCAAACCCATTCATGGATGAATGCAAGATGAACTTTGATGCACAAAGGAATGTATTTGAGTGTTTAAATGAGCAAACTTGGTTGTTTTTTCTCTCAAAATCTCTCTTTAAAATATAGGGTTCTTGATAATCAAATAGTCATGTTTAGAATAAGAGAAAGTGAGATATTTATAGGCATGAAAAACAGAGCATGTGAAAAGACAAGTTTGCCCCTGAAAACGCACGATCGGCGGTTTCATTCGGCGGCCAGGCCACCGTTTACAACCGCCGAATTGAACTCGAGAAGAAAAGGGGAACATTGGCGGTTTCGAAATCACCGAACCAACCGCAGAATCAAACCCGAGAAATAAATCAATCAGGTATGATCGGCGGTTTCGAACGGCGGTCGGTGGCCGCCGATCGTAACCGCAGAATCACTCCAGACCTTTATGGACTGAAATGGCGGTTTCAATTCCACGGCCAGGCCACCGATCAAACCGCCGATTCACCAGTAATGGTGAAACTAAAGGAGAAGCCAAGAGCATTCCCCTTAAGCGGTCTTCGCGCAAAACCAAGCACACATTCGTGCGAGCGCGGACATTTCCAAACATATTCAGGAAACGGATTACACAACACACAAACACAACAAGATACATCAAACAAAGTGCAAGAGTGAAATGTGTTATGTGAAGAGAATACACATAAGTACAAGTATGCTAAGTGTGTGTGTGCTAACTAAATCTCTTCAAAGAAAAACTAAGCACTAGAGAATATACCTTTGGCGTGCTTGTCCCTTGAGGTCTTGAAAGGGCATTTGAGCTTGAAGTTCAATCACCTAAACTACCCTTACACAATCAACCCCAACAAGTTGTTTGTCCACGAAATAAGCCAATCAATATATGGGAATCTTTACAATCTCCCCCTTTGGCTATTTCGTGACAAAACCACCACTCACATTGATTCCTGACAATATAATAGAAACTACGGGTCTACAATGATTTTCTACTTTACAAAGAGATATATAAAAATAATCTTGAAGTCTTCAATCTCTTGTAGAACAATCAATCCCTGAAAGCAAAGTTTCTATACTTTCCAATTCAAGTAAAATGTGAGATTAATCAAGTGAGAGCATAAACAAGCATTTGCATTCTATAAATTTAAACACAACATCATGCAATGTATGATGAATGCAATGCTCCCCCTTAAAGGGTTACTCCCCCTCAATATATTTTCTCCCCAACTTGCACAATTGCTACCACAAACTCCCCTTTTTTGTCATGATATAGGCAAAGGAGTAGTCCCCAACCAGGTCACTTAGCAAAGAGAGATAGTAGCATACTATATACTTGCATAATCATATAATCCACTTTATGCAACTCAATCAATTGGAGAGAAATAAGGAGATTTATTTAAAATAAATGTGTGAATCAAAACATGCTTTGCATACAAGACATGTAACATTCAAGTCCAAAATACAATGGTATTTGGCAAAGCAAATGATAAAGGTTTCTAATAAGAATTCAAACCAATTTCACCAATGTCATGAGAGAAGCAAGGATATAGAGTTTTCATTGATTTTAATTTATGAGCAACTATATCCATCTTTATAAGCCAAACATGTCATGAGCAACTTTGCACTTTATTTAATTTTTCCGGGAATGAAACCCGTATGATAGTAGACATGTTCAACAAATAAAGAAGGAGAGGCATTTGGATTTTAAAATCCTTTGAACGGATACAAGATCCTTTATTCATTGAGTCTCATAAGCTTTTTCACACAAGATTTGCATTTTAGAATATGCAATCATCAATTCATGCTTTTTCATTTGAGCATGTCATATGAATTTCATGCTTTTCAATATTCATTAGCATGTTATTAAAACTCATGCTTTTCAATTTTTAAGCATGTCATTAAGAATCATCATGTCATGGAGATAACTATAGGTCATTCAAATCATACTTCCTATGTAAATCTCCTAGTCCAAAAATGCATGTTTGAACATAAATATGACATGGATTGTAAACAAGCATGGTTCACACTTATTGAATTGAAAACATATATACAAATGTGCAACCAAGCTTACTCAAGCAATCAACAAAGAAGCATAAGATTTTTCAAATATTTGCATGCAACAAGTATGCATAAGCTCTCTTTGCTTGAGTTCCCCATATGGGGTCAATCCCCATCCTTCATCAATGAAGGTCATGAGGTCCCATAGACCTCCCAAGTCCATTTGACTTGGTTGAACCTATTTGAGACTTGTTAGTCTCGTAGCAAGCGGGTTCATTTTTTCTTATCCACATAGATATGACATTTTTCTTCTTAGTGGTCAAAGGTTCAAGAGTTCTAGAAATTATAGGATCATGAATATGAATTTTTTCCTTCATATTAACATGCATTCTAGCTCTTGTTATTCTTTTTTCAATCATGCTTTTGAATCTACACAATTTAATGAAATGAAAGCAATTTGGTCTAATGTGACCATCAATACCACAAAAGTGACATGTAGGGATGAATTTAGAAATCATACCATGTCCTTGAGCTTGCATAGGAGCCTTCCCATGTCTTTATGGTTGAGTGGGTTCAAACCTTCCTTGTTGTTGAACCGATCTAGTTTGCTTCCTTGGTTCATTTTGCATGATTGACCTCTTCCCTTGATGAATTTGAGCTAGAGGGAAGTTAGGTTGAGGAAATTTTTGAGCTTGAGGTTGTCTCCTTAGAGCTTTCTTCACTTGTGCACTTCTTGAACATTGTCCTAGATCAATTTTCTTCCTAGGAGTGTGCACCGGCGAGGCTTCTGTCTTGCCCAAACTCTTGACAAAGACAGTCTTGGTTGGAGTAGTGATCTCCTTGCTTTCTTCATACCTAATACCTTTCTTGTCACAAGGGTTCTTTCCACTACCAAGAATGTGGTCAAGCTTCTTGTTGCTTGTAGTCATCCTAGTCAATGACTCTATAGCTTCATCAAGCTCTCTCTTCAACCCTTCTTCATTCCTCTTAGACATAGCTAGCTCATCCTTTAGCTTGTCTTCAATCATCTTGGATGTTTCCACTTGCTTACTCAAGTGGTCATTGTGTGTTAAAAGCTCTAGATTTTCATCCTCTAAAATCTTCAACTTTCTATTGTTTTTCTTCAATGAGCTTTCACACTTGACTATAAAGTCATAAACATCCATTTTCTCTACACTTCCATTTCTAGAGTTAGATGAGGAGTCATTTTCACTTGAGTTATCTCCTCCACTCTCCTTCTCACTTATGGAGTCATTTTCCTCATTAAGACCTTCACCTTGGTCTCTTGAGTTAATGAGAGCCATGTCCCAATGAGGTGCTACACTTATCACCTCTAGAGCTACTTCTTCATCTTTTTCTTTTGTGGGATCACTTGTCAAGGCTTTCTTACCAACAACTTTATCTTCTACACAAGTGGTCCCAAATGTCGTAGTCGATGGTAAGCTCATCATCACTTGATGACTTGTCTCCCTTTCCGGAGTCATCACTTTCACTCCAATTGGCGGCCATCACTTTTGCCATCTTATTCTTCAAATTCTCACAATCGGATGAGATGTGTCCTATACCGCCACACTCATAGCATTGGACCCCTTTCTTTTCACTCTTCTCTTGCCTAGGCTCAAAACTCTTGAAGGGAGCCTTTTTCTTCAAGTCTTGGCTTTTGGATCCAAATCCTTTCTTCTCGAACTTGACAAATTTCTTGAATTTTCTAAGCATCAAAACCATGTCTTCGTTCGAGTCACCTTTTTCCTCCTTCTCAACCTTGGAAGCTTTCAAAGCAATCCCTTTTTGCTTTTTAGGAGGAGAAATACTAGGAGCCTTCCTAGATTCATAGGCGAGGAGTCTTCCAATTACCTCGCTCGGCTTCATATCCTTATATCCACTATTTTCTTCTAAAGCCGTCACCTTTGCTTCAAACCTAGCGGGGAGAGACCTCATAATTTTTTACTTGACTCTCCTATCTGTATAAGGATCACCGAGTTGATGGCTTTGATTTACAATATCCATCAACTTGACTTCAAAGTCATTGAAGCATTCCTCCTCCTCCATCTTGAGCAACTCAAATTGCGTTTGAAGGACTAGAAGCTTGGAATCCTTGACAACATCGGTTCCTTCATGTGCAACCTCTAGGATATCCCATGCCTCATTGGCTATCCTAGTGTTCTGAATCAGTTTGTACTGATTTTCATCCACTGCACATAGAAGAGCGTGCCATGCCTTCCTATTCCATTTTGAAGTCTCAAACTCTTCAGTGGACCACTGAGCCTTAGGCTTGAGTACTTCTTCTCCACCACCCGTAGGAGTCATCTTAGGAGCCACATACCTATCTTCAATTGCCATCCATGCCCTATCATAGATTTGACACAAGTATGCCTCCATCTTGCCTTTCCATGAGGCATAATTCACATCGATAAGGAGAGGAGCTCGTGTACTTGACGCACCCTCTTGGTTGCCACCATATCCACTCATTGTATATAATGAATGAATTCAAATGAATGCAAAATGCATGAATGAGCAAAAATCACACAAATGCAAAACACACCAAAAATGAGCTTGGATCTCCTAAGTATATCTAGGAACCCGCTCTGATACCAATTGAAACTAATACGAATAAACGTTCGGTGTGTATGATAAATATATCTAGAGGGGGGGTGAATAGATTTTAAGTTTTATTACCCAATTTTGGCATGCAAGTCAATATTACGAAAATGCCCCTACTAGAAAAAAATACAAGCAAGTGTAATATAGTGCGGAATTTAAATAACACTTGATGTATAGGTGGAAACCCAACCACTGGGAAAAACCACGGGCTGTTTAGTGCGCCACACTCGAACCTCGAAATCTACTAATTGAAATGGAGTTTACAACCTATGTAGACCTCGTCTAACACTCTGGTCAATAACCCCCCACTTCTACCACTCGGGCCTTTAAAAGTGGCTCTAGTCCAATTTGCTTGAGGCCTAAGCAATCTTAGCCTCAAGACTTAATTCTCAATGAAGAGATTATGCAACCTATGTGAATATGTATAAATATTCAAATAACAAACAAGGCTAGGGAACCTTAGATGCTTATCTAGGATAATGATATAATCAATTAAATCAACCCTAGATATCAATAGCTAAATGACATGTCAAATAGCTTAGCTAATCAAGATTAATCAAAAAACCTAATTAGTTATCACAATACAATACTCAATCAATTTATCACAATTAATTCTCTATTCTTGTATTTATCATATGATCAAAAACATACAAGTAAATTAAAAGAGAATAGCTTGATAGTAAAAATACTAAAATAAGATGAACTTAATCAAATTCTTACCAAGCAAGTTGTGATGATGCAAACCCATTCATGGATGAATGCAAGATGAACTTTGATGCACAAATGAATGTATTTGAGTGTTTAAATGAGCAAACTTGGTTGCTTTTTCTCTCAAAATCTCTCTTTAAAATATAGGGTTCTTGATAATCAAAGAGTCATGTTCAGAATGAGAGAAAGTGAGATATTTATAGGCATGAAAAACAGAGCATGTGAAAAGACAAGTTTGCCCCTGAAAACGCACGATCGGCGGCTTCATTTGGCGGCTAGGCTGCCGTTTACAACCACCGAATTGAACCAGAGAAGAACAGGGGAACAACGGCGGTTTCAATCGGCGGTTTCGAAACCGCCGAACCAATTGTAGAATCAAACCTGGGAAATAAATCAATCAGGTATGATCAGCGGTTTCGAACAGCGATCGGTGGCTACCGATCGTAACCGTAGAATCACTCTAGACCTTTCTGGACTGAAACGGCGGTTTCAATTCGGGGGACAGGCCGTCGATCAAACCGCCGATTCACTAGTAATGGTGAAACTAAAGGAGAAGCCAAGAGCATTCCCCTTAAGCGGTCTTCGCGCAAAACCAAGCACACATTCATGCAAGCGCGGATGTTTCTGAATATATTCAGGAAACGGATTACACAACACACAAATACAACAAGATACATCAAACAAAGTGCAAGAGTGAAATGTGTTATGTGAAGAGAATACACACAAGTACAAGTATGCTAAGTGTGTGTGTGCTAACTAAATCTCTTCAAAGAAAAACTAAGCACTAGAGATTATATATTTGGCGTGCTTGTCCCTTGAGGTCTTGAAAGGGCCTTTGAGCTTGAAGTTCAATCACCTAAACTACCTTTACACAATCAACCCCAACAAGTGGTTTGTCCACGAAATAAGCCAATCAATATATGGGAATCCTTACAGTATGGGTGTGTGGATATATTCTAGCATGATTGGTAATTTTGAACTCCAGAATGTCCAAATTCTTTGTATTACCTCATTAAACCCCATGGCCACGTTATAACCAAAGGAAAGACCTTTTTGATCCATAATGAGTCTAGATTGGGAATGTAGGCTGACATATGATCTTTCACGTCCATGGCATAGTGGTTCTTTCCTAGGATCGTCATTGTTTAATTCTATGCATAACTTATCTTTGCATATTTTGTGCGTGTGGAACTTAGGACTCTGAGTGGAAAAAAAAGAGAGAATCCACATGAGTTGTAGAATTGAAGCGAATTATGCTCGAGGTGTGAGAGTGAGTAGTCCCTAATGCATGAGTACCTTTAGGTGTGGGATTTGTGTTCGTGTGAGTTTCCTTTTGGTATCTCCAAGTTGCTTTAGATCATATGCATATGTTTACTTCTCTTGATCACACATTTTTGTATCACATCACTAGTTGGACTTGTGGCCATTTTGAAATATTTGTTTAGGTGTCTAGGAAATTTTTCATTTGAGTCAATTTTATTAGTGTGTCTTATTTATTTTATCTTGTGTTTGCTCGAGGGCAAGCAAAGGTTTAGTTTGGGGGTGTTTGATCGTGCCAAATATGTTGTATATTTTGGCCCTCATATCCTTACCCTTTGTCTCGTTTTCATGTGTTTTTGCGTCTTTTTTGGGCTCTTTGATTGTAATTTCAGGCATTCGTGCATTTTTGGTGTTGGAAGCAGAATTCGAGACTTTCATGTGAAAAGGGGAACAAAATGTGCAAAAAGAAGAACAAAAACCATTGTAAGGATTCCCTTATCTTGATTGGCTTATTTCGTGGACAAACTACATGTTGGGGTTTGGTTGTAAGGGTAGTATAGGTGATTAAGGTTGAAGATCAAAGACCCTTTCCAAGACCTCAAGAGGACAAGCACCAAAGGTATATTTGTAGTGCTTACTTTGCCTTGAAGTGATATAGTTGTACACACACATAACATGCATATCTCTTATTCTTGAATGTTGTGTTTATATTTTGTGTACGTTGTGCTTTATTGATTATTCAAATATCTCTTCTTGCATTAAATTGATTGCATCTTGTTCTATGAAATGCCATGACATGATAGGCATTAGGATGCATTCAATACCTACACTTGCACTTCATGTATGTTAGCTTTTAAGTGTGGAGTAATTCGTTTCCCGAAAGATGTTCGGAAACGTCCGCGCTCACGTTGGTGTGCTCGGTTTTACGCGAAGACCACCCACGGAGAATGCCCTTGGCTTCTCCTTGGTTTTCACCATTGTTGGTGATCGGCGGCCTGGCCGCCGAATGAAACCGTCGTTTCAGTCTAGAATGGTCTAAAGCAATTCTGCGGTCAAGATCGGCGGTCACGACCGCCGTTCGAAACCGCCGTTCATACCTGATCGATTTTAATATCTCGAGTTTGATTCGGCGGTTGGATCGGCGGTCATGAAACCACCGTTGATGCTCTGTTCTTCACAGGCTCAATTCGGCGGTCGTGATCGGTGGCCTGGCCACCGATTGAAACCGCCGATCGGTGCGTTTCAAGGGCAAACTTGTCTTTTCACATGCCCAATTCTTGATGTCTATAAATATCTTACTTTCTCATTCTCTGATCAAGTTCTTTGAGTTATTAGAACCTTAAACTTCAAAGAGAGATTTTTGAGAAAAAATCAAATCAAGAACTCACCTTTAACCACTCAAATCAAACCCTTTTTGCATCAAATTTCATATTGCATCTCCTATGTCTATATAGAGTGCATCCATGTATGGCTTTGCATCATCACAACTTGCTTGGTAAGATTTTGATTAACTTCATCTTATTTTAATATTTTTATTACCAAGCCATCTCTTTTAAATTACTTGTATGTTTTAGATCATATGCTAAATACAAGAAAAGAGAATTAATTGTGATGAATTGATTGAGTGTTGTTTTGTGATAGCTTTGTATCTAGGATTGGTTATCCTTTACTTAGCTAAAGTTATATGCCATGACATATAGCTATATGTGATATCTAGGATTGATTATATTGTCATCTTATAATCCTAGGTAAGCATCTAGAGTACCCTAGCTCTTATTGCTATATTTGGATATCATTGCATATTCACATAGGGTTGTGTATCGCTTTTGAGAGATTAAGTCTTGTGTGATTGACCGGGATTAGGTCGGACACCGGGAATAGGTGGTCACACAAGCAATTGGACTAGAGCCACTTTTAAAGGCCCGCGTGGTAGAAGTGGGGGGTTATTGACTGGAGTGTTAGACGAGGTCTACATAGGTTGTAAACTCCATTTCAATTAGTGGATTTCGAGGTCCGAGTATGACACACTAAACAGCCCGTGGTTTTTCCCAGTGGTTGGGTTTCCACGTAAACATCAAGTGTTATTTAATTTCCGCATCTTACTACACTTGTATGTATTTTTGACTTGATAGGGGTATTTTCGTAAAATTGACATGCACGCGAAAATTGGGTAATAATTAGATAAAATCTATTCACCGCCCCTAGCTTTATATAAAGAACACACCGTATTCTTTTCAATTGGTATCAGAGCGGGTTCCTAAATATACTTAGGTGATCCTTTGCTCATTGTTGGTGTGTTTTGCATTTTGTATGTATTTGATTGATTTCATACATTTTGCATTCTTCTCATTTGCATTCATTCAATGCAAACACTATGAGTGATTTTCTGAGAGAAGAAATTGACTCCGTTGAGGAGATGTCTCTCTTCCTAGAGAGTTTTAGGAGATTTGTGAAATTAACCACCTCACCTCCTAAGAAGAAGTTGACCACCTCACCTTCTAAGAAGAAGAAGACAATTGCTTTGGAGACTTCGAAGCATGACAAGAAGGAGGTTATCTCAACTGAAGACATAGGACTCAATGACAAGACAAACCAAGGAGTGTTTTCAAGAGAGGGGACTCATTGCTACGAATGTGGAGGATTCGGGCATATCTCCCCGGAGTGTGGAAACTTGAAGGATAGAAGAAAAGGAAAGGCGTTGGCCACCTTATGTGATAAATATGAAGATGACGAAAATCCTTCAAGTGATGAAGAACTTGCCATCATCTACACGGAATTTGGAGCCAAGAGTGTAGAAGTTGAAGAAGATGGCATAGTTGTTTTTTCTTGTGATCTCCAAGAAGAAAAAGATATAGAAGTAGTTGGTATAGCTACTCATCGGGATTTGGCTCATTCCTCATCAAGAGACAAATTTGATGATCTTGATGAAGGAGATGACTCCATTGGTGAAATGGAGAGTATAGGAGATGACACAAGTGTTGAATATTTGTCATCTATCTCCACAAATGGATATGTGGAGCATATGGATCTTAATGACTTCAAAGTCAAAGTTGAGAGCTCGATGATGAGGAATAAGAAAGAAATTAGAAGATTAAAAGAAGAAAATCTAGAGCTTTCAACACTAGTAGACCACTTGTGTGAAGAAGTGGTGAGTGTAGGGAAAAATACAGTAGTACACGCAGCGGAAGCGAGACTAAAATTAGATTTAGTATGTTTTAAAATTTTTCCTTTTTATGAACCTTAACCCTTTAAATTAATTAACCATATATAAAGTAACAAAAGTTGAATACCTTTTGTCGCGTGATCCGATTGACTTACGTCGATGGTAATCCGCAAGATCTTCAATCCTAGCACGAACGTGAATCACCTAGGAGCGTGGTCTCCCTTTTCTTTGAATTGCAAACCTGAGAATGGACAAACAAACTTTTCTTTTTCTTTTGTTAGTCACAAAACAATCAAAAGAATACAAAGATTATTCCGGTCACTTTTGAGTTCTCAATCTAATGATCGAAACTCGCGTGAACCTAATTCGATGTTGTACACACAAGCTTATTGATGAACAAGCAATTAGTGTACCATCAAAAGAATAATCTTTTTCTTTTCTTTTATGTTTTAGTAGAATAAAATCTAATACTTTTCTATGAGTTTTGAAGAAGAAGAAAATTGAATCAATCAAGTAGTGTGGCCGAATTCTATAACAAGTGTTGTATAGGGTGGCCGAAATTTTTCTCCTCTTCCTTTTAGGGTTGCCAAATTTCCTCTACAAAAAAAGGATTTGTGTTGTACCCTAATTCACATGTTAATTAGACTCCTAACGCTAATTCAACTCATAAGTATTTTTATTCTTTTATTGACTTAATAAAAGACTTTCCTATTTGATTAAATAAATAAAACTTATTATTTATTTTCTTACCAAATAAGTCTTTTACTTTTAATATACTACTACCAATAGTATATCTCTAGGAAATATATTTCCTGATCAGAAAAAGATTTGTTTCTTAATTAAACAATTAATTAATAAATTAATTAATTCTTATTTAATTAAACAATGAAACAAAATATTATATTAGGCTAATCTATTGACCTTGCCGCCCCACATGTATAAAAATGGGCCATATATTATTTTCTTATTTCATTTAATCCATTGGACTTTAAATAAAAAGCCCACATGTGAATCAGACCCATTCTTACTAAAAGAAACAAGCCCACATGCCATTCATTAATATATAAATATAATTGAGCAGCCCATTAAATAATTAATGTGCAAATTATATTCTTAATATATTAAATGCAATTCTAGATGGACCCTTAAATTGGTCCGGTAGAATATATCAAGTGATCCATGCAAGTCCGTGTGGATTGGGTATCTTGGCGGGCTATCTAAATTTAAGCTTCAATAGACACAACCTAATCACAATCAACAAATGATTCACTTAGGTCCGATCCATTAATTTTAACTCATTCCACTAAAGAGCTAAAATTGAACTCTTAAATAAAGATAGAAAAGAAAGACGTTCCTCTTCCATAACCCTAGACAATCATATTGGAGATAGTGTATCCTCGTGATTAATATCAGTAATCGCCAAGAGTTCATAGACCGCCTATAACTCTCCAAGTTACCATATTTACTTATATGACCACGTTTTGAACTTGGATATTTTGACTTGTCCAGAAGCCATGTTTTCAATAGTCACTATCGAAAACTCAACATTGAGATTTAATATCCAATTACCTCAAAACATCCATATGATGATATTATACTCTCATTTAATAAATGGAGCCACGATGTCCATATCTATAAATGAAGTCCTCTATCGATTAACAAATGAATATCACCAAATTATCGAGGATAGACTATGCTATATAATCGTACTCATTGATAACTCAAATGATATCACTTGCAACCATAAGTCCATCATTTATCTCAAGATTAAGATAGACTCTCCGATTGTCCTGATAATGAAAAGACTATTATCAATTGACGGTTCTAGATAAAGCTTTTCATTGTGATCCAGTTCAATGCACCCAGTGCACTAGATTCTTTTGCTCGAAGACACTCCGATGATTTTAGACTCATCATATCTCATTTGATCCCACTCAAATGCTAGCAAAAGAATTCTACAACTTTAACAAGATAAAGGTGCCCAACCTTTAACTTAAGTTGTGAACATTATTCAAGACTAACTAAAGAATTGTGTCTACCACATACATATCCAGATGTACGAACAATTCTTCTTTTCTCATAGTCTTTAGACCTTATGATTATTTACTTTGACAATTATAATATTAAACTATAAATGCTATAAGATTTGTTAAACCAGAAATCACTTTATTAATATGAAAAAGATTGTTAATTACAATATTACACTCTTGCTATTGAGCATAATCCTAACAGTGAGATCCATGGAGGATGAAGATAAGCTAAAAGAAGACTTGGCCTTATCTATGAGGAGAGAAGAAGAGCTAAAAAGAGAGCTTGAAGAAGTTAAGGTCTTAATGGCTAAGATGACTTCAAGCACCAAGAAACTTGACTACATGTTGGGAGTTGGAAGAAAGCCAAGTGACAAGAGAGGTCTTGGCTACATTGATGACAAGGATGCCTCCTCCATAAGCAAGACACCCTGTGTCATGGATATGAACTTCAATATGTCCCCTCCTCCTCAACACCCTAGGAACAAGATTGACCTAGGAGAGTGTTCAAGAAGTGCCCAAGTATTTGAGGCACCAAAAGGTCAAGCTCATGCTCACACCTAAAGGGCTCCTCACCCTATCTTCCCTCAAACTCAAAAACAACATGGGAAGAGTTCAGTCATGCAAGCTCAGACAAGCAAGCAACCTCGTCTTGGTTATCAACAAAGGAGGAGAGATCCTATCCAACAACCAAGACAACCACAACGACAAGGGAAAGCACCTATCCATGCTAAAGAGAATGGTATGATTCCTAACTTTATTCCCACTTGTCATTTTTATGGTATTGTTGGTCATATTAGACCAAGTTGCTTGCATTACATTGAAATGTGTAGAGCTAAAAGCATGTTTGACAAGAAAAATGCTAGAGCTAAGATGCTTCATAAAAAGGAAGAAAATCATTTACATAATCCTTTTTCATCTTGTACTCTAGAACCTTTGTCCACTAGGATTGACTTTGTGTCACCTAAGTGGATTAAAAAGAATGAACCCGCTTGCTACGAGACTAACAAGTCTCAAATAGGTTCAACTAGGTCCAATGGACTTAGAAGGTCTTTAGGACCTCATGCCCTTTCTTGAAGCGGTATGGAAAATTAACCCCATATGGGGATCTCAAGCAAAGAAAGCTATTTTGCATTCTTGTCACTTGCAAAAAATTTGAAATATCTTATGCTTCTCTTTTTGTTGCTTGAGTAAGCTTGGTTACACTATGTATATATATTTTCTATTCAATAAGTGTGATCAATGCTTGTATTGCAATCCATGTCATATTTATGTTCAAACATGCATTTTTGGACTAGGAGATATTTACATAGGATATAATTTGAATGACCTATAATGATCTCCATGACATGATGATTGCTAAATGACATGCTAAATGCTAATCTTAGAAAGCATGTTTTGATGATTGCAATTCTTAACTGCAATAATGTGTGAAAAAGCTTATGAGACTCAAATGAAAAAGGATCTTGTATACATTCAAGGATCTTACAATCCAAATGTCTCTCTTTCTTTATTGGTTGAACATGTCTACTATCATACGGATATCTTATCTGGAAAAATCAAGTAGGGTGCAAAGTCGCTCATGACATGTTTGGCTTATAAAGTTGGATATAGTTGTTCTTAAATTGAAATCAATGAAAACCTATATCCTTGCTTCTCTCATGACATTGGTGAAATTGGTTTGAATTCATATTAAAAACCTTTGTCATTTGCTTTGCCAAATACCATAGTATTTTGGACTTAAATGCTACATGTCTTGTATGCAAAGCATTTTTTTGATTCACACATTTTCTTTAAATAAATCTCCTTGTTTCTCTCCAATTAATTGAGATTGCATAAAGTGACTTATATTGATTATGCAAATATCTAGAATGCTACCATCTCTCTTTGCCTTGAGTGACCCGGTTGTGGACTACTCCTTTGTCTATATCATGACAAAAAGGGGGAGTAGGTTGTGGTAAGGGGAGTTGCAAATTGTAATAGCAATTGTGCATGTTAGGGAGAGTACTTATTGAGGGGGAGTAACCCTTTGAGGGGGAGCATTTGCACATTACATACATTGCATGATGTTGTGCTTAAATTCTTAAATGCAAATGCTTGTTTATCTCACTTGATTCATCTCACCTTTTCTTGTATTGGAAAGTATAGAAACTTGTTTTTCAGGGATTGATTATTCTACAAAAGATTGAAGACTTCAAGATTTATTTTATCTTATCTCTTTGTATTGTAGAAAATCATTTTAGACCCATAGTTTCTATTATGTTGTGAGAAATCAATGTGAGTGGTGGTTTTGTCACGAAATAGCCAAAGAGGGAGATTGTAAGGATTCCCTTATCTTGATTGGCTTATTTCGTGGACAAACTACATGTTGGGGTTTGGTTGTAAGGGTAGTACAGGTGATTAAGGTTGAAGATCAAAGACCCTTTCCAAGACCTTAAGAGGACAAGCACCAAAGGTATATTTGTAGTGCTTACTTTGCCTTGAAGTGATATAGTTGCACACACACACAACATGCATATCTCTTATTCTTGAATGTTGTGTTTATATTTTGTGTACATTGTGCTTTATTGATTATTCAAATATCTCTTCTAGCATTAAATTGATTGCATCTTGTTCTATGAAATGCCATGACATGATAGGCATTAGGATGCATTCAATACCCACACTTGCACTTCATGTATGTTAGCTTTTAAGTGTGGAGTAATTCGTTTCCCGAAAGATGTTTGAAAACGTCCACGTGTGCACGTTGGTGTGCTCGGTTTTGCGCAAAGACCGCCCACGGAGAATGCCCTTGGCTTCTCCTTGGTTTTCACCATTGTTGGTGATTAGTGGTTATGATCGACGGCCTGGCCGCCGAATGAAACTGCCGTTTCAGTCCAGAATGGTCTGAAGCAATTCTGCGGTCAAGATCGGCGGTCACGACCGCCGTTCGAAACCGCCGTTCATACCTGATCGATTTTAATCTCTCGGGTTTGATTCGGCGGTTGGATCGGCGATCACGAAACCACCGAATGAAACTGCCGTTGATGCTCTGTTCTTCACGGGCTCAATTCGGCGGTCATGATCGGCGGCCTGGCCGCCGATTGAAACCGCCGATCGGTGCGTTTCAAGGGCAAACTTGTCTTTTCACATGCCCAATTCCTGATGTCTATAAATATCTTACTTTCTCATTCTCTGATCAAGTTCTTTGGGTTATTAGAACCCTAAACTTCAAAGAGAGATTTTTGAGAAAAAATCAAATCAAGAACTCACCTTTAACCACTCAAATCAAACCCTTTTTGCATCAAATTTCATATTGCATCTCCTATGTCTATGTAGAGTGCATCCATGTATGAGTTTGCATCATCACAACTTGCTTGGTAAGATTTTGGTTAACTTCATCTTATTTTAATATTTTTATTACCAAGCCATCTCTTTTAAATTACTTGTATGTTTTAGATCATATGCTAAATACAAGAAAAGAGAATTAATTGTGATGAATTGATTGAGTGTTGTTTTGTGATAGCTTTGTATCTAGGATTGGTTATCCTTTACTTAGCTAAAGTTATATGCCATGACATATAGCTATATGTGATATCTAGGATTGATTATATTGTCATCTTATAATCCTAGGTAAGCATCTAGAGTACCCTAGCTTTTATTGCTATATTTGGATATCATTGCATATTCACATAGGGTTGTGCATCTCTTTTGAGAGATTAAGTCTTGTGTGATTGACTGGGATTAGGTCGGACACCGAGAATAGGTGGTCACACAAGCAATTGGACTAGAGCCACTTTTAAAGGCCCGCGTGGTAGAAGTGGGGGGTTATTGATCGGAGTGTTAGACGAGGTCTACATAGGTTGTAAACTCCATTTCAATTAGTGGATTTTGAGGTTCGAGTGTGGCGCACTAAACAGCCAGTGGTTTTTCCCAGTGGTTGGGTTTCCACGTAAACATCAAGTGTTATTTAATTTCCGCATCTTATTACACTTGTATGTATTTTTGACTTGCTAAGGGTATTTTCGTAAAATTGACATGCACACGAAAATTGGGTAATAATTAGATAAAATCTATTCACCCCCCCCCCCCCCCCCCCCCCCCCCCCCCCCCCCTCCCCTCTAGCTTTATATATAGAACACACCGTATTCTTTTCAACCATCAGAAGCTTCAAGAGTGCGGGTTATCAAACCGCACTCAAACTACACATTTCCAGCATAAGAAATCCCGTGTAGGACCCACGCATAACCCGCACACCGAAGGATCAAAGAAGTCAACAGAACGCCATAAAGTGCGGATACAGTGCGGGTCCCTTACCCGCACTCGACCCGCACTCTACACTTTCCAGCGTGGGAATTCCCACGTTGGACCTGCACTCCACCCACACTATATGGGAAACCCAGGAGCTGAAATTGTGAAAACTTGATATAGTGCGGGTCCCAACCACACTCCACCCGCACTCTTGCCCAAACCCGTGACCTGAAATTGTGAAAACTTGATAAAGTGCGGGTCAACAGTGTTGGTCCCAACCACACACTCACAAGCACTCCACGCGCGCCAGATTTCGGTATTTAAGCTTTTGTGACCTATTTTTGTAATCCCTATAAATAGAAAGTTAGGTTAGATTGAAAATCACTCTCCCACACTTAGAATTTCAGAAACTTTGTAATCTAACTCTAGGAATACATTCTCCCTCTCATCCAAACCCATTCTCTACTCACCAAAGGCAACTCGGAGGTTTGGAAAGGAGCTTCAAGGAAGGAGATGATCTTCAAGGGTTTTCTCTCAATCTCTTCTCTTAGTTTATTTGTTGTAATAGACATGAGTAGCTAAATCTCCCACTAAGGCATTGATGTGATTAATTTGATGGATATTGGACTTTTGTAATTAAACTCTATTGTTTTATATTCAGTCTATCATCTATGTTCCATTCTCTTGTATTGATTGCTTTTGAATATTTATTTGTCTTGGATACACCCTCTTAGCAAGTTGATTTAGAAATTATTCGAGTAGACAACTAGGTATACACCCTATTTGGTTGTCTAATGCTCTATTGAATGGAAGGATTTCTTGAAATTCGGCTTAATAACCATGGTCTTAATCTACTCTTGAATGGGTGGCCTTCACTATACACCCTAGGTCGGCCATTTATGAGAGAATTAGAAGCCTTCACTATACACCCTAGGTTGGCTACATTAGTGATTTTGCAAGAACTAACCCTTCGAGTTGAATCCGGTTAAATAACCTCTAGCCTTATCCAATCTTAAATGGGTGGCCTTCACTATACACCCTAGGTTGGCCACTTGTGAGAGAATTGGAAGTCATCACTATACACCCTAGGATAGCTACATTAGTAAGAGGTTGAGCCCTTAATAGATAGATGAGCATTCATGGTTAGAATCCTAAATGAGCAACTAGCACTATACACCCTATGTTGGTTGCTTATGAGGGATTAATCTCTAGTAAGAAGTATTCACTATACACCTTAGGTTAATCCCTTGCTAGAGATAAATAACCAACACTATATACCCTAGGTTGGTTACATTTGATAGAATGTGCTTAATTACGAGTTTGTTGTAGTTGCCCAATGTTCACTTACGAGTCCATTAACTCCTTAGTCTTCATCATCATACATTCATCACATTACTAACTTAGTTGCATTCTAGTTTTAACATTAATTGTAGCTTGCATCTTAGTGTTAATCTTTTCTAAACAAACCATTGATTCTTTACTTTTATGCATTTTAGTATTATTAATCCTAATCTAGTCATCTCTACCTCTGATCCTTATGGACGACACCCGTGCTTGTTGCTTTACTCGTTTTTATACTTGTGAGCACGTTGCATAGGTTTTATAAATATTTTTGACATACTGTAAGTGTAAGGATTCCCATATCTTGATTGGCTTATTTCGTGGACAAACCACATGTTGGGGCTTTGAATGTAAGGGTAGTCTAAATGTTTAAGGTTGAAGCTCGAAGGCCCTTTCAAGACCTCAAGGGACAAGCACGCCAAAGGTATAAATTCTTGTGCTTGATTTTTCCTTGGAGAGATTTAGTAAGCACACACACACTTAGCATACTTGCATTTGTGTGCATACTCTTCACATGTCACTTTACACACTAGCACTTTGGTTGATATATTTTGTTGTGTGTATATGTGCTTTATAATTCGTTTCCCGACATTGGTCGGAAACATCCGCGCTTGCACTAATGAGTGCTTGGTTTCGCGCGAAGACCGCCTATGGAGAATGCCCTTGGCTTCTCCTTGGTTTTCACCATTGTTGGTGATCGGCGGTTATGATCGGCGACCTGGCCGCCGAATGAAACCGCCGTTTCAGTCCAGATTGGTCTGAAGCAATTATGCGGTCAAGATCGGCGGTCACGACCGCCGTTCGAAACCGCCGTTCATACCTGATCGATTTTAATCTCTCGGTCTAATTCGGTGGTTGGATCGGCGGTCACGTAACCGCCGAATGAAACCACCGTTGATGCTCTGTTCTTCATGAGCTCAATTCGGCGGTCGTGATCCGCGGCCTGGCCGTCGATTGAAACCGCCGATCGGTGCGTTTCAAGGGCAAAATTGTCTTTTCACATGCCCAATTCTTGATGTCTATAAATATCTTATTTTCTCATTCTCTGATTAAGCTTCTTGAGTTATTAGAACCCTAAACTTTCAAGAGAGATTTTTAAGAAAAAATCAAATCAAGAACTCACCTTTAAACACTCAAATCAAATCCTTTTTGCATCAAATTTCATATTGCATCCTCTATGTCTACATAGAAAGCATCTATGATTGGATTGGCATCATCACAATATGCTTGGTAAGATTTTGATTAGTTTCATCTTATTTTAGTATTTTTACTATCAAGCATATTCTCTTTTAATTAACTTGTATGTTGTTGATCATATGATAAATACAAGAATAGAGAATTAGTTGTGATGAATTAATTGAGTGTTGTTTTTGTGATAGCTAATTAGGTTTTTGCTTAATCTTGATTAGCTAAGCTATTTGACATGTCATTTAGCAATTGATATATAGGGTTGATTAAATTGATTATATCATCATCCTAGATAAGCATCTAAGGTTACCTAGCCTTGTTTGTTATTTGAATATTCATACATATTCACATAGGTTGCATAATCTCTTCTTAGAGAATTAAGTCTTGAGGCTAAGGTTGCTTAGGCCTCAAGCAATTGGACTAGAGCCACTTTTAAAGGCCCGAGTGGTAGAAGTGGAGGGTTATTGACCGGAGTGTTAGACGAGGTCTACATAGGTTGTAAACTCCATTTCGATTAGTGGATTTCGAGGTCAAAGTGTGGCGCACTAAACAGCCCGTGGTTTTTCCCAGTGGTTGGGTTTCCACGTATACATCAAGTGTTATTTAAATTCCGCACTATATTACACTTGCTTGTATTTTTGACTAGTAGGGGCATTTTCGTAAAATTGACTTGCATGCGAAAATTGGGTAATAATAGTTAAAACCTATTCACCCCCCCCCCCCCCCCCTCTAGCTTTATATAGAACACACCGAGTATTCTTTTCAATTGGTATCAGAGCGGGTTCCTAGATATACTTAGGTGATCCTAGCTCATTTTAGGTGTGTTATGTATTTGTGTGATTTTTGCTCATTCATACATTTTGCATACATTTCATTCATTCATTTGATACAATGAGTGGATTCGGTGGCAACCATGAGGGTGCTTCAAGCACACGGCCTCCTCTCCTCACCGGTGTGAATTATGCCTCATGGAAAGGCAAGATGGAGGCATATGTGTGCCAAATCCATGATAGGGCATGGATGGCAATTGAAGATGGGTATGCACCTTCTATGATGTCTCCCACGAGTGGTGGAGAAGAAGTACTCAAGCCAAAGGCCCAGTGGTCACCTGAAGAGTTTGAGACTTCAAAATGGAATAGGAAGGCATGGCATGCTCTTCTATGTGCAGTGGATGAAAATCAGTACAAACTGATTCAGAACACTAGGATAGCCAAGGAGGCATGGGATATCCTACAGGTTGCACATGAGGGAACCGATGTCGTTGAGGATTCCAAGCTACAAGTCCTTCAAACGCAATTTGAGTTGCTTAAAATGGAGGAGGACGAATGCTTCAATGACTTTGAAGTCAAGTTGATGGATATTGTGAATCAAAGCCATCAACTCGGTGATCCTTATTCGGATGGGAGAGTTAAGCAGAAAATTATGAGGTCTCTCCCCGCTAGGTTCGAATCAAAAGTGACGGCTTTAGAGGAAAATAGCACATACAAGGATATGAAGCCGAGCGAGGTGATTGGAAGACTCCTCGCCTATGAATCTAGGAAGGCTCCGAGTATTTCACCTCCTAAAAAGCAAAAAGGAATTGCTTTGAAAGCTTCCAAGGTTGAGAAGGAGGAAAAAGGTGACTCGGACCAAGACATAGCTTTGCTACTTAGAAGATTCAAGAAGTTTGTCAAGTTCGAGAATAAGGGCATTGGATCCAAAGTCCAAGACTTGAAGAAAAAAGCTCCATTCAAGAGTTTTGAGCCTAGGCAAGAGCATAGTGAGAAGAAAGGGGTCCAATGCTATGAGTGTGGTGGTATAGGTCACATCTCACCGGATTGTGGGAACTTGAAGAACAAGATGGCAAAAGTGATGACCGCCACATGGAGTGAAAGTGATGACTCCGGAGAGGGAGATAAGTCATCAAGTGATGATGAGCTTACCATCAACTACACGGCATTTGGGGCCACTTGTGTAGAAGATAAAGTTGTTGGTAAGAATGACTTGGCTAGTGATCCCATTGAAGAAAAAGATGAAGAAGTAGCTCTAGAGAAGATAAATGTAGCTACTCATTGGGATATGACTCTCATTGACTCAAGAGACTAAGGTGGAGGTCTAAATGAGGAAAATGACTCCATTAGTGAGAATGAGAGTGGAGGAGATAACTTAAGTGAAGATGACTCCTCATCTAACTCTACAAATGGAAGTGTAGAGAAAATGGATGTAAATGACTTTATAGTCAAGTGTGAAAGTTCATTGGAGAAGAAAAATATAAAGTTGAAGATTTTAGAGGATGAAAATCTAGAACTTTCAACACACAATGACCACTTAAGTAAACAAGTGGAGGCATCCAAGAAGATTGAAGACAAGCTAAGGGATGAGCTAGCTATGTCTAAGAGGAATGAAGAAGGGTTGAAGAGAGAGCTTGTTGAAGCCATAGAGTCATTGTCTAGGATGACTACAAGCACCAAGAAACTTAACCACATTCTTGGTAGTGGAAAGAACCCTTGTGACAAGAGAGGTATTGGGTATGAAGTAAGCAAGGAGATCACTACTCCAACCAAGACCATCTTTGTCAAGAGTTTGGGCAAGATAGAAGCCTCACCGGTGCACACTCCTAGGAAGAAAATTGATCTAAGACAATGTTCAAGAAGTGCACAAGTGAAGGTAGCTCCAAAGAGACAACCTCAAGCTCAAAAAGTTCCTCAACCTAACTTCCCTCAAGCTCATATTCGTCAAGGGAAGAGGCCAATCATGCAAAATGAAACAAGGAAGCAAGCTAGACTGGTTCAACAACAAAGAATATTTGAACCCGCTCAACCACAAAGTCATGGGATGGCTCCTATGCATGCACAAGGACATGGTATGAATTCTAAATTTATCCCTACATGTCACTTTTGTGGTATTAATGGTCACATTAGACCAAATTGCTTTCATTTCATTAAATTATGTAGAATCAAAAGCATGATTGAAAAGAAAATGATAAGAGCTAGAATGCATGCTAATAGGAAGGAAAACATTCATATTCATGATCCTATTAATTCTAGTACTCTTGAACCATTGTCCACTAGGAAGAAAAATGTCATATCTATGTGGATAAGGAAAAATGAACCCGCTTGCTACGAGACTAACAAGTCTCAAATAGGTTCAACTAAGTCCAATGGACTTG
Organism: Acer yangbiense; assembly: GCA_008009225.1. Taxonomy (NCBI): domain Eukaryota; kingdom Viridiplantae; phylum Streptophyta; class Magnoliopsida; order Sapindales; family Sapindaceae; genus Acer; species Acer yangbiense. Next base: position 40,976,575 of record CM017771.1, on the reverse strand, counting down.
GTAGGTCCATAGGACCTCATGCCCTTCATTAATGAAGGATGATACTAACCCCATATGGGGAACTCAAGCAAAGAGAGCTATTTTTGCATTCTTGTCACTTGCAAAAAATTTGAAAAATCTTATGCTTCTTTGTTGATTGCTTGAGTAAGCTTGGTTGCACATATGTATATATATTTTCAATTCAATAAGTGTGAATCTTGCTTGTTTACAATCCATGTCATATTTATGTTCAAACATGCATTTTGGACTAGGAGATGTATGTAGGAAGTATGATTTAAATGACCTATGATTATCTCCATGACATGATGATTCTTTAATAACATGCTTATGTCTTATGAAAAGCATGAAATTCATGTACATGCTCAAATGAAAAAGCATGAATTGATAATTGCGTTCTTAAATGCAAAAACTTGTGTGAAAAAGCTTATGAGATTCAAATGAAAAAGGATCTAGTATCCATTCAAGGATTTTACAATCCAAATGTCTCTCTTTCTTTATTGGTTGAACATGTCTACTATCATACGGGTTTCATTCCCGAAAAAATCAAATAGGGTGCAAAGTTGCTCATGACATGTTTAGCTTATAAAGTTGGATATAGTTGTTCTTAAATTGAAATCAATGAAATTTCTATATCCTTGCTTCTCTCATGACAATGGTGAAATTGGTTTGAATTCCTATTAGAAACCTTTGTCATTTGCTTTGCCAAATACCATGGTATTTTGGACTTGAATGCTATATGTCTTGTATGCAAAGCATTTTGTTTCACACATTTTATCTAATAAATCTCCTCGTTTCTCTCCGATTAATTGAGATTGCATAAAGTGACTTATATTGATTATGCATATACTTGAATGCTACTATCTCTCTTTGCCTTAAGTGACCCGGTTGTGGACTACTCCTTTGCCTATATCATGACAAAAAGGGGGAGTAGAATGTGGTAAGGGGAGGTGCAAATTGTTGTAGCAATTGGTGCACATTGGGGAGAATATATATTGAGGGGGAGTAACCCTTTGAGGGGGAGCATTGCATACATAAAACAACATGATGTTGTGACTTAATTTTTTTAAATATGCAAATGCTTGTTTTAATCTCACTTGATTCATCTCACCTTTTCTTGTTTTGGAAAGTTTAGAAACCTTGTTTCAGGGAACGATTGTTCTACTTGAGATTGAAGACTTCAAGTTTATTTTTATATATCTCTTTGTAAAGTAGAAAATCTTAGTAGACCCGTAGTTTCTATTATAATGTGAGGAATCAATGTGAGTGGTGGTTTTGTCACGAAATAGCCAAAGGGGGAGATTGTAAGGATTCCCATATCTTGATTGGCTTATTTCGTGAACAAACCACATGTTGGGGCTTTGAATGTAAGGGTAGTCTAAATGTTTAAGGTTGAAGCTCGAAGGCCCTTTCAAGACCTCAAGGGACAAGCACGCCAAAGGTATAAATTCTTGTGCTTGATTTTTCCTTGAAGAGATTTAGTAAGCACACACACACTTAGCATACTTGCATTTGTGTGCATACTCTTCACATGTCACTTTACACACTAGCACTTTGGTTGATATATCTTGTTGTGTGTATATGTGCTTTATAAATCGTTTCCCGACATTGGTCGGAAACGTCCGCGCTTGCACTAATGAGTGCTTGGTTTCGCGCGAAGACCGCCTATGGAGAATGCCCTTGGCTTCTCCTTGGTTTTCACCATTGTTGGTGATCGGCGGTTATGATCGGCGACCTGGCCGCCGAATGAAACCGCCATTTCAGTCCATATTGGTCTGAAGCAATTATGCGGTCAAGATCGGCGGTCACGACCGCCGTTCATACCTGATCGATTTTAATCTCTCGGTCTAATTCGGCGGTTGGATCGGCGGTCATGTAACCGTCGAATGAAACCGCTGTTGATGCTCTGTTCTTCACGAGCTCAATTCGGCGATCGTGATCCGCGGCCTGGCCGCCGATTGAAACCGCCGATCTGTGCGTTTCAGGGGCAAAATTGTCTTTTCACATGCCCAATTCTTGATGTCTATAAATATCTTATTTTCTCATTCTCTGATTAAGCTTCTTGAGTTATTAGAACCCTAAACTTTCAAGAGAGATTTTTAAGAAAAAATCAAATCAAGAACTCACCTTTAAATACTCAAATCAAATCCTTTTTGCATCAAATTTCATATTGCATCCTCTATGTCTACATAGAAAGCATCTATGATTGGATTGGCATCATTACAATATGCTTGGTAAGATTTTGATTAGTTTCATCTTATTTTAGTATTTTTACTATCAAGCATATTCTCTTTTAATTAACTTGTATGTTGTTGATCATATGATAAATACAAGAATAGAGAATTAATTGTGATGAATTAATTTAGTGTTGTTTTTGTGATAGCTAATTAGGTTTTTGCTTAATCTTGATTAGCTAAGCTATTTGACATGTCATTTAGCAATTGATATATAGGGTTGATTAAATTGATTATATCATCATCCTAGATAAGCATCTAAGGTTACCTAGCCTTGTTTGTTATTTGAATATTCATACATATTCACATAGGTTGCATAATCTCTTCTTAGAGAATTAAGTCTTGAGGCTAAGGTTGCTTAGGCCTCAAGCAATTGGACTAGAGCCACTTTTAAAGGCCCAAGTGGTAAACGTGGGGGGTTATTGACCGGAGTGTTAGACGAGGTCTACATAGGTTGTAAACTCCATTTCGATTAGTGGATTTCGAGGTCCGAGTGTGGCGCACTAAACAGCCCGTGGTTTTTCCCAGTGGTTGGGTTTCCACGTATACATCAAGTGTTATTTAAATTCCGCACTATATTACACTTGCTTGTATTTTTGACTAGTAGGGGCATTTTCGAAAAATTGACTTGTATGCGAAAATTGGGTAATAATAGTTAAAACCTATTCACCCCCCCTCTAACTTTATATAGAACACACCGAGTATTCTTTTCAGTAAGGATTCCCATTCATTGATTGGCTTATTTCGTGGACAAACCACATGTTGGGGTTTGAATTGTAAGGGTAGTTTAAGTGATTGAGGATCTAGCTCAAAGGCTTTTTCAAGACCTCATGGAGTCAAGCACTTCAAAGGCAAATTTCTAAGTGCTTACTTGCTTTGAAGAGATGTAGTTGCACACACTCACAACTTATGCATAATGTTTAATTCTTGTATGTTGTGTGTCTTATATGTGTGCATTAATGATCATTAATCTCTCTTCTTGCATGTTTATATGATTGCATTTTGTATGTCCAATGCCATGTCATATTATGTCTTAGGATTGCATACATTGCGTAAGGCGCTATTCGTACAACGCCAATCTTGACCTGGTGGAAAATGGTTGTTTATTTGATCAGACCTGATGCTTTTTATTGAAGGAGCTGTACGGTCGCTGTTCAATAGTGCTCTACGTACAGCGCCTATCTGAAACCTAAGAGGATCAGAGTTGTGGCGCTGTTCAGGTGCTCTACAAAAGCGCTCTATGAACAGCACCAATGAAGAATGTTCTTCATGTTCTTCATTTTTCCAGGTGAGGGACTGTACAAGTCGCTCTACGTACAGTGACCTGTACAGCACCCAAGGCAAAAATAAGGGAACTTTTCAAAACGATGTCACTTCATTTTGTCACCCTATATATATGCCTCTTTCATCTTAGGTCGTTTTTAGAGAGTTCAAAATCACATTTTTACTTAGCATATTTTTCCAAGAGAAAAATTTCACTAAAGAACTCACCTTTGTTTACTCAAACACATTTCCATGATCATCAATCATCATCTAGCATCATCTTTGATCATCTAGATATCATTTTGCATGGATTTTTCAACACACTTTGCTTAGTAAGTTTTTCACTTATATCTTACATATTTTGTGTCTTTCTTTACAAGCAATCTCATTTATCACTTGTATGTCATTCATATATATATCTTAGATACAAGTTTGAGATTAGTGTATTGATTGTTTGAGAGTTGTATTATAATAGCTATCTAGGTTTTCATAATCTATGTTTAGCTAAGCTATTTGACATGTCATTTAGCTCTTGATATCTAGGATTATATTTATTGTTATATCTGTAAGGATTCTCATATCTTGATTGGCTTATTTCGTGGATAAACCACATGTTGGGGTTTATTGTGTAAGGGTAATTTAGGTGATTGAACTTCAAGCTCGAACGCCCTTCCAAGATCTCAACAGAAGAAGCACCAAAGGTAAATATCTATGTGCTTAATTTGCTTTGAAGAGATTAGTTGCACACACACACAACACATGCATAAATCTTATTCTTGTATGTTGTGTGTTTTATATGAGTGCGTGCATGTTCTTGAACATCTCTTCTTGCATGTTTTATTTGATTACATCTTGTACATTGAAATGCCATGACATTTAGGCATTAGGATGCAAAGCCTTGCTTTTGCTTAGCATGAAGGCTGGAGACCACTGTTACTACTGCTGTGGCTTCGGCAACGGTTATGACAGCGGTGTGATGCTCTATTTGCATCACTTCGACCGCTGTGGATTTTTCATAGCGGTTGGACAGCGGTTTCATGAACAGTGTTCACCACTGTCATAACCGCTGTGGTAGCCACAGCGGTTGGACAGCGGTTTCATACCTGATGCATTTTTAATGTACCGCTGTCGATATCGTTGTGGCTTTGGCAATGGTAATGGTAGCGGTTTGCCCTGTTTTTTTTTTTCAAAACGGCGTTGCATCAATTGGGACACCTATATAAACTTTGCTTCAACTTTAGGTTATCCCCAATGACTCAAAAATCATATTTTTAATTGAGAGCTTTTTCAAAGAGAGCTTTTTCATCAAGAACTTTTCTTTGATCATCCTTGATCACTCAAATCAAAATTTATATGCATCAATCTTCATCTAAGCATCATCCATGATATCTAAGATGTTCTAGTGCATAGGTATTCATCATCACACATGCTATGGTAAGTTGAACACTAATTTCATCTAATTTTAGTGTTTTTATTTATCTATCTATCTCTTTAATTTCTTGTATGTTTTAGATCATATGCTAAATACAAGTTAGAGATTATTTGTGATGAATATGATTGAATGTTGTATTGTGATAGCTAATTAGGTTTTTGCCTAATCTTGATTAGCTAAGCTTTTTGACATGTCATTTAGCTCTTGATATTTATGATTGATTTAATTGTTATATCATCATCCTAGATAAGCATCTAAGGTTCCCTAGCCTTGTTTGTTATTTGAATATTCATACATATTCACATAGGTTGCATTATCTCTTCATTGAGAATTAAGACTTGGGGCTAAGATTGCTTAGGCCTCAAGCAATTGGACTAGAGCCACTTTTAAAGGCCCGCGAGGTAGAAGTGGGGGGTTATTGACCGGAGTGTTAGACGAGGTCTACATAGGTTGTAAACTCCATTTCAATTAGTGGATTTCGAGGTTCGAGTGTGGGGCACTAAATAGCCCGTGGTTTTTCCCAGTGGTTGGGTTTCCATGTATACATCAAGTGTTATTTAATTTTCGCATCATATTACACTTGTTAGTATTTATGACTAGTAGGGGTATTTTCATAAAATTGAAATGTATACGAAAATTGGGTAAAACTAGTTAAAATCTATTCACCACACCCCCCCCCCCCCCCCCCCCCCCCCCCCCTCTTTAGATTAATATTTTAGAACACACCGTTAATTTGTTTCAATATCATCATCCTAGATAAGCATATAGGGTTACCTAGCTCTTGTTGCATCTTTGAGTATTTCATATATTCACTTAGGTTGTATCATCTCTTCATTGAAAAGTAAGACTTGTGTAGCTTCCGGGATTAGGTTGCGTAAATCACAAGCAATTGGACTAGGTTCACTTATACCGGGATTAGGTAGGTGTGTGATTATATACCGGGATTAGGTTGTAATCTTTAACACATTTAGTGGATTCGAGGTTCGAGTGTGGCGCACTTATTAGCCCGTGGTTTTTCCTGTGAGGGTTTCCACATAAATATCAAGTGTTATTTAAATTCCGCACATATAGCACTTGTTATATAAATTGACTAGTTAGGGGCATTTTCGTAATCTTGACCATACACGAAAATTGGGTAAAATCGGTTAAAATCTATTCACCCCCTCTCTAGATTATATATTGTACACACCGTAATTTGTTTCAATTGGTATCAGAGCGGGTTCCTAGATATACTTAGGTGATCCTTGCTCATTTTGGTGTGTTTTGCATTTTGTGTGATTTTTTATCATTCATACATTTACATTCATTTCATTCATTCATAAACACTATGAGTGTAAACGGTGGAAATGGTGGTGGCAACGAGGGTGCTTCTAGCACAAGGCCTCCACTTCTTACTGGGTTGAATTATGCCTCTTGAAAAGGCAAGATGGAGTCGTACATATGTCAAATCCATGACCGGGCTTGGATGACGGTTGAAGACAGCTACACATCACCCATGATGACTCCTACGGGTGGAGGAGAGGATGTCCACTTCTTATCGGGTTGAATTATGCCTCTTAGAAAGGCAAGATGGAGTCGTACATATGTCAAATCCATGACCTGGTTGGATGGCGGTTGAAGACGGCTACACATCACCCATGATGACTCCTACGGGTGGATGAGAGGATGTCCACTTCTTACCGGGTTGAATTATGCCTCTTGGAAAGGCAAATGGAGTCGTACATATGTCAAATCCATGATCGGGCTTGGATGGCGGTTGAAGACGGCTACATATCACCCATGATGACTCCTACGGGTGGAGGAGAGGATGTGCTCAAGCCTAAGGTGCAATGGAACGCGTAAGAGTTTGAGGCATCAAAATGGAATAGGAAGGCGATGCATGCCATCCTATGTGCAATGGATGAGAATTAATATAAGTTGATTCAAAACTCTAGGATAGCTAAGGAGGCATGTGACATCCTAGAGGTTGCACGTGAGGGAACCGAAGTTGTAAAGGACTTGAAGCTTCAAGTTCTCCAAACGCAATTCGAAATGCTTAGGATGGATGAGAACAAATGCTTCAATGACTTCAAAGTAAAGTTGAAGGACATTGTGAACCAAAGTCATCAACTTGGTGACCCGTACTCGGATAGGAGGATCAAGCAAAAGATTATGAGATCGCTTCCTAAGAGGTTTGAGTCCAAGGTCATGGCTTTAGAGGAGAATAGCACATACAAGGATATGAAGCCGAGTGAGGTGATTGGAAGACTTCTAGCTTATGAGTCTAGGAAGGGTCCTACCTCCACACCTCCTAAAAAGCAAAAGGGAATTGCTTTGAAAGCCTCCAAAGTTGAGAAGGAGGAGAATGATGACTTGGACGAAGAAATGGCTTTGTTGATGAGAAGGTTCAAGAAATTCTACAAGTCCGAGAAGAAAGGTTTTAGACCCAAAGGCTAAGACTTGAAGAAAAAGACTCCATTCAAGAAGTTTGAGCCTAGGCAAGAGAAGACCGAAAGGAAAGGGGTCCGATGTTATGATAAGCATTTCGAGGTTCAATTTGTTGATGGTCTAAAAGCCAATTTGATAAGCATTTCACATCTAAGTGATGAAGGACTTTCCGTCTTATTTTGTAAAAATGATTGTGTAAGGATTCCCATATCTTGATTGGCTTATTTGGTGGACAAACCACATATTGGGGATTCATTGTAAGGGTAACTTAGATATTAGTGTTCAAGCTCAATGCCCTTTCAAGACCTCATCTTGATAAGCACCAAAGGTAAACTTCTATGTGCTTAATTTGCTTTGAAGAGATTAGTTGCACATGCACACTCACATCTCATGTATTGTTCTTATTTATATGTTGTGTGTTCTTATTTGTGCATCTTATTGCTTTGAAAATCTCTTCAAGCATTGATTGTTAATTGCTCTTGCTTGTTGTGCCTTAATATGTTTTGATTTTAGGTTGTAAGCTACAGAGCAAATCGGCGCCCTGTTCAGCGGTCGGTGGCCGCATAACAAGGGCGCATTTTGAAGTGCTCTGTTTCAGGTCCAAATCGGCGCCCTTGGTTCGGCGTTTAGTGGCCGTAAAAAAGGCCGCCGAAAAGAGACCAGAACGTCAGGTCTCAAATCAGCGGCCTAGGGCGTAGAAATAGGCGCAGAGTTGTTAGTCAACTCAGTTTGACTGAATTATGCGCCCCGTTCTACGGTCCGTGGCCGCAGAATCAAGGGTGCAGAATCGGTGCTTTTTAGCAAATTTGCAAAACGGCACCACTTCAATTAGGCATCCTATATATATGCCTATTTCATTACTATGTCATTTTTAATAGTCCAAAAATCATATTTTTCCCTTAGACCAAATTTCAAGAGAAAAATTCACAAGAACTCTCTTTTAAACACTTAAAGACATTCCTTTGATCATCAAAGTTCATATAGGATCATCCATAACCATATAGCATGCATCTATGCATGGTTTTGCATCATCACAACTTGCTTGGTAAGATTTTTACTAACTTCATCTAATTTTAGTATTTTTTCTATCAAGCCATCTCTTTATTTACTTGTATGTGTTTTATCATATGTTAGATACAAGATTAGAGAATTGATTGTGATGAATTGATTGAGTGTTGTATTGTGATAGCTATCTAGGTTTTCATAATCTATGTTTAACTAAGCTTTTTGACATGTCATTTAGCTCTTGATATCTAGGATTGATTTAATTGTTATATCATCATCCTAGATAAGCATCTAAGATTCCCTAGCCTTGTTTGTTATTTGAATATTCATACATATTCACATATGTTGCATTATCTCTTCATTAAGAATTAAGAGTTGTGGCTAAGAGTGCTTAGGCCACAAGTAAATTGGACTAGAGCCACTTTTAAAGGCCCGCATGGTAGAAGTGGGGGGTTATTGGCCAGAGTGTTAGACGAGGTCTACATAGGTTGTAAACTCCATTTCAATTAGTGGATTTCGATGTTCGAGTGTGGCGCACTAAACAGCCCGTGGTTTTTCGCAATGGTTGGGTTTCCACGTATACATTAAGTGTTTTTTAATTTCCGCACCATATTACACTTGTGGGGCCGGCTACTATGCAGTGATATAATATCACAACATGATGCAGCCAAAAAAAACAGTAGACATCAGTGAATAGTGTAGGTTTTAAACCTACTATTGCCCTTATCTCATTAAAATAATAGTATATATTTATTGATATGACTTTATTAATAATAAAAATAAATAAATAAAGAAAAAATAATAATAAAAAATTATTTAATATTGAAAAATAATATAAAAAAATTAATATAAAAAAATATTTTCCATCAGAATAAAATTAATTATTTTATTATTTTTTTCACGGTACCTACTTTTAGGATATTGGTAACTACTTTTATGGGACTAGTAACTACTTAAGGCATTTTCCAAAAAATTACCTTGTAACTACTTTAAGGGCACCGGTAACTACTTTCAGGGCTTGGTAACTACTTAAGGGTTTTTGCAAAAACATTAGCTTGTAACTACTTTTACGGCTGTGGTAACTACTTTTATGGTCTCGGTAACTACTTCTATAACTTGGTAACTACTTAAGGGTTTTTCCAAAAAAAATTAGCTTGTAACTACTTTTCGGCTTTGGTAACTACTTTCACGGCTTGGTAACTACTTAAGAGTTTTTCCCTTGTAACTACTTTCACAGCAGTGGTAACTACTTTTACGGATATAGTAACTACTTTCACGGCTTGGTAACTACTTAAGGGTTTTTCCCTTGTAACTACTTTCACGGCCGTGGAAACTACTTTAAGGGAACCGGTAACAAATTTCACGGCCTGGTAACTATTTAAGGGTTTTTCCAAAAAAATTACCTTGTAACTACTTTTTCGGTAGTGGTAACTACTTTCACGGGTCTAGTAACTACTTTTACGGCATGGTAACTACTTAAGGGTTTTTCCCAAAAATTTACCTTGTAACTACTTTTACGGTAGCGGTAACTACTTTCACAGGTTTGGTAACTACTTTTACGGCTTGGTAACTACTAAAGAGTTTTTTAAAAAAAATTACATTGTTGTAAGGATTCCCATTATTGATTGGCTTATTTCGTGGTCAAACCACATGTTGGGGTTTGGTTGTAAGGGTAGTCTAGGTGTTTGTTGAAGATCAAGACCCTTTCCAAGACCTCAAGAGGACAAGCACCAAAGGTATATATCTAGTGCTTACATTGGCTTGAAGAGATATAGTTGCACACACACACACAACATGCATAACTCTTATTCTGGTATGGTGTGTTAATATTTTGTGTGCATTGTGCTTTATTGATTTATTCAATATCTCTTCTTGCATGTTGAATTGATTGCATCTTGTTATATGATAATGCCATGACATGTTAGGCATTAGGATGCATTCAATACCCACACTTGCACTTCATGTATGTTAGCTTTTAGTGTGGTGTAATTCGTTTCCCTAAGGATGTTCGGAAACGTCCGCGCGTGCACGGTAATGTGCTTTGTTTTGCGCGATGATCGCCGGTGGAGATGCCTTTGGCTTCTCCTTGGTTTCACCATTTTTGGTGAATCGGCGGTTACGTTCGGCGGCCTGGCCGCCGTTCGAAACCGCCGAATGAGACCTGATTGAAATATATCTCTCGGGTCCAAAACGGCGGTTGGGATCGGCGGTTTCCAAACCGCCGAATGAAGTCGCCGAAGTTCCCCTGTTCCGCTCGGGAGCCATTCGGCGGTTCATTTCGGCGGCCTGGCCGCCGAATGAAACCGCCGATCGGTGCGTTTCAAGGGCAAAATTGTATTTTCACCTGCCCTGTTTTTGGTCTCTATAAATACATCCTTATCTCTGGTTCAGAATACAAGTCTTTGATCATAAGAACCCTAGAGAGATATTTAGAGAGACTTGAGAGAGAAAGCTTAAAGATCATATCTTTATCTCTCTAAACCCATTCCCACATGCATAAATCTTCATCTAAGCATCATCTAGGATCATCTAGCATATGCTAATGCATGGGACTTCTTCAACACACATGGTATGATTTGTTGAACACTTTTATCTTACATAATTAGTGTTTCTACTTATCAATTTTATCTCATATTTTACTTATATGTGTTTAGATTAATTTCTACATATAAGATTGAGATTATGTGTTGATTGGGTTTTTATTTGTTAGCTAGGTTTTAATGTTCATATGCCATCTAGCTAATTGATCTCATTTATTGATTGAGATTAGTTTTCATAGCTTATTTGATTAGGTCATTATTGCCTAAAAGCTATGCCATGAACATTCTTGTGTGATGTATTGATAACTAGGTTGATAGATTGTTTTTTAATCAACTAGTTAATCCTTTGAATGTTTGTGGGTTTTATATGATAGCTTTGTATCTAGGATTGGTGATCCTTTACTTAGCTAAAGTTATATGCCATGTCATATAGCTATATGTGATATCTAGGATTGATTATATTGTCATCTTATAATCCTAGGTAAGCATTTAGAGTACCCTAGCTCTTATTGCATTAATTGAATATTCATACATATTCACATAGGGTTGTGCATCTCTTTTGAGAGATTGAAGTCTTGGGGCTAAGTGTGCTTAGGCCTCAAGCAAATTGGACTAGAGCCGCTATAAAAGGCCCGCGTGGTAGATTAGAGGGTGCTCACGCCAAGAGTAGTGTATCAGGGGATATCACTAGGGATTGAACCAAGAGTGGCGATTGGTAGTGTCCATAGCCTGAGGTTATCTAGGGTGAGGGTCCGAGAATCACTTGAGGGTGTAACCGTCTTTTCATATAGTGGATTTCGAGGTCCGAGTGTGGCGCACTTAACAGCCCGTGGTTTTTCCCAGTGGTTGGGTTTTCCACGTATACATCAAGTGTTATTTAAATTCCGCACTATATTACACTTGTATGTATTTTTGACTAGTAGGGGCATTTTCGTAAAATTGACTTGCATGCGAAAATTGGGCAATAATAGCTAAAATCTATTCACCCCCCCCCCCCCCTCTAGCTTTATATTGATAAACACACCTCGAGTATTTTAAGGACTTTCAATTGTAACTACTTTTACGGCTTTGGTAACTACTTTAAGGGAAATGGTAACTACTTTCACGGCTTGGTAACTACTTAAGAGTTTTTCCCAAAAATTTACCTTGTAACTACTTTTACGGTAGCGGTAACTACTTTCATGGGTCTGGTAACTACTTTTACGGCTTGGTAACTACTTAAGGGTTTTTTGAAAAAATTTACATTGTAACTACTTTTACGGCTTTGGTAACTACTTTAAGGGAAATGGTAACTACTTTCACGGCTTGGTAACTACTTAAGGGTTTTTCCCTTGTAACTACTTTCACGGCCGTGGTAACTAATTTAGGGGAACTGGTAACAACTTTCACGGCTTGGTAACTACTTAAGGGTTTTTCTAAAAAAATTACCTTGTAACTACTTTTACGATAGCGATAACTACTTTCTCGGGTCTGGTAACTATTTTTTATGGCTTGGTAACTACTTAAGGGTTTTTCTAAAAAATTTACCCTGTAACTACTTTTACGGTAGTGATAACTACTTTCACAGGTATGGTAACTACTTTTACGGCTTGGTAACTACTTAAGGGTTTTTCCCTTGTAACTACTTTCATGGCAGTGGTAACTACTTTTACGGTTACGGTAACTACTTTCACGACTTGGTAACTACTTAAGGGTTTTTCCCTTGTAACTACTTTCACGGCCGTGGTAACTAATTTAAAGGAACCGGTAACAACTTTCAAGGCTTGGTAACTACTTAAGGGCTTTTGAAAGTATACAAACGTAGTTAAATTGCTTAAAGCATACCTAGAGGGGGGGTGAATAGGTTTTTACACCTTTTTTCAAACCCTTGAACAAACTTTCGTTTGTCCCTCAAGGTAGCCTTACACATAACAAAATAAGCCAAGGAAGACATACATAGACAATACGAGAATACAATCATGAGAGCAAGGTCTAAGTATATCATCTAGTTATATGAGGTATAAGAACAAATAAACACAACAACAAAGTAAGCTTGTATTTCAATAGATGTTCAATAAGTTACAAGAGTGATCAAATATCACTATACAAAAATTACAATATACAAAAGAATCATAGATACAAAAATGATCAAAAGAATGAATCCACAAATCACACTATACAAAGTCTTGCTTCACAATACATCATAAGTGAATATTATGAATCAAGATAATAAAATATACAATTAAAATATAAGAGAAAGAGATAGAAAGAATTAAGACAAGAGATTTTTTTTAACGTGGTAAAACCTCCAAGGAGGAAACATCCACGGGTTGAACTACAACCATTGGGTACTGTATTATTGGAAAGTAAACATAGAACATTCACAAAGTGACCAATCTTTAGCTCACTCAACCTAGTGAAGTCTAAGCCTACCCAACCCTATTGGAAAGTGTGAAATCCCTCAATGATGCGAAACCACCATATATTGGACAACACACAAAACCAACATCGATGGTAGATTAGAAATTCCTCAAGAGTGCATACACCTCCCGTGTACCCCGCTCTATCGGAGTCTATGTCTAACCATACGCCTAGGCCTACCAATATATTAGCCAACTCCCTATCCAAGGAACTCTTGCCTCTAGGGAGCCTCCCATGCATGACTATACGAGTCCTCCCGACTCTAGCCATGACTTCTTGCTTACCTATCCGAGTCATCACGACTCTAGGCAAGTCTTCTTGCTTGGCTATCCGAGTCACCCCGACTCTAACCAAGACTTCATGCCTTTTACAAGGACTTCCTAGTGTGATCATGTGAATGCAAATGATGCAAACAATCAAATCAACATAGAACATGTGATCAATACATTCTATGGTACAAATAGACCTAAATATGTGATAACACATTCAATAAAAGTCTAGATGCAAAATACGAGAATAAAACCTAAGCATGTGAAATACCAAACACATAAGCTCAAAGTCTCATTCACATATACAACACTTGAATCAAAATATATTCATGAAGTACAAGTTCAAGATGCAATCAACATACAATAAAATGCTAGATATATGAGATTTAATCAATCAATATTCTAGCTAAAAATATAGAGTAAGGATTCAAGATATAAATCAATCAAATCCTAGATTGCTCTAAAACACAAACAAATACACAAATCCTAGACTTCATCAATCAAAGGATCAAATCAAATCTCAAGGTCATTTATCACAAAATTGATTCAATCAAGTCACAAACAACCTAAGATGCCATTCTAATCACAATACAACTCACAAACATGTGGATAACCTAGAATCATAGAAACTAGTCCATATAGTCTATAAATTGACTTTCAATTAGAATGATTTTCAAGCTACCTTTCTCAATAGCTTTTACCAAACATAAACATAGATATAGAAGAAGAAACCCCAAGCAAATTGAAGGTTAAAAAGAAAGAAATCCCAAAGATAAGTCCAATACCTTTGATTCACGAGCTGGTTCGGATTTCAGTGTGGAACCACTAGAAATCTCGATCAAACAGCCACCAAACCACTTGGAAATGATAAAGGACTCAAATACGAACACTCTCCAATTTGAATCGCTCAAATCTGACTTCGGATGAGGAAGATATGGTGTTTTGAAGTTCTGAAATTCCGGAGAGAAATTCTAACGGGAAAACTCAATTTTTTCTTCTTGAAATCAAAATGGAAAGAGATGGAGGGAAGATAAAGGAGGAGAGAGAAGGAGATTGAAGACCAATCACATGAGGCCATGTCACCCCCTGGCCGTGGGGGGCGCGTGGGCCTCACAGGGGCAGAGAGCCCCCTTGGCCGTGGGGCCCACGGCCTCCCTCACGGCCAGGCCAAGTGGCCTCACGGCCAGCAGCCCCTCTCGCGTGCTCCCTCGGTTCTTTAGCCCTTATCTTGGGTATCCGAACTCCGATTTCGAATCCGTTTTCGGATTACGAACCATGACTCTCTTACACACAACGAAAACTACACAACTTTGAAAAATGGTTGAGAAATCATCTCGGAAAACGACGATGAAGTCAACTCAACGAATGAGAACGAAAAGTAGCGTAGCTACATCGTTTGGACTCGAAACTACATGAATGAGTAACCGAAATGACCAGAACTCAATAAGACATCAAATAAGAACATGTTCAAGTCCACGTACAAATATACGAAAACATACAAGCACAAATACACACACATATGCTAATTTTCGGACATAGTCCTAGAAAAAGCAATAAACAAAATATTACCAATATGGTATGAATGCATGAGCATATTTTGTCAAGTGTGTGAAAGTGAAACATAAGTGATGTTTAATCATGAAGGAACACACAAGAATGCTATGTGTGTGTGTGTGCCTAGCCTTGTAAGAGATATGAGGTCCTTTATTACCTTTGTCGAACAATGATGCACGAATCTCTTAAAAGCCGGCTTCTTGAATGAATTGTGGTTGAGACATCCTCCGTCTTCTTAATTCTTCAATACGAACCACTAAACATTACAAGAGAAACACATTTTGATATGGAATTTATGCCAACACAAACTATAAACCTTACAGCTTTTCCAAAAAATTTACCTTGTATCTACTTTTACTGTAGTGGTAACTACTTTTACTGTAGTGGTAACTACTTTTACGAATGTGGTAACTACTTTTACGGCTTGGTAACTACTTAAGGGTTTTTCCCAAAAAATTACCTTCTAACTACTTTTACGGTAGCGGTAACTACTTTCATGGTTCTGGTAACTACTTTTATTGGTAACTACTTTAGGGGAAATAGTAACTACTTTCACGGCAGTGGTAACTACTTTTACGGTTACGGTAATTACTTTCATGGCTTGGTAACTACTTAAGGGTTTTTCCCTTGTAACTACTTTCACGGCCGTGGTAACTACTTTAAGGGAACCGGTAACAACTTTCACGGCTTGGTAATTACTTAAGGGTTTTTCCAAAAAAATTACATTGTAACTACTTTTACGGTAGCGGTAACTACTTTCATGGGTCTGGTAACTACTTTTACGGCTTGGTAACTACTTAAGGGTTTTTCCCAAAAATTTACCTTGTAACTACTTTTACGGTAGCGGTAACTACTTTCACAGTTCTGGTAACTACTTTTACAGCTTGGTAACTACTTAATGGTTTTATGAAAAAATTTACCTTGTAACTACTTTAAGGGAAATGGTAACTACTTTCACGGCTTGGTAACTACTTAAAGGTTTTTCCCTTGTAACTACTTTCACGGCAATGGTAACTACTTTTACGGTTACGGTTACGGTAACTACTTTCACGGCTTGGTAACTACTTAAGGGTTTTTCCCTTGTAACTACTTAAGGGTTTTTCCCTTGTAACTACTTTTACGGTTACGGTAACTACTTTCACGGCCATGGTAACTACTTTAAGGGAACCGGTAACAACTTTCACGGCTCGGTAACTACTTAAGGGTTTTTTCAAAAAACAATCAGCTTGTAACTACTTTTACAGCTGTGGTAACTACTTTCACGGCTTGGTAACTACTTAAGGATTTTTGCAAAAAAATTAGCTTGTAACTAATTTTACGGCTGTGGTAACTACTTTTACGGTATCGGTAACTACTTCTACGGCTTGGTAACCACTTAAAGGTTTTTCCAAAAAAATCAGCTTGTAACTACTTTTACGGCTTGGTAACTACTTAAGGGTTTTTCCAAAAAATGACCTTTTAACTACTTTAAGGGTAGTGGTAACTACTTTCACGGGCCTGGTAACTACTTGTATGGCTTGGTAACTATTTAAGGGTTTTTCCAAAATAATTAGCTTGTAACTACTTTTACGGTAGCGGTAGCGGTAACTACTTTCACGGGTCTGGTAACTACTTTTAGGGCTTGGTAACTACTTAAGGGTTTTTCCAAAAAAAATTAGCTTGTAACTACTTTTACGGCTGTGGTAACTACTTTTACGGATACGGTAACTACTTTCACGGCTTGGTAATTACTTAAGGGTTTTTCCCAAAAAATTAGCTTGTACCTACTACATTCAAAAGGCGACCTTGGGGTGAGCTTGTGCAGCTCACTCTGGGCTCGCTATGGTCTCGGGGTTGATTGATTTCCAATTGTGTCAAGGCGTGCTTGGGATGGCCTTGTTGAGGTCACCTTGGGCTCGCTATGGTCTCGGGTTTCAATGATGTCCAACTGTGTCAAGGCGAGCTTGGGATGGCTTTGTTAAGGTCACCTTGGGCTCGCTATGGTCTCAGGTTTCAATGATGTCCAACTGTGTCAAGGCGAGCTTGGGATGGCCTTGTTGAGGTCACCTTGGGCTCGCTATGGTAACTACTTTAACGGCATCGGTAACTACTTTTTCGGCTTGGTAACTACTTAAGGGTTTTTCAAAAAAAATTAGCTTGTAACTACTTTTACGGTTATGGTAACTACTTTGACGGCTTCGGTAACTACTTAAGGGTTTCTTCCACAAAATTAGCTTGTAACTATTTTTACGGATTTGGTAACTACATTTAGGGCTTTGGTAGCTACTTTTACGGATATGGTAACTACTTAAGGGTTTCTTCAAAAATTAGCTTGTAACTACTTTTAGGGCTCTAGTAACTAGTTTTACGGTTATGGTAACTACTTAAGGGTTTCTTCCACAAACTAACTCTACGGCTTTAGAAACTATATTTACGGCTTTGGTAATTACGTTTACGGCTTCGATAACCATTTCATGGTTTCTTTAAAATTTTACTTGTAAACTACCCAAACTAAAATAGACATGATATTGACATGCATTTTTGATTAGTCAAAACTTGAAACCGAATTAATATTGAATCATATGTTTTTTTTAAAGATAATTATAATTATGCTCAATATAAATCAAATCCCAACTCTTTTATTCATTTATGAAATATATGATTTGCAAATTGTGAACATGGAAAGGGAAAAACAAGGATATAATCATATTAATAATTGAATGACTCAAACATCCCCTGATATGGTCATAAAAAAAAAACATAAAAAAAACATGTTGCTGCAATCTTCCTTGTACTAAAAAGGATGAAAACAAAACTACTTCTAAACTTTAATACCATCGACAAACTTGGAAACGCCTAATTATTCACACAACTGGAGAAATAAATAAATAAATAAAGATCTTGTGTTGTTCTTTTGAGAAGGAATTTACAAGTTTCAAAGTATTATAATATCAGAAAGTTTTATCAGTTGTGTTCAACTATTAAAAAAGTGTGAAGGTCATTTAGAAACGTTCGGATACTCTAATTACTCTATCGCCAGGATTGGATGTATCACTCTACCCTAACATTTAACATTTATATCCATTCATTTAAGCATTAAGTTTTCCTTAAATTTTTTTTTTTTTTTGGTTGTGTTAATAATTTAAGTGGGTTTATAAATAAAATGTGTTAAAATGAATACATTCATTTCAATAAAGATACTATTCACATTTCAAAACGACTTAATCTTGCTTTAAGAACCCGACGAAGTTTCTAGTAGTTTACGTGACTTGTATGCAAGATCATTTCGCACTAGGAACTCACTTTTGCTCCTGTCTTTGAAATATTTTACTTTTACCCCGAAACTCTTCACTTTATGATCAAATGCCCCTTGAATCCAATAATGGATCTGAACTAAACATACTAAGTTGTTGTTTTTTTTGTTCTTCTATACATTAATAATAGTAATTAGGGTTAGGCTAAATCAACTTAGAAAAGTGATTTAAAGATCTCAACCATCCATTGGCTCTTAACCCAATTGTTGAGATTTGAATACATTTATGACTCTTGGATTAAGAGTCAATGGGTGGTTGAGATTTTAAGTCATTTTTTTAAGTTGTTTTAGCCTAACCCTAGTAATTAATATTAGATACCGAATACATAGAAAATAAGTACTGAAAAATTGTACATCATTTTGGAATAATCAAAATTCATTAAAGCAAACAAATAACGTCCTTACAAAACAAATAATCCAAGTTACTAATGTAGTGAACACAATTACAATATTCTCACAATAATATAAAAAAAAAAAATGACCATCATTCTTCAACCTGCCATTACCTATAAAAATACTATAATAAAATTATACATAAGTAATTTGAAAAACAAGCATTCGAATAAATTAGAAATTATAGGAAATTAACCTTGGACATAACATCAAATGCAATGGCTTTCGCCTCTCGTTTTCCCAAACGAAACATATTTATTTCTCAATTGATTCAATCCATCAATCTATAGAAACGGAGAGGAATAAGAGTTAAAAACAAAAACAAAAAAAAAACAAAAAACAAAAAAAAAAAAACCAATAAAATGCATTCAAGCTCTAAAGAATGCGTTTGATTCAATCAATTCACAAACGAAGACAATTTGGCAATTCACAATTACAGGTATTTAATATCCACCAGGGAGGGCAGACACAAAGAAAGAGTGCCAACAATAAGATATCTTTACCTGCGAGAAATTAACTATAACAGGCAGAATATGTGCCACACAATCTTGGGGTTCCAACAACTTTCTTAGAGCTCCACAACCCTCAACAGTCAATAATCGAACTGAATCTTGGTCTGAAATTAAGATGCGTTCAAGAAATATCATATTAATCGCCTATAACGAAAAATGAAACAAGTAATTTTATAGTCCCCCTCCCCAGTAAGATGAAGAAACTTGCAATGCTTTGATTGATTAACCAAACTGTGTACTTAAGAAGAAGCACTAGAATGTATTTATCCTTAAAACATAGGAAAAATCATAACAATTTCTGCTATTTCAATAATGTTTTTTCTTATCAAAAGAAACAAAAAACTGGGGAAAAAAACAGCTTTAGTTAGAAAATAAAATACTATTAGTAAGGATAGGTTACCTCCTTATTTTTTCTGTGATAAGGGTATATGAACGGTTACTACATAAGGGGTACCAACTTTTTCCCCATTATTATCTAACCATTGTTGTGTACACCCAATTAACATTTGGTGCCTAACATGTAGACAACAATCACATGTCACATGATAAAATGAAGGACGAAAAGTTGCATACAGATTTAATCTGTCGATAGATGTTTTTCTAAAAAAAAATATCTTATAAGAATGATGAACAACATATAATTACTTCATCAAAAAATGAAATTGAACAAATACACTATTACATCTACATACCGTCATTTGTTAGTTCCTCAAATATAGACATGATTTCAACCTTCAAATGCGCAGCTTCAACAGTAGCAGCAAATTTTCCAAGGTTAGTTGCAGCAGATCTCCTAACCAAGGGCATGTCATCTTGACACAGCTGCCTGTATATTGTTCTTAGTTCAGTTTTTAATGCCTCAGGGGCACTTGAGTAAGCAATATGAAACAATCCACATGAGAAAACCCGAGCCGTAAACCACTCTCTAGCAGCCAGTCTCTAACTAATTGGAGAACACAATAGGTGAAAGAAAATATTTAGTTATTCTACTTTAGTAATGCCAAACTATACCATATGTTAAATTGATCATAAGTGAACATAATGGCGGAAAGAAGACATGAAAAAATATTATTAAGATGATATATAAGCGATCATATTTAAAATAACATGGTTTAAAATTTAAATGCCACCTTGTTCAAGCAGATTACTTATAAAGTTCTCAAGCATTATTTGCAAACAAACCACTAAATGCTAAAATAGGAATTAAATTACATTCTCCTGTTATATTCTTCCCTTATCACATGTTTTCCTTTGAAATACAGAGGATTTCGAATGGTATGCATGCAATGCCTCTATTTTATAATATTACTTACTTATTACACCAATAACATCATTTAAATGACTCAAAAACATAATACTAAACTAGTGTACCACAACATAAAGAAAACAATAGAAATTGATCAAAATTGCAAACATGCCTTGACTAATGGAATAAAATACTCAACCACGTCCTATTCCCTCGTCCTATTCCCTCATTTGAGCACCAATCCTACACCATGACTCCACTGATTTCTCCCTCACACAAGTTTCTTCAATTGTGCACAAAGTCTTGAATGGTGGAAGCAACACATTTGCATACTCCAAACTGCCAACGTAGGAATGAAAACCCCCAATTCTTCAGCCATTGCAAGAAGCACTTCATGGTCATCATCATTATTCTCACTCAAAAATGGGATCAACTCCTTCCGAGTCCTCTCCTCCCCGAGGGCACGAGCTATTGTGGAGAGTCTTCGAATCGAGTTCAATTGAAGTTGAATGTCTTCATTCTTGAGCTCATCAATTAGAACGGCAACGGGTACAGTGGCTCATCAATCATCGCTATCTTGATTATACATTGTACATACAACATTTTGAACCACAATTTAAATAAAATCTCTTCAAGTTTTGAAACTTTATTGAGCTAATTAAGTTTCGCACAATACCACAAATTTGCAAGGTGGTTCCACAGTTATTCAACCAAAAATAAATATAACCATACATTTTGAAACAAATCCCTATATCATGAGCCTAAGTTATACAACAAAATGTGCAACCCAACACCAATGTTTCTAACCCATTATTCACGAACATAAACTATGAAATCAACAAGCAAATCTTACTGGTAAAAGTTCCAAATGGTTTCTGATAGTCATCCTCCTTCAGCAAAATTGTAATATGATTTATAGCAGCCACAGCCACACGTTCGCCTCTTTGGGAGATAAACAAGGATACCAATCGACTAATTTTTCTCGGACGTCTGCATTCGCTCCATTTCTCTTTAAGTTTATTTACACTTGCTTAGTATAAGCGAAAAGAAGAGAAGAAGGGTCATCATGAATAGCCGATTGCATAGTTTCAATAGAGCATGAACATTAAGATACTGCCTTCCAAGACCCACCCCAAATACAAATGAACAAATCATTGGATTGCCTACACCATATAAATGGGTATTTCAAATATCTACACCACAATTCCAAGAGATCGAATATATTTAAAAAATTAAAAAATAAACAAACAAAAGCACGGGCGTCACTTTGTTAACAAGGAACCAAAACATATTATCAATGTTGAACCAATATATATGTACACACACACACTCTCTCTCTAGTACAGGATCCTTGACATAAATTAAGAATTCTTGATCTCCCTTGTTACTGCCTTGATCGTCCATGTAAAGGTCTTGATGGGTCTTTATCATGTCACAAAACTTGTCAAGACTCTTAAATGGATGATCCATACTCTAACAAAGATCATGACTTCCCCACACATAACTTTTTTAACGGACATATATACACACACATAAAATACTTGTTTCTTTAATTCTCAAATTAATAAGCTCTCAAAAATATAAAGTAGCAACATTCAAGGAAGCAACCAAATTTGGTTGATTGAAAATAGCATCGAAGACAAAATCTACTGTCAAATATTGAATATGTTAGTAATTAACAATGCCTGCACTACAAATCAAAATATTCTTAAAAATATATCTTACATATTTATATTTATATTTATTTTATTATGCTACTCCGATTTCTATACACATGGTATTTTAGGTCAGTGATATCAGTTTCTTTTTGTTCAATTTCTTAAGTTGTAGTTATAAGTTATAAACTCCAATACACTATAAATGACAAAACTATGAACTGATTTCATTGTCGGATTTTTGTTCCTGTATCTGTTTTCCAGTATTGGGTTAGCCAGGGCAATAAATGGTGCAACTTCTGTAAAATCTTTATATCAAACAATCCTTCCAGCATTAGAAACCATGAGCTTGGTCAACGTCACAGGGAAGATGTGAAAAAGAAGCTTACTGATATGAGGAAAGATAATGCTGCCAAGGAGAAGGAACAAAAGGAAGCAGCCCGTGCCCTTGAACAGATTGAAGCTGTAAGTATTTAGTAAGAAAAACTAACTTTTATTAGTTGCTGATGCTCTATTTATATAGTTCTTTTGAAGATGATGGAAATATGAATCAATTGGGAAATTTCAATTAAAATTTCATGTGCAACTAGAAACTGCAATGGTCACCCCTGCATCAAGTTATATGAACTTTAATAGGTTCAGATAGCAAGGAATTTCTAGTTTTTGGATCAAATATGCGAGAAGGAAAAAGTAAATATAAATATATATATATATATATATATATATATATATATATATATATATAAATATATATATATAAATTCGAAGTACCTGTAACTGAAAGAAGTGACAAAAGCCCACCTTTAACACCTTCATTTGCCTGAATTCAGTAAATAATCCAAGTAAATTTTAGTCACTCAATCAAGCAATTAAATTCAAATACAGAGAAATCAGCTTGAATTCAAATACAAGAAATAGAATCGAGATAGAGATCTGAGAGGGACCTGTTGGCGATGTTGAAGGAGGGTAATTAGAAGTGTACGGCCTCGACGCGTGACGACGAGTCTCATAGAGGACTTCTCGTACGGTCTCATCCTTCTTCATCGATTTCGACCATCTTTCATTCACAGCTCTCTCGACTTTGCTTTTTGCAGAGGGAGAGGGAGAGAGAGAGAGAAGAGTGAAGGATGTGAATTGGATTGGTCTCTTTTGTAACGAGTTTCGCACATTACGACTCCGTATAAATAAACCCAGAAGCGATCAAATCCTTCAATACCAAGGAAATATAGATCAGAACTTCAAACCCAGAATTGATACATCATTTTGAACCACAATTTAAATTAAAAAAAAAGATATCAAGCATAGTAAAGAGTAATTAATGACTCGCTAATTATAACGATATAAAAGATTCAATCATCAATAAATGATAGAAAGCCATTTAAGTGGAACTCTAAAAAAATAAAGAGTGAAAAGCATAAACTTGACCACTATTTTTCCAAGCAAGTGAAGAAGTAATTGCATTTTCTTAATATATTTAGTTAAGCACACTAGGATAAAAGAATACAATCGTCTTTATTCTCCTTGGGTATCAGTGACAAAAGTATCCAAATCCTTTGCATGAGAAAACACTTGGTTAAGAAACTAATTTAATGATCATAAGCCATTCACATGCCTTCCGTGCAATGTCATTCATTTCTTTGAATCTTAACATATTTAATTTGGATAAGGATTCCTTAGATAAAGAGTTCTACCTTTCACACTGAAATGAATTTATGAGTTAATAGAATCCTAAAAACTTTTTTTTTTTTTTTTTTTTCCAAATTTCTAAATACTATAAATAAAAGCATTTGGTGATCAAAATACTTACATCAAACGAATGGACGATGGACCAGATATAGCAGCAACTTTTTGAGCGTTCTGTGCTTCGCAGCTGTACAGCCCCTTCATTTCTTTTTTAGCTTGGCGAGCTTCACGCCGTTCCTCTTTCACAGCAGCCTGCACACAGTACAATAATGTCAAGATCAGATCATGATGAAGGTAAATAGATAAAAAAAACACTCTAAACCTAAAAACATCTCAAAAACATGCCCACGGGCACAGATAAAAATATGGAACCAGTGACAATCAGATACCTTTCGTTCTTTCTTCTCCTCTTTTGATTCCTGGCCTTGCTGCTTCCTCTTCTGCTGTTCAGATTTCAACCCACTCACATCCTTCACTTTTTCGGTAGAAGCTTTTCTACCACGGGGGAGAAAGTCCACATGAAGCTTCTCTTTTCCTCGAAGGGTTATGACAGCTTCAGCTAGCCTTTTCTTTCTAGCTATTTCTAGAGCTCCAGACACGGTTCCAGCTAGCCTTTTCTCGCACTCAAGGCTCCAGACACGGTTTCAGCTAGCCTTTTCTTTCTAGCTATTTCTAGAGCTCCAATTTTCCATGGGTGGTTATCAAGATTTGAATACGTAGAAACAATGGTCTCACAATCCCACCCTTCTGCCTCATCACTGCTTTCCTGCACAATAACTACTTCTTCGTCTTCATTTTCATTTTCATACTTCTCACCATATTCCACGCAGTGACGAATAACATCAGCTGCAGAGTCCAGCAGTTCTTTACTTTGTGGTGTCTCAGTGGCATGCAATATATCTGCCAGAACTTTATATCCACCATCAAGTTCCCAGTCATCTGCCACTTTGTCTTTAAGCACATGTTTCAGCTTCTCTGCCAGAGTTTCTTTTTCTTCAGCTATGTAACCATCATATTCATTGTCACTTTCAGTGCCATATTCTTGGCATTCAAGCTGTATTGAATAAAACACTGTGAGATTAACTTGAAATACGCTAGGAAAAAAAAAAGTTCAGTTGGGCATTCTAGGATCAAAAGGTTGGTCCAAATAATAGTAAGTTGGCAGCTAAAGGTACACACTAAGCTTTTCCTCTCAAGTCGTAACCTATGGATCCTGAATTTGCACTCAAGTTGAACAATTTTTTGAATTCTTGGACTTAGCCTATGAATAGAATTATTATAAGTATCTAACAATAGATATTACCTCTAATAAATTAAGAGACAGCAGTGACATAGCTACCATCCAAAAGAAAATAACAAAGCAGTAACTAAAGCTAAAGAGTCTCACCAAATCAAACTGATCATCCAGAGGACGACGAGCCCGTGGCTTATCAGAAACACTACCATTTCCTGCTTCTTCCACTTGTTGTTTTATTTCTCCAATTACATTTCCTCGATCGCCAAAACTAACAAATTCATTGTCAACCACTTCATGGGTCACTTCATCTTCCTGAACCAAATCAAACTGCTCATCAGCATCTAAATCCACCCCTTCTTCCGGACAATTTGCTTGAACGATAAAATCTTCCTCCAAATCCTCAACATCAGAACCAAATCGTGACAAATCACCGTCGTCAAGCAAAGCAGCCACTTCAAGATCAACTGCTCTCTGAACCTTAACACCAACAGACTTCAATGCCACACTATAAATGGACCTCTCATGAGCGTCGTCGTTTTTCGCTTCATTAACTTGCACTCTAGAAGCATCATAAGCCTAAAAAAAACAAAAACAATGTTCTCTCAATTATAAATAATCGATTTTTGGATAAAGAGATTCGAAAATGAGCTCAAAAAAAGAAACTAACCTTGACATCGCGCGGGAGATGCTCAAGCTTGAACTTAGGGTTCTGATAAAAAGCGGAGCCACCACCAGTATTTTTAATTTCCCTTAAATGAGACAAATAATTATAACCATCGTCGGGAAACCCTAGCTCCAAAATTTATCTCCTTAAGTTCTCCGGTAACGAAGTCGTTCCGGAAGGGCCACTAGGTTGTCCTACATCGTCTTCCACGTCCTCGTCGTCGGGCGCATCGGCGAATATCGAATTGGAATCATCGTTATCGTTGCCAAACGAGTAGGCACTGTTATCGACTCGGACGAAGACCCGATCATTGCCGGGTGTTTCATCAAAATAGGGATCGGAGGAGTCACGAGCGAGTAATTGGAAGGTGGCAGCCTTTTTCTTGTCGGAAAGAAAAGTCCAGTCAGGAGGAAGAGGAAGTAGAGGAGCGTAAATAGTGGGCTTGTAGTTGATATCCCATGATTGGGATTTTCGTGTCCTTGTCTTCCTGTGATGTGCAGTCGCTGTGGTCACCTCAGGATCGACATCCGCCATGATTGGAAATTAGAATGGGAAGATAAGCTGAGACGACTGCTGGATCTGAGGTCGCTAGGGTTTTTTGGGTGAGGAGGAGCAGAGAGAGAGAGACAGAGAGAGACAGGAAGAATAGTGAGAGAGAGAAAGAGAGGCTTTGGGAAGAAGAGTGGGATTACCGGTCTAATAGGTTTCCCATATTTTGTTTTAAAATATTTATCTGATTAAATATTTTATATAAACCGTTGGATCAAATTCTATTTCATCTGATGGCTTAAGTTTTATCAAAAAAATCACTGCATCAAGAAGTGATTTTTTTTCACTGCATAATAGCCAAATCCTACACTTGTTTGTCTTTTTAACTAGTAGGGGCATTTTCGTAAAATTGATATATATGTAAAAATTGGGTAAAATTAGTTAAAATGTATTCACCCCCTCTAGATTAATTATTAGAACACACCGAGTATTTGTTTCAGATTACTCTATCCTATTGCCCAATGGACAAACCTTGTTGAAAGGTATGAGATCTATCGACAATTGCTATTGTCTTGAAGCTAGAATAGTCTCAAACAATGTGTCCATGAATGAGCAAATTGAGTTGTTGCATGAAAGACTTGGCCACATAAACTTTTGGGATTTACGAATCCTAGGCAAGTTCGATTGTGTGCGTGGCCTTCCCAAGCTTGGGAAGAAAGCCAATGGTGTTTATGGA
Source organism: Acer yangbiense (assembly GCA_008009225.1). NCBI lineage: Eukaryota > Viridiplantae > Streptophyta > Magnoliopsida > Sapindales > Sapindaceae > Acer > Acer yangbiense. The sequence continues at coordinate 40,949,547 of CM017771.1, read as the reverse complement.
CCTTTTCAACAAGGAAAACAAACCAAAAACATGCACAAAAAAAGTAAGTATCTCTCCACCAAGGAGCCCCTAGAACTTCTCCACATGGATCTTATGGGTCCTATGCAAACCGAAAGTTTGGTGGAAAGAGATACATTTTTGTTTGTGTAGATGATTTCACTAGGTTCATATGGACATATTTTCTTAGAGAAAAATCCGAAACTTTTGACAAGTTTAAAATGCTTTGTAATAATATTCAAAATGAAATGAACTCAAACATTAAAAGTAAAAAACGAATTAAAAGTGACCATGGGATGGAGTTTGAGAATGCCTACTTTGAAAGCTATTGCAATAGCTTAGGCATCTCTCATGAGTTTTCGGCTCCTAGGACACCTCAACAAAATGGAGTTGTTGAGAGGAAGAATAGGCCGGGTCCTAAAAGAGATGGCCCGTGTGATGTTGCTTAGCAACAATGTCCCTAGGAACTTATGGGCCGAAGCCGTCAATACGGCTTGCTATATAGGAAATAGAGTTTTCCTAAGGCCCGGTACTAGGCAAACCTCCTATGAGTTATGGAGAGGTAGAAAGCCAAATGTTAGCTACTTCCACACTTTTGGAAGCAAATACTACATTTTAAATGACCATGAAACACATACTCGGTGTGTTCAATATTAATATAGGGGGGGTGAATAGATTTTACCCAATTTTCGTTTTAAGTCAAGTTTACGAAAATGCCCCTAACTAGTCAAGTCAAAACAACAAGTGGCGGAAATATAAATAACGCTTGATGTATACGTGAAAAACCACGGGCTAATAAGTGCGCCACACTCGAACCTCGAATCCACTAAATGTGTTAAAGATTACAACCTAATCCTGGTATATAATCACACATATACCTAATCACGGTATAAGTGAACCTAGTCCAATTGCTTGCGATTTAAGCAACCTAATCCCGGTCACAACACAAGACTTAGTTCTCTAAGAATAGATAATAAAACTTATGTGAATATGTGATTTATTCAAAATGCAATTTAGAGCTAGGTAACCCTATATGCTTATCTAGGATGATGATTTTGCAATTAATTCAATCATAGATATTAAAAGCTAGATGACATGTCAAATAGCTTAGCTAAACATAGATTAAATAAACCTAGATAGCTATCACAATACAACACTCAATCATGTCAACATAACAATCTCTATTTTTAATATTAGATGTTAATCTAAGAACATGCAAATAATAAAATATAGATGCCTTGATAAATAAAACACTAATTATATATGATGATAGTGAAGAACTTACCAAAGCTAGTGTGTTGATGAAAGACCCGTGCAAGCAAGCATCCTAGATATGCTAGAAGATGCTAGATGAAGTTTAATGCATATGAAAATGGTTTTGAGTGTTTAAATGAGCAATCTTGATTGCCTTTTCTCTCACAAATCTCTCTATAGACTTTAGGGTTCTTATCTTGAAATAGCTAGGTTTAGAGAGATGAGAAAGTGATGTATTTATAGATATAAAAAACAGAGCATGTGAAAAGACAAGTTTGCCCCTGAAAACGCACGATCGACTGTTTCATTCGGCGGCCAGGCCGCCAATTACAAATGCCGAATTGAACCCGAGAAGAATAGGGGAACAACGGCGGCTTCGAACGGCGGTCGTGGCAGCCGATCATAACCGTAGAATCACTCCAGACCTTTCTGGACTAAAATGACGGTTTCCATTCGGCAATCAGGTCGCCGATCAAACCGTCGATTCACCAAAAGTGGTGAAACCAAAGGAGAAGCCAAGGGCATTCTCCGTAGGCAGTCTTCGCGTTAAACCAAGCACACATTTGTGCAAGCGCGGATGTTTCTGAACATATTTGGGAAACGAATTACAAGACACAAAAAACACATAGCAAGATACAACAATCAAAGTGCAAATGTGAAATGTGACATGTGAAGAGAATGCACACAAATGCAAGTGTACTAAGTGTGTGTGTAATCTAAATCTCTTCAAAGAAACTAAGCACTAGAGATATACCTTTGGAGTGCTTGTCACCTTGAGGTCTTAAAAGGGCCTTTGAGCTTAATCCTTAATTACCTAAACTACCCTTACAATTCAAACCCCAATATATAGTTTGTCCATGAAATAAGCCAATCAATGAATGAGAATCCTTACAATCTCCCCCTTTGGCTATTTCGTGACAAAACCACCACACACATTGATCCTCACAACAAAATTGAATCTACGGGATAACAAAGATATTCTACATTACAAAGAGATGTAAAAATATAAAAAAAAACTTCTAGTCTTCAATCTCTTGTAGAACTATTAACCCTTCAAAACAAAAGATTATACTTTCCAAAGCAAGTGTATGTGAGATGATCAAGTGAAAATAAAACAAGCATTTGCATTTAATAATTTAAGTACAACATCATGCAATGTATGTGTACGTAATGCTCCTTCTCAAAGGGTTACTCCCCTTCAAAGTATATTCTCCCCAACATGCACAATTGCTACTACAATTTGCAACTCCCCTTACCACAATCTACTCCCCTTTTTTTTGTCATGTTATAGGCAAAGAAGTAGTCCCCAACCGGGTCACTTAGCAAAGAGAGATAGTAGCATACTAGATATTTGCATAATCATATAAGTCACTTTATGCATCTCAATTAATTGGAGAGAAACAAGGAGATTTATTTCATGAAAATGTGTGAATCGAAAATGTGTGAATCAAAAATGTGTGAATCAAAAATGCTTTGCATACAAGACATGTAGCATTCAAGTCCAAAATACAATGGTATTTGGCAAAGCAAATGACAAAGGTTTCTAATAAGAATTCAAACCAATTTCACCATTGTCATGGAAGAAGCAATGATATAGAGATTTCATTGTTTTTCAATAAGAGAGCAACTATATCCAACTTTATAAGCGAAACATGGCATGAGCGACTTTTTACACCCTATTTGATTTTTCCGGGTGAGATACTCGTATGATAGTAGCCATGTGCAACTAATAAAGAAAGAGAGACATTTGGATTATAAAATCCTTTGAACGGATACAAGATCATTTATTCATTTTGAGTCTCATAAGTTTTTTCACACAAGTTTTGTATTTTAAGAATATGCAATCATCAATTCATGCTTTTTTCATTTGAGTATGTTATATGAATTTCATGCTTTTTCATTTGACATTAGCATTTTATAAAAGAATCATCATGTCATGGAGATAACTATAGGTCATTCAAATCATACTTCCTATGTAAATCTCATAGTCCAAAAATACATGTTTGAACATAAATATGACATGGATTGTAAATAAAGCATGGTTCACACTTATTGAATTGAAAACATTTATACATATGTGCAACCAAGCTTACTCAAGCAATTAAAAAGGAAGCATAAGATATTTCAAATTTTTGCATGTGACAAGTACGCAAAATAGCTCTCTTTGCTTGAGTTTCCCATATGGGGTTAATCACCAAAACTCATCACTCCACGAGACAAATCCCAATAGATCTACTAAGTGTTTTAAATCGAGTAGCATCTAAAGGTTTAGTAAATAAGTCCGCTAGTTGATCATTAGTACTTACATGTTCAAATACTATGCTTTTATTCTCAACTAGTTCTCTTATGAAATGATGGTGGATGTCAATATGCTTAGTTCTAGAATGTTGCACCAGATTCTTTGAAATATTAATAGCACTCATGTTATCATAAAAGAGAGTGAGTGTACCTTAGTTGTGTAGTTACAAATGTATGTGCATGCAGCGGAAGCGAGACTAAAAGAGGTTTAGTATATTTTAAAAAAATTTCCTTTTAAGAGAAGAACCTTAACCCTTGATTAATTAATATATAACAAAAGATATCGTACCTCTGTCGCATGATTTAATTGACGTTGTGTCGATGGTAATCTGCAAGATCTTCCAATCCAATCACGAACGTGAATCACCTAGGAGCATGGTCTCCCTTTTCTTTGAATTGTAAACCTGAGAATGGATAATAAAAACTTTTTCTTTTTCGTTAGTCACTTTAATCTTTTAAGAGAGAACGAAGAACGTTCCGATCACTTGTGAATTCACAATCTATTTGATCGTAATTCGCGTGAACCTAATTCGAAGATGTGCACAAAGCCTTTTGATATCAAAGCTAGTAGTGCACTATCGAAATAAGAACAATTCTTCTCTCTTTCCCTCTTGGCCGAAATTCACTATGTCTAAGAGTTGGATTTTATTTTTCAAGCTGAAGATAAATAACTCTCTATCAAGCAATTAGGGTTTTTAAAATTCCTATTGCCCATATATATATATATATATATATATATATATATATATATATATATATATATATATATATATATATATATCTATTGCCTAAATTCTGCACGCCTATTAAAATATAAATAGTGCGCCCCAATTCTGCATGCTTTATAAATATATTTATAGTCCGGCCAATTGCCATATATATCTCATATATATCTCGGCCATGTGCCATATATATTTCATATATATCTATATATTGTGGCCGAAATCATTTACTATGTAGAATTTGTGTCTTTTGACTTAAATCCTAACCCTAAGTAGATTTCCTTAGAATTCCAAACCCTAATCCAACTCTTTAGTGTATTTGTGACTATATCAAAAACTTCCTAATTTGATTAGATAAATAAATTCCTTTTATTTATCTACTTACCAAATAAAGTCTTTAATATTTATTATACTACCAACAATAGTATAATACTAAGAAACATATTTCCTAATTAGAAAAAGATTTTGACTTTTAATTAAATAATTAATTGATAAATTAATTAATTTCTATTTAATTAAATAATAAAATAAAATAATATTTTAGACTATTACTATAGTCTTGCCGCCCAAGTAGCATACATGGGCCTTATATTATTTTCCATTTTATTTAATCCATTAGACTTTAAATAAAAAGTCCACATGAGAACTAAACACATTCTTACTAAAAGAAACAAGCCCACATGTCTTTCATTAATATATTAATATAATTAAACAGCCCATTAAATAAATAATGTGCAAATTATATTCTTAATATATTAAATACAATTCTAGATTGACACATAATCAGTCCGGTAGAATATATCAAGTGATCCATGCAAGTCCGTGTGGATTGGGGATCTTGGCGGACTATCTAAATTTAAGCTTCAATAGATATAACCTAATCATATTCAACAAATGATTCACTTTGGTTCAATCTATTAATTTTAGTTCATTCCACTAAAGAACTAAAATTGCACTCTTAAATAAAGATAGCATAAGTAAATGTTTCTCATTCATACCCTAGACAATCTTATTGGAGATAGTGAATCCTCGTGAAGAATATCAGTAATCGCCAAGAGCTCATAGACCGCCTAGAGCTCATAAACCGCCTATAGCTCTCCAAGTTACCATATTTACTCATATGACCATATTTTGAACTTGGATATTTTGACTTATCTAGAAGCCAAGTTTCAATAGATACTATTGAAAACTTAACGTTAAGATTTAATATCCAAAACCTCAAAACATCTATATGATAATATTCTACTCTCATTTAATAAATTGAGCCACGATGTCCATATCTATAAATGAAGTCCTCTATCGATTAACAAATGATTACCACCAAACTATTGAGGATAGACTATGCTATATAATCGTACTCATTGATAGCTCAAATGATAACACTTGCAACCATAAGTCCATCATTTATCTCAGGATTAAGATAGACTCTCCGATTGTCCTCATAATGAAAAGACTTTTATCTACTGACGGTTCTAGATTGAAACAAATATTGCACGGTGTGTATAAAACTATCTATAGGGGTGAATAAATTTTAAATGTATTACCCAATTTTTCGTGTGAAGTCAATAATACGAAATTACCCCTAACTAGATAAAGCAATAAATCAAGTATAAAACGCGGAAATTAAATAACACTTGATTTTTTACGTGGAAACCCTCATGGGAAAAACCACGGGCTAATAAGTGAGCCACACCCGAACCTCGAATCCACTAAGTGATAAAAATTACAACCTAATCCCTGAAGTAATCACACACCTATCTAATCCCGGTATGAGTGAACCTAGTTCGAATGCTTGCGGTCTAAGCAACCTAATCCGGATGCTACACACAAGACTTATGTTCTCAATGAAGAGATTAATACCCTAAGTGAATATATGAATATCCAAATGCAACATAGAGCAAGGGAAACCCTATATGCTTATCTAAGATGATGAATTTGCAATTAGAAGAATCCTATATATTAAAACTAAATGACATGTCAAATAGCATAAATAAACATAGATTATAAAAACCTAGATATCTATCAAAATACAACACTCAATCAAAATATCACAAATAATCTCTATCTTGTATTTAGCATATTATCTAAAAAAATACAAGTAATCTAAGAGATGTCTTAATATGAAAAACACTCAAATTAGATGAGATTAGTGAAGAACATACCAAGGAAGATGTGATGATCCAAAAACATACATGGATGCATTCTATGAAGGCATAGTTGATGCAATATGAAATTTGATGCAAAAGGGATTTGATTTGAGTGGTCAAAGGTGAGTTCTTGATTTGATTTTCTCTCAAAATTCTCTCTTTTAAGTTTAGGGTTCTTGGGAATAAAAAGAACTAATTCAGAGAATGAGAAAGTGAGATATTTATAGACATAAAAAACAGAGCATGTGAAAAGACAAGTTTGCCCCTAAAACGCACCGATCGGCGGTTTCAATCGGCGGCCAGGCCACCGATCACAACCGTCGAATTGAGCCCGAGACGAACAGAGCATTAACGGCGGTTTCATTCGGCGGTTTCGTAACCGCCGAATCAAACCCGAGAGAATAAATCGATCAGGTATGAACGGCAATTTCGAACGGTGGTCGTGGCCGCCGATCGTAACCGTAGAATTGCTCCAGACACTTCTAGATGCAAACGGCGGTTTCATTCAGCGGCTAGGCCACCGATCATAACCGTCGATCACCAATAGAGGTGAAAACTAAGGAGAAGCCAAGGGCATTCTCTATAGGTGGTCTTCACGTAAAACCAAGCATATTCTAGTGCATGCACGGACGTTTCCGAATACTATTGGGAAACGAATTACAAGACACAAATACACACAACAAGATACAACATCAAAGTGCAAGTGTGAAATTTGATATGTGAAGAGTATGCACACAAATGCAAGAATGCTAAGTGTGTGTGTGCAATCTAAATCTCTTCAAAGAAAACCAAGCACTAGAGAATATACCTTTGTCGTGCTTGTCCCTTGAGGTCTTGAAAGGGCTTTCGAGCTTGAAGTTCAATCACCTAAACTACCCTTACACAATAAACCCTAACACATAGTTTGTCCACGAAATAAGCCAATTAAAGAATGGGAATCCTTACAATCTCCCCATTTGGCTATTTCGTGACAAAACCACCACTCACATTTATCCTCACAAGCATAATTGAATCTACGGCATAATAAAGATAATCTACATTACAAAGAGATATAAGAATATATAAAAGAAAAACTTCAAGTCTTCAATCTTTTGTAGAACTATCAACCCTTCAAAACAAAAGATTATGCTTTCCAAAGCAAGAGTATGTGAGATGATCAAGTGAGAATAAAACAAGCATTTGCATTTAAGAATTTAGGCACAACATCATGCAATGTATGTGTATGCAATGCTCCCCCTCAATGGGTTGCTCCCCCTCAGTGAATATTCTCCCCGACATGCATAATTGCCACTACAAATTGCAACTCCCCCTACCACAATCTACTCCCCCTACCACAATCTACTTCCCCTTTTTGTCATGATATATAGGCTCATGATATAGGCAAAGGAGTAGTCCCCAACCGGGTCACTCTTAGCAAAGAGAGATAGTAGCATGCAAGATAGTAGCATAATAATATAAGTCACTTTATGCATCCCAATTAAGTGAAGAGAAACAAGGAGATTTATTTGAAAGAAAATGTGTGAATCAAACATGTTTTGCATTCAAGACATGTAGCATTCAAGTCCAAAATACAATGGTATTTGGCAAAGCAAATGACAAAGGTTTCTAATAAGAATTCAAACCAATTTCACCATTGTCATGAGAAAAGCAAGGATATAGAGATTTCATTGATTTAAAATTAAGAGCAACTATATCCAACTTTATAAGCGAAACATGGCATGAGCGACTTTACACCCTATTTGATTTTTCCGGATAAGATATTCATATGATAGTAGCCATGTTCAACCAATAAAGAAAAAGATACATTTGGATTTTTTTTAGATCCTTTGAATGGATACAAGATCCTTTATTCATTTTGAGTCTCATAAGTCATTTTCACACAAGTTTTGCATTTATCGCAATCGTCAATTCATGCTTTTTCATTTGAGCATGTTATATAAATTTCATGCTTTTTCATTTAACATAAGCATGTTATAAAAGAATCATCATGTCATGGAGATAACTATAGGTCATTCAAATCATACTTCCTATGTAAATCTCCTAGTCTAAAAATGCATGTTTGAATATAAATATGACATAGATTGTAAACAAACAAGGTTCACACTTATTGAATTTAAAACATATATACATATGTGCAACCAAGCTTACTCAAGCAATTAAAAGAAGAAGCATAAGATATTTCAATTTTTTTTTGCAAGTGACAAGAATGCAAAATAGCTCTCTTTGCTTGAGTTCCCCATATGGGGTCAATCATAAATCACATCACTCCACAAGACATATCCCAATAGATCTACTAAGTGTTTTAAATCGAGTAGCATCTAAGGGTTTAGTAAATAAGTCCGCAAGTTGATTATTAGTACCTACATGTTTAAGTACTATGCATTTATTTTCAACAAGCTCTCTAATGAAATGATGGCGGATGTCAATATGCTTAGTTCTAGAGTGTTGTACCGGATTCTTGGAAATATTTATAGCACTCATATTATCACAAAAGAGAGTGAGTGTACCTTGGTTGAATTCATAGTCTACTAGCATTTGCTTCATACATAGGAGTTGTGTGCATCCACTCCCCACGGCTATGTACTCGGCCTCGGCCGTGGACAAGGAAATCGAGTTTTGCTTTTTGCAGAACCAATACACCAAGTTGTTGCCTAGAAAGAAGCAACCGCCCGATATGCTCTTCCTATCATCGTAATTTCCTGCACAATCTGCATCACTAAAGCTTATAAGACTAGTATTAGTGTCAAAAGAGTACCAAATCCCATAGTTGGAAGTCCCATTCATATAGCGAATGATTCTCTTTACGGAAGAGAGATGGGACTCCTTAGGATCCGCTTGGTACCTAGCACACACACCCACACTAAAAGAGATATCGGGCCTACTTGCAGTCAAATAAAGCAAGCTTCCTATCATGCCACGATGTAACGTTTGTTCCGAACTTTTACCACTAGCATCCTTACTTAGCTTCAAAGTGGTACTCATGGGTGTATCACAATGTTTGGCATTTTCTAAACCAAACTTCTTCACTAGGTTTTTGGCATATTTGGCTTGGGTAATAAAGATCCCATCATCTAATTGCCTAATTTGTAAACCTAGGAAGTAACTAAGCTCACCAACAAGACTTATCTCAAATTCATGAGACATAACATCAACAAATTGTTGAACCTTGGTGTTGTTGGTGGAGCCAAACACTATATCATCAACATAGATTTGAGCTATAAAGAGCTCATCCTTGTTTTTCTTGATGAATAGAGTCTTGTCAACGCTACCCCTTATGTAGTTGTTGTCAACAAGAAATTGAGTGAGGCGCTCATACCAAGCCCTCAGTGCTTGTTTCAACCCATTTAGTGCCTTCTTGAGGCGATAGACATGGTTGGGGTGGTGTGCATCCACAAACACCTTGGGTTGTTCAACAAACACTTCCTCTTGCAAGAAGCCATTTAGGAAGGCACTCTTGACGTCCATTTGGTGTAATTTGAACTTGTGAATACACGAGATGGACAAGAAAAGCCTAATGGACTCTAAATGGGCAATGGGAACAAATGTCTCCTCAAAATCGATACCCTCAATTTGAGAGTACCCATGTGCTACAAATCTAGCCTTGTTCTGCACTATGTTGCCATCCTCTTCGAATTTGTTCCTATAGATCCACTTGGTGCCTATAACATATGTGTTCTTAGGCCTAGGAACTAGAGTCCAAACCTCATTCCTTTCGAATTGGTTTAGCTCTTCTTGCATGGCAAGAACCCAAAATTCATCATTTAAGGCTTTATCAACCTTTTTGGGTTCAATTTGAGAGGTGTAGCATGTGGAGCTATTTGACGCTTAGTTCTAACACCCTCATTCACATCTCCAATAACATCCTCTTTGTTATGGAGTCTTTTAACCCATGGAGCGGGTTCATTAGAGTCCAAGAGAGGGACTCTATTAAGAGGTTGTATGACCTCATTATTACCATTTGATGTCCCAACATTGGGAGTCTCCACAACCCTCTCCAAAGGAGAGTCATTATCTAAAATATCCTCCTTATGGTCATTAGACTTGAGCCTTGTATCATCAATGGCAACATTGGATGATTCCATGACGGTTCGAGTCTTCAAGTTGAAAACTCTATAGGCTCTACTATTCAAGGCATAGCCAATAAAGATACCCTCATCACTCTTAGCATCAAATTTGCCAAGTTGATCACGATCATTTAAAATGTAGCATTTGCTTCCAAATGTGTGGAAGTAGCTAACATTTGGCTTCCTACCCTTCCATAACTCATAGGAGGTATTTCTAGATCCAGGTCTTAGGAAAACTCTATTCCCTATATAGTAAGCCGTATTGACGGCTTCGGCCCATAGGTTCCTAGGGACATTGTTACTAAGCAACATCACACGGGCCATCTCTTGAAGGACCCTATTTTTCCTCTCAACAACTCCATTTTGTTGAGGTGTCATATGAGATGAAAACTCATGGGAGATGCCTAAGCTATTGCAATAGCTTTCTAAAAATGCATTCTCAAATTCCCTCCCATGGTTACTTTTAATTCGTTTAATGCTTTTAATGTTAGAATTCATTTCATCTTGTATTTTAGTACAAAGCATTTTAAACTTATCAAAAGTTTCGGATTTTTCTCTAAGAAAATATGTTCATGTGAACCTAGAGAAATCATCAACACAAACAAAGATGTATCTCTTTCCACCTAAGCTTTCGGTTTGCATAGGACCCATGAGGTCCATGTGGAGAAGCTCTAGGGCTCCTTGTTTGAGAGATACTTGCCCTTTTTGTGCATGCTTTTGGTTTGTTTTCCTTGTTGGCAAGGTCCACAAACACCATTGGCTTTCTTCCCAAGCTTAGGGAGGCCTCGCACACAATTGAACTTTCCAAGGGTTCGTAAATCCCTAAAGTTCATGTGGCCAAGTCTTTCATGCCATAACTTAATTTGCTCATCCATGGACACATTGTTTGAGACTATTCTAGCTTCAAGACAATAGCAATTGTCACTAGATCTCATACCTTTCAACAAGGTTTGTCCATCGGGCTTTAGGATAGAGCAATCATCTTTACAAAATAAGACGGAATATCCTTCATCACTAAGGTGTGATATGCTTATCAAATTGACTTTCAAGCCATCAAAAAATAAAGCATTGGATAAGGAGGGTAATCTGGGAATGGAAATGGTTCCTTTCCCTACAACTCTCTTTTTGGATCCATCACCAAAGATGACACATCCTCCTTCCTCCATAACAAGAGTCTCGAAGAAACTCTTGTTTCCCGTCATGTGCCTAAAGCACCCACTATCTAAGTACCAAAAATTAGAAGAATTTGCCTTCAAGGCTATTTGAGCAACATGGCAAACATTTTCATTCTTTCTAATCCACCTAGAAACAATATTAGCTTTCTTAGTGGTCTTTGGTACATGGGTTCTAGCTGTCCTAGGATTATGCATATCAATATTATCATTCCTAGAAGCATGCATCTTGGCTCTATTCTTTCTCCTTTCAATCATGCTTCGTGTTTTACACATTTTAATATATCGAAAGCAATTTGGTCTAATATGACCATCAAATCCACAAAAATGACATAATAAAATAAGGAATCATACCTTGTCCTAGAGCATGCATGTGAGCTTGTCCATGTCTTTGTGGTTGAGTGGGTTCAATCCATCTTCGTTGTTGAACCGGTCTAGCTTGCTTCCTAGCTTGAGGTTGCATGATTGGTCTCTTTCCTTTGTGAGCCAATTGTTGAGGAATGTTAACTTGAGGGACCCTAGAGGGTTGAGCTTGAGGTTGTCTTCTTGGCACCATCTTCACTTGTGCATTTGAACATTGTCCTAGTTCTAACTTCTTCCTAGGAGTTTGCACCAATGAAGCTTCTTCGTTCCCCAAACTCTTGACAAACACGGTCTTGTTAGAGGTTGAGATCTTCTTGCCATCTTCATACCCAAGACCCCTCTTGTCACACTGACTCTTTCCAACACCAAGTATATGGTCAAGCTTCTTGGTGCTAGAATCCATCCTAGCTAATGATTCTAAAGCTTCATCAAGCTCCCTCTTCAAACCTTCTTCATTCCTTTTAGATAAGACTAACTCCTCTTTTAGCTTATCTTCCATCTTCTTGAATTTTTCCACATGTTCACTTAAGTGGTCATTATGAGATAAAAGCTCAAGATTCTCTTCTCTCAACATCTTGATCTTTCTTGTGCTCTTGATTGCTAAATCATTAAACTCGGCATGGTATTTAACAAGCACTTTTTTCTCTATAAATCCATTTATGGAGTTAGATGAGGAATCGCTTTCTTCTTCACTTGAGTCATTTTTCTCTTGACTCATTTCTTCTCTTTCACTAGCACTTTTGCTTTTATGGGAGGAGGCAAAAGCTAGGAGGTTAGCCATGAGCTCTTCATCATCCGAAGACTCATCTCCCTCATTGAAGTCATCACTACTTCCACTCCAAGTGGTGGCCATCACTTTTCCCTTTTTCTTCTTATTGTGATTTGCACATTTGGGGGCAAAGTGACCTATCCCACCACACTCAAAGCATCAGACTCCTTTCCTTTCGGTCTTCTCTTTCCTAGGCACAAACTTGTTGTAGGTGAAAATATATTATACGAGTGTCTAAAACAACCTAGAGGGGGGGGGGGGGGGGGGAATGGGTTGTTAATCGATTATTACCAATTTTTTGATTAGTCAAAATTAATCACTATTAACCCAATTCAACGAACAATAAAAATAAAGTAAAATTGCGGAAATTAAATAACACTTGATTTTTACGTGGAAACCCTTAACAGGGAAAAACCACGGGCTGTTATGTGCGCCACACACGGTCCTCGAATCCACTATATGTAATGATGATTACAACCCTAGGTTGACCTCTAGTCACACCATTCTCGGTTACTAATCCACCACTACTACCCGCAGGCCTTTTATAGCGAACCTAGACCTATTTGCTTGAGCACTACACACTGGTAGTCACAAGACTTAACTCTTAATGAAGAGATCAATAACCTATGTGAATATATGGCAATATCCGAAATGCAAATAATGTTAGGCTACACTAAATGCTTAGCTAGATGTTATAATGCATATCAACACTCTAGCTATCAACAATGCCTGCATGTACATGCATGAGGACTCAATTAGATGCAAATAGACTCGAGCAACCTAATTGTTAGCAAACAAAGCCAAATTAACAAATGTTGTCAATAATCATGGCAAAGACTATAAATATGCAATTACCAAGTGCAATTAAGAAATAGTCAATCAAAATGCCATTCAACACAAGTTGTCAATGAACAGGGCAAGGACAATAAATGCAATTAACAAATGCAATCAATGAGTCCTACAATCAATATCTAAATGAAAATCATGTAGACTTAGCTAAAGGGCAAAATGGTCCTAATTGCTAGCTATCAACAAACAACTCATCTCAACCAAAATCAAAGACTCAATCATGTTATAAACAACATTAGGTAATGAGTCATGTATTTAATTAACAACTAAATGCTAATCCTAGGCAAACATGTCATAAATATAAAACAAGGAGATGTAGAACATGTAGAGATTACCTAGTCAAAGAAATCAACAACACCCATGCTTGGATGATACTAGATGCTCATAGGAAGTGGTTTGGTTGAGTAAATGTGAGTTCTTGGGAGCTTCTCTCTCTAAGATATAAGTTTCTCTCACTTGGTTCAGTTTTTAAGCTCTCAAAAATGAGCTAGGAAGAAGATGATACTTATATAGGAACCCTAGATGAAGTGGTGTCGTTTTGATAAAAAATGCTTCAGCTTCTCGCTGACGGACTACTACAGTTGTTCAACCGTGGCATAGCAAAATTATTGCTATCGCTCGACTGATGCGGTTGGTCCGACCGCGACAGCTGCACCGCGGTAAAGACATCAGGTCTCTGTCGCTTGACTGCCGCGGTTATCCAACCGCGACAAGTACCGCGGCAGAGATAACACATCTCTGTCACTTGAGTGCTGCGGTATGCCAATGACGGTGGCAACCGCGGCAGAGAAGGGCTGGGCCTTCTTAGCAACTTCTCACATAGAAAATACATGCAATTGTGTAGTTGTGTGAGTGAAGATCATATAAGCACACAATTAAGAGAAACATAAATGCAGTCATATAAATGCAATGAAAGTGTGTGTGTGCTAAATGACATAGATGCACGAATCAAGGAAACACACATGCATGGTAACAAATGCAAGATAGATAAAGTTGCATGCAAGTGTGTGTGTGCACCTAATCTCTTCAATAAGGGTTAAGCACAAGTGATTATACCTTTAATGAGCTCTTGTGCTTGAGGGCTTGAACTCCAAATAAGCTTGGTCACGAGCAAGGAAGCCCTAAACTACCTTTGCATATTAAACCCCCAAAATGTGGTTTGTCATGAAATAAGCCAATCAAAATTAAAGAACTTACAATCTCCCCCTTTGGCTATTTCATGACAAAACAACCACTCACAAAATAATCCTCACAAAAAGAAAACAAAAGCTATTGGTCAACAAAAGTAGATTCTACATTACAATAAGAGAAACCTAAGATACTAAGTCTTCAAGGTCTTCAATCTCTTCGTAGATCATCATACCTACACACAATAGCAAGAAAGCACTTTCCTAGAACAAGTGTATGTGAGGTGATCAAATATAAAATGCATTTGCACTCAATAAAGCAATATAAAGAAATGCGTGTGCAATGCTCCCCCTAAAAGGTTACTCTCTCTCAAGACTTCTCCCCAAAGCATACACAATGCTCCCCCTATATCTCTGAAGACATCTCCCCCTTTTTGTCATGAGATAGACAAAGGAGCTTCCCCTATCGATCGGGTTGCTTTAGCAAAGAGAGCTATTAGTACAAAAGACATTTGCATAATCATATAAATGAACTTTATGCAACTTAAGTAATTGAGAGAGATTCAAGGAGTTTTATTTTAAAAAAATGTGTGACAAAGATGCTTTGCATGCAAGACATGCTGCATTCAAGTTCAAAATCAATGGTATTTGGAAAAGCAAACATCAAAAGGGTTTCCAAGAGAATTCAAACCAATTGATACCCTTTTGTCATGAATAAGCAATATATAGTTTTTCAAAAGATATTTTCGAGCTAAGAGTAACTATATCAATCCTTAAAGGCAAACCAAGACATGGATTCAAAGATCCTATTTGATTTTTCCGGATTAAACATCCGTATGATAGTAGTCTTGTTTACACCTTTAAGAAGAGAGAGAAGACTAATTTGGATATAAAATCCTTATTGATTTTAGTCTTCTCATTTGCTTTTCACACATATTTTGCATATCAAGCAATCAAAAACATTTCATGCATATCGATTTAAGCATGTCATAAAATTCTCATGTCATGGAGATAAATTATGGGTTATTCATATGTACTTTCCCAAATAATTCTCATAGTCCAAAAATGCATGTTTGAGCATAAATATGACATGGATTGCAAGTAAAGCAATTGTGCACACTTACTATGAAAAAGGAACATATAAGCATATATGTGAAACCAACAATCTCAAGCAATTATCAAAAGAGCATAAATTTAATCAACGTTTTGCATATGACAATTCATGCAAGTTTGCTCTCTTTACTTGAGCTCCCCTCATAGGGTCAATTCCAACCAAGTCAAAATGAGGCATGAGCCCCTATAGACTTACCAAATCTATTGGACCTAGTAGCATCTACGGGTATCACATTGGCACAATGGCAAGCGGGTTCATTCTTTCTAACCCACATAGGTTCCACTTTATCATTTCTAGTGGTCATAGACATGTTTCTAAGTTCCTTAGGTTTATGCAAACTTGCCCTCTTTTTCAACCGTTTTTCTTTCATGCTCTCTAACCTACACCTCTTGATATAATCAAAGCACTTTGGTCTTAAGTGACCAATCATACCACAAAAATGTCAAGTAGGTACAAAGTAAGAATTTATACCATTGCATTGTGATCTCATCGAGGCATTGCCATGTTGATGAGGTTGTCTTTGTTGGTGCATCGGTTTGCTTCTTTTTAGAGCTTGAGCCGATTGGTGGCACCTTTGTGGTCTAGCTTGTTGAGGTGGTTGAGCTGGTTGAGTGTACCTTCTTAGTTGTGCAAAGCTTGAGGGTTGAGCTCTTGAATTTTAAGATTGAGCTTTACCCTTTGTTGGCATCTTCAATTGGCCAATCTTCGATGACTCTCCAAGATCAATCTTCCTCCTAGGGTGTTGAGAAGGTGAGGCTAGGCTTTTTCCTTGAGCTTGAGGTTGCTTGATCTTAGCCTTCTTCAAAACTTCTAAATGCCTCATCCCTTTTTCCTTGACAATCCTCAATGGAGCACTCTTAGAAGATTTACCAACTTCAAGAGTCTTCTTATGGTAAAAGGATTGAGGAGGCAATTTAGGAACATTTTCCTTCACAAAAGTTGTCTTGTTGGATGATGGTGTGGCTTCCTCATCAACAAACCTTAGGCCTCTCTTGTCACTAGGCATCTTCCCACAACCTAGCATAATGTTGAGCTTCTCCGTCCCCGAAGTGAATTTAGCTAGTGACATCCTTACTTCTTCAAGCTCTTTTTTCAACTTGTCCTCATTTTCTTTGACAAGTTTTACTTCCTTATCTAAGAGAATCACATTTTCTCTTAGTTGAAGATTATCTTCCTTCAACACAAAAATCTCATTCTTTTTATTCTTCAAGGAGTCATGAAAGAATGTCATAAAATCCTCATAACTCATTCTTTCCTTGTTGTCAAAACTCTCCAAATCGGAGTTATCATCATCGCATGAGTATGAGCAATACTCATCATATTGACTCTTACTAATTGAGTCAACTTCCTCATCAAGACCTTTGCCTTGGCCATTTGATGTCATACAAGCAACTTCCTTTTGAGTAGCTACATCAATCACACTTCTAGCTACCTTTTCATCTACTCTTTCTTCAAGGTCACAAATAGAGGCATTTTTGCCTTCATCTCCAACATCCACATGAGGGGCTCCAAAGGCCGTGTAGTAATTTGCAAGCTCTTCATCACTTGAAGAATCTTCTACACTCTCACTATCACTTGATGAGGTGGCCATCTCCTTTCCATTTCTCTTGTTCTTCAAGTTACCACAAACCTTGGAGATATGACCATATCCTCCACTTTCAAAGCATTGAATGCCTTTTCTTGAAGACTTCTTTTGTCTTGGCTCAACCTTCTTGGAGTCATTCTTTTGTAGCCTCAAGAACTTCTTGAATCTTGTCACTATTTGAGCCACGTCTTCATCCGAGTCATCATCCTCCTTTTTAACTTTGGAGGTCTTCAAGGCTATTCCATTTTGCTTCTTAGGAGGTGAGGTTGTAGGAGCCTTTCTTGACTCATAGGCTTGGAGCCTTTCAATCACTTCACTCGGCTTCATCTTCTTGAAGTCACTATTCTCTTCAAGTGCTGTCACCTTGGATTCAAATCTAGGAGGTAGTGACCTCATGATCTTTTGCTTGATCCTCCAATCCGAGTATGGGTCACCTAGTTGATGGCTTTGATTGACGATGTCTATCAACTTCACTTGGAAGTCATTGAAGCACTCATGCTCTTCCATTCTAATAGCCTCGAATAGAGTTTGGAGCACTTGGAGCTTGGAGTCTTTCACCACTTCGGTTCCCTCATGTGCCGTTTCCAAGATTTTCCAAGCTTCATGTGCATTTTTAGTGATTTGGATGAGTTTATATTGACTCTCATCCATTGCACTAAGCAAGGCATGCATGGCCTTGTTGTTCCACTTTGAAGCTTCAAACTCTTCGGTACTCCATTGAGCCTTGGGCTTGGGCACAATGCTTCCATCTTCGGTGGTCACGGTTGGAGGTGTGAATCCATCCTCAATCACCATCCATACCCTATCGTCTATCGCCGAAAGATAGGACTCCATCTTCCCCTTCCATGAGGAGTAATTGTCACCCTTGAGCAATGGTGGCCTCACGCTCGACGCTCCCTCTTTACTAGTCCCAAATTCACTCATAATGTTTAGGTGAATGTATGCAAATGAATGCAAGTGAATGTAGTAATCAAAACACACAAAAGCAAGACACACAAGCAAGAGCAAAGATCACCTAAGTATGTCTAGGAACCCGCTCTGATACCAATTGAAAATATATTATACGAGTGTCTAAAACAACCTAGAGGGGGGGGGGGGGGGGTGAATGGGTTGTTA
This sequence comes from Acer yangbiense, assembly GCA_008009225.1. NCBI lineage: Eukaryota > Viridiplantae > Streptophyta > Magnoliopsida > Sapindales > Sapindaceae > Acer > Acer yangbiense. The sequence continues at coordinate 40,930,970 of CM017771.1, read as the reverse complement.
ATCGATTATTACCAATTTTTCGATTAGTCAAAATTAATCACTATTAACCCAATTCAACAAACAATAAAAATCAAGTAAAATTGCGGAAATTAAAGAACACTTGATTTTTACGTGGAAACCCTCAACAGGGAAAAACCACGGGCTGTTATGTGCGCCACACACGGTCCTCGAATCCACTATATGTAATGATGATTACAACCCTAGGTTGACCTCTAGTCACACCTTTCTCGGTTACTAATCCACCACTACTACCCGCAGGCCTTTTATAGCGAACCTAGACCTATTTGCTTGAGCACTACACACCGGTAGTCACAAGACTTAACTCTTAATGAAGAGATCAATATCCTATGTGAATATATGGCAATATTCGAAATGCAAATAATGCTAGGCTACACTAAATGCTTAGCTAGATGTTATAATGCATATCAACACTCTAGCTATCAACAATGCCTACATGTACATGCATGAGGACTCAATTAGATGCAAAGAGACTCTAGCAACCTAATTGTCAGCAAACAAAGCCAAATCAACAAATGTTGTCAATAATCATGGCAAAGACTATAAATATGCAATTACCAAGTGCAATTAAGAAATAGTCAATCAAAATGCCAATCAACACAAGTTGTCAATGAACAGGCCAAGGACAATAAATGCAATTAACAAATGCAATCAATGAGTCCTACAATCAATGTCTAAATGAAAATCATGTAGACTTAGCTAGAGGGCAAAATGGTCCTAATTGCTAGCTATCAACAAACAACTCATCTCAACCAAAATCAAAGACTCAATCATGTTATAAACAACGTTAAGTAATGAGTCATGCATTTAATTAACAACTAAATGCTAATCCTAGGCAAACATGTCATAAATATAAAACAAGGAGATGCAGAACATGTAGAGATTACCTAGTCAAAGAAATCAACAAAACCCATGCTTGGATGATGCTAGATGCTCATAGGAAGTGGTTTAGTTGAGTAAATGTGGGTTCTTGGGAGCTTCTCTCTCTAGGATATAAGTTTCTCTCACTTGGTTCAGTTTTTAAGCTCTCAAAAATGAGCTAGGAAGAAGATGATACTTATATAGGAGCCCCAGATGAAGTGGTGTCGTTTTGATAAAAAACGCTTCAGCTTCTCGTTGACGGACTGCCACGGTTGTTCAACCGCGGCACAGCAAAATTATTACTGTCGCTCGACTGACGAGGTTGGTCCGACCGCAGCAGCTGCACCGCGACAGAGACATCAGGTCTCTGTCGCTTGACTGCTGCGGTTATCCAACCGCGACAGGTACCGCGGCAGGTACCGCGGCAGAGATAACACATCTTTGTCGCTTGAGTGCCGCGGTATGCCAATGACGGCGGCAACCACGGCAGAGCAAGGCTGGGCCTTCTTATCAATTTCTCACATAGAAAATACATGCAATTGTGCAATTGTGCAATTGTGTGAGTGAAGATCATATAAGCACACAATTAAGAGAAACATAAATGCAGTCATATAAATGCAATGAAAATGTGTGTGTGCTAAGTGACATAGATGTACGAATCAAGGAAACACACATGCATGGTAACAAATGCAAGATAGATAAAGGTGCATGCAAGTGTGTGTGTGCACCAAATCTCTTCAATAAGGGTTAAGCACAAGTGATTATACCTTCAATGAGCTCTTGTGCTTGAGGGCTTGAACTCCAAATAAGCTTGGTCACGAGCAAGGAAGCCCTAAACTACCCTTACATATTAAACCCCCAAAATGTGGTTTGTCATGAAATAAGCCAATCAAAATTAGGGAACTTACAGTAGGAACCCTTTTTCTTGAAGTTTTGACCTTTGGAACCAAAGTCCTTTTTCCCGAACTTCATAACCTTCTTGAATCTCTTCACAAATAAAGCAAGGTCTTCATCCGAGTCATTCTTTGCCTCTTTTTCATCCTTGGAGGCTTTCAAAGCAATTCTTTTTTTCTTTTTAATGGGTGTGGAGAAAGGACCTTTCCTAGACTCATAAGCTAGAAGTCTCCCAATCACCTCACTCGGCTTCATATCCTTATATCCACTATTTTTTTCTAAAGCCGTCACCTTTGATTCAAACCTATCGAGAAGCGATCTCATAATCTTTTGCTTGATCCTTCTATCTGAATAAGGATCACCAAGTTGATGACTTTGGTTGACTATGTCCATCAACTTGATCTTGAAATCGTTGAAGCACTCATTCTCCTCCATCTTGAGCAACTCGAATTGAGTTTGGAGGAGTTGAAGCTTAGAGTCCTTCACCACTTCGGTTCCCTCATGTGCAATCTCTAGGATGTCCCATGCCTCCTTAGCTATCCTAGTATTTTAAATCAATCTATATTTATTTTTGTCCATTGCACATAGGATGGCATGCATCGCCTTCCTATTCCATTTTGATGCCTCAAACTCTTGCGCGTTCTATTGCGTCTTAGGCTTGAGCACATCCTCTCCTCCACCCGTAGGAGTCATCATGGGTGATGTATAGCCGTCTTCAACCACCATCCAAGCTCGGTCATGGATTTGACATATGTACGACTCTATCTTGCCTTTCCAAAAGGCATAATTCAACCCGGTAAGAAGCTGAGGCCTTGTGCTAGAAGCACCTTCGTTGCCACCACCATTTCCACCATTTCCACTCATAGTGTTTATGAATGAATGAAATGAATGCAAATGTATGAATGATCAAAAATCACACAAAATGCAAAACACACCAAAATAAGCAAGGATCATCTAAGTATATCTAAGAACCCGCTCTGATACCAATTGAAACAAATATTGCACGGTGTGTATAAAACTATCTAGAGGAGGGGTGAACAGATTTTAAACGTATTACCCAATTTTTCGTGTGAAGTCAATATTACGAAATTACCCCTAACTAGATAAAGCAATAAATCAAGTATAAAATGCGAAAATTAAATAACACTTGATTTTTTACGTGGAAACCCTCACGGGAAAAACCACGGGCTAATAAGTGAGCCACACTCGAACCTCGAATCCACTAAGTGATAAAAATTACAACCTAATCCCGGAAGTAATCACACACCTACCTAATCCCGGTATGAGTGAACCTAGTTCGAATGCTTGCGATCTAAGCAACCTAATCCCGGATGCTACACACAAGACTTATGTTCTCAATGAAGAGATTAACACCCTAAGTGGATATATAAATATCCAAATGCAACATAGAGCAAGGGAAACCCTATATGCTTATCTAAGATGATGAATTTGCAATTAGAACAATCCTAGATATTAAAACTAAATGGCATGTCAAATAGCATAGATAAACATAGATTATAAAAGCCTAGATATCTATCACAATACAACACTCAATCAAAATATCACAAATAATTTCTATCTTGTATTTAGCATATTATCTAAAAACATACAAGTAATCTAAAGGATGTCTTAATATGAAAAACACTAAAATTAGATGAGATTAGTGAAGAACATACCAAGGAAGATGTGATGATCCAAAAACATACATGGATGCATTCTATGAAGGCATAGTTGATGCAATATGAAATTTGATGCAAAAGGGATTTGATTTGAGTGGTTAGAGGTGAGTTCTTGATTTGATTTTCTCTCAGAATTCTCTCTTTTAAGTTTAGGGTTCTTGGGAGTAAAAAGAACTAATTCAGAGAATGAGAAAGTGAGATATTTATAGACATAAAAAACAGAGCATGTGAAAAGACAAGTTTTCCCCTGAAACGTACCGATCGGCGGTTTCAATCGGCGGCCAGGCCACCGATCACAACCGTCGAATTGAGCCCGAGACGAACAGAGCATCAACGGTGGTTTCATTTGGCAGTTTCGTAACCGTTGATCCAACCGCCGAATCAAATCTGAGAGAATAAATCGATCAGGTATGAACGGCGGTTTCGAACGGCGGTCGTGGCCACCGATCGTAACCGTAGAATTGCTCCAGACACTTCTGGATGCAAACAGCGGTTTCATTCGGCAGCCAGGCCGTTGATCACCAATAGAGGTGAAAACCAAGGAAAAGCCAAGGGCATTCTCTGTAGGTGGTCTTCACATAAAACCGAGCACATTCTAGTGCATGCACGGACGTTTCCGAATACTATCGGGAAACAAATTACAAGACACAAATACACACAACAAGATACAACATCAAAGTGCAAGTGTGGAATGTGATATGTGGTAATGCACACAAATGCAAGAATGCTAAGTGTGTGTGTGCAATCTAAATCTCTTCAAAGAAAACCAAGCACTAGAGAATATACCTTTGTCGTGCTTGTCCCTTGAGGTCTTGAAAGGGCCTTCGAGCTTGAAGTTCAATCACCTAAACTACCCTTACACAATAAACCCCAACACATGGTTTGTCTGTGAAATAAGCCAATTAAAGAATGGGAATCCTTACATAGAGAAAGTATTTCATTGTGATCCTATAAAATGCACCTAGTGCACTAGATTCTTTTACTTAAAGCCACTTTGATGATTTTAGATTCATCATACCACATTTGATCCCACTCAAGTGCTAGCAAAAGAATCTATAACTTTAACAAGGTAAAGACGCCCAACCTTTATCTTAAGTTGTGAATATTGTTCAAGACTAACTAAAGAATTATGTTTACCTCATACATATCCAGATGTACGAACAATTCTTCTTTTCTCATAGTCTTTTGACCTTATGATTATTTACTTTGACAATTATAATATTTAAAATATAAATGCTATAAGACTTATTAAATCAGAAATCACTTTATTAATATGAAAAGATTGTCAAAAACAATATTACACTCTTGTTATTGAGCATAATTCTAACATTCTCCCACTTGCACTATAGCAAATGTGTCATATCTCTCATTCCCATGTTCTCTAGGTGCCCATCAAAACTTTTCTAAGGTAGAGCCTTTATGAAGGGATCCGCTAGATTTTTTACTAATGCAATTTTGGTAATTGTCACGTCACCCCTATGCACAATTTCCCTTAAAAGATGATACTTCCTCTCAATGTGTTTTCCTCTATTATGACTTCTTGGTTCTTTTGAATTAGCCACTACTCCATTGTTGTCACAGTAGATAGTGATCTGCTTATTCGCACCGGGAACCACTTCCAAGTCAATCAAGAACTGGCAGAGCCAAACAGCTTCTTTGGCAGCTTCGCATGCAGCAACATACTCAGCTTCCATGGTGGAATCAGCAATACAAGATTGCTTGATACTCCTCTGAAACAAATTATAGCACGGTGTGTATAAAACTATCTAGAGGGGGGGTGAATAGATTTTAAGCTTATTACCCAATTTTTCATGTTTAGTTAAAATTACGAAATTACCCCTAAATAGATAAAGCAATAAATCAAGTATAAAATGCGAAAATAAAATAACACTTGATTTTTACATGGAAACCCTCACGGGAAAAACCACGGGCTAGTAAGTAAGCCATACTCGAACCTCGAATCCACTAAATGTGTAAAACGATTACAACCTAATCCTGAAAGTAATCACACACCTACCTAATCCCGGTATGAGTGAACCTAGTCCAATTTGCTTGCGATCTAAGCAACCTAATCCTAGAAGCTACACACAAGACTTACTTTCTCAATGAAGAGAATAACACCCTAAGTGAATATATGAATATCCAAATGCAACATAGAGTAAGGGAAACCCTATATGCTTATCTAAGATGATTAATATGCAATTAGAACAATCTTAGATATTAAAAACTAAATGACATGTTCAATCAAATAGTTTAGCTAATTAAGATTAAGCACAAAACCTAATTAGCTATCACAATACAACTTCTCAAACATACAACACACTAATCTCAATCTTGTATCAAAAGATATATAAATAACATACAAGAAATTAATTGAGATTGCTTGTTAATAAAAACACAAAATATGTAAGATATTAGTGAAAAGCTTACCAAGCAAAGTGTGATTAAGGATCCATGCAAAGAGACATCTAGATGATCTAGGATGATGCTAGATGATGATTGATGATCATGAAAAAGTGTTTGAGTGAATAAAATTTGAGTCTTGGAATTTTTTCTTCTCTTAAAAAATATCCTAAGTATGAAATCTGAATATGAACTCTCTTAATTGACCTAAAGTCAAAGTGACATATATATAGGGGGCTAAAACAAAGTGTGGTAATTTTGATAAGTTGGCTTGAAATTTGCCTTTGGCGCTGTAGGTAGAGCGCTTCTATACAGCGCCCCTACTCTGTTCTCTCAGGAAAACAAAGTGGCGTTGTACGAACAGCGCTTCTGTACAGCGCTCGTACAGCGCCTACCCAAAATGTATCAGACCTGATGCATTTAAAATACAATTGCAATCAGGTCTTGATCGGGCGCTGTACGAACAGCGCTCGTACAGCGCCTCAACAAAATGCATCAGACTTGATGCATTAAAATGACCATTTTTGCACTAGGTCATGTGGGCGCTGTTCAGAACAGCCTTTGTAGAGCGCTTTGAACAGCGCCCTTTGCAATGCAAGAATTCCAAGGCTATGCATGACAATGCAATGGACAATGCAATGAGCAATCAAACTAACATGCAAGAAGAGATGAAAATAAGCATTAATGCACAATAATAAGAAACACAACATACAAAGATTAAACATATGCATGAGTTGTGAGTGTGTGCAACTATTTCTTCAAGACAAGTAAGCACATAGAAATTTACCTTCGGTGCTTATTAACTCAAGGTCTTCAAAGGGCTTCGAACAATAATACCAACACCTAAGCTACCCTTACAAAGAACCCCAACATGTGGTTTGTCAACGAAATGAGCCAATCAACAAATGGGAACCTTACAATCTTCCCCTTTGGCTATTTCGTGACAAAACCACCACTCACATTGATTCCTCACATTAAAATAGAAACAACGGGATAACTATGATATTCTACAATACAAAGAGATAAGAAAATAAAACTTCAAGTCTTCAATCTCTTGTAGAATAATCAAGCCTTGAAAATAAGATTTCTATATTTTCCAATACAAGTGAAATGTGAGATTAATCAAGTGAGAACAAAAACAAGCATTTGCATTTTAAAAATTTAGGCACAACATTATGAAATGTATGTGTATGCAATGCTCCCCCTCAACGGGTTACTCCCCCTCAATGAATGTTCTCCCCAACAAGCACAATTGCTACTAGAATTTGCAACTCCCCTTACCATATCCTACTCCCCCTTTTTGTCATGATATAAGCAAAGGAGTAGTCCCCAACCGGGTCACTCATAGCAACGAGAGATAGTAGCAAGCAAAATATTTGCATAATCAATATAAGTCACTTTATGCATCTCAATTAATTGGTGAGAAACAAGGAGATTTATTTGTTAGAAAATGTGTGAATCAAATATGCTTTGCATTTAAGACATGTAGCATTCAAGTCCAAAATACAATGGTATTTGGCAAAGCAAATGATAAAGGTTTCTAATAGGAATTCAAACCAATTTCACTAATGTCATGAGTAAAGCAAGGATATAGAATACATTGATTTCAATTTAAGAACAACTATATCCAACTTTATAAGCGAAACATGGCATAAGCGACTTTGCACCCTATTTGATTTTTCCGGATAAGATATCCGTATGATAGTAGCTATGTTCAACAAATAAAGAAAGAGAGACATTAGGAATATAAATTCCTTTGAACGGATACAAGATCCTTTATTCATTTTAAGTCTCATAAGCTTTCACACAAGTTTTGCATTTTAAGAATATGCAATCATCAATTCATGCTTTTCATGTGAGCATGTTATATGAATTTCATGCTTTTTCATTTGACATTAGCATGTTATTAAAAAATCATCATGTCATGGAGATAACCATAGGTCATTCAAATCATACTTCCTATATACATCTCCTAGTCCAAAAATGCATGATTGAACATAAATATGACATGGATTGTAAACAAGCAAGGTTCACACTTATTTAATTGAAAACATATATACATATGTGCAACCAAGCTTACTCAAGCAATTAAGAGAAGAGGCATAAGATATTTCAAATTTTTTACAAGTGACAAGACTGCAAACTAGCTCTCTTTGCTTGAGTTCCCCATATGGGGTCAAATACAAATCACATCACTCCACAAGACATATCCCAATAGATCTACTTAGTGTTTTAAATCGAGTAGCATCTAAGGGTTTAGTAAATAGGTCCGCAAGTTGATCATTAGTACCTACATGCTCAAGTACTATGCATTTATTTTCAACAAGCTCTCAAATGAAGTGATGACGGATGTCAATATGCTTAGTTCTAGAATGTTGCACCGGATTCTTGGAAATATTAATGGCACTCATGTTATCACAAAAGAGAGTGAGAGTACCTTGGTTGAATCCGTAGTCTACTAGCATTTGCTTTATCTATAGGAGTTGTGTGCATCCACTCCCCGCGGCTATGTACTCAGCCTCGGCCGTGGACAAGGAAATTGAGTTTTGCTTCTTGCAAAACCAAGACACCAAGTTGTTGCCTAGGAAGAAGCAACCGCCCGATGTGCTTTTCCTATCATCACAATTTCCTGCCCAATCCGCATCACTAAAGCCTATTAGACTAGCATTAGTGTTAAAAGAGTACCAAATCCCATAGTTGGATGTCCCATTCACATAGCGAATATTTCTCTTTACGGAAGAGAGATGGGACTCCTTGGGATCCACTTGGTACCTAGCACACACACCTACACTAAAAGAGATATCAGGCCTACTTGCGGTCAAATAAAACAAGCTACCAATCATGCCACGATATAACGTTTGTTCCACACTTTTACCACTAGCATCCTTGCTTAGCTTCAAAGTGGTACTCATAGGTGTATCACAATGTTTGGCATTTTCTAGACCAAACTTCTTCACTAGGTTTTTGGCATATTTGGCTTGGGTTATGAAAATCCCATCATCTAATTGCCTAATTTGCAAACCTAGGAAGTAACTAAGCTCACCAACAAGACTCGTCTCAAATTCATGAGACATGACATCAACAAATTGTTGGACCTTGGTATTGTTGGTGGAGCCAAAAACTATATCAACAACATATATTTGAGCTATGAAAAGCTCATCATTGTCTTTCTTGATGAATAGTGTCTTTGTTAGGATTATGCTCAATAGCAAGAGTGTAATATTGTAATTAACAATCTTTTTCATATTAATAAAGTGATTTCTGGTTTAACAAATCGTATAGCATTTATAGTTTAATATTATAATTGTCAAAGTAAATAATCATAAGGTCTAAAGACTATGAGAAAAGAAGAATTGTTCGTACATCTGGATATGTATGTGGTAGACACAATTCTTTAGTTAGTCTTGAATAATGTTCACAACTTAAGTTAAAGGTTGGGCACCTTTATCTTGTTAAAGTTGTAGAATTCTTTTGCTAGCATTTGAGTGGGATCAAATGAGATATGATGAGTCTAAAATCATCGGAGTGTCTTCGAGCATAAGGATCTAGTGCACTGGGTGCATTGAACTGGATCACAATGAAAAGCTTTATCTAGAACCGTCAATAGATAATAGTCTTTTCATTATCAGGACAATCGGAGAGTCTATCTTAATCCTGAGATAAATGATGAACTTATGGTTGCAAATGATATCATTTGAGTTATCAATGAGTACGATTATAACGCATAGTCTATCCTCGATAGTTTGGTGATATTCATTTGTTAATCGATAGAGGACTTCATTTATAGATATGGACATCGTGGCTCCATTTATTAAATGAGAGTATAATATCATCATATGGATGTTTTGAGGTAATTGGATATTAAATCTCAACGTTGAGTTTTCGATAGTGTCTATTGAAAACATGGCTTCTGGACAAGTCAAAATATCCAAGTTCAAAACGTGGTCATATGAGTAAATATGGTAACTTGGAGAGTTATAGGCGGTCTATGAACTCTTGGCGGTTACTGATATTAATCATGAGGATACACTATCTCCAATATGATTGTATAGGGTTATGAAAGAGGAACATCTTCCTTTTCTATCTTTATTTAAGAGTTCAATTTTAGCTCTTTAGTGGAATGAGTTAAAACTAATGGATCGGACCTAAGTGAATCATTTGTTGATTGTGATTAGGTTATGTCTATTGAAGCTTAAATTTAGATGGCCCGCCAAGATCCCCAATCCACACGGACTTGCATGGATCACTTGATATATTTTACCAAACCAATTTAAGGGTCCATCTAGAATTGCATTTAATATATTAAGAATATAATTTGCACATTATTTAAGTAATGGGCTGCTCAATTATATTAATATATTAATAAAAGACATGTGGACTTGTTTCTTTTAGTAAGAATGGTTTTGGTTCACATGTGGGCTTTTTATTTAAAGTCCAATAGATTAAATGAAATAAGAAAATAATATTAGGCCCAATTTTATTCAAGTGGGGCAGCAAGGTTAATATTTTAACCTAAGATATTATTTTGTTTTCATTGTTTTAATTAAATAAGAATTAATTAATTAATTAATTAATTGTTTAATTAAGAAACAAATCTTTTCTGATTAGGAAATATGATTCCTAGTCTTATACTATTGTTGGTAGTATACTAAAAGTAAAAGACTTATTTGGTAAGAAAATAAATAATTAATTTTATTTATTTAATCAAATAAGAAGTCTTTTATTTTAGTCAATAAAAAGAATAAAATATCTATGGGTTGGATTAGGGTTTGAAGTCTATTCTTTTATGGAAATTAGGGTGCAACACAAACTCCTTTTAGGAGTGTGATTTGCGGCAACCCTAGTAGAAAAAGAGAGCAAGATTTCGGCAACCCTAATAGGAAAAGAGAAGAAAATTTAGGCCACCTATATATTCATATGTATAGAATTCGGCCACCCTATGCTTTGTGCTTGAGAGACAATTTTTCTTCTTCTTCTTAATTCATAGAGAGCATTAATTTTATTCTACTAAAAACATAAAAGAGTGAATAAATTATTCTTTGATGGTACACTATTTGCTTGTTCATCAATAAGCTTCTGTGTACAACATCGATTTAGGTTCACGCGAGTTTCGATCATTAGATTGAGAACTCAAAAGTGACCGGAATAATTTTAGTCTTCTTTTTATTGTTTTTGTGACTAACAAAGAAAAAAAAAGTTTATTTGTCCATTCACAGGTTTGCAATTCAAAGAAAAGGGAGACCACGCTCCTAGGTGATCCATGTTCGTGCTAGGATTGAAGATCTTGCGGATTACCATCGACGTAAGTCAATTGGATCACGCGACAAAAGGTATTATTCTTTTGTTAGATAATATATGTGTTTAATTGATTAAAGGGTTTAAAGTTCATAGAAAGGAAAAATTTTAAAAGTTACTAAATCTATTTTTAGTCTCGCTTCCGCTGCGTGTACTACGGTATTTTTCCCTACAATTGGTATCAGAGCCTAGGTTGAACCCTTTTAATTAATTAACGTATATATACGTGGATCTATTTCTTTTTATTGTGATTATGCATGTTTAGAAAGAGATGGCACTCTAGGTATTCGCATATATAATTACATGTGGATGTATGGATTTATATATTTTTATGTGGATTGTTATTGCTCGATTTTGGTCCTAGATTTTCAATGTATTTTTGTTATGGAATTGTAACAACAAGGGTGGTCTATTATCACCATAATTCCTTTTTGGTAGTTGATAAATTTTATTTTATTTTTTTTTAAAAAGGTGCAGTTTTTTTTTTTTTTTTAAAGATTACTGCTGCAGTTTATTTTTTTTAAAAAAAAAAAATTTAATACTGCAGTATTTATTATTTTATACTGTTGTAATGTATTTGGGTGTTGAAGATTCGAAGACACGAAGAAAAATGAAGCAACCGGAACCGAGAACGAGCATCGTGCGCACCCTAGGAGTTGATTGGGCTGCGCATGGCAAGCCCATTACAAGGTGGGCTGCGCACGGCAACCTTGTGTGGCCTTATGGGCTACGCATGGCAGCACGTTTGTGGGGTTGTGGGCTGTGCACGCCCATGGGAGAAGGCCGAAGGATGAGCGTATGGTTGATGGGCCACTTGAAGATCTTGTATTCCTAAACAATTGTAATTTACTTGTTTTTCTAGGATGGGCCAAAATTGTTGCTATTTAATTTATGCTTAAATATTACAATATTTGTTATTGTATGATAACATAACATATAGAATAGGAGTGCCACTCATATATCTTTTTTGGTATGAACATGCATTGAATGATTTAGGTATCTAAATTGGCATCTAGATAACTTGGTAAATCATTCTATGGGATTTAATCACACGCCTTAAATAATTGAGTGGGAGAAGGTGTTTTTGTAACACCTATGGCCTCCAAGGTTAGTTGAGCTTTATTATTTATTGGTAATCCCCCCAAGGGGCGTCCATGAATGGAATTTAGCAACATACTTCCTTACAAGGATAGACTAAACAATGGACTCAAACGAGATCTACTCCCCAAGGAGGGATTTTCGTGAGAGAAAATTGAGGGTCGATATCTTGGTAACACACTCAATGTAATTTTATTGATATCCTCCCAAGAGTTCTTGTCAGTAAAATTACAAGGCTAAAATTGAAAACGCTGGTTGTTATGTTAACAATTAGGTGGGACCTAGTCTAACTAGTAAATGGTGCGAACTCCCAAAGGAGGCGTAACATTTATGGGTGTTGGATCACCGTTGAATTTTTATGATTGAGTTATTTATTTAATTCAAGATAAATATTTAAAAGTGCTTTATCATGATTATTTACTTATATATGTTTTGTTTTATTCAGAAATCATGACCCCATCACTTATGAACATCCTGAAAGATAACACTTTAACTAGAGATAATTATGTCACATGGAAAAGGAAAATTGGGTTGATGCTACAAAGTGAAAAACATAAGTTTGTTCTAACTACTCTTAAACCACCTACTCCTAATAATGAATCTAGCATAATGTATAGAGATGAGTATGAGCAGTGGAAGACTTCAGATGATATGGTAAAATGTTACATTATGGCCACTATCTCCGACGTGTTGCAACAGCAGCATGAAGGAATGGAGTCCGCTGCTGATATAATGATGTCTCTAGAGGAGATGTTTGCTATGAAGTCTAGGACGACTAAGAGAGAGGCAGTGACTGCTTTTATGAATCTTAGGATGAAACCTGGACAGGCTGTGAAGGATCACATGATGAAAGTTATAGCACATCTCAACATTGCTGAACTGCATGGCGCTGAGATAGATGGTGAGACAAAGATTGATATGGTTGTCAATTTATTGTCAGATTCCTTTGATCAGTTCAAATTGGACTACACTTTGAACAAAAAGGAATAAACCTTACAAGGCCTGATGCAAAGATGTTCAAAGTGCTGAAAAGATCCTTGTGAAAGGCAAAGGTCAAGAGATTCATATGGTTGGTAAAGTTGCTACTGTTAAGGCCCGTCAAAAGGTCAAGAAACAACAGAAGAAAAAGCAACTTGGGCCTATCAAGAAGGAGACCAAGAAAGTAACCAAGATCAAAGGGAAATGCTTCTTTTGTGGTGAAAAGGGACATTGGAAGAGAAATTGCCCAAAGTCCCAGAATAAGAAGGAAGAAGGTAATGTAAATTATCTTGAAACATGTTTTTTGGCTGATTCTACAGATTCTTGGATCATAGACTCAGGAGCCACTAATCATGTTTGTTATTCCTTGCAGGGGTTCCAAGAAAGGAGAAAGCTGAGTAAGAATGAAATCAATTTGCGCTTGGGCAATGGAACGTTAGTGTCTGCAAGTGCAGTGGGAGATATTAGAGTTTATTTGGATTCTAGAAGGCATTTAGATTTGATAGACGTTTATTATGTACCTCAATTCAAGAGGAATTTAATTTCAGTTTCTTGTTTGAATAAATTTGGATATTCGGTTACTTTTAATAAAGTTTTTATTATTAGTAAGAATGACAAAATTATTTGCCAAGGTACATTGGAAAACGGTCTATACTTTTTGCATAGAAATATCTCTCACTCGTTAGACACAGAATTAACGGAACCTAATCATAAAAGAGTAAAATTATCAACAGATGAAACCTACCTTTGGCATTTACGCTTAGGTCATATTAACCTTAATAGGATTAAAAGATTGGTATGTGACGGACCTTTGAGTGACTTAAAGGTTGATGATCTACCAACTTGTGAATCTTGTTTGGAAGGTAAAATGACCAAAAGGACGTTCTCTGCCAAAGGTGCAAGAGCCACTGAATGTTTAGGATTGATACACACTGATGTATGTGGACCTATGAGCATTCAAGCTAGAGGTGGATATGAGTACTTCATCACCTTCACGGATGATTACTCGAGATTTGGTTATGTGTATCTCATGAGACATAAGTCGGATGCTTTTGACATGTTCAAAGCATTCAAAGCTGAAGTGGAAAATCAGCTTGAGAAACACATAAAAATCTTGAGATCTGATCGTGGTGGAGAATATCTATCTGGTGAGTTTCAGCAATATCTTATTGATAATGGGATAGTTTCTCAGTTTTCTGCACCAGGTACACCTCAACAGAATGGGGTAGCAGAAAGGAGAAATAGAACTCTTTTGGATATGGTTAGGTCTATGTTAAGTTATTCAACACTTCATATTTCTTTTTGGGGATATGCTTTACAAACTGCTATATACATTCTAAACGATGTACCATCTAAGTCTGTTCCTGAAACACCGCATGAGTTGTGGACTGGGCGCAAGCCTAGTTTACAACACTTAAGGATATTTGGTTGTCCTGAGCATGTGTTAAAAGGAAAGACAGAAAAGATGGAGTCCCGTTCGGAAACATGTATATTTGTAGGGTATCCAAAAGAAACTAAAGGATATTATTTCTATAGTCCTTCAGATCTTAAAGTATTTGTTTCGACAAATGCTAAATTTCTGGAAAAGGACTATATGAATGATTTTGCGCCTAGAAGTAGAATTTTCCTGAATGAGATGTCATGAGATACAATTCCACGAGAGGTTACACAACCTAACCCAATTGTAAGTTCCGATCCAACACAAGATCAACAACCTACCATTCCTCGTCGTAATAGGAGGGTTAGAACACAACCCGAAAGATACATCGGTTTGGGAGAATCAGTGGAGAATCTCCCGGACGACGATGATCCCTATACGTACAAGGAAGCTATGGAGGATGTTGATAGTCGCCATTGGCAAAAGGCAATGCAATATGAGATTGAATCTATGTTCGATAACAAAGTCTGGTCCTTTGTAGACTTGCCTAAGGGGATAAAACCCATTGGGTGCAAGTGGGTATACAAGAGGAAAAGAGGTATGGATGGAAAGGTGGAAACCTTTAAAGCTAGATTGGTAGCTAAAGGGTATACACAGAAAGAAGGTATCGATTACGAGGAAACCTTCTCTCCTGTGGCCATGCTTAAATCCATTAGGATACTCTTATCCATTGCAGCATCTTTAGATCTAGATGTAAGGATTCCCTTTTGTTGATTGGCTTATTTCGTGGTCAAACCACATGTTGGGGTTTGGTTGTAAGGGTAATCTAGGTCATTAAGGTTGAAGATCAAAGACCCTTTCCAAGACCTCAAGAGGATAAGCACCAAAGGTATATCTTGTGCTTACTTTGGCTTGAAGAGATATAGTTGCGAACACACACACAACATGCATAACTCTTATTCTTGAATGTTGTGTTTATATTTTGTGTGCATTGTGCTTTATTGTTTTTTTCAATGTCTCTTCTTGCATTTAATTGATTGCATCTTGTTATATGAAATGCCATGACATGATAGGCATTAGGATGCATTCAATACCCACACTTGCACTTCATGTATGTTAAGCTTTAAGTGTGGTGTAATTCGTTTCCCTAAGGATGTTCGGAAACGTCCGCGCGTGCACGTTGATGTGCTTTGTTTTGCGCGATGATCGCCGGTGGAGATGCCTTTGGCTTCTCCTTGGTTTCACCATTTTTTGGTGAATCGGCGGTTACGTTCGGCGGCCTGGCCGCCGTTCAAAACCGCCGAATGAGACCTGATTGAAATATATCTCTCGGGTCCAAAATGGCGGTTCAATTCGGCGGCCTGGCCGCCGATTGAAACCGCCGATCGGTGCGTTTCAAGGGCAAAATTGTATTTTCACCTGCCCTGTTTTTGGTCTCTATAAATACATCCTTATCTCTGGTTCAGAATACAAGTCTTGCATCCCAAGAACCCTAGAGAGATATTTAGAGAGACTTGAGAGAAAAAGCTAAAAGATCACATCTTTAATTCTCTAAACCCATTCCCACATGCACAAATCATCATCTAGGCATCATCTAGGTTCATCTAGCATATGCTAATGCATGGGTCTTCTTCAACACACATGGTATGATTTGTTGAACACTTTTATCTTACATAATTAGTGTTTCTACTTATCAATTTTATCTCATATTTTACTTATATGTGTTTAGATTAATTTCTACATATAAGATTGAGATTATGTGTTGATTGGGTTATTATTTGTTAGCTAGGCTTTAATGTTCATATGCCATCTAGCTAATTGATCTCATTTATTGATTGAGATTATTTTTCATAGCTTATTTGATTAGGTCATTATTGCCTAAAAGCTATGCCATGAACATTCTTGTGTGATGTATTGATAACTAGGTTGATAGATTGTTTTTTTAATCAACTAGTTCATCCTTTGAATGTTTGTGGGTTTTATATGATAGCTTTGTATCTAGGATTGGTTATCCTTTACTTAGCTAAAGTTATATGCCATGACATATAGCTATATGTGATATCTAGGATTGATTATATTGTCATCTTATAATCCTAGGTAAGCATTTAGAGTACCCTAGCTCTTATTGCATTAATTGAATATTCATACATATTCACATAGGGTTGTGCATCTCTTTTGAGAGATTGAAGTCTTGGGGCTAAGTGTGCTTAGGCCTCAAGCAAATTGGACTAGAGCCGCTATAAAAGGCCCGCGTGGTAGATTAGAGGGTGCTCACGCCAAGAGTAGTGTATCAGGGGATATCACTAGGGATTGAACCAAGAGTGGCGATTGGTAGTGTCCATAGCCTGAGGTTATCTAGGGTGAGGGTCCGAGAATCACTTGAGGGTGTAACCGTCTTTGCATATAGTGGATTTCGAGGTTCGAGTGTGGCGCACTTACCAGCCCGTGGTTTTTCCCTGTTGAGGGTTTCCACGTAAACATCAAGTGTCATTTATTATTTCCGCATCTTATTACACTTGTATGTATTATTGACTTGCTAGGGGTATTTTCGTAAAATTGACTTGCATGCGAAAATTGGGTAATAATTAGATAAAATCTATTCACCCCCCTCTAGCTTTATATTGATAAACACACCTCGAGTATTTAATTACTTTCACTAGAGATTTGGCAAATGGACGTCAAGACAGCTTTCCTTAATGGAAGTCTTGACGAAAGCATATACATGATGCAACTAGAGGGATTCATTGAAAAGGGCCAAATGGAAAAGGTCCAAATGGAAAAGGTATGCAAGTTGCAGAAATCCATATATGGATTGAAGCAAGCATCCAGATCCTGGAACATAAGGTTTGATCAAGATGTCAAAGGTTTTGGATTTATTCAGAATCCAGACGAACCTTGTGTATACAAAAGGATTAAGGGTGACAAGTTGGTTTTCCTGATTCTTTATGTTGATGATATACTACCCATTGGAAACGATGTAGGTGTATTGACATCGGTAAAAGAATGGTTAGCAAAACAATTTGATATGAAGGACTTAGGAGAAGCAAGTTTTATTCTAGGTATCCAAGTAATAAGGGATAGAAAGAATAAAACGATTGCATTATCCCAAGCTTCATACATAGACAAGATCTTGTTTAGGTTTTCCATGCAGGATTCCAAGAAAGGTATGTTACCTTTTAGACATGGAATCAAGCTTTCTAAGGAACAAGTTCCTAAGAATGAGCATGAAGAGCAATTCATGAGTAGAGTTCCATATGCCTCGGCAGTTGGAAGTCTCATGTATGCAATGCTCTGTACTAGACCAGATATTTGTTTTGCTGTTGGCATAGTTAGCAGGTTTCAATCGAAACCTGGTCCTGATCACTGGACGGCAGTCAAGCATATTTTCAAGTATCTCAAGAGAACGAGAGATAATATGCTTGTATACTCTGGAGGGGATTTGATTCCCGTTGGGTATACAGATTCTGATTTCCAATCAGATTCTGACTCCAGAAAATCCACATCAGGGGCTGTGTTTACTATTGGAGGAGGAGCAGTTATATGGAGGAGTATCAAGCAATCTTGTATTGCTGATTCCACCATGGAAGCTGAGTATGTTGCTGCATGCGAGGCTGCCAAAGAGGCTGTTTGGCTCCGCCAATTCTTGGTTGACTTAGAAGTGGTTCCTAGTGTGAATAAGCAGATCACTATCTACTGTGACAACAGTGGAGCAGTGGCTAATTCGAAAGAACCAAGAAGTCACAAGAGAGGTAAACACATTGAAAGAAAGTATCATCTTTTAAGGGAGATTGTTCAAAGAGGTGACGTGACGATTACCAAAATCGCGTCAGCAGAAAATCTAGCGGATCCCTTCACAAAGGCTCTACCTCAGAAGAGTTTCGATGGGCATCTAGAGAACATGGGCTTGAGAGACATGACACATTTGCTATAGTGCAAGTGGGAGATTGTTAGGATTATGCTCAATAGCAAGAGTGTAATGTTGTAATTAACAATCTTTTTCATATTAATAAAGTGATTTCTGGTTTAACAAATCGTATAGCATTTATAGTTTAATATTATAATTGTCAAAGTAAATAATCATAAGGTCTAAAGACTATGAGAAAAGAAGAATTGTTCGTACATCTGGATATGTATGTGGTAGACACAATTCTTTAGTTAGTCTTGAATAATGTTCACAACTTAAGTTAAAGGTTAGGCACCTTTATCTTGTTAAAGTTGTAGAATTCTTTTGCTAGCATTTGAGTGGGATCAAATGAGATATGATGAGTCTAAAATCATCGGAGTGTCTTCGAGCAAAAGGATATAGTGCACTGGGTGCATTGAACTGGATCACAATGAAAAGCTTTATCTAGAACCGTCAATAGATAATAGTCTTTTCATTATCAGAACAATCGGAGAGTCTATCTTAATCCTGAGATAAATGATGGACTTATGGTTGCAAATGATATCATTTGAGTTATCAATGAGTACGATTATAACGCATAGTCTATCCTCGATAGTTTGGTGATATTCATTTGTTAATCGATAAAGGACTTCATTTATAGATATGGACATCGTGGCTCCATTTATTAAATGAGAGTATAATATCATCATATGGATGTTTTGAGGTAATTGGATATTAAATCTTAACGTTGAGTTTTCGATAGTGTCTATTGAAAACATGGCTTCTGGACAAGTCAAAATATCCAAGTTCAAAACGTGGTCATATGAGTAAATATGGTAACTTGGAGAGTTATAGGCGGTCTATGAACTCTTGGCGATTACTGATATTAATCACGAGGATACACTATCTCCAACATGATTGTCTAGGGTATGAATGAGGAACATCTTCCTTTTGTATCTTTATTTAAGAGTTCAATTTTAGCTCTTTAGTGGAATGAGTTAAAATTAATGGATCGGACCTAAGTAAATCATTTGTTGATTGTGATTAGGTTATGTCTATTGAAGCTTAAATTTAGATGGCCCGCCAAGATCCCCAATCCATACGGACTTGCATTGATCACTTGATATATTCTACCGGACCAATTTAAGGGTCCATCTAGAATTGCATTTAATATATTAAGAATATAATTTGCACATTATTTAAGTAATGGGCTGCTCAATTATATTAATATATTAATAAAAGACATGTGGACTTGTTTCTTTTAGTAAGAATGGTTCTGGTTCACATGTGGGTTTTTTATTTAAAGTCCAATGGATTAAATGAAATAAGAAAATAATATTAGGCCCAATTTTATTCAAGTGGGGCGGCAAGGTTAATATTTTAACCTAAGATATTATTTTGTTTTCATTGTTTTAATTAAATAAGAATTAATTAATTAATTAATTAATTGTTTAATTAAGAAACAAATCTTTTCTGATTAGGAAATATGATTCCTAGTCTTATACTATTGCTGGTAGTATACTAAAAGTAAAAGACTTATTTGGTAAGAAAATAAATAATTAATTTTATTTATTTAATCAAATAAGAAGTCTTTTATTTTAGTCAATAAAAAGAATAAAATATCTATGGGTTAGATTAGGGTTTGAAGTCTATTCTTTTATGGAAATTAGGGTGCAACACAAACTCCTTTTAGGAGTGTGATTTGCGGCAACCCTAGTAGAAAAAGAGAGCAAGATTTCGGCAACCCTAATAGGAAAAGAGAAGAAAATTTAGGCCACCTATATATTCATATGTATAGAATTCGGCCACCCTATGCTTTGTGCTTGAGAGACAATTTTTCTTCTTCTTCTTAATTCATAGAGAGCATTAATTTTATTCTACTAAAAACATAAAAGAGTGAATAAATTATTCTTTGATGGTACACTATTTGCTTGTTCATCAATAAGCTTCTGTGTACAACATCGATTTAGGT
The DNA here is from genome assembly GCA_008009225.1 of Acer yangbiense. NCBI lineage: Eukaryota > Viridiplantae > Streptophyta > Magnoliopsida > Sapindales > Sapindaceae > Acer > Acer yangbiense. The sequence goes on along the minus strand of CM017771.1, from coordinate 40,910,511 downwards.
TCACGCGAGTTTCGATCATTAGATTGAGAACTCAAAAGTGACCGGAATAATTTTAGTCTTCTTTTGATTGTTTTTGTGACTAACAAAGAAAAGAAAAGTTTATTTGTCCATTCACAGGTTTGCAATTCAAAGAAAAGGGAGACCACGCTCCTAGGTGATCCACGTTTGTGCTAGGATTGAAGATCTTGCGGATTACCATCGACGTAAGTCAATCGGATCACGCGACAAAAGGTATTATTCTTTTGTTAGATAATATATGTGTTTAATTGATTAAAGGGTTTAAGGTTCATAAAATGGAAATATTTTAAAAGTTACTAAATCTATTTTTAGTCTCGCTTCCGCTGCATGTACTACGGTATTTTTCCCTACAGTTTTGTCAACACTACCTCTTGTGTAGTTATTGTCAATAAGAAATTGAGTGAGGCGCTCATACCAAGCCCTCGGTGCTTGTTTCAACCCATATAGTGCCTTCTTGAGGCAATAGACATGATTGGGGTGGTGTGCATCCACCAACCCCTTGGGTTGTTTAACAAACACTTCCTCTTGCAAGAAGCCATTGATGAAGGCACTCTTGACATCCATTTGGTGCAATTTGAACTTGTGCACACAAGAAATGGACAAGAGAAGCATAATGGACTCTAAGCGGACAACATGAGCAAATGTCTCCATAAAGTCGATACCATCAATTTGAGAGTACTCTTGTGCTACAAGTTTAGCCTTGTTCCGCACTATGTTGCCATCCTCATCGGATTTGTTCCTATAAATCCACTTAGTGCCTATCACATTAGTGCTTTTAGGCCTAGGAACTAGAGTCCAAACCTAATTCCTTTCGAATTAGTTTAGCTCTTCTTGCATGGCAAGAACCCAAAATTCATCATTCAAGGCTTCATCAACCTTTTTGGGTTCAATTTGAGAGGTGTAGCATGTAAAGCTAATGAGATTACCTATTTGATGCCTTGTCCTAACACCCTCATTTACATCTCCAATAACATCCTCGTTGTTATGGAGTCTTCTACCCCATGGAGCGGGTTCATTAGAGTCCAAGAGAGGGACTCTAGTAATAGGTTGTGTGACTTCATTATTGTCATTGGACATCCTAACATTGGGAGTCACCACAACCCTCTCCAAAGGAGAGTCATCCTCTAAAACTTCCTCCTCCTCATGGTCATTTGACTTGAGCCTAGTATCATCAATGACAACATTGGATGATTCCATGACGGTTCGAGTCTGCAAGTTGAAAACTCTATAGGCTCAACTATTCAAGGCATAGCCAATAAATATACCCTCATCACTCTTAGCATCAAATTTGCCAAGTTGATCACGGTCATTTAAAATGTAGCATTTGCTTCCAAATGTGTGGAAGTAGCTAACATTTGGCTTCCTACCCTTCCATAACTCATAAGAGGTGTTTCTAGATCCGGGCCTTAGGAAAACACGATTCCCTATATAACAAGCAGTATTGACGGCTTCGGCCCATAGGTTCCTAGGGACATTATTGCTAAGCAACATCACTCGGGCCATCTCTTGAAGGACCCTATTCTTCCTCTCAACAACTCCATTTTGTTGAGGTGTCCTAGGAGCCGAGAACTCATGGGAGATGCCTAAGCTATTGCAATAGCTTTCAAAAGAGGCATTTTCAAATTCCCTCCCATGGTCACTTCTAATCCGTTTAATGCTTTTAATGTTAGAATTCATTTCATTTTGTATTTTAGTACAAAGCATTTTAAACTTATCAAAAGTTTCGGATTATTCTCTAAGAAAATATGTCCATGTAAATCTAGAGAAATCATCAACACAAACAAAAATGTATCTCTTTCCACCTAAACTCTCGGTTTGCATAGGACCCATGAGATCCATGTGGAGAAGCTCTAGGGGCTCCTTGGTGGAGAGATACTTGCCCATTTTGTGCATGCTTTTAGTTTGTTTTCCTTGTTGACAAGGTCCACAAATACCATTGGCTTTCTTCCCAAGCTTAGGGAGGCCACGCACACAATTGAACTTTCTAAAGGTTCGTAAATCCCTAAAGTTCATGTGGCCAAGTCTTTCATGCCACAACTCAATTTGCTCATCCATGGACACATTGTTTGAGACTATTCTAGCTTCAAGACAATAGCAATTGTCACTAGATCTCATACCTTTCAACACGGTTTGTCCATTGGGCTTTAGGATAGAGCAATCATCTTTACAAAACAAGACGAAATATCCTTCATCACTTAGATGTGAAATGCTTATTAAATTGGCTTTCAAGCCATCAACAAATAAATCATCGGATAAGGAGGGTAATCCGGGAACGGAAATGGTTCCTTTCCTTACAACTTTCTTTTTGGATCCATCACCAAAAGTGACATATCCTCCTTCCTCCATAACAAGAGTCTCGAAGAAACTCTTGTTTCCCGTCATGTGCCTAGAGCATCCACTATCTAAATACCAAAAATTAGAAGAATTTGCCTTCAAGGCTATTTGAGCAACATGGCAAACATTTTCATTCTTTCTAATCCACTTAGAAACAATCTTAGCTTTCTTAGTGGTCTTTGGTACATGGGCTCTAGATGTTCTAGGATCATGCATAATAATATCATCATTTCTAGGAACATGCATCATGGCTCTTTTCTTTTTTTTCTCAATCATGCTTCTAGTTTTGCACATTTGAATATATCTAAAGCAATGTGGTCTAATATGACATTCAAATCTACAAAAATGACATATAGGAGTAAAATAAGGAATCATACCTTGTGTAAGGTTCCTATTTGTTGATTGGCTTATTTCGTGGACAAACCACATGTTGATGTTCTTTGTAAGGGTAGCTTAGGTGTTATTGTTATTGCTCAAGCCCTTTCAAGGTCTCAAGGTGTCAAGCACTCCAAAGGTATATCTCTAGTGCTTATTTTTCTTTGAAGAGATTAGTTGCACACACACACTTATCATACACTGCATATGTGTGCATTCTCTTCACTTGTCACATTTCACACTTGCACTTATTTGTTATATTTTGTTGTGTGTAATTGTGTCTTGTTGTCTTGTAATTCGTTTCCCGATAGTTTTCGAAAACGTCCGTGCATGCACTAGAATGTGCTTGGTTTAGCGCACGGAGAATGCCCTTGGCTTCTTCTTGGTTTTCACCTTTGTTGGTGATCGGCGGTTGTAAGGATTCCTGTTTTGTTGATTGGCTTATTTCGTGGTCAAACCACATGTTGGGGTTTTGAATGTAAGGGTAGTCTAAGTGTTTAATGTTGAAGATCAAAGGCCCTTCCATGACCTCAAGATACAAGCACGCCAAAGGTATAATCTCTTGTGCTTGGTTTTCTTTGAAGAGAATTAGTAGCACACACACACTTAGCATACTTGCATTTGTGTGCATACTCTTCACATGTCACTTTACACACTAGCACTTTGGTTGATATATCTTGTTGTGTGTATATGTGCTTTATAATTCGTTTCCTGTCATTGTTCGGAAACGTCTGCGTTTGCACTAATGAGTGCTTGGTTTTGCGCGAAGTCCGCCTATGGAGAATGCCCTTGGCTTCTCCTTGGTTTTCACCATTGTTGGTGATCGGCGGTTATGATCGGCGGCCTGGCCGCCGAATGAAACCGCCGTTTCAGTCCAGATTGGTCTGAAGCAATTATGCGGTCAAGATCGGCGGTCACGACCGCCGTTCGAAACCGCCGTTCATACCTGATCGATTTTGAAACAAATTATAGCACGGTGTGTATAAAGCTATCTAGAGGGGGGGGGGGGGGGGGTGAATAGATTTTACGCTTTTTACCCAATTTTTCGTGTTAGTCAAAATTACGAAAATGCCCTCAAGATAATATAAACAAGCAGGTGTAATATGGTGCGGAAATTAAAACAACACTTGGTTTTTACGTGGAAACCCTCACGGGAAAAACCACGGGCTATGTAAGTAAGCCACACTCGAACCTCGAATCCACTAAATGTGCAAACGATTACAACCTAATCCCGGAAGTAATCACACACCTACCTAATCCCGGTATGAGTGAACCTAGTCCAATTTGCTTGCGTTCTAAGCAACCTAATCCCGGATGCTACACACAAGACTTACTTTCTCTATGAAGAGAATACAACCCTAAGTGAATATATGTAAATATCCAAAATGCAACATAGAGCAAGGGAAACCCTATATGCTTATCTAAGATGATTAATATGCAATTAAGAACAATCCTAGATATCAAAACTAAATGACATGTCAATTAGTTTAGCTAATCAATATTAAGCACAAAACCTAATATGCAAGCACAATATAAAATCTCAAACATACATCATACTCATCTCAATATTGTATCTAAAGCATACAAAATAACAAACAAGTAATTAATTGAGATTGCTAGATAAGAGAAACACAAAACATGTAAGATATTAGTGAAAAGCTTACCAAGCAAAGTATGATGAAGATTCCATGCTAGATGACATCTAGATGATCTAAGATGATGCTAGATGATGATTGATGATCATGAAAAAGTGTTTGAGAATCAATAATGGAGTTCTTGGAATTTTTCTTCTCTTTGAAAAATATCCTAAGTATGAATTCTGAATACGAACTCTCTTAATTGACCTAAAGTCAAAGTGGCATATATATAGGGGGCCAAATCAAAGTGAGGTCGTTTAAGTAAGTTTCAAAGAAACGCGCCGATCGGCGGTTTCATTCGGTGGCCAGGCCGCCGTTAATGACCGCCGAATTGAGCTCGCGAAGAACAGAGCATAAACGGCGGTTCATTCGGCGGTTTCGTGACCGCCGATTCCAACCGCCGAAACAGAACAGAGAGATCAAAATCAACCAGGTATGAACGGCGGTTTCATTCCCACCGTTTCAACCGCCGAATTAGACTGAGAGATAAATCAATCAGGTCTTGAAACGGCGGTTTCGAACGGCGGTCGTGACCGCCGATCTTAACCGCAGAAATGCTTCAGACCAATCTGGACTGAAACGGCAGTTTTATTCGGTGGCCAGGCCACCGATCATAACCACCGATCACCTAGATAGGTGAAAACCAAGGAGAAGCCAAGGGCATTCTCCATAGGCGGTCCTCGCGTTAAACCAAGCACATTCTCGTGCATGCGTGGACGTTTCCGAAAGTTATCGGGAAACGAATTACACAACAACATGACACAATTACACACAACAAAACATAATAAATAAGTGCAAGTGTGAAATGTGACAAATGAAGAGAATGCACACATATGCAATGAATGTTAAGTGTGTGTGTGCAACTAATCTCTTCAAAGAAAAGTAAGCACATAGAAATTTACCTTCGGTGCTTATCAACACGAGGTCTTCAAAGGGCTTCGAACAATAAGACCGATACTTAGGCTACCCTTACAAAGAACCCCCACATATGGTTTGATCACGAAATAAGCCAATTAAAAACAACGGGAATCCTTACAATCTCCCCCTTTGGCTATTTCGTGACAAAACCATCACTCACATTGATTCCTCACAAAAAAAATAGAAACTACGGGACAACTATGATATACTACAACACAAAGAGATAAGAAAATAAAACTTCAAGTCTTCAATCTCTTGTAGAATAATCAAGCCCTGAAAAGAGTTTCTAACATTTCCAATACAAGAAAAGTGTGAGATTAATCATGTGAGAACAATACCAAGCATTTGCATTTTTAGAATATAGGCACAACATTACCAAATGTATGCAATGTATGATAAATGCAATGCTTCCCCTCAACGGGTTACTCCCCCTCAATGTATGTTCTCCCCAAAGTGTACAATAACTTCTATATTTTGCACCTCCCCTTACCATATCCTACTCCCCCTTTTTGTCATGATATAGGCAAAGGAGTAGTTCCCAACCGGGTCACTCATAGCAACGAGAGATAGAAGCATGCAAGATTTGCATATACATATAAGTCACTTTATGCACTTCAATTAATTTGAGAGAAACAAGGAGATTTATTTTGAGAAAATGTGTGAATCCAACAAGCTTTGCATACAAGACGTATAGCATTCAAGTCCAATAAACAATGGTATTTGGCAAAGCAAATGACAAAGGTTTCTAATAAGAATTCAAACCAATTTCACCAATGTCATGGGAAAAGCAAGGATATATAGATTATTGATTTCAATTTAAGAGCAACTATATCTAACTTTATAAGCGAAACATGGCATGAGCGAATTTGCACCCTATTTGATTTTTCCGGATAAAATTATCCGTATGATAGTGACCATGTTCAACTAATAAAGAAAGAGAGACATTTGGAATGTAAATTCCTTTGAATGGATACAAGATCCTTTATTCATTTTGAGTCTCATAAGTTTTCACACAAGTTTTGCATTTTAAGAATATGCAATCATCAATTCATGCTTTTCATGAGAGCAAGTTTTATGAATTTCAAGCTTTTTCATTTGACATTAGCATGTTATTAAAGAATCATCATGTCATGGAGATAACTATAGGTCATTCACATCATACTTCCTATGTAAATCTCTTAGTCCAAAAATGCATGTTTGAACATAAATATGACATGGATTGTAGACAAGCAAGGTTCACACTTATAGAATTTGAAAACATATATACATATGTACAACCAAGCTTACTCAAGCAATTAAAAGAAGAGGCATAAGATATTTCAAATTTTTTGCAAGATACAAGAATGCAAAATAGCTCTCTTTGCTTGAGTTCCCCATATGGGGTCAATCATAGAACATCACTCCACAAGACATACCCCAATAGATCTACTAAGAGTTTTAAATCGAGTAGCATCTAAGGGTTTAGTAAATAGATCCGCAAGTTGATCATTAGTACCTACATGTTCAAGTACTATGCATTTATTTTCAACAAGCTCTCTAATGAAGTGATGGCGGATGTCAATATGCTTAGTTCTAGAATGTTGCACCGGATTCTTGGAAATATTAATGGCACTCATGTTATCACAAAAGAGAGTGAGAGTACCTTGGTTGAATCCGTAATCCACTAGCATTTGCTTCATCCACATAAGTTGAGTGCATCCACTCTCCCGCGGCTATGTACTCGGCTTCCGCCGTGGACAAGGAAATCGAGTTTTGCTTCTTGCAAAACCAAGACACCAAGTTGTTGCCTAGAAAGAAGCAACCGCCCGATGTGCTCTTCCTATCATCACAATTTCCTGCCCAATCCGCATCACTATATCCTACAAGACTAGGATTAGTGTCAAATGAGTACCAAATCCCATAGTTGGAAGTCCCATTCACAAAGCGAATGACTCTCTTAACCGAAGAGAGATGGGACTCCTTGGGATCGGATTGGTACCTAGCACAAACTCCTACACTAAATGATATATCGGGCCTACTTGCGGTCAAATAGAGCAAGCTCCCTATCATGCCACGATATAAGGTTTGGTCCACACTTTTACCGCTAGCATCCTTGCTTAGTTTCAAAGTGGTGCTCATAGGAGTGTCACAATGTTTGGCTTTTTCAAGACCAAACTTCTTCACAAGGTTTTTGGCATATTTGGCTTGGGTTATGAAGATCCCATTATCTAGTTGCCTAATTTGCAAACCTAGGAAGTAATTAAGCTCACCAACAAGACTCATCTCAAATTCATGAGACATAACATCAACAAATTGTTGGACCTTGGTGTTGTTGGTGGAGCCAAACACTATGTCATCGACATATATTTGAGCTATGAAAAGCTCATCATTGTCTCTCTTGATGAATAGTGTCTTGTCAACACTACCTCTTGTGTAGTTATTGTCAACAAGAAATTGAGTGAGGCGCTCATACCAAGCCCTCGGTGCTTGTTTCAACCCATATAGTGCCTTCTTGAGGCGATAGACATGGTTGGGGTGGTGAGCATCCACAAACCCCTTGGGTTGTTCAACAAACACTTCCTCTTGCAAGAAGCCATTGAGGAAGGCACTCTTGACATCCATTTGGTGCAATTTGAACTTGTGCACACAAGAAATGGACAAGAGAAGCCTAATAGACTCTAAACGGGCAACGGGAGCAAATGTCTCCTCAAAGTCGATACCCTCAATTTGAGAGTACCTTTGTGCTACAAGCCTAGCCTTGTTCCGCACTATGTTGCCATCCTCATCGGATTTGTTCCTAAATATCCATTTAGTGCCTATGACATTAGTGGTCTTAGGCCTAGGAACTAGAGTCCAAACCTCATTCCTTTCGAATTGGTTTAGCTCTTCTTGCATGGCAAGAACCCAAAATTCATCATGTAAGGCTTCTTCAACCTTTTTGGGTTCAATTTGAGAGGTGTAGCAAGTATAGCTAATAAGATTAGCAAGTTGACGTCTAGTCCTAACACCCTCATTTACCTCTCCAATGATATCTTCTTTATCATGGAGTTTCCTAACCAATGGAGCGGGTTCTTTAGAGTCCAAGAGAGGAACTCTAGCAATAGGTTGTGTGTCATCATTGTTGACATTAGATGTCCCAACATTAGGAGGCACCACAACCTTCTCCAAAGGAGAACCATCACTAAAAATAACCTCCTCCTCATGATTATTAGACTTGAGCCTAGTATCATCAAATACGACATTGGATGATTCCATAACACTTAGAGTCTTTAAATTGAAAACTCTATAGGCTCTACTATTCAAGGCATAACCAATAAAGATACCCTCATCACTCTTAGCATCGAATTTGCCAAGTTGATCACGGTCATTCAAAATGTAGCATTTGCTTCCAAAAGTGTGGAAGTAGCTAACATTTGGCCTCTTGCCTTTCCATAACTCATAGGAGGTATTTCTAGTACCGGGCCTTAGGAAAACACGATTCCCTATATAGCAAGCCGTATTGACGGCTTCGGCCCATAGGTTCCTAGGGACATTGTTGCTAAGCAACATCACACGGGCCATCTCTTGAAGGACCCTATTTTTCCTCTCAACAAGTCCATTTTGTTCAGGTGTCCTAGGAGCCGAAAACTCATGGGAGATACCTAAACCATTACAAAAGGTTTCAAAGGTAGCATTCTCAAATTCCCTCCCATGGTCACTTCTAATCCGTTTTATGCTTTTAATTTTAGAGTTCATTTCATTTTGAAGTTTATTACAAAGCATTTTAAACTTATCAAAAGTTTCGGATTTTTCTCTAAGAAAATATGTCCAAGTGAACCTAGAGAAATCATCAACACATACAAAAATGTATCTCTTTCCACCCAAACTTTCGGTTTGCATGGGACCCATGAGGTCCATGTGGAGAAGCTCAAGAGGCTCCTTGGTGGTGAGATACTTACCCTTTTTGTGCATGCTTTTAGTTTGCTTTCCTTGTTGGCAAGGTCCACAAACACCATTGGCTTTCTTCCCAAGCTTAGGGAGGCCACGCACACACTCGAACTTTCCAAGGGTCCGTAGATCCCTAAAGTTCATGTGGCCAAGTCTTTCATGCCACAACTCAATTTGCTCATCCATGGACACATTGTTTGAGACTATTCTAGCTTCAAGATAATAGCAATTATCGCTAGATCTCATACCTTTCAATAAGGTTTGTCCATCGGGCTTTAGGATCGAGCAATCATCTTTACAAAACAAGATGGAATATCCTTCATCACTTAAATGTGAAATGCTTATTAAATTGGCTTTCAAGCCATCAACAAATAACGCATCGGATAAGGAGGGTAATCCGGGAACGGAAATGGTTCCTTTCCCTACTACTTTCTTTTTGGATCCATCACCAAAAGTGACATATCCACCTTCCTCCATAACAAGAGTTTCGAAGAAACTCTTGTTTCCCGTCATGTACCTAGAGCACCCACTATCTAGATACCAAAAATTAGAAGAATTTGCCTTCAAGGCTATTTGAGCAACATGGCAAACAATATCATTCTTTCTAATCCACCTAGAAACAATCTTAGCTTTCTTAGTGGTCTTTGGTATATGGGCTCTAGATGTCCTAGGATCATGCATAATAATATTATCATTCCTAGGAACATGCATCATGGCTCTTTTCTTTTTCTTCTCTATCATGCTTCTAGTTTTGCACATTTTTATATATCGAAAGCAATGTGGTCTAATATGACCATTAAATCCACAAAAGTGACATATAGGAGTAAAATAAGGAATCATACCTTGTCCTTGTCTTTGTGGATGAAAGGGTTCAATCCTTCTTCGTTGTTGAACCGGTCTTGGTTGCTTCCTAGCTTGAGGTTGCATGATAGGTTTCTTTCCTTTGTGAGCCATTTGAGGAGGAATGTTGGCTTGAGGGACCCTAGGGGGTTGAGCTTGAGGTTTCCTTCTTGGCCCCATCTTCACTTGTGCATTAGAGCATTGTCCTACTTCTAATTTCTTTCTAGGAGCTTGAACAAATGAAGTTTCTTCTTTCTTCAAGCTCTTGACAAACACGGTCTTGTTAGAGGTAGAGATCTTCTTGTCATCTTCATACCCAAGACCCCTCTTGTCACATGGACTCTTTCCAACACCAAGCATATGGTCAAGCTTCTTGGTGCTAGAATCTATCCTAGTCATAGAATTTCTAACTTCTTCAAGCTCACTCTTTAGACTTTCTTCATTCCTCCTAGATAAAGCTAACTCCTCTCTTAGCTTATCTTCTATCTTCTTGAATTTTTCCACTTGTTCACCTAAGTGGTCATTATGAGATGCAAGCTCAAGATTTTCTTCTCTCAACATCTTGATCTTTCTTGTGCTCTTGATTGCTAAATCATTAAACTCGGCATGGCATTTAGCAAGCACCTTTTTCTCCACAAAACTACTTATGGAGTTGGACGAGGAATCACTTTCTTCTTCACTTGAGTCATTTTCCTCTTGACTCATTTCCTCTCTCTCACTAGCACTTTTGCTTTTATGGGAGGAGGCAAAAGCTAGGAGATTAGCCATGAGCTCTTCATCACTTGAAGACTCATCTCCCTCAATGGAGTCATCACTACTTCCACTCCAAGTGGCAGCCATCACTTTTCCCTTTTTCCTCTCATTGTGATTTGCACATTCGGGGGCAAAATGACCTATGCCACCACACTCGAAACATCGGACCCCTTTCCTTTCGGTCCTCTCTTGCCTAGGTTCAAACTTCTTAAAAGAGCCCTTTTTCTCCAAGTCTTGACCTTTTGACCCAAAGCTCTTTTTTCTAAACTTCATAACCTTGTTGAACCTTTTTACAAACAAGGCAAGGTCTTCATCCGAGTCAACCTTCTTTGCCTCCTTTTCATCCTTGGAGGTTTTTAAAGCAATTCCTTTTTGCTTTTTAGTGGGTGTGGAGATAGGCCCTTTCCTAGACTCATAAGCTAGAAGTCTCCCAATCACCTCACTCGGCTTCATATCCTTATATCCACTATTTTCTTCCAAAGCCGTCACCTTCGATTCAAACCTATCGGGTAGAGATCTCATAATCTTTTGCTTGATTCTCCTATCCGAATATGGATCACCAAGTTGATGGCTTTGGTTGACTATATCCATCAACTTGATCTCGAAGTCGTTGAAGCACTCATTCTCCTCCATCTTAAGCATCTCGAATTGAGTTTGGAGGACTTGAAGCTTAGAGTCCTTCACCACTTCGGTTCCCTCATGTGCAATCTCTAGGATGTCCCAAGCCTCCTTAGCTATCCTAGTATTTTGAATCAATTTATATTGATTTTCGTCCATAGCACACAAGATGGCATGCATTGCCTTCCTATTCCACTTTGAAGCCTCAAACTCTTGCGCGTTCCATTGCGCCTTAGGCTTCAAACATCTTGTCCTCCACCATCGGGAGTCATCATAGGGAGATCATATCCGTCTTCCACCGCCATCCATGCACGGTCATGAATTTGGCATATGTAGGATTCCATCTTCCCTTTCCATTGGGAATAGTTCAATCCGGTAAGAAGTGGAGGCCTTGTGGCCACCACCATTTCCACCGTTTCCACTCATAGTGATTATGAATGAATGAAATGAATGCAAATGTATGAATGATCAAAAATCACACAAAATGCAAAACACACCAAAATAAGCAAGGATCACCTATGTATGTCTAGGAACCCGCTCTGATACCAATTGAAACAAATTATAGCACGGTGTGTATAAAGCTATCTAGAGGGGGGGTGAATAGATTTTACGCTTTTTACCCAATTTTTCGTGTTAGTCAAAATTACGAAAATGCCCTCAAGATAATATAAACAAGCAGGTGTAATATGGTGCGGAAATTAAAACAACACTTGGTTTTTACGTGGAAACCCTCACGGGAAAAACCACGGGCTATGTAAGTAAGCCACACTCGAACCTCGAATCCACTAAATGTGCAAACGATTACAACCTAATCCCGGAAGTAATCACACACCTACCTAATCCCGGTATGAGTGAACCTAGTCCAATTTGCTTGCGTTCTAAGCAACCTAATCCCGGATGCTACACACAAGACTTACTTTCTCTATGAAGAGAATACAACCCTAAGTGAATATATGTAAATATCCAAAATGCAACATAGAGCAAGGGAAACCCTATATGCTTGTCTAAGATGATTAATATGCAATTAAGAACAATCCTAGATATCAAAACTAAATGACATGTCAATTAGTTTAGCTAATCAATATTAAGCACAAAACCTAATATGCAAGCACAATATAAAATCTCAAACATACATCATACTCATCTCAATATTGTATCTAAAGCATACAAAATAACAAACAAGTAATTAATTGAGATTGCTAGATAAGAGAAACACAAAACATGTAAGATATTAGTGAAAAGCTTACCAAGCAAAGTATGATGAAGATTCCATGCTAGATGACATCTAGATGATCTAAGATGATGCTAGATGATGATTGATGATTGATGATCATGAAAAAGTGTTTGAGAATCAATAATGGAGTTCTTGGAATTTTTCTTCTCTTTGAAAAATATCCTAAGTATGAATTCTGAATATGAACTCTCTTAATTGACCTAAAGTCAAAGTGGCATATATATAGGGGGCCAAATCAAAGTGAGGTCGTTTAAGTAAGTTTCAAAGAAACGCGCCGATCGGCGGTTTCATTCGGCGGCCAGGCCGCCGTTAATGACCGCCGAATTGAGCTCGTGAAGAACAGAGCATAAACGGCGGTTCATTCGGCGGTTTCGTGACCGCCGATTCCAACCGCCGAAACAGAACAGAGAGATCAAAATCAACCAGGTATGAACGGCGGTTTCGAACAGCGGTTTCATTCCCGCCGTTTCAACCGTCGAATTAGACTGAGAGATAAATCAATCAGGTCTTGAAACGGCGGTTTCGAACGGCGGTCGTGATCGCCGATCTTAACCGCAGAAATGCTTCAGACCAATCTGGACTGAAACGGCGGTTTTATTCGGCGGCCAGGCCGCCGATCATAACCGCCGATCACCTAGATAGGTGAAAACCAAGGAGAAGCCAAAGGCATTCTCCATAGGCGGTCCTCGCGCTAAACCAAGCACATTCTTGTGCATGCGCGGATGTTTCCGAAAGTTATCGGGAAACGAATTACACAACAACATGACACAATTACACACAACAAAACATAATAAATAAGTGCAAGTGTGAAATGTGACAAATGAAGAGAATGCACACATATGCAATGAATGTTAAATGTGTGTGTGCAACTAATCTCTTCAAAGAAAAGTAAGCACATAGAAATTTACCTTCGGTGCTTATCAACACGAGGTCTTCAAAGGGCTTCGAACAATAAGACCGATACTTAGGCTACCCTTACAAAGAACCCCCACATATGGTTTGATCACGAAATAAGCCAATTAAAAACAACGGGAATCCTTACAGATTTTTATCTCTCGGTCTAATTCGGCGGTTGGATCGGCGGTCACGAGACCGCCGAATGAAACCGCCGTTGATGCTCTGTTCTTCACGAGCTCAATTCGGTGGTCGTTATCGGCGGCCTGGCCGCTGATTGAAACCGCCGAACGGTGCGTTTCAGGGGCAATATTGTCTTTTCACATGCCCAATTCTTGATGTCTATAAATATCTTATTTTCTCATTCTCTGATCAAGTTCTTTGAGACCTTAGAACCCTAAACATTCAAGAGAGATTTTTGAGAAAAAATCAAATCAAGAACTTAACTTTAAACACTCAAATCAAATCCCTTTTGCATCAAATTTCATATTTGATCTTCTATGCCTTCATAGAATTGATCCATGCATGGTTTTGAATCATCACATCTTATTTGGTATGTTCTTCACTAATTTCATATTACTTTAGTGTTTTTCATATTAATACATCTCTTTAATTACTTGTATGCTTTTGATTATATGCTAGATTCAAGTTCGAGATTATTTGTGATGAAAATGATTGAGTGTTGATTGTGATAGCTAATTTGGTTTTTAATTAATCTTGATTAGCTAAGCTATTTGACATGTCATTTAGCAATTGATATCTAGGGTTGTTTAAATTGATTATATCATCATCCTAGATAAGCATCTAAGGTTACCTAGCCTTGTTTGTTATTTGAATATTCATACATATTCACATAGGTTGCATAATCTCTTCTTAGAGAATTAAGTCTTGAGGCTAAGGTTGCTTAGGCCTCAAGCAATTAGACTAGAGCCACTTTTAAAGGCCCGAGTGATAGAAGTGGGGGGTTATTGACCGGAGTGTTAGACGAGGTCTACATAGGTTGTAAACTCCATTTTGATTAGTGGATTTCGAGATCCGAGTGTGGCGTACTAAACAGCCCGTGGTTTTTCCCAGTGGTTGGGTTTCCACGTATACATCAAGTGTTATTTAAATTCTGCACTATATTACACTTGCTTGTATTTTTGACTAGTAGGGGCATTTTCGTAAAATTGACTTGCATGCGAAAATTGGGTAATAATCGTTAAAATCTATTCACCCCCCTCTAGCTTTATATATAGAACACACCGTATTTGTTTCAACGGTTATGATCGGCGGCCTGGCCGCTGAATGAAACCGCCGTTTGCTTCCAGTAGTGTATGGAGCAATTCCATGGTTACAATCGGTGGTCACGACAACCGTTCGAAACCGTCGTTCAAGACCTGATTGATTTTATCTCTCGGTCTAATTCGGCGGTTGAATCGGCGGTCACAAAACCGCCGAATGAAACCGCCGTTCATACCTGATTGATTTTTTTATCTCAGGTTTGATTCGGCGGTTAGATCGGCGGTCACGAAACCGTCGATTGAAACCGCCGTTGGTCCGCTGTTCCTCTCGGGCCAATTCGGCGGTTATGATCAGCGGCCTGGCCGCCGATTGAAACCGCCGATCGGTGCGTAGGGGCAAACTTGTCTTTTCACATGCTCTGTTTTTCATGCCTATAAATACATCATTTTCTCTTGTTCTGAATGTGACTCTTTAATCATCAAGAACCCTACTTTAAAAAGAGAGATTTTTAAGAGAGAAAGCAACCAAGTTTGCTCATTAAACACTCAAACCAAAATCCATTTGCATAAAAGTTCATCTAGCATTCTCTAGCATATCTAGGATGCTTGCTTGCATGGGTCTTTCATCATCACACTTGCTTTGATAAGTTTTTCACTATTATCATACATAATTAGTGTTTAATTTATTATGGCATCTCTTTTATTACTTGATTGTTCTTAGATTAAATTCTAATGTTCAAGATAAAGATTGTTGTGTTGATTTGATTGAGTGTTGTTTTTATGATAGATATCTAGGTTTCTATAATCTATGATTATCTAAGCTAATTGACATGTCATTTAGCTTTAATATCTAGGATTGTTTTTAATTGCAAATTCATCATCTTAGATAAGCATATAGGGTTTCCCTTGCTCTATGTTGCATTTGAATATTCATATATTCACTTATGGTGTTAATCTCTTTTTAGAGAATTAAGTCTTGTGTTGTGACCGGGATTACGTTGCTTAATTCGCAAGCAATCGGACTATGTTCGCTTATACCGGGATTAGGTAGGTGTGTGATTACTTCCGGGATTAGGTTGTAATCGTTTTACACATTTAGTGGATTCGAGGTTCGAGTGTGGCTTACTTACTAGCCCGTGGTTTTTACCGTGAGGGTTTCCACGTAAAAATCAAGTGTTATTTAATTTCCGCATTTTATACTTGATTTATTGCTTTATCTATTTAGGGTTAATTTTGTAATTTTGACTAAACACGAAAACTTGGGTAATAAGCTTAAAATCTATTCACCCCCCCTCTAGATAGTTTTATACATACCGTTCTATAATTTGTTTCAATTGGTATCAGAGCGGGTTCCTAGATATACATAGGTGATCCTTGCTCATTTTGGTGTGTTTTGCATTTTGTGTGATTTTTGATCATTCATACATTTGCATTCATTTCATTCATTCATAAACACTATGAGTGGAAATGGTGGAAATGGTGGTGGCAACGAGGGTGCTTTTAGCACAAGGCCTCCACTTCTTACCGGGTTGAACTATTCCCAATGGAAAGGGAAGATGTAATCCTACATATGTCAAATTCACGACCGTGCATGGATGGCAGTGGAAGACGGATATGATCTACCTAAGATGACTCCCGCGGGTGGAGGAGAAGAAGTATTGAAGCCTAAGGCGCAATGGAACGCGCAAGAGTTTGAGGCTTCAAAGTGGAATAGGAAGGCGATGCATGCCATCTTATGTGCTATGGACGAAAATCAATACAAATTGATTCAAAATACTAGGATAGCTAAGGAGGCTTAGGATATCCTAGAGATTGCACATGAGGGAACCGACGTGGTGAAGGACTCTAAGCTTCAAGTCCTCCAAACTCAATTCGAGATGCTTAAGATGGAGGAGAATGAGTGCTTCAATGACTTCGAGATCAAGTTGATGGACATAGTTAACCAAAGTCATCAACTTGGTGATCCATATTCGGATAGGAGAATCAAGCAAAAGATTATGAGATCTCTTCCGGATAGGTTTGAATCAAAAGTAACTGCTTTAGAAGAAAATAGTGGATATAAGGATATGAAGCCGAGTGAGGTGATTGGGAGACTTCTAGCTTATGAGTCTAGGAAGGGTCCTATCTCTACACCTCCTAAAAAGCAAAAATGAATTGCTTTGAAAGCCTCCAAGGATGAAAATGAGGCAAAGAAGAATGACTCGGACGAAGACCTTGCATTATTTGTGAAGAGATTCAAGAGGGTCATGCAGTTCGGGAAAAAGGACTTTGGTTCCAAAGGTTAAAACTACAAGAAAAAGGGTTCCTACAACAAGTTTGAGCCTAGGAAAGAGAAGACCGAAAAGAAAGGAGTTTGATTCTTCGAGTGTGGTGGCATAGATCACTTTGCCCCCGAATGTGCTAATCACAATGACAAGAAGAAAGGTAAAGTGATGGCCGCCGCATGGAGTAGTAGTAGTGATGACTCCATTGAGGGAGATGAGTCTTCAAGTGATGAAGAGCTCATGGCTAACCTCCTAGCTTTTGCCTCCTCCCATAAAAGCAAAAGTTCTAGTGAGAGAGAGGAAATAAGTCAAGAGGAAAATGACTCAATTGGAGAAGAAAGTGATTCCTCTTCTAACTCCATAAGTGGTTTTGTGGAGAAAAATGTGCTTGCTAAATACCATGCCGAGTTTAATGATTTAGCAATCAAGAGCACAAGAAAGATCAAGATGTTGAGAGAAGAAAATCTTGAGCTTTTATCTCATAATGACCACTTAAATGAACAAGTGGAAAAATTCAAGAAGATGGAAGATAAGCTAAGAGAGGAGTTAGTCTTGTCTAAGAGGAATGAAGAAAGTCTAAAGAGGGAGCTTGATGAAGTAAGAGAGTCTATGACTAGGATGAATTCTAGCACCAAGAAGCTTGACCATATGCTTGGTATTGGAAAGAGTCCATGTGACAAGAGGGGTCTTGGGTATGAAGATGGCAAGAAGATCTCAACCTCTAACAAGATCGTGTTTGTCAAGAGTTTGAGGAACGAAGAAACTTCATTTGTGCAAATTCCTAGGAAGAAGTTAGAAATAGGACAATGTTCAAATGCACAAGTGAAGATGGGGCCAAGAAGGCAACCTCAAGCTCAACCCCCTAGGGTCCCTCAAGCCAACATTCCTCTACAATTGGCTCACAAAGGAAAGAGATCAATCATGCAACCTCAAGCTAGGAAGCAAGCAAGACCGGTTCAACAACGAAGATGGATTGAACCCACTCAACCATAAAGACATGGACAAGCTCTCATGCATGCTCAAGGACAAGGTATGATTCCTTATTTTATTCCAACATGTCATTTTTATGGATTTGATGGTCATATTAGACCACATTGCTTTCGGTATATTAAAATGTGCAAAACTAGAAGCATGATTGAGAAGAGAAAGAATAGAGCCAAGATGCATGTTCCTAGGAATGATAAAATTGTTATGTATGATCCTAGGACATCTAGAGCCCAATTACCAAAGACCACTAAGAAAGCAAATATTGTTTCTAGGTGGATTAGAAAGAATGAAAATGTTTACCACGTTGCTCAAATAGCCTTGAAGGCAAATTCTTCTAATTTTTGGTATTTAGATAGTGGGTGCTCTAGGCACATGACGGGAAACAAGAGTTTCTTCGAGACTCTTGTTATGGAGGAAAGAGGATATGTCACTTTTGGTGATGGATCCAAAAAGAAAGTTGTAGGGAAAGGAACCATTTCCATTCCCGGATTACCCTGCTTATCCGATGCTTTATTTGTTGATGGCTTGAAAGCCAATTTAATAAGCATTTCACATCTAAGTGATGAAGGATATTCCGTCTTGTTTTGTAAAGATGATTGCTCAATCCTAAAGCCCGATGGACAAACCTTATTGAAAGGTATGAGATCTAGCGACAATTGCTATTGTCTTGAAGCTAGAATAGTCTCAAACAATGTGTCCATGGATGAGCAAATAGAGTTGTGGCATGAAGACTTGGCCACATGAACTTTAGGGATTTAAGAACCCTTGGAAAGTTCGATAGTGTGCATGGCCTCCCTAAGCTTGGGAAGAAAGCCAATGGTATTTGTGGACCTTGCCAACAAGGAAAACAAACTAAAAGCATGCACAAAAAGGGCAAGTATCTCTCCACCAAGGAGCCCCTAGAGCTTTTCCACATGGATCTCATGGGTCCTATGCAAACCGAGAGTTTAGGTGGAAAGAGATACATTTTTGTTTGTGTTGATGATTTCTCTAGATTTACATGGACATATTTTCTTAGAGAAAAATCTGAAACTTTTGATAAGTTTAAAATGCTTTGTATTAAAATACAAAATGAAATGAATTCTAACATTAAAAGCATTAAACGGATTAGAAGTGACAATGGGAGGGAATTTGAGAATGCCTCTTTTGAAAGCTATTGCAATAGCTTAGGCATCTCCCATGAGTTCTCGGCTCCTAGGACACCTCAACAAAATGGAGTTGTTGAGAGGAAGAATAAGGTTCTTCAAGAGATGGCCTGAGTGATGTTGCTTAGCAACAATTGAAACAAATTATAGCACGGTGTGTATAAAACTATCTAGAGGGGGGGGGGGGGGGGGGGGGGGGGGGGGGGGGGGGGGTGAATAGATATTAAGCTTATTACCCAATTTTTTGTGATTAGTCAAAATTATGAAATTACCCCTAAATAGATAAAGCAATAAATCAAGTATAAAATGCGGAAATTAAATAACACTTGATTTTTACGTGGAAACCCTCACGGGAAAAACCATGGGCTAGTAAGTAAGCCACACTCGAACCTCGAATCCACTAAATGTGTAAACAATTACAACCTAATCCCAGAAGTAATCACACACCTACCTAATCCCGGTATAAGTGAACCTAGTCCGATTGCTTTCGAATTAAGCAACCTAATCCTGGTCACAACACAAGACTTACTTTCTCAATGAAGAGAATAAAACCCTAAGTGAATATATGAATATTCAAATGCAACATAGAGCAAGGGAAACCCTATATGCTTATCTAAGATGATGAATATGCAATTAAAAACAATCCTAGATATTAAAGCTAAATGACATGTCAATTAGCTTAGGTAATCATAGATTAGAGAAACCTAGATATCTATCATAAAAACAACACTCAATCAAATCAACACAACAATCTCTATCTTGAATATTAGAATATAATCTAAGAACAATCAAGTAATAAAAGAGATGCCATAATAAATTAAACACTAATTATGTATGATAATAGTGAAAAACTTATCAAAGCAAGTGTGATGATGAAAGACCCATGCAAGCAAGCATCCTAGATATGCTAGAGAATGCTAGATGAACTTTGATGCAAATGGATTTTGGTTTGAGTGTTTGATGAGAAAACTTGATTGCTTTCTCTCTTAAAAATCTCTCTTTTTAAAGTAGGGTTCTTGATGATTAAAGAGTCACACTCAGAACAAGAGAAAGTGATGTATTTATAGACATGAGAAACAGAGCATGTGAAAAAACAAGTTTGCCCCTGAAACGCACCGATCGGCGGTTTCAATCGGCGGCCAAGCCGCCGATCATAACCGCCGAATTGGCCGGAGAGGAACAGGAGACCAACGGCGGTTTCATTCGGTGGTTTCGTGACCGCCGATCTAACCGCTGAATCAAACCTGAGATTAAAAAATCAATTAAGTATGAAAACGGCGGTTTCATTCGTGACCGCCGATTCAACCGCAGAATTAGGCTGAGAGATAAAATCAATCAGGTCTTGAACGGCGGTTTCGAACGGCGGTCGTGACCGCCGATCATAACCGCATAATCGCTCCATACACTACTGGAAGCAAACGGCGGTTTCATTTGGCGGCCAGGCCGCCGATCATAACCGCCGATCACCAATAAAGGTGAAAACCAAGGAGAAGCCAAAGGGCATTCTCCGTAGGCGGTCCTCGCGCTAAACCAAGCATATCCTAGTGCATGCGCGGACGTTTTCGAAAACAATCGGGAAATGAATTACAAGACAACAAGACAAAATTACACACAACAAAATATAACAAATAAGTGCAAGTGTGAAATGTGACAAGTGAAGAGAATGCACACATATGCAATGTATGTTAAGTGGGTGTGTGCAACTAATCTCTTTAAAGAAAAGTAAGCACATAGAAATTTACCTTCGGTGCTTATCAAGACGAGGTCTTCAAAGGGCTTGAGCTATAATACCGATACCTAGGCTACCCTTACAAAGAACTCCCAACATGTGGTTTGTCCACGAAATGAGCCAATCAACAAATGGCAACCTTACAATCTCCCATTTTGGCTATTTCGTGACAAAACCACCACTCACATTGATTCCTCACATAAAAATAGAAACAACGGGATAACTATGATATTTTATAGTACAAAGAGATAAGAAAATAAAACTTCAAGTCTTTAATCTCTTGTAGAATAATCAAGCCCTGAAAAGAAAGTTTATAACATTTCCAATACAAGTAAAAAGTGAGATGAATCAAGTGAGAACAAAAACAAGCATTTGCATTTGTAAAAGATTAGGCGCAACATTATGAAATGTATGTGTATGCAATGCTCCCCCTCAACGGGTTGCTCCCCCTCAATGAATGTTCTCCCCAATATGCCCAATATGCAACTCCCCTTACCATATACTACTCCCCCTTTTTGTCATGATATAGGCAAAGGAGTAGTCCCCAACCGGGTCACTCATAGCAACGAGAGATAGTAGCATGCAAGATTTGCATAATTAATATAAGTCACTTTATGCATCTCAATTAATTGGAGAGAAACAAGGAGATTTATTTGAAAGAAAATGTGTGAATCAAACATGCTTTGCATACAAGACATGTAGCATTCAAGTCCAAAATACAATGGTATTTGGCAAAGCAAATGACAAAGGTTTCTAATAAGAATTCAAACCAATTTCACCAATGTCAAGAGTAAAGCAAGGATATAGAATATATTGATTTCAATTTAAGAACAACTATATACAACTTTATAAGCGAAACATGGCATGAGCGACTTTGCACCCTATTTGATTTTTCCGGATAAGATATCCGTATGATAGTAGCCATGTTCAACCAATAAAGAAGGAGAGACATTTGGAATGTAAATTCCTTTGAACGGATACAAGATCCTTTATTCATTTTGAGTCTCATAAGCTTTCACACAAGGTTTTGCATTTTAAGAGTATGCAATCATCAATTCATGCTTTTCATGTGAGCATGTTATATGAATTTCATGCTTTTTCATTTGACATTAGCATGTTATTTAAGAATCATCATGTCATGGAGATAATCATAGGTCATTCAAATCATACTTCCTACATACATCTCCTAGTCCAAAAATGCATGTTTGAACATAAATATGACATGGATTATAAACAAGCAAGGTTCACACTTATTGAATTGAAAACATATATACATATGTGCAACCAAGCTTACTCAAACAATTAAGAGAAGAGGCATAAGATATTTCAAATTTTTTGCAAGTGACAAGAATGCAAAATAGCTCTCTTTGCTTGAGTTCCCCATATGGGGTCAAATAACAAAACACATCACTCCACAAGACATATCCCAATAGAACTACTTAGTGTTTTAAATTGAGTAGAATCTAAGGGTTTAGTAAATAGGTCCATAAGTTGATCATTAGTACCTACATGTTCAAGTACTATGCATTTATTTTCAACAAGCTCTCTAATGAAATGATGGCGGATGTCAATATGCTTAGTTCTAGAATGTTGCATCGGATTCTTGGAAATATTAATGGCACTCATGTTATCACAAAAGAGAGTGAGAGTACCTTTGTTGAATCCATAGTCTACTAGCATTTGCTTCATCCATAGGAGTTGTGTGCATCCACTCCCCGCGGCTATGTACTCGGCCTCGACTGTGGACAAGGAAATCGAGTTTTGCTTCTTGCAAAACCAAGACACCAAGTTGTTGCCTAGGAAGAAGCAACCGCCCGATGTGCTTTTCCTATCATCACAATTTCCTGCCCAATCTGCATCACTAAAGCCTACAAGACTAGCATTAATGTCAAAAGAGTACCAAATCCCATAGTTGGAAGTCCCATTCATATAGCGAATGATTCTCTTTACGGAAGAGAGATGAGACTCCTTGGGATCCGCTTGGTACCTAGTACACACACCCACACTAAAAGATATATCGGGCCTACTTGCGGTCAAATAAAGCAAGCTACCTATCATGCCCCGATATAGAGTTTGTTCCACACTTTTACGACTAGCATCCTTGCTTAGCTTTAAAGTGGTACTCATGGGTGTATCACAATGTTTGGCATTCTCTAAACCAAACTTTTTCACTAGGTTTTTGGCATATTTGGCTTGGGTTATGAAAATCCCATCATCTAATTGCCTAATTTGCAAACCTAGGAAGTAACTAAGTTCACCAACAAGACTTATCTCAAATTCATGAGACATGACATCACCAAATTGTTGGACCTTAGTGTTGTTGGTGGAGCCAAATACAATGTCATCAACATAGATTTGAGCTATAAATAACTCATATTTATTTCTCTTGATGAACAAGGTCTTGTCAACACTACCTCTTGTGTAGTCATTGTCAACAAGAAATTGAGTGAGGCGCTCATACCAAGCCTTCGGTGCTTGTTTCAACCCATATAGTGCCTTCTTGAGGCGATAGACATGGTTGGGGTGGTGTGCATCCACAAACCCCTTGGGTTGTTCAACAAACACTTCCTCTTACAATAAGCCATTGAGGAAGGCACTCTTGACATCCATTTGGTGTAATTTGAACTTGTGCACACAAGAAATGGACAAGAGAAGCCTAATGGACAAGAGAAGCCTAATGGACTCTAAACGGGCAACAGGAGCAAAAGTCTCCTCAAAGTCGATACCCTCAATTGAGAGTATCTTTGTGCTACAAGTCTAGCCTTGTTCCGCACTATGTTGCCATCCTCATCGGATTTGTTCCTATAAATCCACTTAGTGCCTATCACATGAGTGGTTTTAGGCCTAGGAACTAGAGTCCAAACCTCATTCCTTTCGAATTGGTTTAGCTCTTCTTGCATGGCTAGAACCCAAAATTCATCATTTAAGGCTTCATCAACCTTTTTGGGTTCAATTTGAGAGGTGTAGCATGTGTAGCTAATTAGATTAGCTATTTGACGCCTAGTTCTAACACCCTCATTCACATCTCCAATAATATCCTCTTTGTTATGGAGCCTTCTAACCCATGGAGCGGGTTCATTAGAGTCCAAGAGAGGGACTCTAGTAATAGGTTGTGTGACTTCATTAATGTCATTGGACGTCCCAACATTGGGAGTCACCACAACCTTCTCCAAAGGAGAGTCATCATCTAAAACTTCCTCCTCCTCATGGTTATGAGACTTGAGCCTTGTATCATCAATAACAACATTCGATGATTCCATGACGGTTCGAGTCTTCAAGTTGAAAACTCTATAGGCTCTACTATTCAAGGCATAGCCAATAAAGATACCCTTATCACTCTTAGCATCAAGCTTGCCAAGTTGATCACGGTCATTTAAAATGTAGCATTTGCTTCCAAATGTGTGGAAGTAGCTAACATTTGGCTTCCTACTTTTCCATAACTCATAGGAGGTGTTTCTAGATCCGGGCCTTAGGAAAACATGATTCCCTATATAGCAAGCCGTATTGACGGCTTTGGCCCATAGGTTCCTAGGGACGTTGTTGCTAAGCAACATAACTCGGGCCATCTCTTGAAGGACCCTATTCTTTCTCTCAACAACTCTATTTTGTTGAGGTGTCCTAGGAGCCGAGAACTCATGGGAGATGCCTAAGCTATTGCAATAGCTTTCAAATGAGGCATTCTCAAATTCCCTCCCATGGTCACTTCTAATCCGTTTAATGCTTTTAATGTTAGAATTCATTTCATTTTGTATTTTAGTACAAAGCATTTTAAACTTATCAAAAGTTTCGGATTTTTCTCTAAGAAAATATGTCCATGTAAATCTAGAGAAATCATCAACACAAACAAAAATGTATCTCTTTCCACCTAAACTCTCGGTTTGCATAGGACGCATGAGATCCATGTGGAGAAGCTCTAAAGGCTCCTTGGTGGAGAGATACTTGCCCTTTTTGTGCATGCTTTTGGTTTGTTTTCCTTGTTGGCAAGGTCCACAAATACCATTGGCTTTCTTCCCAAGCTTAGGGAGGCCACGCACACAATTGAACTTTCCAAGGGTTCTCAAATCCCTAAAGTTCATGTGGCCAAGTCTTTCATGCCACAACTCTATTTGCTCATCCATGGACACATTGTTTGAGACTATTCTAGCTTCAAGACAATAACAATTGTCACTAGATCTCATACCTTTCAACAAGGTTTGTCCATCGGGCTTTAGGATTGAGCAATCATCTTTACAAAACAAGACGGAATATCCTTCATCACTTAGATGTGAAATGCTTATTAAATTAGCTTTCAAGCCATCAACAAATAAAGCATCGGATAAGGAGGGTAATCCGGGAACGGAAATTGAGACTAATTATAACACGGTGTGTATAAAACTATCTAGAGGGGGGGGGGGGGGGTGAATAGATTTTAAGTTTTTTACCCAATTTTTCGTGTTAGTCAAAATTACGAAATTACCTCTAAATAGATAAAGTAATAAATCAAGTATAAAATGCGGAAATTAAATAACACTTGATTTTTACGTGGAAACCCTTACGGGAAAAACCACGGGCTAGTAAGTAAGCCACACTCGAACCTCGAATCCACTGTGTAAAACGATTACAACCTAATCCCGGAAGTAATCACACACCTACCTAATCCCGGTATGAGTGAACCTAGTCCAATTTGCTTGCGATCTAAGCAACCTAATCCCGGAAGCTACACACAAGACTTACTTTCTCAATGAAGAGAATAAAACCCTAAGTGAATATATGAATATTCAAATGCAACATAGAGCAAGGGAAACCCTATATGCTTATCTAAGATGATTAATATGCAATTAGAACAATCCTAGATATTAAAAACTAAATGACATGTTCAATCAAATAGTTTAGCTAATCAAGATTAAGCACAAAACCTAATTAGCTATCACAATACAACTTCTCAAACATACATCATACTAATCTCAAACTTGTATTCAAAGTATATAAAATAACATACAAGTAATTAATTGAGATTGCTTGTAAAGAGAAACACAAAATATGTAAGATATTAGTGAAAAGCTTACCAAGCAAAGTATGATGAAGAATCCATGCAAGATGTCATATAGATGATCAAAGATGATGCTAGATGATGATTGATGATCATGAAAAAGTGTTTGAGTGATTAAAAATGAGTTCTTGGAATTTTTCTTCTCTTTGAAAAATATCCTAAGTATGAAATCTGAATATGAACTCTTGTTCTTGACCTAAAGTCAAAGTGGCATATATATAGGGGGCCAAAACAAGGTGTGGTCGTTTTGATAAGTTGGCCTCATATTTGCCTTGGGCGCTGTACGTAGAGCGCCTCTTGTACAGCGCTTGTACAGCGCCCCAACTCTGTTCTCACGGGAAAACAGAGTGGCGCTGTACGTAGAGCGCTTTGTACAGCGACCCAACAGCGACCGAATTAAATCGATCAGGTCTGAACCGCGCTCAATGGGCGCTGTTCGTACATCGCTTCTGAAGAGCGCTTTTGGGAGCACCCAATGCAAAAATGCAATCCTAAGTCTAAGCATGACAAGGCAATTGGATATGCAAGATGCAATCAAACTAACATGTAAGAAGAGATGTTAATGAACATTAATGCACAAAAATAAGACACACAACATACAAGTATTAAACAAATGCATGAGTTGTGAGTGTGTGCAACTATCTCTTCAAGACAAGTAAGCACAAAGAAATATACCTTCGGTGCTTATCAATACGAGGTTTTCAAAGGGCTTCAAACATAAAATCCCGATACCTAGGCTACCCTTACAAAGAACCCCAACATGTGGTTTGTCCATGAAATGAGCCAATCAACAAATGGGAACCTTACAATCTCCCCCTTTGGCTATTTCATGACAAAACCACCACTCACATTGATTCCTCACATTAAAATAGAAACAACAGGATAACTATGATATTCTATAGTACAAAGAGATAGGAAAATTAAACATCAAGTCTTCAATCTCTTGTAGAATAATCAAGCCCTGAAAAGAAAGTTTATAACATTTCCAATACAAGTAAAAAGTGAGATGAATCAAGTGAGAACAAAAACAAGCATTTGCATTTTAAAAAAATTAGGCACAACATGATAAAATGTAGTGTATGCAATGCTCCCCCTCAACGGGTTACTCCCCCTCAATCCCCTCAATGAATGTTCTCCAATATGCACAATTGCTTCTATATTTTGCAACTCCCCTTACCATATACTACTCCCCCTTTTTGTCATGATATAGGCAAAGGAGTAGTCCCCAACCGGGTCACTCATAGAAACGAGAGATAGTAGCATGCAAGATTTGCATAATTAATATAAGTCATTATATGCATCTCAATTAATTGGAGAGAAACAAGGCGATTTATTTGTGAGAAAATGTGTGAATCAAACATGCTTTGCATACAAGACATGTAGCATCAAGTCCAACATACAATGGTATTTGGCAAAACAAATGACAAAGGTTTCTAATAGGAATTCAAACCAATTTCACCAAAGTCATGAGTAAAGCAAGGATATAGAATATATTGATTTCAATTTAAGAGAAACTATATCCAACTTTATAAGTGAAACATGGCATGAGCGACTTTGCACCATTTTTGATTTTTCCGGATAAGATATCCGTACGATAGTAGCCATGGTCAACTAATAAAGAAAGAGAGACATTTGGAATATAAATTCCTTTGAACGGATACAAGATCCTTTATTCATTTTGAGTCTCATAAGCTTTCACACAAGTTTTGCATTTTAAGAATATGCAATCATCAATTCATGCTTTTCATGTGAGCATGTTATATGAGCTTTTTCATTTAACATTAGCATGTTATTAAAGAATCATCATGTCATGGAGATAATCATAGGTCATTCAAATTATACTTCCTATATACATCTCCTAGTCCAAAAATGCATTTTTGAACATAAATATGACATGGATTGTAAACAAGCAAGGTTCACACTTATTGAATTGAAAACATATATACATATGTGCAACCAAGCTTACTCAAACAATTAAAAGAAGAGGCATAAGTTGTTTAGAATTTTTTGCAAGATACAAGAATGCAAAATAGCTCTCTTTGCTTGAGTTCCCCATATGGGGTCAATCATAGAACATCACTCCACAAGACATATCCTAATAGATCTACTAAGAGTTTTTAATCGAGTAGCATCTAAGGGTTTAGTAAATAAGTCCGCAAGTTGATTATTAGTACCTACATGTTCAAGTATTATGCATTTATTTTCAACAAGCTCTCTAATGAAGTGATGGCGGATGTCAATATGCTTAGTTCTAGAATGTTGTACCGGATTCTTGGAAATATTAATAACACTCATGTTATCACAAAAGAGAGTGAGAGTACCTTGGTTGAATCCGTAGTCTACTAGCATTTGCTTCATCCATAGGAGTTGAGTGCATCCACTCCCCGCAGCTATGTACTCGGCTTCCGCCGTGGACAAGGAAATCGAGTTTTGCTTCTTGCAAAACCAAGACACCAAGTCGTTGCCTAGAAAGAAGTAACCGCCCGATGTGCTCTTCCTATCATCACAATTTCCTGCCCAATCCGCATCACTATATCTTACAAGACTAGGATTAGTATCAAATGAGTACCAAATCCCATAGTTGGAAGTCCCATTCACAAAGCGAATGACTCTCTTAACCGAAGAGAGATGGGACTCCTTGGGATCGGATTGGTACCTAGCACAAACTCCTACACTAAATGATATATCGGGGCGGTCAAATAGAGCAAGCTCCCTATCATGCCACGATAAGGTTTGGTCCACACTTTTACTGCTAGCATCCTTGCTTAGCTTCAAAGTGGTGCTCATAGGAGTGTCACAATGTTTGGCTTTTTCAAGACCAAACTTCTTCACTAGGTTTTTGGCATATTTGGCTTGGGTTATGAAAATCCCATCATCTAGTTGCCTATTTTGCAAACCTAGGAAGTAACTAAGCTCACCAACAAGACTCATCTCAAATTCATGAGACATAACATCAACAAATTGTTGGACCTTGGTGTTGTTGGTGGAGCCAAACACTATATCATCAACATATATTTGAGCTATGAAAAGCTCATCATTGTTTCTTTTGATGAATAGTGTCTTGTCAACACTACCACGTGTGTAGTCATTGTCAACAAGAAATTGAGTGAGGCACTCATACCAAGCCCTCGGTGCTTGTTTCAACCCATATAGAGCCTTCTTGAGGCGATAGACATGGTTGGGGTGGTGAGCATCCACAAACCCCTTGGGTTGTTCAACAAACACTTCCTCTTGCAAGAAGCCATTGAGGAAGGCACTCTTGACATCCGTTTGGTGCAATTTGAACTTGTGCACACAAGAAATGGACAAGAGAAGCCTAATAGACTCTAAACGGGCAACGGAAGCAAATGTCTCCTCAAAGTCGATACCCTCAATTTGAGAGTACCCTTGTGCTACAAGTCTAGCCTTGTTCCGCTCTATGTTGCCATCCTCATCGGATTTGTTCCTAAATATCCATTTAGTGCCTATGACATTAGTGGTCTTAGGCCTAGGAACTAGAGTCCAAACCTCATTCCTTTTGAATTGGTTTAGCTATTCTTGCATGGCAATAACCCAAAATTCATCATTTAAGGCCTCTTCAACCTTTTTGGGTTCAATTTGAGAGGTGTAGCATGTGTAGCTAATAAGATTAGCTAGTTGACATCTAGTCCTAACACCCTCATTAACCTCTCCAATGATATCTTCTTTATCATGGAGTTTTCTAACCCATGGAGTGGGTTCTTTTGAGTCCAAGAGAGGAACTCTATCAATAGGTTGTGTGTCATCATTGTTGACATTAGATGTCCCAACATTAGGAGACACCACAACCTTCTCCAAAGGAGAAACATCACTAAAAATAACCTCCTCCTCATGATCATTTGACTTGAGCCTAGTATCATCAAATACGACATTGGATGATTCCATAACACTTAGAGTCTTTAAATTGAAAACTCTATAGGCTCTACTATTCAAGGCATAGCCAATAAAAATACCCTCATCACTCTTAGCATCGAATTTGCCAAGTTGATCATGGTCATTCAAAATGTAGCATTTGCTTCCAAAAGTGTGGAAGTAGCGAACATTTGGCCTTTTGCCTTTCCATAACTCATAGGAGGTGTTTCTAGTACCGGGCCTTGGGAAAACTCTATTTCCTATATAGCAAGCCATAGTGATGGCTTCGGCCCATAGGTTCCTAGGGACATTGTTGCTAAGCAACATCACACGGGCCATCTCTTGAATGACCCTATTTTTCCTCTCAACAACTCCATTTTGTTGAGGTGTCCTAGGAGCCGAAAACTCATGGGAGATGCCTAAACCATTACAAAAGGTTTCAAAGGTAGCATTCTCAAATTCCCTCCCATGGTCACTTCTAATCCGTTTTATGCTTTTAATAATAGAGTTCATCTCATTTTGTATTTTATTACAAAGCATTTTAAACTTATCAAAAATTTCAGATTTTTCTCTAAGAAAATATGTCCATGTGAACCTAGAGAAATCATCAACACAAACAAAAATGTATCTCTTTCCACCCAAACTTTCGGTTTACATGGGACCCATAAGGTCCATGTGGAGAAGCTCAAGAGGCTCCTTGGTGGTGAGATACTTACCCTTTTTGTGCATGCTTTTAGTTTGCTTTCCTTGTTGGCAAGGTCCACAAACACCATTGGCTTTCTTCCCAAGCTTAGGGAGGCCACGCACACAATTGAACTTTCCAAGGGTCCATAGATCCCTAAAGTTCATATGACCAAGTCTTTCATGCCACAACTCAATTTGCTCATCCATGGACACATGATTAGATACAATACTAGCTTCAAGACAATAACAATTGTCGCTAGATCTCATGCCCTTCAACAAGGTTTGTCCATCGGGTTTTGGGATAGAGCAATAATCTTTAGAAAACAAGACGGAATATCCTTCATCACTAAGATGTGAAATGCTTATTAAATTGGCTTTCAAGCCATCAACAAATAAAGCATTGGATAAGGAGGGTAATCCGGGAATGGAAATGGTTCCTTTCCCTACAACATTTCTTTTGGATCCATCACCAAAAGTGACATTTCCACCTTCCTCCATAACAAGAGTCTCAAAGAAACTCTTGTTTCCCGTCATGTGCCTAGAGCACCCACTATCCAAATACCAAAAATTAGAAGAATTTGCCTTCAAGGCTATTTATGCAACAAGGCAAACATTTTCATTCTTTCTAATCCACTTAGCAACAATTTTAGCTTTTTAGTGGTCTTTGGTACATGTGCTCTACTATTCCTAGGATCATGCAAATCAATATTATCTTTTTTAGGAACATGCATCTTGGCTCTATTCTTTCTCTTTTCAATCATGCTTCGTGTTCTACACATTTTAATATATTGAAAGCAATTTGGTCTAATATGACCATCACAACCACAAAAGTGACAAATAGGGATGAAAAAAGGAATCATACCTTGTCTTTGTGCACGTATGGGAGCTCATCCATGTCTTTGTGGATAAGTGGGTTCAATCCATCTTCGTTGTTGAACCAGTCTAGGTTGCTTCCAAGCTTGAGGTTGCATGATTGGTCTCTTTCCTTTGCGAGCCAATTGTTGAGGAATGTTGGCTTGAGGGACCCTAGGGGGTTGAGCTTGAGGTTACCTTCTTGGCCCCATCTTCACTTGTGCATTTGAGCATTGTCCTACTTCTAATTTCTTCCTAGGAATTTGCACAAATGAAGTTTCTTCGTTCCTCAAGGACTTGACAAACACGGTCTTGTTAGAGGTTAAGATCTTCTTGCCATCTTCATACCCAAGACCCCTCTTGTCACATGGACTCTTTCCAACACCAAGCATATGGTCAAGCTTCTTGGTACTAGAATCCATCTTAGCCAAGGATCGTTTAACTTCTACAAGTTCCCTCTTCAAGCCTTCTTCACTTCTCTTGGATAAGTCTAACTCCTCAATTAACTTATCCTCTCTCTTCTTCAATCTTTCCAATTGTTCACTTAAGTGGTCATTGTGAGCCGAAAGTTCAAGGTTCTCTTCTCTCAACCTCTCAATCTTTCTTGTGCTTTTAATTGCTAAATCATTAAACTCGGCATGGTATTTAGCAAGCACCTTTTGCTCCACAAATTTCTTTATGGAATTAGAAGGAGGAGTCACTTTCTTCTTCACTAGAGTCAATTTCCTCTTGACTCATTTCCTCTCTCTCACTAGCACTTTTGCTCTTGTGAGATGAGGAAAAAGCTAGGAAGTTAGCCATGACCTCTTCTTCACTTGAAGACTCATCTTCCTCATTGGAGCCATCACTACTCCCACTCCAAGTGGCGGCCATCACTTTGTCCTTCTTCTTTTTATTGTGACTAGCACATTCGGGGGCAAAGTGACCAATCCCACCACATTCAAAGCATCGGACCCCTTTCCTTTCGGTCCTCTCTTGTCTAGGCTCAAACTTCTTGAAGGAACCTTTTTTCTTCAAGTCTTGTCCTTTTGACCTAAATCCGTTCTTCTTCTTGAACCCCATAACCTTATTAAACCTTTTCACAAATAAGGCAAGGTCTTCATTCGATTCATGCTTTGCCTCCTTTGCATCCTTAGATGCTTTCAAAGCTATTCCTTTAGACTTCTTAGGAGGAGTAGTGGTGCTGGGAGCCTTCCTAGACTCATATGCAAGGAGACGTCCAATCACCTCACTTGGCTTCATATCCATGTAGCCACTATTTTCTTCTATAGCTGTCACCTTTGATTCAAACCTAAC
Source organism: Acer yangbiense (assembly GCA_008009225.1). NCBI lineage: Eukaryota > Viridiplantae > Streptophyta > Magnoliopsida > Sapindales > Sapindaceae > Acer > Acer yangbiense. Next base: position 40,877,905 of record CM017771.1, on the reverse strand, counting down.
GGGGAGAGATCTCATAATTTTTTGCTTGACTCTCCTATCCGAATACGGGTCTCCGAGTTGATGGCTTTGATTTACAATGTCCATCAATTTGATTTCGAAGTCATTGAAGCATTCATCCTCTCCCATCCATAGTAGCTCAAATTGAGTTTAGAGGACTTAAAGCTTGGACTCCTTCACCACCTCAGTTCTCTCATGTGCAACTTGAAGGATGTCCCATGCCACTTTTGCTATCTGAGTGTTCTGAATAAGCTTGTACTGATTCTCATCCATTGCACACATGATGGCATGCATAGCCTTCCTATTCCACTTTGAAGCCTCAAACTCTTGCGTGTTCCATTGCGCCTTAGGCTTCAAAACTTCTTCTCCTCCACCACCGGGAGTCATCTTGGGTAGATCATATCCGTCTTCCACTGCCATCCATGCACGGTCATGAATTTGGCATATGTAGGATTCCATCTTCCCTTTCCATTGGGAATAGTTCAAACCGGTAAGAAGTGGAGGCCTTGTGCTAGAAGCACCTTCGTGGCCACCACCATTTCCATCGTTTCCACTCATAGTGTTTATGAATGAATGAAATGAATGCAAATGTATGAATGATCAAAAAACACACAAAATGCAAAACACACCAAAATAAGCAAGGATCACCTATGTATGTCTAGGAACCCGCTCTGATACCAATTGAGACTAATTATAGCACGGTGTGTATAAAACTATCTAGAGGGGGGTGAATAGATTTTAAGGTTTTTACCCAAATTTCGTGTTAGTCAAAATTACGAAATTACCCCTAAATAGATAAAGCAATAAATCAAGTATAAAATGCGGAAATTAAATAACACTTGATTTTTACGTGGAAACCCTCACGGGAAAAGCCACGGGCTAGTAAGTAAGCCACACTCGAACCTTGAATCCACTAAATGTGTAAAACAATTACAACCTAATCCCGGAAGTAATCACACACCTACATAATCCCGGTATGAGTGAACCTAGTCCAATTTGCTTGCGATCTAAGCAACCTAATCCCGGAAGCTACACACAAGACTTACTTTCTCAATGAAGAGAATAAAACCCTAAGTGAATATATGAATATTCAAATGCAACATAGAGCAAGGGAAACCCTATATGCTTATCTAAGATGATTAATATGCAATTAGAACAATCCTAGATATTAAAGAATAAATGACATGTTCAATCAAATAGTTTAGCTAATCAAGATTAAGCACAAAACCTAATTAGCTATCACAATACAACTTCTCAAACATACATCATACTAATCTCAAACTTGTATTCAAAGTATATAAAATAACATACAAGTAATTAATTGAGATTGCATGCAAAGAGAAACACAAAATATGTAAGATATTAGTGAAAAGCTTACCAAGCAAAGTATGATGAAGAATCCATGCAAGATGTCATATAGATGATCAAAGATGATGCTAGATGATGATTGATGATCATGAAAAAGTGTTTGAGTGATTAAAAATGAGTTCTTGGAATTTTTCTTCTCTTTGAAAAATATCCTAAGTATGAAATCTGAATATGAACTCTTGTTCTTGACCTAAAGTCAAAGTGGCATATATATAGGGGGCCCAAACAAGGTGTGGTCATTTTGATAAGTTGGCCTCATATTTGCCTTGTGCGCTGTACGTAGATCGCCTCTTGTACAGCGCCCCAACTCTGTTCTCACGGGAAAATAGAGTGGCGCTGTACGTAGAGCGCTTTGTATAGCGACCCAACAGCGACCGAATTAAATCGATCAGGTCTGAACCTCGCTCAATGGGCGCTGTTCGTACAGCGCTTCTGAAGAGCACTTTTGGGAGCACCCAATGCAGAAATGCAATCCTAAGTCTAAGCATGACAAGGCAATTGGATATGCAAGATGCAATCAAACTAACATGCAAGAAGAGATGTTAATGAACATTAATGCACAAAAATAAGACACACAACATACAAGTATTAAACAAATGCATGAGTTGTGAGTGTGTGCAACTATCTCTTCAAGACAAGTAAGCACAAAGAAATATACCTTCGATGCTTATCAATACGAGGTCTTCAAAGGGTTTCGAACACAAAAACCCAATACCTAGGCTACCCTTACAAAGAACCCCAACATGTGGTTTGTCCACGAAATGAGCCAATCAACAAATGGGAACCTTACAGAAATGGTTCCTTTCCCTACAACCTTCTTTTTGGATCCATCACCAAAAGTGACATATCCTCCTTCCTCCATAACAAGAGTCTCGAAGAAACTCTTGTTTCTCGTCATGTGCCTAGAGCACCCACTATCTAAATACCAAAAATTAGAAGAATTTGCCTTCAAGGCTATTTGAGCAACATGGCAAACATTTTCATTATTTCTAATCCACCTAGAAACAATATTTGCTTTCTTAGTGGTCTTTGGTAATCGGGCTCTAGAAGTCCTAGGATCATGCATAACAATTTTATCATTCCTAGGAACATGCTTCTAGTTTTTACACATTTTAATATATCAAAAGCAATGTGGTCTAATATGACCATCAAATCCACAAAAATGACATATATGAGTAAAATAAGGAATCATACCTTATCCTTGTCTTTGTGGATGAATGGGTTCAATCCATCTTCGTTGTTGAATCGGTCTAGATTGTTTCCTAGCTTGAGGTTGCATGATTGGCCTTTTTCCTTTGTGAGCCAATTGTGGAGGAATGTTGGCTTGAGAGACCCTAGGGGGTTGAGCTTGAGGTTGCCTTTTTGGCCCCATCTTCACTTGTGCATTTGAACATTGTCCTATTTCTAACTTCTTCCTAGGAATTTGCATAAATGAAGTTTCTTTGTTCCTCAAACTCTTGACAAACACGGTCTTGTTAGAGGTTGAGATCTTCTTGCCATCTTCATACCCAAGACCCCTCTTGTCACATGGACTCTTTCCAACACCAAGCATATGGTCAAGTTTCTTGGTGCTAGAATCCATCCTAGTCATCGACTCTTTTACTTCTTCAAGCTCCCTTTTTAGACTTTCTTCATTCCTCCTAGATAAGACTAACTCCTCTTTTAGCTTATCTTCCATCTTCTTGAATTTTTCCACTTGTTCACTTATGTGGTCATTATGAGATGAAAGCTCAAGATTTTCTTCTCTCAACATCTTGATCTTTCTTGTGCTCTTGATTTCTAAATCATTAAACTCGGCATGGTATTTAGCAAGCACCTTTTTCTCCACAAAACTATTTATGGAGTTAGAAGAGGAATCACTTTCTTCTCCATTTGAGTCATTTTCCTCTTGACTCAATTCCTCTCTCTCACTAGCACTTTTGCTTTTATGGGAGGAGGCAAAAGCTAGGAGGTTAGCCATGAGCTCTTCATCACTTGAAGACTCATCTCCCTCAATGGAGTCATCACTGCTTCCACTCCAAGTAACGGCCATCACTTTTCCATTCTTCTTCTCAATGTGATTTGCACATTCGGGGGCAAAGTTGTAGGGAAAAATACGGTCAACGCAGCGGAAGCGAAACTAAAAAAGGAGTTTAGTATAGTTTAAAATTTTTCCATAATTTGAACCTTAACCCTCTAATTAATTAACATATAATACTAAAGATATCATACCTTTGTTGCGTGATCCGATTGACATTGCGTCGATGGTAATCCGCAAGATCTTCCAATCCAATCACGAACGTGAATCACCTAGGAGTGTGGTCTCCCTTCTCTTTGAATTGTGTACCTGAGGATGGATTTACAAAACTTTTTCTTTTTCGTTAGTCACAACAAATTCCAAGAGGCTACAAAGAATGTTCCGGTCACTTTTGAATTCACAATCGTTAGATCGAAACTCGCGTGAACCTTATTCGAAATTGTGCACAAAACCTTTTGATATAAAAGTTACTAGTGCACTATCGAAATAAGAACAAACTTTTCTCTCTTTTCCTCTTTGCCGAATTCTCACACTAATCTAAGAGTTGGATTTTATTTTTCTCAAGTAAAAGAAAAAACTCTCAAATCCAAAAGACTTAGGGTTTTTGAATATATGATCTATATATATATGCGATACTCTTGCACAATACATATTATATATATCTCTAGTGCTCTTGCACAATATATTATATATGTAAATCACGATCTCCTTGCATAATATAATATATGTGTATATATATCTAGTGCACAATATATTATTTATATATATATCTGCATCCTTGCGTAATATATAATATATATATATATCTAATGCACAATATATTATTTATATATATCTTTGCTTGATCGAAAAGCATATATTGCTTTATATGTATCTTGCACATGAATTCAACTTGCATATTTATTATATATATCTGCCTGAATTTAAACTTGCATATATAATATATATATATCTTAGAATTCAACTTGCATTACATAATTAGGGTGACCGAATTCCTCTACCAAATAGGATTTTTGTCTATTAACCTAAATCCTAACCCTAGGTAGATTTCTTTAGAATTCCAAACCCTAATCCAACTCTTTAGTGTATTTGTGACTATATAAAAGACTTCCTTATTTGACTAAATAAATAAATCCCTTATTTATCTACTTACCAAATAAAGTCTTTTATTTTATTTATACTACCACAATAGTATACTACTAAGAAACATATTTCCTAGTCAGAAAAAGATTTTGATTTTTAATTAAATAATTAATTAATCAATTAATTAATTTCCATTTAATCAAATAATAAAAATAAAAACAATATAATATCATATATATATCTCGGCCATGTGCCATATATATTAATATATCTATATATTGTTTTTCTATTTTATTAAATCCATTGGACCTTAATAAAAGGCCCACATATGAACCAGACCCATTCTTACTAAAAGAAACAAGCCCACATGCCTTTCATTAATATATTAATATAATTGATCAGCCCATTAAATAAATAATGTGCAAATTATATTCTTAATATATTAAATACAATTCTAGATGGACCCGTAAATTGGTCCGGTAGAATATATCAAGTGATCCATGCAAGTCCGTGTGGATTGGGGATCTTGGCGGGCCTATCTAAACTTAAGCTCCAATAGACATAACCCAATCACAATCAACAAATGATTCACTTAGGTTCAATCTATTAATTTTAGTTCATTCCACTAAAGAACTAAAATTGCACTCTTAAATAAAGATGGAATAAGTAAATGATTCTCATTCATACCCTAGACAATCTTATAGGAGATGGTGTATCCTCGTGAAGAATATCAGTAATCGCCAATAGCTCATAGACCGCCTATAGCTCTCCAAGTTACCATATTTACTCATATGACCACATTTTGAACTTGGATATTTTGACTTGTCTAGAAGCCATGTTTCAATAGACTCTATCGAAAACTTAACGTTAAGATTCAATATCCAATACCTCAAAACATCCATATGATGATATTCTACTCTCATTTAATAAATGGAGCCAAGATGTCCATATCTATAAATGAAGTCCTCTATCGATTAACAAATGAATATCACCAAACTATCGAGGATAGACTATGCTATATAATCGTACTCATTGATAACTCAAATGATACCACTTGCAACCATAAGTCCATCATTTATCTCAGGATTAAGATAGACTCTCCGATTATCCTAATAATGAAAAGACTATTATCTATTGACGATTCTAGATAAAGTATTTCATTGTGATCCAGTTCAATGCACCCAGTGCACTAGATTCTTTTACTCAAAGACCCTCCGATGATTTCAGACTTATCATAACTCATTTGATCCCACTCAAATGCTAGCAAAAGAATTCTACAACTTTAACAAGATAAAGGTGCCCAACCTTTAACTTAAGTTGTGAACATTATTCAAGACTAACTAAAGAATTGTGTCTACCTCATACATATCCAGATGTACGAACAATTCTTTTTTTCTCATAGTCTTTTGACCTTATGATTATTTACTTTTGACAATTATAATAATTAAACTATAAATGCTATAAGATTTGTTAAACCAGAAATCACATTATGAATATGAATAGATTGTCAAAAACACTATTACACTCTTGCTATTGAGCATAATCCTAACAAAAGTGACCTATGCCACCACACTCGAAACAACGAACCCTTTTCCTTTCCGTCCTTTCTTGCCTAGGTTCAAACTTCTTGAAAGAGCCCTTTTTCTTCAAATATTGACCTTTTGATCCAAAGCCCTTTCTTCTAAACTTCATAACCTTGTTGAACCTTTTTACAAATAGGGCAAGGTCTTCATCCGAGTCAATCTTCTTTGCCTCATTTTCATCCTTAGAGGTTTTCAAAGCAATTCTTTTTTTCTTTTTAGGAGGTGTGGAGATAGGACCCTTCCTAGACTCATAAGCCAGAAGTCTCCCAATCACCTCACTCGGCTTCATATCCTTATATCCACTATTTTCTTCTAAAGCTGTTACTTTTGATTCAAACCTATCCGGAAGAGATCTCATAATCTTTTGCTTGATTCTCCTATCCGAATATGGATCACCAAGTTGATGACTTTGGTTGACTATGTCCATCAACTTGATCTCGAAGTCGTTGAAGCACTCATTCTCCTCCATCTTAAGCATCTCGAATTGAGTTTGGAGGACTTGAAGCATAGAGTCCTTCACCACTTCGGTTCCCTCATGTGCAATCTCTAGGATGTCCCAAGCCTCCGTAGCTATCCTAGTATTTTGAATCAATTTGTATTGATTTTCGTCCATAGCACATAAGATGTCATGCATCGCCTTCCTATTCCACTTTGAAGCCTCAAACTCTTGCACGTTCCATTGCGCCTTCGGCTTCAATACTTCTTCTCCTCCACCATCGGGAGTCATCTTGGGTAGATCATATCCGTCTTCCACCGCCATCCATGCACGGTCATGAATTTGGCATATGTAGGATTCCATCTTCCCTTTCCATTGGGAATAGTTAAATCTGGTAAGAAGTGAAGGCCTTGTGCTTGAAGCACCTTCGTTGCCACCACCATTTCCACTGTTTCCACTCATAGTGTTTATGAATGAATGAAATGAATGCAAATGTATGAATGATCAAAAATCACACAAAATGCAAAACACACCAAAATAAGCAAGGATCACCTATGTATGTCTAGGAACCCGCTCTGATACCAATTGAAACAAGAGTATTATATTAATATATTAATGAAAGACATGTGGGTTTGTTTCTTTTAGTAAGGGTGGGTCTGGTTCACATGTGGGCTTTTTATTTAAAGTCCAATGGATTAAATAAAATAAGAAAATAATATTTGGCCCATATATGATTATGTGGGGCGGCAAGGCTAATTTATTAGTCTAATATATTATTTTATTTTATTGTTTGATTAAATGAGAATTAATTAATTAATTAATTAATTAATTAATTATTTATTTATTTAATTAAGAATCAAAATCTTTTTCTGATCAGGAAATATGTTTCCTAGTTTAAATACTATTGGTAGTAGTATACTAAAGACAAAAGACTTATTTGGTAAGAAAATAAATAATAAGGTTTATTTATTTAATCAAATAAGGAAGTTTTTTTTATTAAGAATTAAACACTTATGAGTTGAATTAGGGTTAGGATTCTAAAGTTGATAGGAATTAGGGTAAAGCACAAACTCTCTTTAGTAGAGAATTCGGCCAACCCTAATTACATCACAAGGAGAATTCGGCCAACCCTAGTAGAAAGAGAAGTAGAATTCGGCCACCCTATATAATACACATTATAGGGTTCGGCCACTTGATGCTTGACTCTCTCAATTGATTCACTTGATCAACTTCTTCTTCTTCTATCTTGAATCATACTAATAGACAAGTGTTTTATTTTTCGGCCAAGACACAAGAGAGAAGAGATTATTCTATTTCGATAGTACACTAATAGCTTATACATCAATAGGCTTTTGTGTACAACTTCGAATAAGGTTCACGTGAGTTTCGATCATTAGATTGAGAACTCAAAAGTGACTGGAATAATCTTTGTAGTCTTTTGGATGTTTTGTGATTAATGATAAGAAAAAGAGATTTTGTTTATCCATCCTCAGGTACGCAATTCAAAGAAAAGGGAGACCACGCTCCTAAGTGATTCACATTCGTTCTAGGATTGAAGATCTTGCGGATTACCATCGACGCAAGTCAATCGGATCACACGACAAAAGGTATTCTACTTTTATTAGTATATATATATGTTTAATTAATTTAAAGGGTTAAGGTTCATCAAAGGAAAATTTTTAAAATATACTAAATCGTTTTTAGTCTCGCTTCCGCTGCGTCGACCGTATTTTTCCCTACATCTTATATCATCTAGGATGTTCTAGGTTGATTTTGTTTAGGGTTTCATCTTTGCACACTTGACTTGTAGTTAGAACATTACTTGCATAATCTCATATGTTCTTTCTCTACAAGATAGCTTTTTTATCACTTGACTTGTCTCAAGATTGCTTCTTTATGACTTGAATGGTTTCAAGATAGTTTCTTTATTGTGTTTTGTGAGTTGGTTGTCATAGATATTGCATATAGGACTTTGTTTGTTTATTTAGCTATGTTATATGCATGTCATCGAGCAAAATGATATCTAGGAATGTCTAACATGTTCATCTATGCCAAGATAAGCTTAAATGTCTAACCTTGCATTTTCGCATCTTGAATATTGCATATATTCACTTAGGTTGTTTTATCTCTTCTCTTAGAGAATTAAGACTTGTATTTACCAAGTGGTAGTTTGCAAGCAATGGACTAGATTCACTCTTGAAATGCCTGCGGGTAGTAGTGGTAGATTAGTAACCGTGTGAGGTTTGATGTGGTCAACCTAGGTTGTAATTGCCATTACAATTAGTGGATTGAGGTTCGTGTGTGGCGCACGTAACAGCCCGTGGTTTTTCCCGTGAGGGTTTCCACGTAAAAATCGAGTGTCATTTATTTTCCACTTTATTATACTTGATTTTATTTTATGACTAGTTAGGGGTTTTTCTTTACATTGATTAATCGCGAAAAGTTGGTAATAGTCCGATTAAAATCTATTCACACCCCTCCCCCTCCATATTATTTTAGACACGTAATATATATTTTCAGGCTCTTCTACGATGTCTTTCTACCTAAAATATTCCCAAGTGTGGATGGCAAATTCTTTTTTGAACCTCTGCCATTTTTGGCGGTTAACAAAAGTCCCCCCATGACTTGAACACCGGTACCTTGCTGGGGTTGGAGTCAGGATACCAGGATACATGAAGGATTTTCCCTATCTAGCTGGTTTCCACTGTCTTGGAGGAAATCCTCCTCCAGCATACTCATAATAAATGAGCAATCCACGTGTCAAGCCCTGAGTGGTCCATTTTGTAAGGATTCCCGTTTTGTTGATTGGCTTATTTCGTGGACAAACCACATGTTGGGGTACTTTGTAAGGGTAGCTTAGGTATTGGTTTAATTGTTCGAAGCCCTTTGAAGACCTCGTGTCGCTAAGCACCGAAGGTAATTTTCTTTGTGCTTACTTGTCTTGAAGAGATAGTTGTACACACTCACAACTCATGCATATGTTTTATCTTTGTATGTTGTGTTTCTTTTTGTTGTGCATCAATGCTTATTCTCATCTCTTCTTGCTTGTTATTTTGATGCATCTTGTGTTTATAATGTCATAGCATGTTAGGCTTTTAGGATGCATCTTGCTTTTACCTTTTTACCCCTTGCATGTTTTCTTGTGGGGTTCAAAGGAGTGGGCTGTGCGCTGGTCGTCAAGCGCCAGACCAGCGCAGATCGCCCAGTGGTCTGTCGCTGGTCGTGCGCTGGTCCAGTCCAGCGTAGCTCACCGGTGCAACACGCCCAGTGGTTTGCCGCTGGTCGTGCGCCTGTCTGAGCACTGGTCGTCAAGCGCCTGTGCAATTTTTGCCTTTGCGCTGGTCGTGCGCCTGTCGTCCAGCGCAAGACCACCAGCGCACAGAGCAAATTCTGGTGCGTTTTTCAAAACGACCACACTTCACTTATGGCTCCTATATATATAACACTTTGACTTTAGGTCAGCCAAGAGAGTTCATAATCTGATTTCATACTTAGAATATTTTTTAAGAAAAGAAAAATACAAAGAACTCATCTTTAACCACTCAAATCAAATCCTTTGTGCATCAAATTTCATATTGCATCTTCTATGTCTATATAGAGTGCATCTATGTATGGATTTGCATCATCACAACTTGCTTGGTAAGATTTTGATTAAGTTCATTTTATTGTAATATTTTTACTACCAAGCCATCTCTTTTAATTTACTTGTATGTTTTAGATCATATGCTAAATACAAGAAAAGAGAATTAATTGTGATGAATTGATTGAGTGTTGTATTGTGATAGCTAATTAGGTTTTTAATTAATCTTGATTAGCTAAGCTATTTGACATGTCATTTAGCAATTGATATCTAGGGTTGATTTAAATTGATTATCTCATCATCCTAGATAAGCATCTAAGGTTCCCTAGCCTTGTTTGTTAATTGAATATTCATACATATTCACATAGGGTTGTGCATCTCTTTTGAGAGATTGAAGTCTTGAGGCTAAGGTTGCTTAGGGCTCAAGCAATTGGACTAGAGCCACTTTTAAAGGCCCGAGTGGTAGAAGTGCGGGGTTATTGACCGGAGTGTTAGACGAGGTCTACATAGGTTGTAAACTCCATTTCAATTAGTGGATTTCGAGGTCCGAGTGTGGCGCACTTAACAGCTCGTGGTTTTTCCCAGTGGTTGGGTTTTCCACGTAAACATCAAGTGTCATTTACTATTTCCGCATCTTATTACACTTGTATGTATCTTTGACTTGCTAGGGGTATTTTCGTAAAATTGACATGCACGCGAAAATTGGGTAATAATTAGATAAAATCTATTCACCCCCCCTCTAGCTTTATATTGATAAACACACTGAGCATTAATTAAGGACTTTCAATTGGTATCAGAGCGGGTTCCTAGATATACTTAGGTGATCCTAGCTCATTTTGGTGTGTTTTAGCATTTTGTATGTTTGTTTGATTTCTTCATACATTTTGCATTCTTCTCATTTGCATTCATTCAACGCAAACACTATGAGTGAATTTATGAGAGAAGAAATTGACTCCGTTGAGGAGATGCCTCTCTTACTAGAGAGATTTAGGAGATTTGTGAAATTAACCACCTCACCTCCTAAGAAGAAGTTGACCACCTTACCTCCTAAGAAGAAGAAGACAATTGCTTTGAAGACTTTGAAGCATGACAAGAAGGAGGGTATCTCAATTGAAGACATGAGACTCAATGACAAGCCAAACCAAGGAGTGTCTTCAAGAGAGGGGATTCAGTGCTACGAATGTGGAGGATTCGGGCATTTCTCCCCGGAGTGTGGAAACTTGAAGGATAGAAGAAAAGGGAAGGCGAAGGCCATCTTATGGGATAAATATGAAGATGACGAAAATCCTTCAAGTGATGAAGAACTTGCCATCATCTACACGAAATTTGGAGCTAAGAGTGTAGAAGTTGAAGAAGATGGCAAAGTTGCTTTTCCTTGTGATCCCCAAGAAGAACTAGGTATAGAAGTAGTTGGTGTAGCTACTTATAGGGATTTGGCTCTTTCCTCTTCAAGAGAAAAATTTGATGATCTTGATGAAGGAGATGACTTCATTGGTGAAATGGAGATTAGAGGAGATGACACAAGTGTTGAATATTTGTCATCTAACTCCACAAATGGAAGTGTGGAGTGTATGGATCTTAATGACTACAAGGTCAAAGTTGAGAGCTCGATGATGAGGAACAAGGAAGAAATTAGAAGATTAAAAGAAGAGAATCTAGAGCTTTCAACACTAGTAGACCACTTGTGTGAAGAAGTGGTGAGATCCATGGCGGATGAAGATAAGCTAAAAGAAGACTTAGCTTTATCTAAGAGGAGAGTAGAAGAGTTGAAAAGAGAGCTTGAAGAAGTTAAGGTCTTAATGGCTAAGATGACTTCAAGCACCAAGATGCTTGACCACATGTTGGGAGTTGGAAGAAAGCCAAGTGACAAGAGAGGTCTTGGCTCCATTGATGACAAGGATGCCTCCTCCACAAGCATGACATCCTTGGTCATGGACATGGACTTCAATATGTCCCCTCCTCCTCAATAACCTAGGAAGAAGAGTGACCTAGGAGAGTGTTCAAGAAGTGCCCAAGTGGTTGAGGCACCTAAAGGTCAAGCTCAAGCTCACACCCAAAGGGCTCCTCACCCTATCTTCCCTCAAACTCAAAAACAACATGGGGAGAGTTCATTCATGCAAGCTCAGACAAGCAAGCAACCTCGTCTTGGTTATCAACAAAGGAGGAGAGATCCTATCCAACAACCAAGACAACCACAACGACAAGGGAAAGTTCCTATCCATGCTAAAGGGAATGGTATGATTCCTAACTTTATTCCCACTTGTCATTTTTATGGTATTGTTGGTCATATTAGACCAAGTTGCTTGCATTACATTGAAATGTGTAGAGCTAAAAACATGTTTGACAAGAAAAAGGCTAGAGCTAAGATGCTTCATAAAAAGGAAGAAAATCATGTGCATGATCCTTTTTCATCTTGTACTTTAGAACCTTTGTCCACTAGGATTGACTTAGTGTCACCTAAGTGGAATAAAAAGAATGAACCCGCTTGCTACGAGACTAACAAGTCTCAAATAGGTTCAACGGACTTGGTAGGTCTATAGGACCTCATACCCTTCTTTGAAGTGGTATGGAAATTTGACCCCATATGGGGAACTTAAGCAAAGAGAGCTATTTTGCATCTAGTCACTTGCAAAAAAATTTGAAATATCTTGTGCTTCTCTTTTTGTTGCTTGAGTAAGCTTGGTTACACTATGTGTACATATTTTCTATTCAATAAGTGTGATCAATGCTTGTATTGCAATCCATGTCATATTTATGTTCAATCATGCATTTTTGGACTAGGAGATATATACATAGGATAAAATTTGAATGACCTATAATGATCTCCATGACATGATGATTGCTAAAACAACATGCTAAAAAAAAAAAAAAAAAAAAAAAAAAAAAAAGCATGTTATGATTATTGCATTTCTTAATTGCAAAAAATGTGTGAAAAAGCTTATGAGACTCAAATGAAAAAGGATCTTGTATCCATTCAAGGATTTTACAATCCAAATGTCTCTCTTTCTTTATTGGTTGAACATGTCTACTATCATACGGATATCTTATCCGGAAAAATCAAATAGAGTGCAAAGTCGCTCATGACATGTTTGGCTTATAAAGTTGGATATAGTTGTTCTTAAATTGAAATCAATGAGAGCCTATATTCTTGCTTCTCTCTTGACATTGGTGAAATTGGTTTGAATTCATATTGAAAACCTTTGTCATTTGCTTTGCCAAATACCATGATATTTTGAACTTAAATGCTACATGTCTTGTATGCAAAGCAATTTTTTGATTCACACATTTTCTTTAAATAAATCTCCTTGTTTCTCTCCAATAAATTGAGATTGCATAAAGTGACTTATATTGATTATGCATATACTAGAATGCTACTATCTCTCTTTGCCGTGAGTAACCCGGTTGGGGACTACCCCTTTGTCTATATCATGACAAAAAGGGGGAGTAGGTTGTGGTAAGGGGAGTTGCAAATTGTAGTAGCAATTGTGCATGTTGGGGAGAATACTAATTGAGGGGGAGTAACCCTTTGAGGGGGAGCATTTGCACATTCATACATTGCATGATGTTGTACTTAAATTCTTAAATGCAGATGCTTGTTTTATCTCACTTGATTCATCTCACCTTTTCTTGTATTGGAAAGTTTAGAAACCTTGTTTCAGGGAATGATTGTTCTACAAGAGATTGAAGACTTCAAGTTTTATTTTTTTATATCTCTTTGTATTGTAGAAAATCTTCATTGACCCATAGGTTTATTTTGTTGTGAGGAATCAATATGAGTGGTGGTTTTGTCACGAAATAGCCAAAGGGGGAGATTGTAAGGATTCCCGTTTTGTTGATTGGCTTATTTCGTGGACAAACCACATGTTGGGGTACTTTGTAAGGGTAGCTTAGGTATTGGTTTAATTGTTCGAAGCCCTTTGAAGACCTCGTGTCGCTAAGCACCGAAGGTAATTTTCTTTGTGCTTACTTGTCTTGAAGAGATAGTTGCACACACTCACAACTCATGCATATGTTTTATCTTTGTATGTTGTGTTTCTTTTTGTTGTGCATCAATGCTTATTCTCATCTCTTCTTGCTTGTTATTTTGATGCATCTTGTGTTTATAATGTCATAGCATGTTAGGCTTTTAGGATGCATCTTGCTTTTACCTTTTTACCCCTTGCATGTTTTCTTGTGGGGTTCAAAGGAGTGGGCTGTGCGCTGGTCGTCAAGCGCCAGACCAGCGCAGATCGCCCAGTGGTCTGTCGCTGGTCGTGCGCTGGTCCAGTCCAGCGTAGCTCACCGGCGCAAAATGCCCAGTGGTTTGCCGCTGGTCGTGCGCCTGTCTGAGTGCTGGTCGTCAAGCGCCTGTGCAATTTTTGCCTTTGCGCTGGTCGTGCGCCTGTCGTCCAGCGCAAGACCACCAGCGCACAGAGCAAATTCTGGTGCGTTTTTCAAAACGACCACACTTCACTTATGGCTCCTATATATATAACACTTTAACTTTAGGTCAGCCAAGAGAGTTCATAATCTGATTTCATACTTAAAATATTTTTTAAGAAAAGAAAAATACAAAGAACTCATCTTTAACCACTCAAATCAAATCCTTTGTGCATCAAATTTCATATTGCATCTTCTTTGTCTATATAGAGTGCATCTATGTATGGATTTGCATCATCACAACTTGCTTGGTAAGATTTTGATTAAGTTCATTTTATTGTAATATTTTTACTACCAAGCCATCTCTTTTAATTTACTTGTATGTTTTAGATCATATGCTAAATACAAGAAAAGAGAATTAATTGTGATGAATTGATTGAGTGTTGTATTGTGATAGCTAATTAGGTTTTTAATTAATCTTGATTAGCTAAGCTATTTGACATGTCATTTAGCAATTGATATCTAGGGTTGATTTAAATTGATTATCTCATCATCCTAGATAAGCATCTAAGGTTCCCTAGCCTTGTTTGTTAATTGAATATTCATACATATTCACATAGGGTTGTGCATCTCTTTTGAGAGATTGAAGTCATGAGGCTAAGGTTGCTTAGGCCTCAATCAATTGGACTAGAGCCACTTTTAAAGGCCCGAGTGGTAGAAGTGGGGGGTTATTGACCGGAGTGTTAGACGAGGTCTACATAGGTTGTAAACTCCATTTCAATTAGTGGATTTCGAGGTCCGAATGTGGCGCACTTAACAGCCCGTGGTTTTTCCTAGTGGTTGGGTTTTCCACGTAAACATCAAGTGTCATTTACTATTTCCGCATCTTATTACACTTGTATGTATCTTTGACTTGCTAGGGGTATTTTCGTAAAATTGACATACACGCGAAAATTGGGTAATAATTAGATAAAATCTATTCACCCCCCCCTATAGCTTTATATTGTTAAACACACCGAGCATTAATTAAGGACTTTCACATTTATTTGAATATTACGAAATTACCCCTAACTAGATAAAGCGATAAAGTAATAAAGCAAGTATAAAATGCGGAAATTAAATAACACTTGATTTTTACGTGGAAACCCTCACGGAAAAAACCCACTGGTTAGTAAGTAAGCCACACTCGAACCTCGAATCAACTAAATGTGTAAAACAATTACAACCTAATCCCGGAAGTAATCACACACCTACCTAATCCCGGTATAAGTGAACCTAGTCCAATTTGCTTGCACTCTAAGCAACCTAATCCCGGAAGCTACACACAAGACTTACTTTCTCCATGAAGAGAATAACACCTTAAGTGAATATATGAATATCCAAATGCAACATAGAGCAAGGGAAACCCTATATGCTTATCTAAGATGATGAATATGCAATTAGAACAATCCTAGATATTAAAACTAAATGACATGTCAAATAGTTTAGCTAATCAAGATTAAGCATAAAACCTAATTAGCTATCACAATACAACTTCTCAAACATACAACACACTAATCTCAATCTTGTATCCAAGATATATATAAAGATCATACAAGTAATAAATTGAGATTGCTTGTTAAGAAAAACACAAAATATGTAAGATATTAGTGAAAAGCTTACCAAGCAAAGTATGATGAAGAATCCATGCAAAAAGACATCTAGATGATCAAAGATGATGCTAGATGATGATTGATGATCATGAAAAGGTGTTTGAGTAATTAAAAATGAGTTCTTGGAATTTTTCTTCTCATTGAAAAATATCCTAAGTATGAAATCTGAATATGAACTCTCTTGATTGACCTAAAGTCAAAGTGGCATATATATAGGGTGTCAAGATGAAGTGTGGTCATTTTGATAAGTGACACCACTATTTTGCCTTGGGCGCTGTACGTAGAGCACTTCTGTACATCGCCCCAACTCTGTTCTCTCGGGAAAACAGAGTGGCGATGTACGTGCAGCACTTTGTACAGGGCCTGTACAGCGACCCAACAGCGACCGAATTAAATCGATCAGGTCTGAACAGTGCTCGATGGGCGCTGTTTGTACAGTGCTTCTGTAGAGCACTTTTGAGAGCACCCATTGCAAAAATGCACTCCTAAGTCTAAGCATGACAAGGCAATTGGATATGCAAGATGCAATCAAAATAACATGCAAAAAGAGATGTTAATGAACATTAATGCACAAAAATAAGACACACAACATACAAGGATTAAACATATGCATGAGTTGTGAGTGTGTGCAACTATCTCTTTAAGACAAGTAAGCATATAGAAATTTACCTTCGGAGCTTATCAAGACGAGGTCTTCAAAGGGCTTTGAGCAATAACACCAACACTTAAGCTACCCTTACAAAGAACCCCAACATGTGGTTTGTCCACAAAATGAGCCAATCAACAAACGGGAACCTTACAATCTCCCCCTTTGGCTATTTCGTGACAAAACCACCACTCACATTGATTCCTCACAAAAAAAAAAAAAAAATAGAAACTACGGGACTACAATGATTATCTACATTATAAAGAGATAAGAAAATAAAACTTCAAGTCTTTAATCTCTTGTAGATTAATCAATCCCTGAAAATAAAGTTTCTAAACTTTCCAAAACAAGTAAGAGTGAGATTAATCAAGTGAGAACAAAAAACAAGCATTTGCATATTAAAAGATTAGGCACAACATTATGCAATGTATGTGTATGCAATGCTCCCCCTCAACGGGTTACTCCCCCTCAATGAATATTCTCCCCAACAAGCACAATTGCTACTACAATTTGCAACTCCCCTTACCATATCCTACTCCCCTTTTTTGTCATGATATAGGTAAATGAGTAGTCCCCAACCGGGTCACTCATAGTAACGAGAGATAGTAGCATGCAAGATATTTGCATAATCAACATAAGTCACTTTATGCATCTCAATTAATAGGAGAGAAACAAGGAGATTTATATGAAGAAAATGTGTGAATCAAACATGCTTTGCATACAAGACATGTAGCATTCAAGTCCAAAATACAATGGTATTTGGCAAAGCAAATGACAAAGGTTTCTAAAAAGAATTCAAACCAATTTCACCATTGTCATGAGAAAAGCAAGGATGTAGAGATTTTATTGATTTCAATTTGAGAGTAACTATATCCAACTTTATAAGTGAAACATGGCATGAGCGACTTTGCACCCTATTTGATTTTTTAGGATAATATATCCATATGATAATAACCATATTCAACCATAAAGAAAGAGAGACATTTGGAATATAAATTCCTTTGAATGGATACAAGATCCTTTATTCATTTTGAGTCTCATAAGCTTTCACACAAGTTTTGCATTTTAAGAATATGCAATTATCAATTCATGCTTTTCATGTGAGCATGTTATATGAATTTCATGCTTTTTCATTTGACATTAGCATGTTATTAAAGAATCATCATGTCATGGAGATAACCATAGGTCATTCAAATCATACTTCCTATATACATCTCCTAGTCCAAAAATGCATGTTTGAACATAAATATGACATGGATTGTAAACAAGCAAGGTTCACACTTATTGAATTGAAAACATATATACATATGTGCACCCAAGCTTACTCAAGCAATTAAAAGAAGAGGCATAAGATATTTCAAAATTTTGCAAGTGACAAGAATGCAAAAAAGCTCTCTTTGCTTGAGTTCCCCATATGGGGTCAATCACAAAACTCATCACTCCACAAGACATATCCCAATAGATCTACTTAGTGTTTTAAATCGAGTAGCATCTAAGGGTTTAGTAAATGGGTCCGCAAGTTGATCATTAGTACCTACATGTTCAAGTACTATGCATTTATTTTCAACAAGCTCTCTAATGAAATGATGGCGGATGTCAATATGCTTAGTTCTAGAATGTTGTACCGGATTCTTGGAAATATTAATGGCACTCATGTTATCACAAAAGAGAGTGAGTGTACCTTGGTTGAATTCGTAGTCTACTAGCATTTGCTTCATCCATAGGAGTTGTGTGCATCCACTCCCCGCGGCTATGTACTCGGCCTCGGCCTCGGCCATGGACAAGGAAATCGAGTTTTGCTTCTTGCAAAACCAAGACACCAAGTTGTTGCCTAGAAAGAAGCAACCGCCGATGTGCTCTTCCTATCATCGCAATTTCCTGCCCAATCCGCATCACTAAAGTCTACAAGACTAGCATTAGTGTCAAAAGAGTACCAAATCCCATAGTTGGATGTCCCATTCACATAGTGAATGATTCTCTTTACGGAAGAGAGATGGGACTCTTTGGGATCCGCTTGGTACCTGGCACACATACCCACACCCACACTAAAAGAGATATCAGGCCTACTTGCGGTTAAATAAAGCAAGGTTCCAATCATGCCACGATATAACGTTTGTTCCACACTTTTACCACTAGCATCCTTGCTTAGCTTCAAAGTGGTACTCATGGGTGTATGAAAGTATACAAACGTAGTTAAATTGCTTAAAGCATACCTAGAGGGGGGGGGGGGGGGGGGAATAGGTTTTTACACCTTTTTTCAAACCCTTGAACAAACTTTCATTTGTCCCTCAAGGTAGCCTTACACACAACAAAATAAGCCAAGGAAGACATACATAGACAATTGAGAATACAATCATGAGAGCAAGGTCTAAGTGTATCATCTAGTTATGTGAGGTATAAGAACAAATAAACACAACAACAAAGTAAGCTTGTATTTCAATAGATGTTCAATGAGTTACAAGAGTGATCAAATATCACTATACAAAAATTACAATATACAAAAAATCATAGATACAAAAATGATCAAAAGAATGAATCCACAAATCACACTATACAAAGTCTTGTTTCACAATATATCACAAGTGAATATTATGAATCAAGATAATAAAATATACGATTAAAATATAAGAGAAGAGATAGGAAGAATTAACACAAGAGATTTTTTAACGTGGTAAAACCTCCAAGGAGGAAACATCCACGGGTTAAACTACAACCATTGGGTACTATATTATTGGAAAGCAAACATAGAACATTCACAAAGTGACCAATCTTTAGCTCACCCAACCCAGTGAAGTCTAAGCCTACCCAACCCTATTGGAAAGTGTGAAATCCCTCAATGATGCGAAACCACCATATATTGGACAACACACAAAACCAACATCGATGGTAGATTAGAAATTCCTCAAGAGTGCATACACCTCCCGTGTACCCCGCTCTATCGGAGTCTATGTCTAACCATACGCCTAGGCCTACCAATATATTAGCCAACTTCCTATCCAAGGCACTCTTGCCTCTAGGGAGCCTCCCATGCATGACTATCCGAGTCCTCTCGACTCTAGCCATGACTTCTTGCTTACCTATCCGAATCATCCCGACTCTAGGCAAGTCTTCTTGCTTACCTATCCGAGTCATCCCGACTCTAGGCAAGACTTCTTGCTTGGCTATCCGAGTCACCCCGACTCTAACCAAGACTTCATGCCTTTTACAAGGACTTCCTAGTGTGATCATGTGAATGCAAATGATGCATACAATCAATACAACATAGAATATGTGATCAATACATTCTATGGCACAAATAGACCTAAACATGTGATATCACAAGTAATCAAGTCTAGATGCAAAATAAGAGAATAAAACCTAAGCATGTGAAACACCAAACACATAAGCTCAAAGCCTCATTCACATATACAACACTTGAATCAAAATATGTTCATTAAGTACAAGTTCAAGATGCAATCAACATACAATAAAATGCTAGATATATGAGATTAAAATCAATCAATATTCTAGTCAAAAATATAGAGCAAGGAATTGAGATTTACATCAATCAAAACCTGGATTCTCTAAATCACAAACAAATACACAAATCCTAGATTTCATCAATCAAAGGATCAAATCAAATCTCAAGATCATTTATCACAAAATTAATTCAATTAAGTTCCAAACAACCTAAGATGTCATTCTAATCACAATACAACTCACAAACAAATGTAAAACCTAGAATCATAGAAATTAGTCAACATTAGTCCACAAATTGACTTTCAATTAGAATGATAATCAAGCTACCTTTCTCAATAGCTTTTACCAAACATAAACATAGATATAGAAGAAGAAACCCCAAGCAAATGGAAGGTCAAAAAGAAAGAAATCCCAAAGTTAAGTCCATTACCTCGGATTCTATAGCTGGTTCGGAAATCAGTGTTGAACCACTAGAAATCACGATCAAACAGCCACCAAACCACTAGGAGATGATAGAGGACTCAAATATGAACACTCTCCAACTTGAATCACTCAAATCTGACTCCGGATGAGGAAGATATGGTGTTTTGAAAATATGAAAACTGGAGAGAAAATCCTTACGGGAAAACACAACTTTTTCTTCTTAATTTTTCAAATGGAGAGAGAGAGGGAAGAAATAGGAGGAGAGAGAAGGCCAAAACCGACCAACCATGTGAGGCCACGTCACCCCCTGGCCGTGGGGGGCGCGTGGCCCACACGGGGGCAGAGGCCCCTCCAGTCCGTGGGGCCCACGGCCTCACCAACGGCCAGCCCAAGTGGCCTCACGGCCTGGGCTGTCCTCTCGCGCGCTTCCTCGGTTCTTCAGCCCGTATCTTGGGCATCCGAACTCCGATTTCGAATCCGTTTCCGGATTACGAACCGTAACTCTCTCACGCACGACGATGACTATACAACTTTGAAAAACGGTTGAGAAATCATCTCGGAAAATGTTGATGAAGTCAACTCAACGAATGAGAACGAAAAGTAGCGTAGCTACATCGTTTGGACTCGAAACCTTATGAATGAGTAACTGAAACGACCGGAACTCAATAAGACATCATAATAGAACATATTCAAGTCCAAATACAAAAATATAGAAACATACAAACACAAAGACACACACATATGCTAGTTTCCGGACATAGTCCTAGAAAATGCAAAACACAACGTTTATCAACATAATATGAATGCATGAGCATATTTTGCCAAGTGTGTGAAAGTGATATATAAATGAAATCAAATCATGAAGGAACACACAAGAATTCTATGTGTGTGTGTGTGCCTAGCCTTGTAAGAGATATGAGGTCCTTTAATACCTTTGTTGACCAATGATGCACAAATCTCTTAAAAGCCGGCTTCTTGAATGAGTTGTGGTTGAGACATTCTTCGTCTTCTTAATTCTTCGATATACTAACCACTAAACATTACAAGAGAAACACGTTTTGATATGGAATTGATGCCAACACAAACTATAAACCTTACAGTGTATCACAATGTTTGGCATTTTCTAGACCAAACTTCTTCACTAGGTTTTTGGCATATTTGGCTTGGGTTATGAAAATCCCATCATCTAATTGCCTAATTTGCAAACCTAGGAAATAACTAAGCTCACCAACAAGACTCATCTCAAATTCATGAGACATGACATCAACAAATTGTTGGACCTTAGTGTTGTTGGTGGAGCCAAAAACTATATCATCAACATATATTTGAGCTATGAAAAGCTCATCATTGTCTTTCTTGATGAATAGTGTCTTGTCAACACTACCCCTTGTGTAGTTATTGTCAACAAGAAATTAAGTGAGGCGCTCATACCAAGCCCTCGGTGCTTGTTTCAACCCATATAGAGCCTTCTTGAGGCGATAGACATGGTTGGGGTGGTGTGCATCCACAAACCCCTTGGGTTGTTCAACAAACACTTCCTCTTGCAAGAAGCCATTGCGGAAGGCATTCTTAGCGTCCATTTGGTGCAATTTGAACTTGTGCACATAAGAGATGGACAAGAGAAGCCTAATGGACTTTAAACGGGCAATGGGAGCAAAAGTCTCCTCAAAGTCGATACCTTCAATTTGAGAGTACCCTTGTGCTACAAGCCTAGCCTTGTTCTGCACTATGTTGCCATTTTCATCGGATTCGTTCCTATAAATCTACTTAGTGCCTATCACATGTGAGCTTTTAGGCCTAGGAACTAGAGTCCAAACATCATTCCTTTCGAATTGGTTTAGCTCTTTTTGCATGGCAAGAACCCAAAATTCATCATTCAAGGCTTCATCAACCTTTTTGGGTTCAATTTGAGAGGTGTAGCATGTAAAGCTAATGAGAATAGCTATTTAGTTCTAACACCCTCATTCACATCTCCAATAACATCTTCTTTGTTATGGAGTCTTCTAACCCATGGAGCGGGTTCATTAGAGTCCAAGAGAGGGACTCTAGTAAGGGGTTGTGTGACCTCATTATTGTCATTGGACGTCCCAACATTGGGAGTCACCACAACCTTCTCCAAAGGAAAGTCATCATCTAAAACTTCCTCCTCCTCATGGTTATTAGACTTGAGCCTAGTATCATCAATGACAACATTGGATGATTCCATGACGGCTCAAGTCTTCAAGTTGAAAACTCTATAGGCTCTACTATTCAAGGCATAGCCAATAAAGATACCTTCATCACTCTTAGCATCAAATTTGCCAAGTTGATCACGGTCATTTAAAATGTAGCATTTGCTTCCAAATGTGTGGAAGTAGCTAACATTTGCCTTCCTACCCTTCCATAACTCATAGGAGGTGTTTCTAGATCCAGGCCTTAGGAAAACACGATTCCCTATATAGCAAGCTGTATTGACGGCTTCGGCCCATAGGTTCCTAGGGACATTGTTGTTAAGCAACATCACTTGGGCCATCTCTTGAAGGACCCTATTCTTCCTCTCAACAACTCCATTTTGTTGAGGTGTCCTAGGAGCCAAGAACTCATGGGAGATACCTAAGCTATTGCAATAGCTTTCAAAAGAGGCATTCTGAAATTCCCTCCCATGGTCACTTCTAATCTGTTTAATGCTTTTAATGTTAGAATTCATTTCATTTTGTATTTTAGTACAAATCATTTTAAACTTATCAAAAGTTTCGGATTTTTCTCTAAGAAAATATGTCTATGTAAATCTAGAGAAATCATCAACACAAACAAAAATGTATCTCTTTCCACCTAAACTCTCGATTTGCATAGGACCCATCAGATCCATGTGGAGAAGCTCAAGGGGCTCCTTGGTGGAGAGATACTTGCCCTTTTTGTGCATGCTCTTGGTTTGTTTTCCTTATTGGCATGGTCCACAAATTCCATTGGCTTTCTTCCCAAGCTTAGGGAGGCCACGCACACAATGTTAGGATTATGCTCAATAGCAAGAGTGTAATATTGTAATTGACAATCTTTTTCATATTAATAAAGTGATTTCTAGTTTAACAAAGCTTATAGCATTTATAGTTTAATATTATAATTGTTAGGATTATGCTCAATAGCAAGAGTGTAATATTGTAATTAACAATCTTTTTCATATTAATAAAGTGATTTCTGGTTTAACAAATCGTATAGCATTTATAGTTTAATATTATAATTGTCAAAGTAAATAATCATAAGGTCTAAAGACTATGAGAAAAGAAGAATTGTTCGTACATCTGGATATGTATGTGGAAGACACAATTCTTTAGTTAGTCTTGAATAATGTTCACAACTTAAGTTAAAGGTTGGGCACCTTTATCTTGTTAAAGTTGTAGAATTCTTTTGCTAGCATTTGAGTGGGATCAAATGAGATATGATGAGTTTAAATCATCGGAGTGTCTTCGAGCAAAAGGATCTAGTGCACTGGGTGCATTGAACAGGATCACAATGAAAAGCTTTATCTAAAACCGTCAATAGATAATAGTCTTTTCATTATCAGGACAATCGGAGAGTCTATCTTAATCCTGAGATAAATGATGGACTTATGGTTGCAAGTGATATCATTTGAGTTATCAATGAGTACGATTATATCGCATAGTCTATCCTCGATAGTTTGGTGATATTCATTTGTTAATCGATAGAGGACTTCATTTATAGATATGGACATCGTGGCTCCATTTAATTAAATGAGAGTATAATATCATCATATGGATGTTTTGAGGTAATTGGATATTAAATATCAACGTTGAGTTTTTGATAGTGTCTATTGAAAACATGGCTTCTGGACAAGTCAAAATATCCAAGTTCAAAACGTGGTCATATGAGTAAATATGGTAACTTGGAGAGTTATAGGCGGTCTATGAACTCTTGGCGATTACTGATATTAATCACGAGGATACACTATCTCCTATATGATTGTCTAGGGTATGAATGAGGAGCATCTTCCTTTTCTATCTTTATTTAAGAGTTCAATTTTAGCTCTTTAGTGGAATGAGTTGAAATTAATGGATCGGACCTAAGTGAATCATTTGTTGATTGTGATTAGGTTATGTCTATTGAAGCTTAAATTTAGATGGCCCGCCAAGATCCCAATCCACACGGACTTGCATGGATCACTTGATATATTCTACCGGACCAATTTAAGGGTCCATCTAGAATTGCATTTAATATATTAAGAATATAATTTGCACATTATTTAAGTAATGGGCTGCTCAATTATATTTATATATTAATGAAAGACATGTGGGCTTGTTTCTTTTAGTAAGAATGGGTCTGGTTCACATGTGGGCTTTTTATTTAAAGTCCAATGGATTAAATGAAATAAGAAAATAATATTTTGGCCCATTTATTCAAGTGGGGCGGCAAGGTTAAGTTTTAACCTAATATATTATTTTGTTTCATTTGTTTTAATTAAATAAGAATTAATTAATTGTTTAATTAAGAAACAAATCTTTTCTGATTAGGAAATATGATTCCTAGTGTTATACTATTGTTGGTAGTATACTAAAAGTAAAAGACTTATTTGGTAAGAAAATAAATAATTAATTTTATTTATTTAATCAAATAAGAAGTCTTTTATATTTAGTCAAATAAAGGAATAAAAGATTTATGAATTCAATTAGGGTTTAAAGTCTTAAACTAAATAGGTAATAGGGTGCAATACAAACTCTTTTGAGCTTGAGAATTGTGGCAACCCTAGTCCCTTTTAGGTTGTGATTTTCGGCCACCCTAAGTGAAAGAAGAGAAGAAAATTTGGCCACCTATATAAGTGCTCTTATAGATTTCGGCCACCACAAGTGGTTCAGGAGACAATTTTTCTTCTTCTTCTCAATTCATAGAAAGCTTTTATTCTACTAAAACAAATAGGAGTGTTAGATTATTCTTTGATAGTATACTATTTGCTTAATCATCAATAAGCTTGTGTATACGATATCGATCTAGGTTCACGCGAGTTTCGATCATTAGATTGAGAACTCAAAAGTGACCGGAATAATCTCAGTCATTCTTTTGATTGTTTTTGTGACTAACAAAGAAAAGAAAGTTTGTTTTGTCCATTCACAGGTTTGCAATTCAAAGAAAAAGGGAGACCACGCTCCTAGGTGATCCACGTTCGTGCTAGGATTGAAGATCTTGCGGATTACCATCGACGTAAGTCAATCGGATCACGCGACAAAAGGTATTCTACTTTTTGGTTATTGTATATGCATGTTTAATTAATTAAAGGGTTTAAGGTTCATAAAGGAAAAATTTTAAATGTCACTAAATCTTATTTTTAGTCTCGCTTCCGCTGCGTGTACTACGGTATTTTTTCCTACAATAATTGTCAAAGTAAATAATCATAAGGTCTAAAGACTATGAGAAAAGAAGAATTGTTCGTACATCTGGATATGTATGAGGTAGACACAATTCTTTAGTTAGTCTTGAATAATGTTCACAACTTAAGTTAAAGGTTGGACACCTTTATCTTGTTAAAGTTGTACAATTCTTTTGCTAGCATTTGAGTGGGATTAAATGAGATATGATGAGTCTAAAATCATCGGAGTGTCTTCGAGTAAAAGAATCTAGTGCACTGGGTGCATTGAACTGGATCACAATGAAAAGCTTTATCTAGAACCGTCAATAGATAATAGTCTTTTCATTATCAGGACAATCGGAGAGTCTATCTTAATCCTGAGATAAATGATGGACTTATGGTTGCAAGTGGTATCATTTGATTTATCAATGAGTACGACTATATAGCATAGTCTATCCTCGATAGTTTGGTGATATTCATTTGTTAATCGATAGAGGACTTCATTTATAGATATAGACATCATGGCTCCATTTATTAAATGAGAGTATAATATCATCATATGGATGTTTTGAGGTAATTGGATATTAAATCTCAACGTTGAGTTTTCGATAGTGACTATTGAAAACATGGCTTCTGGACAAGTCAAAATATCCAAGTTCAAAACGTGGTCATATGAGTAAATATAGTAACTTGGAGAGTTATAGGCGGTCTATGAACTCTTGGCGATTACTGATATTAATCACGAGGATACACTATCTCCAACATGATTGTCTAGGGTATGAATGAGGAACATCTTCTTATTCTATCTTTATTTAAGAGTTCAATTTTAGCTCTTTAGTGGAATGAGTTAAAATTAATGGATCGGACTTAAGTGAATCATTTGTTGATTGTGATTAGGTTATGTCTATTAAAGCTTAAATTTAGATAGCCCGCCAAGATCCCCAATCCACACGGACTTACATGGATCACTTGATATATTCTACCGGACCAATTTGTGGGTCTATCTAGAATTGCATTTAATATATTAAGAATATAATTTGCACATTATTTGTTTAATGGGCTGATCAATTATATTAATATATTAATGAAAGACATGTGGGCTTGTTTCTTTTAATAAGAATGGGTCTGGTTCACATGTGAGCTTTTTATTTAAAGCCCAATGGATTAAATAAAATAAGGAAATAATATTTGGCCCATTTATTGTAAGTGGGGCAGCAAGGCTATATACATAGTCAAAAATATTATTTTATTTTATTGTTTGATTAAATGAGAATTAATTAATTTATTAATTAATTATTTAATTAAGAAACAAAATCTTTTTCTGATTAGGAAATATGTTTCCTAGAGTTATACTATATGTATACTAAAAGTAAAAGACTTGTTTGGTAAGAAAATAAATAATTAAGTTTATTTATTTAATCAAATAAGAAGTCTTTTTATTAAGTCAATAAAAGAATAAAATACTTATGAGTTAAATTAGGGTTAGGATTCTAAAGTTGATTGAAATTAGGGCAAGGCACAAATCCTTTTTTGTAGAGGATTTTCGGCCAACCCTAATTGTATCACAAGTAGGATTCGGCCAACCCTAAAGAAAGAGGAGAAGAAATTTCGGCCACCCTATATAATACATGCTATAGAATTCGGCCACCCCTCTGGTTCACTGAATCAATTTTCTTCTTCTTCTCAACTCATAGACAAGTGTTTGATTATTCTACCAAGACATAAAAGAGAGAAGATATTATTCTTTTGATGGTACACTAATTGCTTGTTCATCAATAAGCTTGTGTGTACAACATCGAATTAGGTTCACGCGAGTTTCGATCATTAGATTGAGAACTCAAAAGTGACCGAAATAATCTTTGTGGTCTTTTGATTGTTTTGTGACTAACAAAAGAAAACGAAAGTTTGTTTGTCCATTCTCAGGTACGCAATTCAAAGAAAAGGGAGACCACACTCTTAGGTGATTCATGTTTGTGCTAGGATTGAAGATCTTGCGGATTACAATCGACGTAAGTCAATTGGATCACGCGACAAAAGGTATTCTACTTTTGTTACTTTATGTATGGTTAATTAATTTAAAGGGTTAAGGTTCATAAAAAGGAAAAATTTTAAAACATACTAAAACTATTTTTTAGTCTCGCTTCCGCTGCGTGTACTACGATTTTTCACCTACACACAATTGAACTTTCCAAGGGTTCTTAAATCCCTAAAGTTCATGTGGCCAAGTCTTTCATGCCACAACTCTATTTGCTCATCCATGGACACATTGTTTGAGACTATTCTAGCTTCAAGACAATAACAATTGTCACTAGATCTCATACCTTTCAACAAGGTTTGTCCATCAGGCTTTAGGATCGAGCAATCACTTTTACTAAACAAGACGGAATATCCTTCATCACTTAGATGTGAAATGCTTTTTAAATTAGCTTTCAAGCCATCAACAAAAAAAGCATCGGATAAGGAGGGTAATCCGGGAACGGAAATGGTTCATTTCCCTACAACTTTCTTTTTAGATCCATCACCAAAAGTGACATATCCTCCTTCCTCCATAACAAGAGTCTCGAAGAAACTCTTGTTTCCCGTCATGTGCCTAGAGCACCCACTATCTAAATACCAAAAATTAGAAGAATTTGCCTTCAAGGCTATTTGAGCAACATGGCAAATATTTTCATTCTTTCTAATCCACCTAGAAACAATCTTAGCTTTCTTAATGGTCTTTGGTACATGGGCTCTAGATGTTCTAGGATCATGCATAACAATATCATCATTCATAGGAACATGCATCATGGCTCTTTTTTTTTTCTTCTCAATCATGCTTCTAGTTTTGCACATTTTAATATATTGAAAGCAATGTGGTCTAATATGACCATCAAATCCACAAAAGTGACATATAGGATTAAAATAAGGAATCATACCTTGTCCTTGTCGTTGTGGATGAATGGGTTCAATCCATCTTCATTGTTGAACCGGTTTAGATTGCTTCCTAGCTTAAGGTTGCATGATTGGTCTCTTTCCTTTGTGAGCCAATTGTGGAGGAATGTTGGCTTGACGGACCCTAGGGGGTTGAGCTTGGGGTTGCCTTCTTGGCACCATCTTCACTTGTGCATTTGAACATTGTCCAAGTTCTAACTTCTTCCTAGGAATTTGCACGAATGAGGCTTCTTCGATCCCCGAACTCTTGACAAATATGGTCTTGTTAGAGGTTGCGATCTTCTTGCCATCTTCATACTCAAGACCCATTTTGTCACATGGACTCTTTCCAACACCAAGCATATGGTCAAGTTTCTTGGTGATAGAATCCAACCTAGTCATAGACTCTTTTACTTCTTCAAGCTCTCTCTTTAGACTTTCTTCATTCCTCCTAGATAAGACTAACTCCTCTCTTAGCTTATCTTCCATCTTCTTGAATTTTTCCACTTGTTCACTTAAGTGGTCATTATGAGATAAAAGCTCAAGATTCTCTTCTCTCAACATCTTGATCTTTCTAGTGCTTTTGATTGCTAAATCATTAAACTCGACATGGTATTTAGCAATCACCTTTTTCTCCACAAATCCATTTATGGAGTTAGAAAAGGAATCAATTTCTTCTCCACCTGAGTCATTTTCCTCTTGAATCATTTCCTCTCTTTCACTAGCACTTTTGCTTTTATAGGAGGAGGCAAAAGCTAGGAGATTAGCAATGAGCTCTTCATCATCCGAAGACTCATCTCCCTCAATGAAGTCATCACTACTTCCACTCTAAGTGGCGGCCATCACTTTTCCCTTTTTCTTCTCATTGTGATTTGCACATGTAAGTGCCTCACTTTTGATTGGCGTATTTCGTTGGCAAAATCACAATGGGGTTCTATATGTAAGGGTAGCTTAGAATGGAAGAAAACCTCATTGTGTGATCAAGAGCTTCAAGGAAGGTAGCTCTCTTGACTTAACTCTATTTTGAAGAGATGTAGTTGCACACACTCACATTATTTGCATGCTTTGTTGATTGCATTTTGTATTCCCAAAGCCTTGTCATGCATTAGGTCTAGGAGTACATTTGTTGCAAAGGGCGCTGTTCAAAGCGCTGTTTGAACAGCGCCCCTTCAGACCTGAAGAGAATAGGTCATTTTTTTGCATCAGACCTGATGCATTTTTGTGTAGGCGCTGTACGAGCGCTGTACGTATAGCGCCCTTGGCCGAGCAAGTTCAGAATCTTGGCGCTGTTCAGGCGCTGTTCAAAAGCGCTCTTCTGAACAGCGCCCATGTAGAAGACGTTTCATCTTCTCCTTCAGGCGCTGTTCAAGTCGCTTTACGTACAGCGACCTGTACAGCGCCCAAGGCATTTTCAGGCCATTTTTTCAAAACGATGTCACTTCACTTGGATCCCGTATATATATGTCTTGATAGTCTTGGCTCGTTTTCTAGAGCAAAAATTACACTTTTGAGAGCATGATTGAGTATCTTCAAGCCAAGGTATCAAGACTTCATCTTTAAGCTTCCAAATCACAAAACCCTTCATCTTGCATCTTTCATTTATCATCTAGCATAATTCTAGGTTGATTTCATCTAGGGTTTTTAGTTTTGCTCACATGACTTGTATCTAGAACATCATTCTCATATCTATATGTTCTTGCTTTACAAGATAGCTTCTTTGTCACTTGAATTGATTCAAGATTGCATCTTTATGACTTGACTTAGTTTCAAGATTGTTTTATTGTGGTTTGTGAGTTGCTTTGTGATAGATTATGCATATAGGATTTTGGTTGCTTATTTAGTGTTGTTTTATGCATGTCATCTAGTAATATGATATCTGGGATTGTCTAACATGTTCATCCTTGCCTAGATAAGCTTAAATGTCTAACCTTGCATTTTTAGCATCTTGAGTATTTCACATATTCACCTTAGGTTGTGCTATCTCTTCACTTTAGAGACAAGTCTTGTATTTACCTCTTAGGTAGTTTGCAAGCAAGGGACTAGAGTCACTATTAAAGGCCCGCGGGTAGCAAAGACGGATTAGTAAATTTAGGTGTGATGTGGTCAACCTAATTTGTAATCGTATTTGCAAATAGTGGATTCGAGGTTCTCGTGTGGCGCACATAACAGCCCGTGGTTTTTCCCCGTGTGGTTTTCCACGTAAATATTGTGTGTCCTCTAGTTTCCGCACTTGTATGTCTTTTGTATATTGACTAGATTGGGGCTTTTTCGTAATTTGGACTAATCTCGAAAAATTGGGTAAAATTGTTTAAAATCTATTCACCCCCCCTCTAGATTACTTTAGGACACGTTTATTATTTATTTTCAATTGGTATCAGAGCGGGTTCCTTAACATAATTAGGAGAGCCCTTGCTCTTGTTAGAGTCTCTTGCATTTGTTTGCATTGTGGTGTGTGCTTAGTTTGTTTGTATGCATTCATTTCATTCAAACCCAAACACAATGAGTGGAAATGGAATGGGAGGTGAGGGTGCCTCTAGCACAAGACCCCCCTTGCTCACCGGGGTCAATTACGCCTCATGGAAGGGCAAAATGGAAGCTTATGTGAGTCAAATTCATGACCGGGCATGGATGGCGATTGAAGATGGATACACTCCACCTATGATGACTCCTACGGGAGGTGGAGAGGAAGTCCTCAAGCCGAAGGCACAATGGACTCCACAAGAATTTGAGGCTTCAAAATGGAACAACAAAGCCATGCATGCAATCCTATGTGCCATGGATGACAACCAATACAAGCTCATTCAAACTACAAGGATAGCAAAGGAAGCTTGGGATATATTAGAGACGGCTCATGAAGGAACCGATGTGGTTAAGGATTCCAAGCTTCAAGTTCTCCAAACGCAATTTGAGACCATAAGGATGGAGGATGATGAGTGCTTCAATGACTTCCAAGTGAAGCTCATGGATATAGTAAACCAAAGTCACCAACTTGGTGATCCCTACTCGGATAGAAGAATTAAGCAAAAGATCATGAGGTCACTTCCCGAGAGGTTTGAATCCAAAGTGACGGCATTGGAGGAAAATAGTGACTACTCAAGAATGAAGCCAAGTGAAGTTGAAACAAATAATAGCACGGTGTGTATAAAGCTATCTAGAGGGGGGTGAATAGATTTTACGCTTTTTACCCAATTTTTCGTGTTAGTCAAAATTACGAAAATACCCTCAAGATAATATAAACAAGCAAGTGTAATATGGTGCGGAAATTAAAACAACACTTGGTTTTTACGTGGAAACCCTCACGGGAAAAACCACGGGCTATGTAAGTAAGCCACACTCGAACCTTGAATCCACTAAATGTGCAAACGATTACAACCTAATCCCGGAAGTAATCACACACCTACCTAATCCCGGTATGAGTGAACCTAGTCCAATTTGCTTGCGTTTTAAGCAACCTAATCCCGGATGCTACACACAAGACTTACTTTCTCTATGAAGAGAATACAACCCTAAGTGAATATATGTGAATATCCAAAATGCAACATAGAGCAAGGGAACCCTATATGCTTATCTAGGATGATTAATATGCAATTAAGAACAATCCTAGATATCAAAACTAAATGACATGTCAATTAGTTTAGCTAATCAATATTAAGCACAAAACCTAATATGCAAGCACAATATAACTTCTCAAACATACATCATACTCATCTCAATATTGTATCCAAAGCATACAAAATAACAAACAAGTAATTAATTGAGATTGCTAGATAAGAGAAACACAAAACATGTAAGATATTAGTGAAAAGCTTACCAAGCAAAGTATGATGAAGATTCCATGCTAGATGACATCTAGATGATCTAAGATGATGCTAGATGATGATTGATGATCATGAAAAAGTGTTTGAGAATCAAGAATGGAGTTCTTGGAATTTTTCTTCTCTTTGAAAAATATCCTAAGTATGAATTCTGAATATGAACTCTCTTGATTGACCTAAAGTCAAAGTGGCATATATATAGGGGGCCAAATCAAAGTGTGGTCGTTTAAGTAAGTTTCAAAGAAACGCGCCAATCGGCGGTTTCAATCGGCGGCCAGGCCGCCGTTCATGACCGCCGAATTGAGCTCGTGAAGAACAGAGCATAAACGGCGGTTCATTCGGCAGTTTCGTGACCGCCGATTCCAACCGCCGAAACAGAACAGAGAGATCAAAATCAACCAGGTATGAACGGCGGTTTAGAACGGCGGTTTCATGCCCGCCGTTTCAATCGCCGAATTAGACTGAGAGATAAATCAATCAGGTCTTGAATCGGCGGTTTCGAACGGCGGTCGTGCCCGCCGATCTTAACCGCAGAAAAGCTTCAGACCAATCTGGACTGAAACGGCGGTTTCATTCGGCGTCCAGGCCGCCGATCATAACCGCCGATCACCTAGATAGGTGAAAACCAAGGAGAAGCCAAGGGCATTCTCCATAGGCGGTCCTCGCGCTAAACCAAGCACATTCTCGTGCATGCGCGGACGTTTCCGAAAGTTATCGGGAAACGAATTACACAACAACAGGACACAAATACACACAACAAAATATAATAAATAAGTGCAAGTGTGAATTGTGACAAACGAAGAGAATGCACACATATGCAATGAATGTTTAGTGTGTGTGTGCAACTAATCTCTTCAAAGAAAAGTAAGCACATAGAAATTTACCTTCGGTGCTTATCAACACGAGGTCTTCAAAGGGCTTCGAACTTTAAGACCGATACTTAGGCTACCCTAACAAAGAACCCCCACATATGGTTTGATCACGAAATAAGCCAATTAAAAACAACGGGAATCCTTACACCAAGGTATCAAGACTTCATCTTTAAGCTTCCAAATCACAAAACCCTTCATCTTGCATCTTTCATTTATCATCTAGAATAATTCTAGGTTGATTTCATCTAGGGTTTTTAGTTTTGCTCACATGACTTGTATCTAGAACATCATTCTCATATCTATATGTTCTTGCTTTACAAGATAGCTTCTTTATCACTTGAATTGATTCAAGATTGCATCTTTATGACTTGACTTAGTTTCAAGATTGTTTTATTGTGGTTTGTGAGTTGCTTTGTGATAGATTATGCATATAGGATTTTGGTTGCTTATTTAGTGTTGTTTTATGCATGTCATCTAGTAATATGATATCTAGGATTGTCTAACATGTTCATCCTTGCCTAGATAAGCTTAAATGTCTAACCTTGCATTTTTAGCATCTTGAGTATTTCACATATTCACCTTAGGTTGTGCTATCTCTTCACTTTAGAGACAAGTCTTGTATTTACCTCTTATGTAGTTTGCAAGCAAGGGACTAGAGTCACTATTAAAGGCCCGCGGGTAGCAAAGACGGATTAGTAAATTTAGGTGTGATGTGGTCAACCTAATTTGTAATCGTATTTGTAAATAGTGGATTCGAGGTTCTCGTGTGGCGCACATAACAGCCCGTGGTTTTTCCTCGTGTGGGTTTCCACGTAAATATTGTGTGTCCTCTAATTTCCGCACTTGTATGTCTTTTGTATATTGACTAGATTGGGGCTTTTTCGTAATTTGGACTAATCTCTAAAAATTGGGTAAAATTGTTTAAAATCTATTCACCCCCCCTCTAGATTACTTTAGGACACGTTTATTATTTATTTTCAGCACATTCTGGGGCAAAATGACCTATGCCACCACACTTGAAGCATTGGACCCCTTTCCTTTCGGTTGTTTCTTGCCTAGGTTCAAACTTCTTGAAAGGACCCTTTTTCTTCAAATCTTAACCTTTTGATCCAAAGCCTTTTCTCCTAAACTTCATAACCTTATTGAACCTTTTTACAAACAAGGCAAGGTCTTCATCCGAGTCAATCTTCTTTGCCTCATTTTCATCCTTGGAGGCTTTTAAAACAATTCCTTTTTGCTTTTTAGTGGGTGTGGAGATAAGACCTTTCCTAGACTCATAAGCTAGAAGTCTCCCAATCAACTCACTCGGCTTCATATCCTTATATCCATTATTTTCTTCTAAAGCCGTCACCTTTGATTCGAACCTATTCGGGAGAGATCTCATGATTTTCTGCTTGACTCTCCTATCCGAATACGGGTTTTCGAGTTGGTGACTTTGATTAACGATATCCATCAATTTGATTTCGAAATCATTGAAGCATTCATCCTCTCCCATCCTAAGTAACTCGAATTGAGTTTGGAGGACTTGAAGCTTGGATTCCTTCACCACCTCGGTTTTTTCATGTGCAACTTGTAAGATATCCCAAGCCACTTTTGCGATTTGAGTGTTCTGAATAAGCTTATACTGATTTTCATCCATTGCACAAAGGATGGCATGCATCGCCTTCCTATTCCACTTTGAAGCCTCAAACTCTTGCGGACTCAATTGCGCCTTAGGCTTCAATACTTCTTCTCCTCTACCATCGGGAGTCATCTTGGGTAGATCATATCCGTCTTCCACCGCCATCCATGCACGGTCGTGAATTTGACATATGTAGGATTCCATCTTCCTTTTCCATTGGGAATAGTTCAACCCGGTGAGAAGTGGAGGCCTTGTGCTAGAAGCACCTTCGTTGCCACCACTATTTCTACCGTTTCCACTCATAGTGTTTATGAATGAATGAAATGAATGCAAATGTATGAATGATCATAAATCATACAAAATGCAAAACACACCAAAATAAGCAAGGATAACCTATGTATATCTAGAAACCTGCTCTGATACCAATTGAAACAAATTTAGAGGAGGGGTGAATAGATTTTAAACTTATTACCCAATTTTTCGTGTGAAGTCATTATTACGAAATTACCCCTAACTAGATAAAGCAATAAATCAAGTATAAAATGCAGAAATTAAATAATACTTGATTTTTATGTGGAAACCCTCACGGGAAAAACCACGGGCTAGTAAGTAAGCCACACTCGAACCTCGAATCCACTAAATGTGTAAAACGATTACAACCTAATCCCGAAAGTAATCACACACCTACCTAATCCTGGTATAAGTGAACCTAGTCCAATTTGCTTGCGCTCTAAGCAACCTAATCCCGGAAGCTACACACAAGACTTACTTTCTCAATGAAGAGAATAACACCTTAAGTGAATATATTAATATCCAAATGCAACATAGAGCAAGGGAAACCCTATATGCTTATCTAAGATGATGAATATGCAATTAGAACAATCCTAGATATTAAAACTAAATGACATGTCAAATAGTTTAGCTAATCAAGATTAAGCACAAAACCTAATTAGCTATCACAATACAACTTCTCAAACATACAACACACTAATCTCAATCTTGTATCCAAGATATATATAAAGATCATACAAGTAATAAATTGAGATTGCTTGTTAAAAAAAACACAAAATATGTAAAATATTAGTGAAAAGCTTACCAAGCAAAGTATGATGAAGAATCCATGCAAAAAGATATCTAGATGATCAAAGATGATGCTAGATGATGATTGATGATCATGAAAAGGTGTTTGAGTAATTAAAAATAAGTTCTCGGAATTTTTCTTCTCTTTGAAAAATATCATAAGTATGAAATCTGAATATGAACTCTCTTGATTGACCTAAAGTCAAAGTGGCATATATATAGGGTGTCGAGATGAAGTGTGGTCGTTTTGATAAGTGACACCACTATTTTGCCTTGGGCGCTGTACGTAGAGCGCTTCTGTACAGCGCCTGTACAGCGCCCCAACTCTGTGCAGGAAACTCCCACCATATGTACAGCGCCTGTATAGCAATCCTATGTGCCATGGATGACAACCAATACAAACTCATTCAAACTACAAGGATAGCAAAGGAAGCATGGGACATATTGGAGACGGCTCATGAAGGAACCGAGGTGGTTAAAGACTCTAAGCTCCAAGTCCTCCTAACACAATTTGAGACCATAAGGATGGAGGAGGATGAGTGCTTCAATGACTTCCAAGTGAAGCTTATGGATAATAAAAACATAATAAAAATAGAATACAAAATCCAAAATACAATACAAAATAGTCATGTTAATTTTAATAATTTAATATTAAAATTTATAATTTTTTTTAATTGTTAAATTTTTTATATATAAATAAAAATAAAAATAATATATATATATATTATTTTGGGGGCCCAATGGTGTTTTGGGTTTGGGGAGAGGTACCCCCACCACTTCCCCCAAAATATGTTTGGGGGCAAAGTTTGCCCTTACCCCTACCCCTACCCCTACCCCCAAAATCAATTTTAGGGCAAAATTTGCCCCCAAAACCCCATGGGGGCCAGTGGGGGATGGGGCCCCATGGGGAAATGCCCATCCCTAGTGAGGAAGACGATATTGCTGGTGGTAGCAATCCATCTCAACGTCGCTGTTCGACCAGGAATCCCATAATTGGGTCGGGCTTCAACAACAAACCTGAGGACCTGGTTCAAATCGTCGATGAAGAGGACAACGAGGATGTCAAAGATGAGGGGGATGGTACTTCGGCTATTGATTTCACGGGAGTACTTATTGGTCCTCTTTCCTCCTTCCAGGATGGCTGGATTGTCCCGAATTTCGTTTGCACCGTCGACACCCTGGCACGCTTGAGGAGGGACTATAGGATACCTGATACCATTACCCTTTCTCTCCCTCATTGGGGTTATGATGTGTACACCCCTCATCCAGGCCGCCTTCTCATTCATGTAACTGCCTTCGAGTGCAGGGTCAGGCTTCCTCTTCATCCCACCTTTCGTAAGGCACATGTTGCTTTGGAGCTGGCCCCCCTACAAACCTTAACGAGGTTCTAGAAGCACTTGACGGGGTTCCTGGTGCTCTGGAAAGAGCAGTGTGAGAAGGAAGATGTGGTGAGGGAACCTAGCTTTGATAAGCTTTGTTACATCTTCTAGGTATGAAACTTGGTACCTAGGGGCCAGTTTTACCTGAGAGCATTTAATAAGATAAAGTTCATTGTACTCGGGGTAAACGTGCAGTATAACCAGCCCTAGAAGGACGAATGGGTAGTGGTAGAAGGAGATTGGGGCCACTCAGTACATATCGGAGGAACTGAGTATCCTGTCCTTACCCAATTTACCAAGAGGGATAAATGAGACAAGGGGACAATCTCCGTGGAGTCCAAGGGTGTCCTTAAGAGGAT
The DNA here is from genome assembly GCA_008009225.1 of Acer yangbiense. Taxonomy (NCBI): domain Eukaryota; kingdom Viridiplantae; phylum Streptophyta; class Magnoliopsida; order Sapindales; family Sapindaceae; genus Acer; species Acer yangbiense. Next base: position 40,839,931 of record CM017771.1, on the reverse strand, counting down.
CCAAGAGAGGAATTACATGAATGTGAAGCACTCCTCCAACGACGCCTATGAAGGAGCTAGGTTGGACCAGTATCTTAGGATCTACATAGCTCATCCGGGTATGTGATTCTGCACTTTTTGTTGTTTTTTTTTTGTTTGCTTGGTGCTGACCCTTCTTCTAGCAGTTTCCGCTACTCCTCTCCTACTTCATTCTCCTACTTCTTTAGGATTGGGATTCCCAGATCCCCTTCCAGCCAATTCTCATGTTCCTTCTCCTACTTCTGGTGCTGGAGCTGGTGCTGCGACTGGGTCCAGATTAACCGTATCAACCCCTCCTCTGGCTCCAGCGAGGTTGCTTCCACATCCTTCTACCCTTCTTCTACCCAGATTCCAGCACGCCCGACCCTGGGTGAGATGTTGGCATGGGCTGCCAAGGCTCAGGGTTCACCAGTCGAAACCCACAGGCAAGCTCCTGGTGTTACTACTATAAGGCCTACTATAGTATCTTTTCCACCTCCTCCTCCTCCTTCAATGGTATCTACCCCGCACCCAAACAGGGTAGAGAGAGAGAAAAATGTTACTAATACGACCACTCTTCCTACTGATCTTCCCTCTGGATTAGGGTCGTGGTATTATAGCCAGGAGGAGATAGTATATAGGTTCATTCCTGCTTGTCCTAGGGGAGGCCTGCAGTCGATGTCCTCCTTACCTACAGATATCCTGGTTACCAAAGGAGCTTCTTTGCTCTTTAAGGTACAAACCTTGATCTTCTAGCTTGCTTGGTATAATTTTTTAGAAGATACTTATTATTTTCTTCTCTTTGTAGGGTTTTAAATTTGCTCTGGACATGGGGCAGCAGGTAACAGCTCTAAAAGAGGCCAATCTCACAATCTAGGCTGAGCTGGAGGAGGCCAATGATGATCTGGCTAGAGCTGAGCAGAGTGTAACCTCCTTGATCGAGTCTGCAACTGAAGCTGAAATCGGTAGGCAGGATGCCGTAGTGAAGTTAGAGCGGATGAAACGTGCCTTGGACACTGAAACGGTCAGGTCGACACGCTGCCGTTCAGAGATAGAAAGTGTGAAGGTGGAGAAGGTTATGCTCCTAGATGAGAATCGACTTTTACGGGGTTCAGTGAGTATCTCGAAAGCCAGGGTGGATTCTTCTTTTATAGATGGATACTTCACTGCCTCCTATGAGGTTGCCAAGGCTCTTCCTCCTCCCTTTGACCTACAAGATACCTTTAATTGGGACCAGAATCAAATTATGGCCAAGGCTACTCAATTTTTGGATGCTGATTCCAACCAAGAGGGTCCTTCTCAAGCAACTACCATCCCGGATCTCCTTCTACATCAGGGATCGATCTGCCTACTGTTGACCCAGTAGAAACATCTGAGAAAGGGGTTCAAGATCCTTCTACTACTCAAGAAAATCATACGCAGGATTCTGTGCATCCTACTGAGATTGTTTTAGTGGATGTGGAAGATGCTCCTACTGAAGCCAGGGTACCAGATACTAGGGAGGTCCAAGCTGATGTAGGAGTATGGGTTGTTGGGGAAGCAGATGTAGCCGGCCAGAGCAATGAGGCAGAGGAGAAAAGGGATGCATGACTTGTTAATTTTTATATATTTTTTCTTTACATTCATACATACCATTTTTTGTAGCCCGGAAATGGGGGTTGGGCACCCTGGTTGTTCTATGGGAAGTCTCTGAAACAAATTAGATGCGTGTTCTATATAAAGCTAAAGGGTGGGTGAATAGATTTTAACTATTATTACCCAATTTTCGCATGCAAGTCAATTTTACGAAAATGCCCCTACTAGTCAAAAATACATACAAGTGTAATAAAGTGCGGAATTTAAATAACACTTGATGTATACGTGGAAACCCAACCACTGGGAAAAACCATGGGCTGTTTAGTGCGCCACACTCGGACCTCGAAATCCACTAATCGAAATGGAGTTTACAACCTATGTAGACCTCGTCTAACACTCCGGTCAATAACCCCCCACTTCTACCACTCGGGCCTTTAAAAGTGGCTCTAGTCCAATTGCTTGAGGCCTAAGCAACCTTAGCCTCAAGACTTGATTCTCTAAGAAGAGATTATGCAACCTATGTGAATATGTATGAATATTCAAATAACAAACAAGGCTAGGTAACCTTAGATGCTTATCTAGGATGATGATATAATCAATTTAATCAACCCTAGATATCAATTGCTAAATGACATGTCAAATAGCTTAGCTAATCAAGATTAAGCAAAAACCTAATTAGCTATCACAAAAACAACACTCAATTAATTCATCACAATTAATTCTCTATTCTTGTATTTATCATATGATCAACAACATACAAGTAAATTTAAAAGAGAATATGCTTGATAGTAAAAATACTAAAATGAGATGAAACTAATCAAAATCTTACTAAGCATATTGTGATGATGCCAATCCAATCATAGATGCTTTCTATGTAGACATAGAGGATGCAATATGAAATTTGATGCAAAAAAGATTTGATTTGAGTGTTTAAAGGTGGGTTCTTGATTTGATTTTTTCTCAAAAATCTCTCTTGAAAGTTTAGGGTTCTAATTGCTCAAGAAACTTATTCAGAGATTGAGAAAATAAGATATTTATAGACATCAAGAATTGGGCATGTGAAAAGACAATTTTGCCCCTGAAACGTACCGTTCGGCGGTTCCAATCGGCGGCCAGGCCGCCGATCACGACCGCCGAATTGAGCTCGTGAAGAACAGAGCATCAACGACGGTTTCATTCGGCGGTTTCGTGACCGCCGATCCAACCGCCGAATCAAACCCGAGGGATTAAAATCGATCAGGTATGAACGGCGGTTTCGAACGGCGGTTGTGACCGCCGATCTGTACCGCATAATTGCTTCAGATCAATCTGGACTGAAACGGCGGTTTCATTCGGTGGCCAGGCCGCCGATCATAACCGCCGATCACCAACAATGGTGAAAACCAAGGAGAAGCCAAGGGCATTCTCCATAGGCGGTCTTCGCGCGAAACCAAGCACTCATTAGTGCAAGCGCGGACGTTTCCGAATAATGTCGGGAAACGAATTATAAAGCACATATACACACAACAAGATATATCAACCAAAGTGCTAGTGTGTAAAGTGACATGTGAAGAGATGCACATAAAAATAAGCAAATATGCAATCATAGCAAGAATGCTAAGTGTGTGTGTGCTACTAATTCTCTTCAAAGAAAACCAAGCACAAGAGATTATACCTTTGGCGTGCTTGTATCTTGAGGTCATGGAAGGGCCTTTGATCTTCAACACTAATCACTTAGACTACCCTTACATTCAAAACCTCACATTCAAAACCTCAACATGTGGTTTGACCACGAAATAAGCCAATCAACAAAACGGGAATCCTTACAATCTCCCCCTTTGACTATTTCGTGACAAAACCACCACTCACATTGATTCCTCACAACAAAATAAACCTATGGGTCAATGAAGATTTTCTACAATACAAAGAGATATATAAAAATAAAACTTGAAGACTTCAATCTCTTGTAGAGCAATCATTCCCTGAAATAAGGTTTCTAAGCTTTCCAAAACAAGAAAAGGTGAGATGAATCAAGTGAGATTAAAACAAGCATTTGTATATTTAAAAATATTAAGCACAACATCATGTTGTTTTATGTATGCAATGCTCCCCCTCAAAGGGTTACTCCCCCTCAATATATATTCTCCCCAATGTGCACCAATTGCTACAACAATTTGCACCTCCCCTTACCACATTCTACTCCCCCTTTTTGTCATGATATAGGCAAAGGAGTAGTCCCCAACCGGGTCACTTAAGGCAAAGAGAGATAGTAGCATTCTAGTATATGCATAATCAATATAAGTCACTTTATGCAATCTCAATTAATCGAAGAGAAACGAGGAGATTTATTAAAATAAAAATGTGTGAAACAAAATGCTTTGCATACAAGACATATAGCATTCAAGTCCAAAATACCATGGTATTTGGCAAAGCAAATGACAAAGGTTTCTAATAGGAATTCAAACCAATTTCACCATTGTCATGAGAGAAGCAAGGATATAGAAATTTCATTGCTTTCGATTTAAGAACAACTATATCCAACTTTATAAGCTAAACATGTCATGAGCAACTTTGCACCCTATTTGATTTTTCCAGGAATTAAACCCGTATGATAGTAGACATGTTCAACCAATAAAGAAAGAGAGACATTTGGATTGTAAAATCCTTGAATGGATACTAGATCCTGGTTCATATGAGTCTCATAAGCTTTTTCACACAAGTTTTTGCATTTAAGAACGCAATTATCAATTCATGCCTTTTCATTTGAGCATGTACATGAATTTCATGCTTTTCATAAGACATAAGCATGTTATTATAGAATCATCATGTCATGAGAGAAGCAAGGATATAGAAATTTCATTGATTTCGATTTAAGAACAACTATATCCAACTTTATAAGCTAAACATGTCATGAGCAACTTTGCACCCTATTTGATTTTTCCGGGAATGAAACCCGTATGATAGTAGACATGTTCAACCAATAAAGAAAGAGAGACATTTGGATTGTAAAATCCTTGAATGGATACTAGATCCTGGTTCATATGAGTCTCATAAGCTTTTTCACACAAGTTTTTGCATTTAAGAACGCAATTATCAATTCATGCTTTTTCATTTGAGCATGTACATGAATTTCATGCTTTTCATAAGACATAAGCATGTTATTAAAGAATCATCATGTCATGGAGATAATCATAGGTCATTTAAATCATACTTCCTACATACATCTCCTAGTCCAAAATGCATGTTTGAACATAAATATGACATGGATTGTAAACAAGCAAGATTCACACTTATTGAATTGAAAATATATATACATATGTGCAACCAAGCTTACTCAAGCAATCAACCAAGAAGCATAAGATTTTTCAAATTTTTTGCAAGTGACAAGAATGCAAAAATAGCTCTCTTTGCTTGAGTTCCCCATATGGGGTTAGTATCATCCTTCATTAATGAAGGGCATGAGGTCCTATGGACCTACCAAGTCCATTGGACTTAGTTGAACCTATTTGAGACTTGTTAGTCTCATAGCAAGCGGGTTCATTTTTCCTTATCCACATAGATATGACATTTTTCTTCCTAGTGGACAATGGTTCAAGAGTACTAGAATTAATAGGATCATGAATATGAATGTTTTCCTTCCTATTAGCATGCATTCTAGCTCTTATCATTTTCTTTTCAATCGTGCTTTTGATTCTACATAATTTAAAGAAATGAAAGCAATTTGGTCTAATGTGACCATTAATACCACAAACGTGACATGTAGGGATAAATTTAGAATTCATACCATGTCCTTGTGCATGCATAGGAGCCATCCCATGACTTTGTGGTTGAGCGGGTTCAAATCTTCTTTGTTGTTGAACCGGTCTAGCTTGCTTCCTTGTTTCATTTTGCATGATTGGCCTCTTCCCTTGATGAATATGAGCTTGAGGGAAGTTAGGTTGAGGAACGTTTTGAGCTTGAGGTTGTCTCTTTGGAGCTACCTTCACTTGTGCACTTCTTGAACATTGTCCTAGATCAATTTTCTTCCTAGGAGTGTGCACCGGTGAGGCTTCTATCTTGCCCAAACTCTTGACAAAGATGGTCTTGGTTGGAATGGTGATCTCCTTGCTTACTTCATACCCAATACCTCTCTTGTCACAAGGGTTCTTTCCACTACCAAGAATGTGGTCAAGTTTCTTGGTGCTTGTAGTCATCCTAGACAATGACTCTATGGCTTCAACAAGCTCTCTCTTCAACCCTTCTTAATTCCTCTTAGACATAGCTAGCTCATCCCTTAGCTTGTCTTCAATCTTCTTGGATGCCTCCACTTGTTTACTTAAGTGGTCATTGTGTGTTGAAAGTTCTAGATTTTCATCCTCTAAAATCTTCAACTTTATATTTTTCTTCTCCAATGAACTTTCACACTTGACTATGAAGTCATTTACATCTATTTTCTCTACACTTCCATTTGTAGAGTTAGATGAGGAGTCATCTTCACTTAAGTTATCTCCTCCACTCTCATTCTCACTAATGGAGTCATTTTCCTCATTTAGACCTCCACCTTGGTCTCTTGAGTCAATGAGAGTCATATCCCAATGAGTAGCTACATTTATCTTCTCTAGAGCTACTTCTTCATCTTTTTCTTCTATGGGATCACTAGTCAAAATATTCTTACCAACAACTTTTTCTTCTACACAAGTGGCCCCAAATGCCGTGTAGTTGATGGTAAGCTCATCATCACTTGATGACTTATCTCGCTCTCCGGAGTCATCACTTTCACTCCATGTGGCGGTCATCACTTTTGCCATTTTGTTCTTCAAGTTCCCACAATCCGGTGAAATGTGACCTATACCACCATACTCATAGCATTGGACTCCTTTCTTCTCACTATGCTCTTGCCTAGGCTCAAAACTTTTGAAGGGAGCTTTTTTCTTCAAGTCTTGGCCTTTGTATCTAATGCCCTTATTCTCGAACTTGACAAACTTCTTGAATCTTCTAAGTAGCAAAGCCATGTCTTGGTCCGAGTCACCTTTTTCCTCCTTCTCAACCTTGGAAGCTTTCAAAGCAATTCCTTTTTGCTTTTTAGGAGGTGAAATACTAGGAGCCTTCCTAGATTCATAGGCGAGGAGTCTTCCAATCACCTCGCTCGGCTTCATATCCTTGTATGTGCTATTTTCCTCTAAAGTCGTCACTTTTGATTCGAACCTAGCGGGGAGAGACCTCATAATTTTCTGCTTAACTCTCCTATCCGAATAAGGATCACCGAGTTGATGGCTTTGATTCACAATATCCATCAACTTGACTTCAAAGTCATTGAAGCACTCGTCCTCCTCCATTTTAAGCAACTCAAATTGCGTTTGAAGGACTTGTAGCTTGGAATCCTTAACGACATTGGTTCTCTCATGTGCAACCTGTAGGATATCCCATGCCTCCTTGGCTATCCTAGTGTTCTGAATCAGTTTGTACTGATTTTCATCCACTGCACATAGAAGAGCATGCCATGCCTTCCTATTCCATTTTGAAGTCTCAAACTCTTTGGGTGACCACTGGGCCTTTGGCTTAAGTACTTCTTCTCCACCACTTGTGGGAGTCATCATAGGAGGTGCATACCCATCTTCAATTGCCATCCATGCCCTATCATGGATTTGGCACACATATGCCTCCATTTTGCCTTTCCATGAGGCATAATTCACACCGGTGAGGAGAGGAGGCCGTGTGCTTGAAGCACCCTCGTGGTTGCCACCGAATCCACTCATTGTCTCAAATGAATGAATGAATGAAATGTATGCAAAATGTATGAATGAGCAAAAATCACACAAATGCACAACACACCTAAAATGAGCTAGGATCACCTAAGTATATCTAGGAACCCGCTCTGATACCAATTGAAACAAATTAGAGGCGTGTTCTATATAAAGCTAGAGGGGGGGTGGGGGGGGGGGGGGGGGGTTGAATAGATTTTAACTATTATTACCCAATTTTCGCATGCAAGTCAATTTTACGAAAATGCCCCTACTAGTCAAAAATACATACAAGTGTAATATAGTGCGGAATTTAAATAACACTTGATGTATACGTGGAAACCCAACCACTGGGAAAAACCACGGGCTGTTTAGTGCGCCACACTCGGACCTCGAAATCCACTAATCGAAATGGAGTTTACAACCTATGTAGACCTCGTCTAACACTCCGGTCAATAACCCCCCACTTCTACCACTCGGGCCTTTAAAAGTGGCTCTAGTCCAATTGCTTGAGGCCTAAGCAACCTTAGCCTCAAGACTTGATTCTCTAAGAAGAGATTATGCAACCTATGTGAATATGTATGAATATTCAAATAACAAACAAGGCTAGGTAACCTTAGATGCTTATCTAGGATGATGATATAATCAATTTAATCAACCCTAGATATCAATTGCTAAATGACATGTCAAATAGCTTAGCTAATCAAGATTAAGCAAAAACCTAATTAGCTATCACAAAAAACAACACTCATTAATTCATCACAATTAATTCTCTATTCTTGTATTTATCATATGATCAACAACATACAAGTAATTTAAAAGAGAATATGCTTGATAGTAAAATACTAAAATAAGATGAAACTAATCAAAATCTTACCAAGCATATTGTGATGATGCCAATCCAATCATAGATGCTTTCTATGTAGACATAGAGGATTGCAATATGAAATTGATGCAAAAAAGGATTTGATTTGAGTGTTTAAGGTGGGTTCTGATTTGATTTTTTCTCAAAAATCTCTCTTGAAAGTTTAGGGTTCTAATTGCTCAAGAAGAACTTATTCAGAGATTGAGAAAATAAGATATTTATAGACATCAAGAATTGGGCATGTGAAAAGACAATTTTGCCCCGAAACGCACCGTTCGGCGGTTTCAATCGGCGGCCAGGCGCGCCGATCCGACCGCCGAATTGAGCTCGTGAAGAACAGAGCATCAACGGTGGTTTCATTCGGCGGTTTCGTGACCCCGATCCAACCGCCGAATCAATCCGAGGGATTAAAATCGATCAGGTATGAACGGCGGTTTCGAACGGCGGTCGTGACTGCCGATCTGGACCGCATAATTGCTTCAGACCAATCTGGACTGAAACGGCGGTTTCATTCGGCAGCCAGGCCGCCGATCATAACCGCCGATCACCAACAATGGTGAAAACCAAGGAGAAGCCAAGGGCATTCTCCATAGGCGGTCTTCGCGCGAAACCAAGCACTCATTAGTGCAAGCCCGGACGTTTTCGAACAATGTCGGGAAACGAATTATAAAGCACATATACACACAACAAGATATATCAACCAAAGTGCTAGTGTGTAAAGTGACATGTGAAGAGATGCACATAAAAATAAGCAAATATGCGATCATAGCAAGAATGCTAAGTGTGTGTGTGCTACTAATTCTCTTCAAAGAAAACCAAGCACAAGAGATTATACCTTCGGCGTGCTTGTATCTTGAGGTCATGGAAGGGCCTTTGATCTTCAACACTAATCACTTAGACTACCCTTACATTCAAAACCCCAACATGTGGTTTGACCACGAAATAAGCCAATCAACAAAACGGGAATCCTTACAGTCTATCTTTTCTGTAACTGTACTGTCTTACTCGTTTATAATACACCCTAGTAGGATCCGATACCTACATGCTTGCCTATAACCCAAATAAAACTTGATTGGGATGCTGTCAGTACTTAGTACCTTCATGTTTGTTCATCTGGCCCTAGAGGAACCCAATCTTAGACTATCTCTGAAGATAGTTTTGGACGATAGTCCCCTTGTAAGATTCGGTAGAAATTTTGCAAGTAATTTTGACCAAGTATGGGGTGATCTTGGTAAGAGCAAATCGATCCTAGTAGGAGGCCAAGGTTGCTTGGATATTATGATCAGGACACTGTAAATAAGAATTGATCTATAATTGGGCTGAGAAATCCACGGTGAAATCCCATGCTCTAACTTCTAATTAAGAGTGCATAAACTCCAGCGTCTCCAACCCAAGCGCAACTCTTTGAGACAATCACCAATTCGAGCAACAACACCTCGCTAACAGCGTTCCCTCCAATTCGCACGATTGGCTGCAGTTGTGACAGTGGTGCGAGTGCAAATCCCCCGTGACTGGACGCAATAGTGCTAAATGTAAGGCAACACCTCTCACACCACTATTGTAAACCCCTAAAGTTTACAAACTTGACTTCAGAGTTTCACAACCATTACTATTGTAATGAACTATTTTGCTGTCTTCATCGCGATTAGTTCGCTATGTGTAGTTCCCACTTTAGTATGGTTTTTCCCTGAATTACGAAGATATCCCGTTAAACCAATTAAATTGGTATCCAATCGTATGGTTTAAAAAAATTGAAAGCTTGTCTTTTCTTAGTTTTTTCGTTATTAAGATCCCATATATATATACTCAAAACCCTTTTTATTCACTAGAATTATGTGTATACTACATAACATTTAGAAATTGTTATTTACAGAAAATCACTTAATTGATTACACTAACGGGGCTTGGGGTGTTTGTTAATGAGCAGCTTGATCAATTTCAAACATTTATTAACATGTTGCAATATTATGTATATTATGGGGTCAAATTTTAATTGTTCTGAGACATTTGATAAATAGGAACATAGATAATATTGTAGGGAATATTCGGTTAAGGGTAACATAGGTTTTAATGGGTTGGATTTGGAAAATGAGATTAGTGTATGCTAATAGTCCCACCAATTTACTTCAAAACTTCCACAAAATTAAGGATTAGGGTTGGAAATGGCTTTGAACCACAAAAGCGTATTTCCCTCACCTAACTGTTCAACAAAGTAGAGTACGTCAGCAAATAACCCGATGAAATCGTCATAAGCCTTACAGATGTCGACATTGACGGGAAGTCCATCATTGACAGGAAACCCATGCACTCCCATATTGCATGACCATCATTGCTTGTACAATATTGAATAAATTAAAAAGACTTTAATGTGCACACTTTTACACAAATGGGGTCCATTGTGAGATGAAATCTGGCATGGGACTACGATATTAAGAGACCGTGAAACCATCCACTGAGATTGCACCATTTATATGGGGAACATAAAAATAATTATATAATTTTAATTGTTGCAATGTCATTGGATTGTCTCATGTTCTCACCACGTGCCAGTCCTTTTAATGTTTTCTCCGGTCTTAGATTTGACAATTAAATATGGGGTTACGAAATCAGATTGTACTATCCATTTTAAGATTTCTGTAAGGGAGTTCATGCGAGGAGAAAACCTTGCATGCACGGGGTGCACTGCACTCTAACCAATGTTTGCATGCCACCTGACCGGAAAGAGTATATCTTGCCACATGGCATGTACCCATTGGATGGGTGTAATGCACCGATTGCATGCATTAATCTCTATCCAACGAGCAACGATATCGTGCATTGACATTGAACCATTACCACTATTTGCGTACCAATATTGACGAATGCTGGACATGGCCGGTCAGATTCCAAATTATACTTAAGATTGTTAATAGTGAAGAAACATCTAATCACCATGGGGAAGGTGAATGAATTATAATTAAAAACCAGTGCATGATATGACCATGGGGCCACCTGTGTGGGGATAGGTGGGGGGCTCAAGCCCACCGTACCCCCCGTTACAAAAAAATCCACAGGTTAATAAAAAATAAAAAAAAAACACACACCACCCTAATTTTAATTACAGAAGAATAATTCATATCTTATTCAATGTTAAAATTCGAACACATTTTACATTGAATAGTTTTTGTAACAGAAGAACATTTATGTCTGTTCATTCTACAAATTTAGCTGAATATTTTAAAAAACATATTCAGCATAATATTATATTATTATGCTTAGGTGATATTTTATGCCTTGAAATTATTTACGTCGTGTTGATATGTTGTGGTTTTTGTTATATTTAGGTAAAGCCGAAAGGTAAGACTTAGGCGTACGTAATACAGTACAGGATTAAAAAAAGAGTATTTCAGTTTATTAGAACTCAATGTGTGTTCAGACATTGGAAAACACCCAAACAGTTGATACTCTGCTCCTTGATATTATTTGCTAAGACTTGATTTCACCGTCATTCCTAATATTTTTACCGCCATTTCATACAATACCACAACCACCGTATCCGGTTAAAGATTTTCCGGTGTGCATACTTGACCGTTTGGATTGTTTCTGAAATGGTTATGTTGATAGTGAACTATGATGGAGTCTGGGAAGATGTTGATTTCAACCCAAAAACTATTTTCTTGTTGGCTGTGACACCGAAGGATACACTGAAAACGTTGTCGGATAAGATATGCGATCGGTTTGGGTTGAACTGCGATGCAGTCGATATGAAGTTCAGTACCTTACTTTCAAGCACCGTTGTTGAAATGAGTTTTGACCCTGATTTTCAAATCTTCATTTCGCATAACAAAAAGAATCCTAAATGTTATGTTTCGGTGTTTCACAATCCTGTACCGGGACATATCGCAGAGGTACTCAGCCAGAATAAAGATTCAACTGTAAAACCTCCGGTTGATCAAAATTAACCCAACGGTCGACCTATTTACATCAGCACGCCATTATCAACGGTGAATCAGTCGGTAATGCCACAGTTAAAGAAGAAGGGAAAATATACAGTTACCAAAAGCGGTTGTTCACCAGTAACATGTATATCAGATTCTCCCAGCATAAATTTTATTCCGAACCAAACACCCGGTGATGAGTCCTTGTCGCATATATCAATCAAGCAGTTGCTTTTTGACAATATGCCACTGGTCAGAGGTTCCAACACATTTTCAAGCGGAACCAACCAAATGGGTGTTAATGATGGAGTACATCTTTTGGAGTCTTGCGGAGGTCGATCTAAAAATAATGCAAAGGATGTTCAGTTCGAGTCAAAGCATTCTACAATCCATGATGTCGATTGTACGAATGTACACACTGCTGAAGATGATGCCATAGGTTGTGGAACACACTGCAGGGCATCATCGGTTCCCAGTAATGAATAGGAAACACATCGACAACCTTTACAGCATCATCAGATACATGTTGCATATAGAGAGGTCCATCCCATGCCCGGTCCTAACACAAATAACATTTCTGTATCATGTATTATAAACAATGTACCACTTGCTGACCAGGATAACACCGCTTACGTTCACACCCTTCCTGATCATAATCTGTCTAGGCATAAAGTGTAAGGGTTTGACCATGTCTGTTTTGAAAATGTAAAAGAATGCAACGCATTCAAATCCCAATCGGACCATACATCCATTCATAAAGGCAAGATATTCAAACACAAGGATGAAATGAAGAAGGTGTTGGGTGTGTACGCAATGGAAAACCATTTCCGGTACAGGGTTACGCGGTCGACCACAACGCGGTATGAGGCATCGTGTACCGACCTCAATTGTCAATGGTTGGTACGTGCGGTGAAGAAGCGCCATGCAACTCACTGGTACGTCAATGTATATCGAGATACACACACATGCAAAGTCCAAAACTATGGTCTTCACTTTAACCAAGTCAGTGCCTATGTCGTTGGGGAACTGTATGCCCCAAAATTCACAGTTCCGGGATGCAAAATCTGAGCTAAAGATATCATAGCGGAAATGGGGTCTCAGCACGAGGTGCACCTTTTGTATAACAAAGCTAACCGGGCCAGACTCTATGCTCTGAAAATACAGTACGGGGATCCGTTGAAGTCTTTTCAAATGTTACCGGCGTACTTTTACATTCTGAAGCAAGCCAATCCCGGTACCCTAACAAACATCGAGACAGACTCGAAAGACCGATTCAAGTATGGCTTCATGGCAATCGGTGTTTGTCTACAAGGGTTTATCCTTGTTATCAGACCCGTCGTTTCCATCGATGCAATCCACTTGACGGGATCTGTCAAATGGGTGCTACTTATAGCCTCGGCCAAAGATGGAGACTCAAAAATATACCCATTGGGATTTAGTTTCGCAGCCTCAGAATGTAAGGGATCCTAGACATGGTTCCTTTCTAAATTGAAGAAGGGGATTGGTTCTCCTCAGGATCTGGTCATCGTTTCAGATCGTCACAGAGGCATTATATCAGCGATGAAAAAGGTTTTCCCATATGCACAGCACACATTCTGTGTCTTCCACATTGCACATAAATTTAGACGGTCATCCAAGAATCGAAGTCTTGCAAGAGAATTCTTTTACAATGCATGTTACAAACACCGTCGCGATAAGTGTGATATCGACCTTCAACAGATGGCTGCTTGCAACCAGAGGTACTACAGTGACGTCATGAAAATTGGGGTAGATAAGTTCACAAATGCTTACTGCCCCAAAAATAGGTACCAGATGATGTCTACCCAATTAGCCGAGTCTATGAACTCAGCTCTTCTAGATCTCCGGAAGCTGCCTATCACAGCCATTGCAGAGCAGATTCGGGATATGATACAGAGGTGGTTCCATAAACGTCGTACTATTGCAGATCATATTAGGTCTGATCTGACTCCAGCAGCCGACAATCATATACTTAAAGGGGTTGAACCTTCTTATAAATGCATCATTCATCCTATCTCATACCACAGGTACAACGTCACCGAAAATCAAATTAATTCCATTGTCGATATTCAAGCAAAGACATGTGACTGTCGCGAGTGGGATCTTCAAAAATTACCTTGTCGACATGCCCTTGCTTGCGCCAGGTATGTAATCAAAGTATACTGTCGTCAGTTCGTCATTAATTACCATATCCATATTTAGGGGTCTGACATCCAATAATTAATTTTTTTTACCAGATACGCATCAATTCCGATTCCTGAAATGTGCTCCGAGTACTACAGATTTGATTGGATGCGAGAGGCATATCGGGGAGAAATCAACCCGGTTCCATATGCACAGAACTGGGTTGTACCCCGATCATGTCCGGAATCTAGTTATTCATCCTTGGAAGGTGTGTTTTCTGCTAGGAAGACCGAAAAAGTCAAGGTACCGTTCATGCGTCGAGAAGGCTAAGCAAAAGAAGTGTTCTAAGTGCGGCCTAAAGGGACACAACAGGAGGAGCTGCAGGAAAACATCGTCTGATGCTACTAACAAAACCAAGTGTCCTCGCGGTTGCAGTGTATGCCACAAAGAGGGATACAACAGACAGACGTGCCAATAAAGGCCATATATTGACCTAACCTCTGAGGCTTCGGCTTACACCGACACTGACACCGACAATGACAACGACTCATAAAATTTTCCCAATGTATTGTTAAAAGCAGGTGAGCGGAATCTGCCATACAATCGTGTATTAATGTAATGTTTGCTTTCCATCTATTCGTGTAATCGTATGTTCAGTCCAAGGTCGATTTCTCCCTGATCGTGTAAGATGCAACGTCCTAGTTTTATATCCATATAATCGTGTATTAAATTGAAGGAGGATTTTCCATCTAAATAAATAAATGAAGTTGAAGGTCATTTCAAGCGGACCAGGGGAATTGTAATCTGGTGCGGCACTTGAACAAAATAAAATCCCAATATTCATCATCTTAGAAAAATGCTTCCAAATTAATTAAGATCATAGATTCGTAGCAAAATAGTTTGTCTTACATAAAATAAAATAAATACAACACTTACTCGGTTGAATTAAATAATGTACGTTGAATGTATGAAATCTTTGAAAAAAATTAATATATATACAATACAGTTACCTGTAGGTAATAAAGTATGAAATAATAGAAATCAAATTTAAAAAATGGATCTTGGCTTGAAACTACCAGCGCCTTGTTGTTAACTTTTGTGTTACAGCACGATAGGCTAGATTAGAATTTTTTTTTTTTTTTTTGAAAGATAAAATGGATCGTTTTTGTTTCATATTTTCGTGGCCAATAGAATTATGGAAGCAAAAATTACCAGTTAATTGTAATTTGAGCAAAATTCATAAGTAGCCCAGACATTATGGGGCTTTGCAAAACTGTTAAATCTCAATAAGTTTTCTTTTTTTATCCAAGAGAAATATTTCTTGGACAAGTATACCCTAACAGCAATTCCAACGTGGCACTTAATTACTTTGCATTTTGCAATCTGAAAACAAAAAATACATAAAACATAAATGATGGCTAATGTATCGTGTAAGGATGATTACTTTCCAACGTGTAATTGCATTACTAATGGTTCAACATGCAACTGGTCAATGATTACAAGGTAAATTTTGGGTCAAATGAGGGAATTTTGCCTTGTTTATATTATTAACTAATAATAAAGGGACAACATAATATGATCATCGGTTACCTTTGTATATATATCACTTTGTATGTACATTTCTTTTTTTAATGGGTTCACATTTTAATTATAATCCCTTATAATTATAATAGAACTTTTGTTTTTAATGGTTGGGGGGGCCATCGGAACCTAAATGGTGACATTCGCCTCTGAAGGTCAGCCCAAATCCCCGACACCGGGAAACGTTGAAGTGAAGGACCATAAAGCCAAATGAAAATCGTGTATGAACTACAAGTTTAATATCCATATAACCATGTATTAATTTGAAGGAAGATTTGTAAATTGTCTGCTTATAATAGTAATGAAGTTGAGTTTTTTTTTATAATTTTAACCTTTTCGAGTAAAGCTAGAGGACCCAAAAAGTATTCTCCAAATTTTGGACCCAAATCTATGTGGCAACATCACACACAACACGGGCCCACGTCACTTTTCCCAAAGATCCCATGTGATGTTGCCACATAGGTTTGGGTCCAAAATTTGGGTCACTTTTTGGGGTCATCTAGCATTACTCTTAACCTTTATGTTTTGAGGCATGTATTTTATTTTAAAATATATATTTTACCTGATTTTTTATACTTATCGTATAACAAGTACTGACACATGGAAGTCTCATTAATGAAGTGGTTGCCAGCGAGGTAAGAAGAACAAAATCCATTTTATCGTGAATATTTTCCACTACTCGTATGAGGTTTACAGTAATTTCATTGTCTGCTTGTAATAGGACCGAAGTTCAGCTTTTTATATATTTAAACTTCATAGTTGGAGGCAGGTATTTAAAAATAAATAAATAAATAAATAAAAAGCTCCTACCCTTACATCTATAGTATAATATAATATGCACGAGTTTTTCATGTGAAATATACAAGGAAATTAATCGGCATTCAAATATGGCAAACACCGGCATATTTCATAGCCAGGTTAATGACATAAAAACATTAAACATTGTGTTAATTAACATTCCTAAGGTACTGTTTGTAAAAATTTCATACGCGATATCCTGCCTATGGCTCTATATATCCGTTTCAACGGTCTTCACACTTTTCAAACCTCTGAGAAGGGACCGTATCATCAACAAGACAAAGACTCCATTACTTTTTAGACATAATTGTTTTGGAACTTGTTTTTCATTCATCCGACGAGCCTTCATAGGAGTGATATCATATGTTTGCCTCCCTGTTCTGTTAAAAAAACCTGTCTGCAAGCAAATAACCGGGAACCGATGTCGGAGTGGTAGAATCTGCTGGCAGATCAATGTACCGCCTTGGGGTACCCAGTGTGCCTTGGGATCATATACCTGGATCTGCCACAAAAGATCAACGACGCAAACAACCCTGTGGCCATCTTCAACCTTACAGGGGACCACCACCTGTAAACGAAAGATTCTACACTTAAATATTTATAACCAAATCAAGCTGGAACCCATGTCTGCGCACCAGAACGTTACTAACCTTGTCACAGGAATCCCATGGACTGCCCCAGTCTGGTCGATGGCCATTACAATATTGTTTCCATTCCGGACGAATGACGAATTCTTTGACGCTGAAAGATCGTACTAAATGTTTGTGTAAATTCGGCTGCCAGCCTGCCCACACCATTGCCAGTTCGTCCTACACATCACATTTGCATTGATTAACACAGTGCACAATTCCCCGTATAAACATATCCTCAAAGTTAACGCTGTACTTACAAAAAAGTTGCAATCAACGATGCCCATTCTATCCTTGAACTTGTAAGGGCTGGTCTTACTCCCTCTCATCTTGTTTAACAAATTCAGGTAGGCATCAACATGTGTGTCCAATAGAAGGCTATCACTGTCCTCTAATGATATGAAAAAATCCTGTGTCTGCATCACCTCCAGTCCAACGTTACGGTTGCACCTAATACATTAAAAGAATGATATTACTGTTAATTGATTGTATACGGGCGATGTAATCTAAAATGCATATTTAGTAATCATCTTACTATATTTCTTTCGAATCAAGCTTGAAATGCGCGTACGCCTCCTTGCTGGGGCCAGTGGAAAGATTTCCTCTTCCTAACGGGTTGCTGTAGGGACTGCGTACCCATAACTCCCTTTGACGCTGGCTTGCTAAAGCGGTTTCATCTAATACCTGATGGCTCGAAGCACGTATGTCATCGGTATGCACTTCAATTACAGGTGGTTCCCAGTTTGAAAGTGGTTCCCAGATTATCGCAGATAGTCTCCGTTTTCATTGATTTGTCGACGCACAAGTCGATTGCTCTCCCGAAAAACATGGAGTTGGCCTAGACATTTGTTCTGAAATTGTTTCATCAACTCGAAGGGTCGGAGATACTATCTATGACACTCTCCTTAACCAACACGATGTTTTGCGATAGGTATGTTTTACTCTGTTACGTGGACATGGACATGGACGTGGAGGTGAACCAGTAGGAATTTCAACATATGAGTCTAACCTAATCACCACAGATGGATGTGAATGTGAATGTGAATGTGAATGTGATGGTGACACTGGATGTGAAGGTGGACTCTTTACCTCCGTAGATGATACCTTAGACGTGTCAGGTATGTCCTCATCCTCGCCCTTTTTTTCACTGCCCCCTTCATCCGAAACTGGAGAAGACTGTGTATTTTGGGATGCCAGCAACGTCGCCCATGTTTGATCCTCAGACGGATCATCATGACCAGATTGTCTGACCGCTACTGGATGAGAAAGATATTGGGACGACGGATCTTGCCACAACACTAAGTAATGACTCATCTTCTTTCAGTATGTCCTCATCCTCGCCATTTATTTGTAATTTCCCTTCATTGGAAACTGGACATGACTCTATATTCTGTGCTGCCAGCAACATCAGACATGATTGATCCTCAGACGGATAATCTGGGCCTGAATGTCTTCCTTCCACTGGACAAGGACGATCGTGCGCCAAAGGATCTTGCGACAACACTAACGGAAGCAAGGATTCATCTTTTTCCGGTATCTCCTCCTCCTGGCAACCGGTATCTGTCTTCCCTTCATCAGAAACTGGACATGAATCTTTATTTTATGGTGCAACCAACAGCAGACATGTTTCTCAGTTGCTAAAAGGACTTGCTGAAGCCAGCGACCATTGAGTTACATCCGGGTCCTCTGCTCCAGGTACTCATGAATGTACTAAACTCGGTATACCAAACAGAGACAATATACCTGTTTTTCGGGGCCACAGGTATAACGGCATCTGAGAAAATAACTTGTCAACCCCAAACTATGATCGCAAAGCCAACGAAAGGGTTGCTGCCACCTCCAGACCACCTACTCGTTCCAGGGATGATAAATCCTCACACAACACTAAGGGAAGGTTTGATTCATCAAGGTCCGATATGTCATCAACACAGACATGTTTTTCATAATGCAGTTGATCATCATTGACCCTGTCATAAACGTATCCACTATCATCCTGCCAATCTTGGTCGTCTTGCCTTTCATCATCGTCACCCTCTTCATAATCGGCTCCATCATTGTAGGTAGCCTGATCGCCACCCAAGCCTTCTTCCGCGTGCTCCCCACTCCCCACACTCTGCGGCTGATCTCCTGAATTACCATCCCCT
Organism: Acer yangbiense; assembly: GCA_008009225.1. Taxonomy (NCBI): domain Eukaryota; kingdom Viridiplantae; phylum Streptophyta; class Magnoliopsida; order Sapindales; family Sapindaceae; genus Acer; species Acer yangbiense. The sequence continues at coordinate 40,820,584 of CM017771.1, read as the reverse complement.
ACATTTCCCTTGGGGATGACAGTGTCACAGTGTTACGTTTCCGAATATATAATGATCATTATTTAAATAAAATAAAGAACACTTGATACACAGGTGACATGTGTGGATATATACATACTTGAAACCCGAGCATCCATCGTAGCCCTTCGATCTCCCGCCTCAAACCCTCATTGACTATATTGCGTACACGGTCCGCCCCCATTTCCTCATGGACGATACTGCATACGCGTTCTGGTATGGCATTCACAGCGTTCAAAACTCTTTCGAGAACTTCGGGTCCCACAAACTGTCGAGGTACCTCCAACTGTTTATGTAAAATGCTATACGTAAAACACCAAAACGTTTACCACGGTGCAAAACAAACAATAAATCCAGCCACAAATTGGGCAATCAACAACATTTCAAAATAAACCATTGATCCAATAATACTAGGCCAGGTTACCTCATCGGTTGTGTGACAAACCGAATGTCGCCCACGGCTGTTTGATCCTTCCCTCTGACAGAAGTCTTCTTGCCTGGCATCATCAACCGGGCCTACTGCACCTTGGTCAAGTGAATGAACCGGGTGGTCAGCCGGTGGAGGGAAAGATCCCTGTCCATCGTTGGATCGTTGTATATCCGGAAGAACCGTATCTATACGGTCCGTTGTATCAACACGGGCACGTACTCTCTGCCCGCCGTTAGTTTTCTCCCTCGGCCTGCACTTCCTCTTGGTGGGTTCCTCATCCTCGTTACTCCCACTCAGCTTCCACTGGGGTCCCTTAGACAGGTCCACATCAATATCCCTTCAGTAATGTTTTTGCAACTCATGTTCGGTGGGTACAAGCTCCGGAAGCCCAGTAAGCTGAAGGATTATGGAACTAATATAATTGTCCAATATCTAAAGAACATAAATAATATTAAATTATAGCACAAATGAGATATTTGTAAATTACCTTCCCGCTTGTCTCAGCTTCGGTCCAGGCGTTGACCATGTCCGATCCCCTCTGTTTGAAACAGTACTTCCTAAACCGTGGCGCTCCGTTGGGATCCCCTATTAGTTTACCGCATTTGTTGTGCATCACAGGTATAGCCTCCGCAGCCCAAAACTATACCGTATCAAACCAGGGAAACGGTTTTAGAGGGTGTAATTAGCATTATCTATCATGGAAAAACGAATAATCTTAATTACAAACATATGTCAATGTCAAATTAAGGTCAAAAGGGATTAAGGATTTAAAAAATAACCTGTAATCCCTAAATGAATCCGTATAGGTTGTATCTCATAGTCGGCCCAAGAGGGTCTGCCGGTACCTTAAAACCTTGACAGATGTAGTGGAGCATCATCTTGAAAACGTAGTGACCCCAGGCGAAGTTGTTAAACGCTTGAACATCCTCCATTAGAGAGAACATCCAGTATGCTACCTGGTTTCGTTCATCCTGACCGAAGAGGACCCTGTTGGCAAAAAGAAGCAATGCCAACTTAAGTGCGTCGTGAGGCCGGTCGAAATCCTCCACCATGAATAGAGCTTTCAAATCTGCGATCACAACTTTTTTCCTTCCCTGAAAGTACCTTGCATGAATACCACCCGAGACAACCTCATACTCTCTTGAAGGTATGTGTGACAGACGGCCAAATTTTAGGCCCGTGCACAGACAGAACTCCCTCTTTCCAAATCTCGCCTTAGTTTTTCCTAAGGCAAACCATAACTCGTCCTCACTACCTCCAGGAATGAATATCTGTCTCAGCAGCAAGCTGTGAATGAACTGTGCCAGAAAATAACCCCCTTTAGGGAAATCTAAGTAGTGGCCAAAGCAACCTGATTCAAATTCTGCCCTTTCACCGGCACGGTCAAGAATCTTGTCTATATCAGAAATCAATTTGTGAAAACAGTGTGTGTTGATGGTGATGTTATAATTCCAAGTGGCCCTCGGGTGTACCAACAAATGATCCAAATTTTCCTCCTCAGCCATCTGTAAAAAAAATATATAAAATTACAAGAGTAATCTAACTAAGCATTGAGGCAGCATGAACATATATCCACAGTAAGAATTAAACAGAACAAAACCCATCCTAGAAATCTTTATATTTTATAGCGGTAAAGACGAAAAACATAAAATCTAGAGTTAGGATAAAATGCAACTCCACCCATCTCCAGTGAAATCGCTTGTTCGAAGTTCGAACACTGGATAAACATTGAGTCCATATACAATTTTTAAGTCCAACACTGCATAAACATTCATAGAATAATCCGAATCGTCGTCCCTGTGAGTAATTTGGATTTCGTTTCAATCATCTTCCTTGTAGTAACAATTACAGAGTGAAACCCATCGAGAAAACACAAATTGGGTATAGATTATTCCTTGCATGTTCGAAACAACATACCCAAACTGAAACCCATTACCAATTAATACATACCCAGTTGTAATAATGAAATTGAAACAAGCAAACTTATGATAAGAAACAAAATTAGGATCAAAACAGAGAACGCCATACCGTCGACACGAATGGTTGCGCCGTCGATTAAAGAAGTACTTCCAAAAGAATCGGAACAGTTCCTCCTTTTGATGTTTACACGGTGTAAGTTCTTTGAGTAAGTTAATATAAACGAAGAAAATAAGACTGTTTACCGGATTTATGACCAAATTGCAACCAACCCCCCTGAGGTTTGCTCTTTCACAAATAAATTGCAATTAACCTTTTTGGTTTAATTGCAATGTTCAAAAAAATATGGTTTAATTGCAATTAAAAAATAAATATCATTCAAGTTTTGATAAATTCAAATTTAGATATAAAAACTATTAACAAAATCCAATTGACCGTTTAGATTTGCTATAAAATTGGCGTTGACACCAGATCAATGGCCAAGAATTCCTTTAGATTAAATAAATATATAAAAAATATTGATTTTATTATTAAATGTAACTATGGCATCCATTAAATGCAAAGTATTGATGTGATGTGTAAGGTCGACTAATCAAAGTTGGTCAATTGTCTAAAACCTGGTTGCATCGGATGCACGGTGCCTCCCCCACCCTCATCCTGCCACGTCAGAAAATGTGCTGACATGGCAGCATCATGCAATGCGCTGCACAGAACCCCTCTTATACCCAGACACAACTTTATCATAACACAGTTAACACCTACTGCAATAGCGGTCAAACTTAGAACACACTAACTAGGGTGAACCATTACCACCCACTCCAGTTGTTTGACACGTGTCCCAAACTTTGGGTTAACTTTAGACTTTGGGTTGAGTTTGGGACACGTGTCAACACCTGTAGTGGGTGGTAATGGTTCACCCTAGTTAGTGTGGGTGAGCAAAAATGCACTGGAGTTTGAGTGTTATAGATGTTCTTCCAGGTGCCGGATTCACAAATACATTTTCTGGATGCTTACACGGTAGAAGTTGTGGAGTAAGTACGTATACACGAATATAATAGACTATACGTATACACGAATAAACTAAGTCAGTTATATTCGTGTAACTGACTTGGTACATTCGTGTACAACTAATATAATTATCACAATTACTTTTGAAATTCCTTTGCCATCACAATTACTGAAATTCCTTTGGCATCAGATCAATGGCCAAGAATTACTTTTGATTTGAATCTTCTATTTGAAAAAAATGATGTTATTATTATATGTAACTAGTATAGTAGTATGTCAACATGTGCGATGCACAGGCTTTGTTTTATTTTTTTCAATTGGAGCTTTTTTATTAAATTATCTCCTAATATCTCATTTCATAATATAATTCAGCTATTTAGATTATTATTTAGCTCAATTTTGGATAATTTATAGAGACCATTCACCTATCAATTTTTGTGCCAAGTGTACTCGATGGTTTTTTTTAGATTCAGTAAGTATTACCTAATAATCTTAATAATTTAGATGTTTCAAATTGTACAACCATTGAATCCGATACATTCCTCACATTAAGTTGATCTTAGAAAATTATTAAATAGGATAAATTTGCTGTTATCATTACAGAGGAAGTGAAGAGTCTGTAGAGATAAGGAATAATTATCTCAAAAAATTAATAATAAATTGAATGAAAGAGTATTTACAGATAACGAATCAAGAATTATTAATGGACAATAAAGATGAATTGAATGTGACAATTACTAATTATTTTTTAAAATGGGAGCAATAACATATTAAAAACCAAATTAATGAATTAATTGCCAAACGTTCTGAGGCATGACAATTTATATAAATAAAAAAGATTTCTTTTAATTATTAATTACCATGATGTATCCAACATTAACAGAATTTGAGTCGGTGGTTACAACTTATAACCAATGAATCAATTATTGGTAGTGGTGGAAATGAAGAGCCTTGTTTATTAATGGTATTACCTAAGAGTTTATTCTTAATGGTATTACCTAAGAGTTTATTCTTAAAGGCATTGGATACCTAAGAGCTTCTAAGAGTTAATAACAATTATAATGGCATTGGATAACTAAGAGCTTCATAGGAAGAATAACAATTATTATATGATTCAACTAAAATCAAAATCATTTTAATTAATTGATTAAATATTTTAAAGTTAAATATAAATATATAATTTAATACAAAAACTCCCTCACGGCGACATGTGGCGCTGTGAAACACTAATTTTTTTTGACATGAGGTAGTATGGTGATTTTCAAATAGACGGGAAAAAATTCCCATCTAATCCAAAACCCATTTGCGATCTCCGCGTGTCCAAATTGGTAAAACCGGGTCATTTTGTGGTTTGCTGTTTTGTTGAGGTGATTGTGATATATTAAAAAAACAGTGCAGATATTTGCACCCATAAAAAAAGCTGGGGCACCCCTAATTTATTTATACCCCTTTGCATTTACAGCTCAATTTGAATTTAAAAAAACTGATGTACAAAAATTAGTATTTTATTGTTAACAATAATTAACAAAACCAGAAGATTCTATCGTTTAACAATAATTTACAAAACCAGAAGATTCTATCGTTGATTGTAAAACTAATATAATAATCTTATTACTAACCAATACTAATACATAATCTTCGTATATATGTATTTTGAAGGTATATACAGAAATATTAATAGGCGATAAAATTACATTCGATCGACCACCAACGTTCTTAGTTATTACGCAAACACGATTAATCCATTACGCTGTAGAGGATTACGCTTGACGATGACATGTACTGTGGGTATGTACTAATGATTGGCTGATACCAAGTGAACAGGCAATTTGATTATTGACTCGGTTGGAATGTTTTACTGGGCAAATGTTCATTACTCTCTCACTTTTGAGGATACCATTGGAGATACTCTAACCCTTTTGTCCCATAGGTTGAACGTTATTCTATCACGATAAGAGTTGAAAAGATAAAGAGTTGAAAAGACATTAGACACAATTTGTAATCGGTAAACTAATAAAAGTGTGAAACAACGGATTTTGTGTTGCAGGTAACCTGAGCACAAAATGGGTAATTGGCTTGAATTTCCGGTTAAAATAATAAAGTTTTAACTCATTTTGGTGGTAAATGGATGCGTGAAGACACTTGAAACGCATGCGTCACATAATTTGATTCGTCTTCCCCATGTGATGGGGAAACTCATACAAGAACTTCACTAGGGATGCAGAAATTTATCTACGACATTTCATTTGCAAACCACTGCACCAAATTCAAAGATAAAAACATAGAAAACACAAGGTGAAGATTTTCGTTTACATATTCCAAACTTAAAAACATCGCATCCCAACTTGCAATATACAGTAGCTGAACCCACTAGTCAAAATGTCCATACATAAAATTTGATAAGGTAAAGACAAACAGCCTACATGTGTTCGTTTACAGTACTTTTAATGACCTAATGGGGAGGATGAGACGGTGATAAAGGACGACCCATCTCCCTCTGAAAGTCCGCGATCAGTCTCTGTGTATCATCAATTACCTGGATGAATTTTGTCCATAACAAAACCACATCAGTGTTTAAATGCCCAGAAAAGAGAGTTCGCACTTCCTCCAATTCACTGAATACTTGTAAAATCGCGTCAAGAAAGGAGTATATTCAATCTCAGCTGACTGCTGCTTCTGTTAGGATTATGCTCAATAGCAAGAGTGTAATGTTGTAATTAACAATCTTTTTCATATTAATAAAGTGATTTCTGGTTTAACAAATCTTATAGCATTTATAGTTCAATATTATAATTGTCAAAGTAAATAATCATAAGGTCTAAAGACTATGAGAAAAGAAGAATTGTTCGTACATCTGGATATGTATGTGGTAGACACAATTCTTTAGTTAGTCTTGAATATTGTTCACAACTTAAGTTAAAGGTTGGGCACCTTTATCTTGTTAAAGTTGTAGAATTCTTTTGCTAGCATTTGAGTGGGATCAAATGAGATATGATGAGTCTAAAATCATCGGAGTGTCTTCGAGCAAAAGAATCTAGTGCACTGGGTGCATTGAACTGGATCACAATGAAATACTTTATCTGTAACCGTTAGTAGATAAAAGTCTTTTCATTATCAGGACAATCGGAGAGTCTATCTTAATCCTGAGATAAATGATGGACTTATGGTTGCAAGTGATATCATTTGAGTTATCAATGAGTACGATTATATCGCATAGTCTATCCTCGATAGTTTGGTGATATTCATTTGTTAATCGATAAAGAACTTCATTTATAGATATGGACATCGTGGCTCCATTTATTAAATGAGAGTATAATATCATCATATGGATGTTTTGAGGTAATTGGATATTAAATCTCAACGTTGAGTTTTCGATAGTGTCTATTGAAAACATGGCTTCTGGACAAGTCAAAATATCCAAGTTCAAAACGTGGTCATATGAGTAAATATGGTAACTTGGAGAGTTATAGGCGGTCTATGAACTCTTGGCAATTACTGATATTAATCACGAGGATACACTATCTCCAACTTGATTGTCTAGGGTATGAATGAGGAACATCTTCCTTTTCTATCTTTATTTAAGAGTTCAATTTTAACTCTTTAGTGGAATGAGTTAAAATTAATGGATCGGACCTAAGTGAATCATTTGTTGATTGTGATTAGGTTATGTCTATTGAAGCTTAAATTTAGATGGCCCGCCAAGATCCCTAATCCACACGGACTTGCATGGATCACTTGATATATTCTACCGGACCAATTTATGGGTCCATTTAGAATTGCATTTAATATATTAAGAATATAATTTGCACAATATTTAAGTAATGGGCTGCTCAATTATATTTATATATTAATGAATGGCATGTGGGCTTGTTTTTTTTAGTAAGAATGGGTCTGGTTCACATGTGGGCTTTTTATTTAAAGTCCAATGGATTAAATGAAATGAGAAAATAATATAAGGCCCTATTTTAGACATGTGGGGCGGCAAGGGTTAATATATTAGCCTATATATTATTTTGTTTCATTGTTTAATTAAATAAGAATTAATTAATTTATTAATTAATTGTTTAATTAAGAAACAAATCTTTTCTGATTAGGAAATATGATTCCTAGAGTTATACTATTGGTAGAGTATACTAAAATTAAAAGACTTGTTTGATAAGAAAATAAATAATTAATTTTATTTATTTAATCAAATAAGAAGTCTTTTTATTTAGTCAAATAAAAGAATAAAAGATCTATGAGTTGGATTAGGGTTTGAAGTCTTAAACTAGATAGGAATTAGGGTGCAATACAAACTCCTTTTTGGCTTAGGTATTGTGGCAACCCTAGTCCCTTTTAGTGTAGAGATTTCGGCCACCCTAATAAAGAGAAGGAAAGAAAAATTGGCCACCTATATATGTGGACTTATAGAATTCGGCCACTCTAGGGTTTTGTGGTGATTGATACAATTTTCTTCTTCTTCTCAATTTATAGAAAGGTTTTTATTCTACTAAAACATAAAAGAGTGAATAGATTATTTTTTGATGGTACACTAATTGCTTGTTCATCAATAAGCTTGTGTGTACAACATCGATTGAGGTTCACGCAAGTTTCGATCATAAGATTGAGAACTCAAAAGTGACCGGAATAATCTTCGTCTTCTTTTGATTGTTTTTGTGACTAACAAAGAAAAAGAAAAGTTTGTTTGTCCATTCTCAGGTTTGCAATTCAAAGAAAAGGGAGACCACGCTCCTAGGTGATCCACGTTCGTGCTAGGATTGAAGATCTTGCGGATTACCATCGACGTAAGTCAATCGGATCACGCGACAAAAGGTATTATTCTTTTGTTAGATAATATATATGTTTAATTGATTAAAGGGTTTAAGGTTCATAAAAAGGAAAAATTTTAAAAGTTACTAAATCTATTTTTAGTCTCGCTTCCACTGCCTTTACTATGGTATTTTTCCCTACAGCTTCGCCTTGGAAATTCCTATCCATCCCGGAAAACGAATATGTGCACAACCATGGGTTTAGTGTTGTGAATGTATTTGAACTTTAAAGTTGGGTTAGAATTTATAATTTATAAATCGAGGCTTTTCAAGTTCTTAAGTTTATTGAAATTGTAAGTTCATTAGTTATTAATTAAGTGCATGCATTGATATAATTAAGGCTTTTTTTGAAATTGTAAATTCATTATTAAGTGGAGCTGTGAAACTCTATCATTATAGACCGCCATATATATTTCCTCTATAATATAATATCAATAATGCTAAAGGACCCAAAAAAGTAACCAAAATTTTGGACCCAAACCTATGTGGCAACATCACACACAACATGGGTCCACGTCACTCTTCCCAAAGATCCCATATGATGTTGCCACATAGGTTTGGGTCCAAAATTTGGGTCATTTTTTTGGGTCCTTTAACATTATTGATATAATATATATGATATGATATGATTGCGTTAGGAGTATAAGGATTTGATGACGCAATTTAAATTGATAAACACAGATTCAAGTATTCAACCGTCCATTCCTATTTTGCAAGGCTACACGCCTACACGAAGAGGTAATGAATGTATTTGACTATTTGTAGATCGCCATTGTGCCAGAAAGCGTGGCCATTGGTTTTTGGGTTGTCAAAATCCCTTTGGGCCATCACATCAAACGTCATTATGCTCTACAAAGCAACCAAAATCAATTCTGTCAGCAACAAATTAGGTTTGTCACGTTAACCCCTATCCAAAAGACACGAACATAGAAAGGTTAAAACAAAGCATTAGTATATTACTCGATCCACCCTCGAGATTGAACAACAGAAAATGACTGATTTCGAACATGAAACCGGATTCAACACATCTGGTTTGAAACTAATCGTAGTATGTAATGTCTATGTCTCTATGTCACCCGGAGAGGGTTGGTTACAATATAAATAAGGTTTACTATTTTGTACACCGATATCGTGTTATGCGTTGTGCAAATGTTGCAATGATTTATTACACTGCATGTGTTACATATTGAGTTGGGTAAATTGCATAAAAGAACATCTTAGTGAAAGTGATAATGACAATTGTTTGAATGTGATGAAAATTCATTTGCGACATTTACGGTAACCCAATAACAGATATACAGATGTAAGTATTCATTTCATTTACTCACAGTGGGGATTCAAATGACCGAACACCAACTTTTAAGTATGGGATAATGTTGGGATATATTGTATGAATGAAAAATTAAAATAAATAATTTGAATGGTATAACGTGCAATGGTAGTTCTTTGTAATGTGCAACCATGTATATTCAATTTGAAAACTTCATCAGAAAATTAATATATAATAGCTTTCTGAACATAACCCTTACACGATCAATACATTATTGTCATTACTAGTGGCTCATAGTGAACTCATTTCATACTCCAACATATCTACCAAAAATTCGGCAGATACACTAGCATCAATGGAATGCTTTGGATGCTCCAAACCTTCTCCACGCAATTGACCCCGTCGTCACCTAGTGCTTTCATCAGAAATATCAATGTCTTATCCACCGAACATCATAGTGATGGATGTCTCTGTTCGGCACTTGAACAAGAAAGGGGCTCGCTATGAATACGTATTTTTTGGCCATAGATTTATACCGTGGCCTCCCCGGAGGTCTTCTTCCTTTCCAAGAAATAGGAACCGCAGTATCTTCCAACAACAATTTATGCTCCATTACCTGGCCAATCGAAGAAACCTAACTCATTATTCAAAGGTAAAACAAACAATCTAAACCGGAACCAAAAGTAAAACACGGGAGGAGGGTGATTGGGAAGAGATGTAGCATGGAAGCAAACACTTTACACTACGTGAGGAAGGAAGCATGTTGACTAGAAGCAAACAAAACTGTTGGGTGTGAAGAACGGAAACAGGAGATTCAAGGGCGGATTTACAATAAACACAGGTAGAGCTATATAAGAAGGGTGTGAGGGTGTGAGACTGAGAGTGAGGAAGATAATATTTCAAGGGTGATTGGGAACTGGGAAAAGGAGAAGACACTATTTCAAGGGTGAAACCCCAATATTGAAAACAAAAGTTAAAAGGTGTTAATTATAAAAAGGACTCAAATCAACTGTCAAAGTTTTCATTTATAAATTTTATCATCATAAAAATTATACCATTAAAAGGGTCTCATCTAGATCTTTAAAATGAGACTAATATTGAATACTTAATAATAACATATTATTATTTCTAACTTGAAAAAATTGGAGGGTGATTACATTTGTTGGGGGAGGAATTTGAGTACTTTCATTAAAATACTATAACTCTATTTCTAATTGAAGAGTCTTTTGGAGTGGCTCCTTTTTTTTCACTCTTCAAATTGACACATAGGTAAGCAAATTGACATTTGAAGAGTGAAAATATAATCTTTTATTTGCACAATATATTATATATATCACTGCATGAATTCAATTTGCATATACATATTCTATATAGGACACGAATTCAACTTTCTTTATATATTATCTACAGTGCAATGAATTCAATTGCCTATATAATATATATTATGCACGAATTCTCTTGCCTATATTAAAGGGTGGCCGAATTCTCTTGATAGGAAACCTAGGGTTAGCCGAATTCCTCACTTTAAGAGGATTTGTGCTTTACCCAAATTCCTATCAACCTTAGAATCCTAACCTTAATCCAACTCTTTAGTGTTTAATACTATTATGACTTTATAAAAGACTTCCTTATTTGACTAGATAAATAAATCCCTTATTTATCTACTTACCAAATAAAGTCTTTTATATTTATTATACTACCACAATACTATACTACTAAGAAACATATTTCCTAGTCATAAAAAGATTTTGATTCTTAATTAAATAATTAATCAATCAATTGATTTATTCCCATTTAATCAAATAATAAAATAAAATAATATATTAAGCTATTTTTCAAGCCTTGCCGCCCATACACAAAGATAGGCCAAAATATTATTTTTCATTTTATTAAATCCATTAGACCTTTAATTAAAAGGCCCACATGTGAACTATGTCCATTCTTACTAAAAGAAATAAGCCCACATGCCTTAATACAATTCTAGATGGACCCATAATTAGTCCGGTAGAATGTATCAAGTGATCCATGCAAGTCCGTGTGGATTGGTGATCGCCGGCAGTGTGGTACGCGATAGTTCTAGAAACTACCGGTAAATGATATGGCGTGCGAGTGTTTCTACCCTTCGCAAGTATACGAGTCGAACGAGTCGTATAGCGGATACAAGTAAGGGTATCGTTCCCATGGAGGAAGTATGGTACACGTAAGGTCGGTTGTACGCTTTATGTTATAGTCACACTATTTACACTATATACAAGCAAGAAAATAAAAGCATGGGTAGCAAGCAATTATCTAAACTAATGATGGCTAGGATGGAAAATTAAAGCTATGCGTATCCTATGGTCACGGATACGTAATCTCTATTCTACAACTACAACTAAGAGAAGTGAACACAAGACAACTAATTAATCTAAACTAACTAGATTATCAACTAAGTAAGCAAGTAAGTAAATTAACACTAAGTCACTATAATTAAATTACACTAATGTCTCAATTAATCAACTACAACTAAATTATACTAACTTAACTACACCAACTAAACTAACTAATTCTTGCAAGGTTATGCAAGAGCATGGATAAATGAAAAGGGATATTATTAATTGATCACAATTAAGTTCACTAGTTCTATGGCATAGGTAATTCAACAACTACCACTCTAAATATTATCAACTAATGATCTTAGAATGACAATATTAGATTGTTTACACTAGAACTTAAGAATTAGTCAATAAGCATGATCATGTACTTACTAACCAAATCTTTTCCAATATAGCTAATCAAATGTTATTAATTAAGATACATGTTACTAATTCGTCAATCAACAACATACATCCATTCAATTTAACTCAATTCAACATTCAATAGCTAAATATGATATGATAAATATAGAGATCAATTAATTACAATAATAAGTCATATGGAAATCAATCCCTCAACATAAAGATTATTATACACATACATGTTACATGAATCACAAATAAATGAAAGAAGTAATAGATAGAAGTAACCAAGATGGTGATCTTCTTGTCTTCAATGAAGCTCCAATTCTACTTCCTCCAAGCTATGAAGCTCACATGCAACAAGTATGAGAGTCTAAGTTATCTAGGCTATTCTAGGGTGATTTCTATGAGTAGTTTATGTAAATTTATGGGATCTTTGGATGTTAGGGTTAGTGTTTAGGTTTAGGGAAGATGAATATATATAGTGGGGAAGGTTTAGGAGAGTTTGGACGTGCAAATCTCCAAGGTCGGTCAAGTGGGCGGGTTCAAACCGTCAAGCTCACGGGTTTGTGCCCGCCGTCGGAAGTCGCTGTGTAAAAATGGACGTTTAAGGCGAGCTTGGACCTTCTAGACTGCGAGAAAGAAGCTGCCGCATGAACCCGCGGTCTTCCGGCGAGTTCGAATGAGTTTTGGCATGCAAGAACCCGCTGGAATCAAGCTTGAAGGCTTGCATTTCCATGAAAGTTGGTGGACTTGGAGGTGAGGTAAATCACGTGCATGAGAGGCTCAAAATGGGTGCAATGGGACCGTCGGGACGTGGGCTTCCGATCTGGGCTAAAATCGGCCGGAAAAACCATCAGAAAATGGTCGGAACATGTCGGAGAAGTGGCAGGGTCACGACCGGGTCAACCGGGTCTCAACTGGGGCATTGTCGGGTCGGGTCGGGTCGGGTCGGGTCGGGTCGGGTCGGGTCGACCCGGCAACAACTAGAAGATGACCTGACGTCAGCATGACGTCAGGCGTGACGCAACCAGGCGCCAAACGGCGTCGTTCCAGGGGTGACGTGGCGCTAACGCTGTGCGTTGGCTGGCTTTTTACAATATGCACCCCTGAGCTTTCCCTTATTCACAGAGTCTACAATATATTTCCGAATATTGCACTTTTACCCCTGATTTCTCCACAATTACACAATTACACAATTGCCCCTAGACTTCCCTAATTCCCTGAAACACTTATTTACACCCTATTAAATACACAAAAATGCTCAGAAACGAATACAAAAGATAGGAAAAGAGAGCGCTAAATGTGAACATTTGGAGCGCGATCAGACCCCCAAACCTATCTTTTGCTCGTCCTCGAGCAAAACAAAATAAAACAAAAATGTAAATAAAACATACTAAGTAAAAATAAATATAAACTAAGCTAGTCCACTTTCGTGGGAGAAACGATGGCACTTAGCATGTGCCACAAGCCTTTTAAACCTCTAGGTGCCCCTAGTAGGAGGAGTGAAGTCTCCTGAGGGTTTACCAGATACGATACCCACAAATGCAACTCTGAATTTCAACAAAGAGATGCAACAATATGCATACAAACAAAAACTTCATGCAAGCTAAGCATCATAAATTAAGACTAGTAAAATTCCATTTTTATTAAAACAACACACAATGCCAGTTTGCCAACACTTGGGATGTTTTCAATCTATGAATCAATAAACTAATTGCCTAGGGGTGAATTCGCCTTGACTTCTATACCTCACGAATTCAGCTCTTTCTTCTGTTAGAGTCTTAGGCAATCTCTCATTAACCACATGCGTTCTAGGAAGATATGTACATAAAATTCGAATTCAACGCATGTGAATATATAAAACAATGCACTTTATAGTGAATGATCTCATGAATGAATTGATGCACCAAGAACGTGGAGAGAACATGTTTTGACTCATATTCCCAAGCTAGACTTCTAAAAGATCAGCTAGGGCTTCCTTTTGGTTGTAATGGGGCCATAGGTGATTTTTAATGAATGGAATGAATTTAATGGAAATCTAAAGATGTTGATCAATTTAACAATGATATTCTACTAGCTCATTATTCATATGTCTACCAGCGTCTAGGCTAAGATTAACATTTTGATGATTGTGCTAATTGGTACTCTATTCGAGTATTTAATCAATTAAGTACTAAGGCTTTAAGCATTTTTATTTTGAACACTTTTACAGTTTAGCCTCTATATTGCACATTATCTATCATCGCCTGAGTACACACTATTTACAGATTGAGCTAATCAATTGCATTTATAACTTATGCAAAACTATGATCAACAACTAAAGATTTCATGTGAATGATGTGTATGGATATATGTGGTGATGGAATGAATGGTTTGTGTTTGGCCTCAAATTTGGCAATTGGATCACACATTCATAAGGATAGTGTTTGGAAAATGGAGTTAAGTGCACACATGCCTAGAATCATATCTGTCAGACCTTCTACCAAGGGAATACAAGTCGCACAAGCAGTCCACAATATTCATGTTCATGGCAATCAATACTAAATGCTTTGTGAATGAGATCTCAATGCAATCCTAGTTTTGAAAAGTGCTTTTTAATGAGTAGAATAGAATACCCTCTCAAATAATTGTTAAGGCTCAATGTCTCACACGGGTAGTCTCCACAATTCTCCTAGGAACAACAAGTCTAAGATTCATTTACCTCAACATCCAAGTATTGGCACTGAACAAGCATATTTATAGTGGTGTAACAACTTAGATGGCATGCAAACTAGTCAGAACTTAGATTTCAAAGCATAGTATGACATGTTCCTATTGGTATACACAAGTAAACAACTCCCAAAACACAAAATTTTGACAAAATTTTTCAGAGATTTGAAATTTTTTGACACAAAAATAAAAACACAATATTCACAACACAAAACACAAAAACGACACATTTGTGGGACCCCCAAACCTAAACTCGACATTGTCCTCAATGTTGAAAAATTGAAGCACATGGACGAAGAGTTCATGATTTTGAAATCCGGGCACAAACATACTAACACATATGTACAATTAAACACAATTAAAAACAAAAATAACAAAAAATACCATGTGAAGAAGTTTCTAAAAATAGAGGAAAACATTTCAAGAAAAACTGTCAACTTTTGAATTTGAACAACGTCTGCTTTTCCATGCATATTTTCAAAGATGCTCCATAAAACTTGCTCAAATTTTGACACAAGAATATACACATGCAAATAAACACTTTCATGAATAAAACATTTTAAAATTCAATTTGGAAAAGTGTGAAAACAGATGTTGAAAACAGGTCACGTGCATAATTTTGAAAACAGAGCACGCCTGTGACCTTCGGTCGAAGAAATACTCATAACTTTTAAACTGCCACCCAGAACTTTACATTCTTTATACCGTTGGAACCATATCGAAAAAAATATGAACACAATGTGAGCGGAAAAATTTATTTCTTCACCGATTAGTACAGTTTCTAAGAAATATTTTGCCTCAAAATTTTCAAAACAGGGCATCTTCACAATGTTTGAAATAAAACTCAAAAATAAAAATAAAAATAAAAATACAACAATAACACATGTATATACAATCCTAATATCTACAACTAACATGTAAACATATATACAATCCTAAGTATCCACCACTAATCACATCACAACAACCAATCCTAGTCATTAAGCAAAAACAACCACTTCAAACTCTATTGCTAAACAAAACAAACCAACTTGAAGTAAAAGCTTAAGAGTAAGAGATTGGACCTTCGATTTTTGTGTTCGTAGGATGGTGTGGCTTCTTGGTTTGGTGTGTTGGTGCATGGTGTGGCTGGTGGGTTGATGGAGCGGGTTCATTCCCGCGGACGAAGTCGCGGTGGCTTCCTCCAGATGGTGCAGCGGCTTCGTCTCTTCTAGCCGGCGAGCTTATTCCCGTGGCATGAGGTTGCCGTGAACTCGGCGAGTTCCTTCCATCTGGATGGCGGGTTATGTCCCGCTGCATGAGGTCGCCGACTTCCTCCAGAGCACTCCGCGGGTTCTGACCTTCTGGCCGGCGGGTTATGTCCCACCGCTATGTCTCGTGCAAGAGTTCAAGAGAACCCGGAGGCTTTGTTGAGCGGGCTTATTCCCGTGGAATCATCCCGCGGATGCATTTCTTCTTCTTGTTCTAGCCCTGCACACACACACCAAAACTACAAGCATATGCTATACAAGTTTATAAGTTAAGAGCCTAAACCCCCAAACCTATCTTTTTACATGCATCTCATAGCACATTTGCAATATGGTGAGTGGATAATTAAAAGACTCAAGACTCTAAAAACAAAACTAAACCTAAAAACTAACAAAAATCCTAAAAATGAGCTTCCTCTAGAAGCAATAGCACATACACGTGCAAGCATACTTCAAAATTTGTTCATACGTGTAATGAAACACGTAATTCACTTGAAAAGCAATCATGCAATTTATGGAAGTTTGAAGGCATTTTCAATCTATCATGATTTTCATCGTGGTTTTTCACTACCCACACCTTACCACTAGGTGTATCATTTCTTGCAACAAAAGGCAACTCCTTGGATTGGTTTGGTTTGTCCTTACGGATCCAAACCTCCCTAACCTTTTTCACCTTTTTCCTAAACATGCTTTCTCTACCTTTGCAATATTTATCATATTTAGCACATTGTGCCTTTTTGTGACCTCTAATATAGCAAAAATAGCATGTAGGAGCAAGGTTAGAAAGACTACCTTTGTTGTCTTCCTCCGTTGCTGTGGCTTGCTTGTGGGCAACCTTTGAAAGGCTTGCTCCACTTTGGGTAATGCGGGGCTTCTTGGTTGATTTTCTCTTGGCCCCCTTCTTTTCCAAAGCCTTGATTGAAAGTTTGGCTTCCTCCAACTCCACGATGTAGTTACCTATCATGACTTGTGCTACCTTCAAGGCATTGTCCTTCTTGATGAGTTCCTCACTTATAGCCTCTAATGCCTTGTCCTTCCTTTTGGCTTCCAATTGCATCGTTCTCGCTTTCCGAGTGAAATCTTGTTCTTGTTCTTCCACCAATATTGAGAGCTCTTGTGCTTTCTTCTTTTCTGAGTCTCTCTCCTTCTCAAGCATATTGGCCTTAAGTATTTAGTCTACATTAAGGCTTATCAATTCCACAATCTCCTTAACCAAGTCCACTTCTTTTCCCTCCTTTTCTAGCCTTAGCTCTTCTTCGAACTTGAGTAATACTTCACCAAGGTTGCCTTCCGAGCTATCTGAGGACTCGACTGGTTGGGTCGCCTCTTTCCTTCCCTTTTCTTGCGTTAGCTCCTCTTTAATTCTTAGCTCTTCTTCAATAGTGAGACAAGAGAAAGGGTTGGTTGCCTTGTGGAGTTGTTGTGGATCTTCCTTGGCTTGTTCTTGGGAGCCCTTCACACATTGTTCCAACCGACTTCTACACCTTTCCGTGCATTCTTCTATGTTAAGTAGCCATTGGTCAACTGTATGTTGGTATGCTTCTTCATCAAAGTTTTCCCATTGGTGGTTCCATTCTTGATCATTGCTCGCTTGATTGTTGTAGTGTTCGTACGGATACATGGATGGTACCTCTTCTTCCCCTGGCTATTGCTCTCCTTGCGGACCAAGGTTCGTGTGTCCATTCCACCCAAAAGGTGGATAAACCGTAGCCGGTGACTGCCTAAAGTGAGAATTGAAAGTCTCCACTTTCCTATTCAAGTCAGCCATTTGAGTAATCAAAGCCGAATTACTACCTTCCATGTTGATCTAAAATCTGAAACAACCAAACAACACACGATCAAATCGAACAAGATAGATTATGAACAATAAAAATAAAAATAAAAATAAAAATAACAAAAATGACTAAAAATGACTAAAACAAAGACTAGACCTACAAAACGTATACTATGCCCTCCGGCAAAGACCTCCCCGGCAGCGGTGCCAAAAACTTGATCGCCACAAATGTGGTACGCGATAGTTCTAGAAACTACCGGTAAATGATATGGCGTGCGAGTGTTTCTACCCTTCGCAAGTATACGAGTCGAACGAGTCGTATAGCGGATACAAGTAAGGGTATCGTTCCCACGGAGGAAGTATGGTGCACGTAAGGTCGGTTGTACGCTTTATGTTATAGTCACACTATTTACACTATATACAAGCAAGAAAATAAAAAGCATGGGTGGCAAGCAATTATCTAAACTAATGATGGCTAGGATGGAAAATTAAAGCTATGCGTATCCTATGGTCACGGATACGTAATCTCTGTTCTACAACTACAACTAAGAGAAGTGAACACAAGACAACTAATTAATCTAAACTAACTAGATTATCAACTAAGTAAGCAAGTAAGTAAATTAACACTAAGTCACTATAATTAAATTACACTAATGTCTCAATTAATCACCTACAACTAAATTATACTAACTTAACTACACCAACGAAACTAACTAATTCTTGCAAGGTTATGCAAGAGCATGGATAAATGAAAAGGGATATTATTAATTGATCACAATTAAGTTCACTAGTTCTATGGCATAGGTAATTCAACAACTACCACTCTAAATATTATCAACTAATGATCTTAGAATGACAATATTAGATTGTTTACACCTACAACTTAAGAATTAGTCAATAAGCATGATCATGTACTTACTAACCAAATCTTTTCCATTATAGCTAATCAAATGTTATTAATTAAGATACATGTTACTAATTTGTCAATCAACAACATACATCCATTCAATTTAACTCAATTCAACATTCAATAGCTAAATATGATATGATAAATATAGAGATCAATTAATTACAATAATAAGTCATATGGAAATCAATCCCTCAACATAAAGATTATTATACACATACATGTTACATGAATCACAAATAAATGAAAGAAGTAATAGATAGAAGTAACCAAGATGGTGATCTTCTTGTCTTCAATGAAGCTCCAATTCTACTTCCTCCAAGCTATGAAGCTCACATGCAACAAGTATGAGAGTCTAAGTTATCTAGGCTATTCTAGGGTGATTTCTATGAGTAGTTTATGTAAATTTATGGGATCTTTGGATGTTAGGGTTAGTGTTTAGGTTTAGGGAAGATGAATATATATAGTGGGGAAGGTTTAGGAGAGTTTGGACGTGCAAATCTCCAAGGTCAGTCAAGTGGGCGGGTTCAAACCGTCAAGCTCACGGGTTTGTGCCCGCCGTCGGAAGTCGCCGTGTAAAAATGGACGTTTGAGGTGAGCTTGGACCTTCTGGACTGCGAGAAAGAAGCCGCCGCAAGAACCCGCGGTCTTCCGGCAAGTTCGAATGAGTTTGGGCGTGCAAGAACCCGCTGGATTCAAGCTTGAAGGCTTGCATTTCCATGGAAGTTGGTGGACTTGGAGGTGAGGTAAATCACGTGCATGAGAGGCTCAAAATGGGTGCAATGGGACCGCCGGGATGTGGGCTTCCGATCTAGGCTGAAATCGGCCAAAAAAACCATCAAAAAATGGTCAAAACACGTCGGAGAAGTGGCCGGGTCACGACCGGGGCAACCGGGTCTCAACTGGGGCATTGGCGGGTCGGGTCAGGTCGACCCGGCAGCAACTAGAAGACGACCCGATGTCAGCATGATGTCAGGCGTGACGCAAGCAGGCGCCAAACGGTGTCGTTCCAGGGGTGATGTGGCGCTGACGCTGTGCGTTGGCTGGCTTTTTACAATATGCACCCCTGAGCTTTCCCTTATTCACAGAATCTACAATATATTTCTGAATATTGCACTTTTACCCCTGATTTCTCCATAATTACACAATTGCCCCTAGACTTCCGTAATTCCCTGAAACACTTATTTACACCCTATTAAATACACAAAAATGCTCGGAAACGAATACAAAAGATAGGAAAAGGGAGCGCTAAATGTGAACATTTGGAGCGCGATCAATTGGGGATCTTGACGGGCTATCTAAATTTAAGCTCTAATAGACATAACCCAATCACAATCAACAAATGATTCACTTAGGTTCGATTTATTAATTTTAGTTCATTCCACTAAAGAACTAAAATTGCACTCTTAAATAAAGATAGAACAAGTAAATAATTCTCATTCATACCCTAGACTATCTTATTGGAGATAGTGAATCCTCGTGAATAATATCAGTAATCGCCAAGAGCTCATAGACTGCCTATAGCTCTCCAAGTTACCATATTTACTCATATGACCACATTTTGAACTTTGGATATTTTGACTTGTCCACAAGCCATGCTTTCAATAGTCACTATCGAAAACTCGACGTTGAGATTTTATATCCAATTACCTCAAAACATCCATATGATGATATTATACTCTCATTGTATAAATGGAGCCACGATTTCCATATCTATAAATGAAGTCCTCTATTGATTAACAAATGAATATCACCAAACTATCGAGGATAGACTATGCTATATAATCGTACTCATTGATAACTCAAATGATACCACTTGCAACCATAAGTCCATCATTTGTCTCAGTATTAAGATAGACTCTCCGATTGTCCTCATAATGAAAAGACTTTTATCTATTGACGGTTCTAGATAAAGTATTTCATTGTGATCCAGTTCAATGCACCTAGTGCACTAGATTCTTTTACTCAAAACCACTTTGATGATTTAGACCCATCATAACACATTTGATCCCACTCAAATGCTAGCAAAATAATCTACAACTTTAACAAGATAAATGTGCCCAACCTTTAACTTAAGTTGTAAACATTATTCAAGACTAACTAAAGAATTGTGTCTACCTCATACATATCTAGATATTTGAACAATTCTTCTTTTCTCATAGTCTTTTGACCTTATGATTATTTACCTTGACAATTATAATTATAAATGCTATAAGATTTTGTTAAATAAATAGAAATCACTTTATTAATATGATAAGATTGTCAATTACAATATTACACTATTGCTATTGAGCATAATCCTAACATCAATACCATTTATGAGACAAATTTTTAGAAATTGTGCTTTTAATTGATCATGTGCAATTCTGTTTGATATTTTGAACATAAACTCATATTGCATATGGATTGTGAGTGAAGCCTAGGAATCTGTGCGAAAATGAGAGAATCTGGTGAGGATTAAATGTCGAGGCAAATTACATTCTTTTCCTTATGGCACTCTAGTCTTGAAGCTTGAGCATCTTGAATGTAGGATCGTGTTGCATGCAATGTTTACTTAGAGTGGCATGACTTTAATCTTCATTTAGCATCTCTTACATGCATTATTTCCTAATGAGCACAACATTGGTTAAATCTCTTCGCTTTTGGTTTTGCAAGTCGAATCTTGACTTTTGAGTCTTTTTCAAAGAGTTGGTACTTAAATGTTGATTTTGTGATATTTAGACACATGTCCATTGTTTTGCTCGAGCACGAGCAAAAGATAAGTTTGGTGGTATTTGATCGAACCAAAATTGTGATGATTTTGGCCCTCACTTCCTTCTCTTTTTACTTGATTTTCGGGCAATATCTTGTGATTTAATGGTGTGAATTAAGTGTTTTCAAGTATTTCTAAAGATTAGGGGCATTGGTGTAATTTTAGAGAATTAGGGGCAAAAGTGTAATTAATCGAAAAAGTACTGAAGATGTCGTGATATTGTAAGATATCAGGGGCCTAATTGTAATTAACCACGCAAAGCAGGCAAGCAAGCACCATGCCATTAAAAGATACGATGCATTTTGGTTGATAAATGATTATGGGCTTCTTAGCGCACCCACGCTCATCTCTTTGTGCTCCCACATTGCAGCCCAAATAGTGGCCTGATGAGGTCGTTTTGGTACTCAACAAAATACAATATTTGTGTATAAATGTGATCTTTAAGAAAACAATGTTTTTACCACTAGAAAATCCTTTTAGGATGTAAAGATTAGTATAACGGTTAGTAAGGATTCGTTCCACAGGGAATCGGAGTAATGAGTTGAATAACTTAACTAATCCTAAATGCAATTAAGCAAATCATAGTAGGTGGATAGTGTGTGGTTTGATAAACCACAAAATATGCATAAAAGTAAATGTAACTAAAAATATAGTGATAGGAAAAATAGAATACTCAACAACCTTGATAAGAGAAATGATGTAAACAATTAATAGATACGCTAGGGGAATTGATAAAGTTGCAAGTGGATTGGGAGTGCTTTTCGATTATCATAAAGAACCAATCTCATATAAATTAACCTCTTGTATTCTTTAGTGTGTTTAGGTCATAACTATGAACCATAAACATCTTCCCACCTCAATGCCTAACCGATTAAGGAAAGGGGGTCAAGATGGGATTGTTTGTTTACAAGACAAGGTTTAGATTAATGTGGTTGATATACCCTCCACTAATCCATCCCATTCATTGGATTCTTTAATCACACTAGGGTGTCAAGCAAAGGTGATTATATAATATATTATTCTAACAAGATTATGATTAACAAGTTGATATACCAAATTAATCACATAATGAAAAGAATCTAATGATAGAATAAATATAAAATATATAGAGATTCAATTACAATATAATCAAGCAAACCCCAAATCTAAATGTTCCTAACACCAACCCCCTAGATTGGGGGTTTTAGCTACACATAATTACAAATAAGAAAAAAGAGTAATAAATAAGGAAATTACCCTTAGGTTTCCTTCTTTAATGCTTGTTCCTTTCCTTCCCTAGATGCTTCTTAGTGTAAAGAGTGGTAGAAAAGGGATGTGTCTAGATAGGTGGGTGTCTAATGGTAAGTGACAAAGGGATTGAGATGTAAAGAATGGGAAGAGAGGGATGGTTGGGTGAAGTAGTCAAGATTTGGTGTTGAGGTTTGGATGGAAAAGATTAGTTCAAGTATTGAAATGGAGGAGTTTGAGAGATGATTGATGGTGATCCTAGGTTGAAGGAGAGATAGGTAGAAGAGAATAGGATTGGCTTTCAATTTGAAAATAGGGATGAATTTATAGTGATTTTGAATTAGGTCACAAATGGCTAATTACCAAAAGACCCCTCTAACTTTACAGTATTGCCATTTTGGCCCCTGAAGAGGGCTTTTGGTAATTTTCAGACCAATGAGAGATTGACACAGTGGAGGTCGCTATTTGGGTCTCACGGCGACAGTACGGCGGCACTGGGGCGACACCATCAGGTGTGGAAATCACTTCCCTGTCGCTATGGCGATAAGATGTCGCGGTTTTGGAAGTTGGGGGCGACATAGGCGTGAAGGAGGCGTGAATTGGAAGGCATGGATCCCAGCATTTTGGATGACCGAAAAGTGACCGACTGGACAGCCATTGATCTCGCCGTTGATCTCACCATTGATTTGGGCCAAAAACCGACCGGCGGTAGTTCAGAGATAATTCGAATGACGGCGGCTGCAAGCTAGGGTTTGGGAGCTTCAACAATGGCTGCTGCATGCGTGAGGAAGAAGAAGGATTGAAGAAGATGGGGGACATTTAGCAAGGTCAGGGGGTGCAAACGGGCTTCTTCTCTTTTGCTTCATGTAGGGTGCATTTAGAAATAGGCTGGGGTGCGTTTAGAAGCCCAAGCCTGCCTCAAAACACACCATATCACTTATTGCTGACATGGACGGCTTGGCTTCTTTAGAGTTTATTTAAAAGTGCACTCTGGTGCACTCAGCGGCCCAAAATCAGCGCCTAAATGCACCGTTTAAATATGCTAACGTGGCGTGTGCTTGCTGTCTTGATTGGCAAATTACACAATGCTCCCTTGTAGTTTTCCAATATTGCGAAAACTTTAAACTTCTCCTTATGTTTTACGCTTTTGCCCCCAGTTTCTCAAAATTACTACAATGCCCTTAAACCTTGTATTTACCTGAAAATACTTAAATAACAATCATTAAAACACGGGGAAATGCCCGAGAATCAAGCATAAAGAATATGAAATAAGGGTACAAAATCGTACCATATTTGGTTAGATCAAATACCCTTAAACCTATCTTTTGCTCGCCTTCGAGCAAAACAATCATAAATCACCCCTCAAAGACATGCATCAAGCCATTTCAAAGATTTTCAATAAAGTTCTAACTTACTCTAGTAAGGATCTACTATCTAATGATTAACATGCGAAACCGAAATGAAGAGATTAGCATAATGATGTATTTGTGAGGACTTAAACATGTAAGAGAATGTCAAGTAAAGATTAAGAGCATGCCAGTCTAGATATGTGATACTCACTTTTTCCGTCGTTAAGAAATTGCAAGGATCAAAAGATTATTTCATTTAAAAATGGGGTTTCCTACGCAATGTGCTCTAAACTAGCAAAAAACTAGTAAAGCGGCAAGCGAGGGTATCGTTCCGCAGGGAGGTGTGATTCGTCAACCATATCAAGTTCTAGAGTTTATTGTAAGCATGTAAATAGAATGCGGAAAGGTAAGAATGATGTGTGTGAAATGTAAGTACAATGCCGTGTGTGTGTGTGTAGAGAATAAAAATAAAAATAAATAAAAACAAAGAGAATATGGAAGGGTGAGAATGGTGTTTAAAGCGATAAATAAAATGGTGGATAAGAGAGATGCAAGAAAATGGTCACACAAGGTTTAACAAGTTCACCATACATAAGTGCACAAATAGTTGGTTGTTAGACATTAAGTACATCCAATTTTAGTTAAGGGTTCGTTCTTGCCTCAATCCGATTTATACCTATTCATAGAGCTAACGGTTGAAGAGTGTGCCGAGAACCTCTCAAACACAAAACCGCAACCAACATATGTTAACCGATTCTACAAACAAAACTACATTAAGCCCCAATAATAGATTCGTAATGTAAAATGGCAACGTTAAAGTCTAATAAATGTGGAAAGAGTGATTGTATCTCCGACCATAACTCACCTAGAGCCCCTAGCGTGAGAAATAGCCAAAGACCAATAATTGTAACTCTAACCATGACTCACCTAGAGCCCATAGAGTGAGAAATAGCTAAAGTCCAATTGTTAACAAGAACATTGAACCAAACCCTTCTAATATGGCAATTTATAGGTTTACCCACTCTTCCTAGCTAATTAGCCAAAACTATGCCCGGAGAGCCCCTCCAAAAGGCACAATCCTAACTCTAAGTCACTCAAACTCATTCATGACATGCAATTTTGACCTTCCAAAGACATACATACACAAATGGGATATTTGATTACAACTACTCCTACAATTAAGTTAATCTACTCCTAATCCCATCCATGAACACATATCAATTTCCAATCATCCATAAACATGCATTTCAAGATAAGAGATATATTCAATAACAATCAAGAATGAATCAAAACACAAATTGGATATAAAAACAACCATATATATATTGAGCACAAAATAGGTTTACAAATATTCCCAAGTGGGGATTACACATTCAAGAAAACAAGAAATACATAGAGAGTGAGAAATAGATACAACCCTTGAAGAAAACCTCCTCCAAGAGCTCCTTCCTTTGCTAGCTCGAAATTGACCAAAGCCCACTCCTATCTCTATGTAATCTACTCCTAAATGTGGTGGAAGATGTGTAGAAGGTGAGATGGGGAGCATCCATGGAGGAAAAACCTCCATGGATGCTCTTGGAAGCTTCTCTCTCTCTTTTATTTGGTGAAGAAAATGAAGAAGAAGAAGAAGAGGAAGTTTGTGGGGAGTGTGTTCTGATGGTTGAGAAGAGAATAAGGTGTTTATATAGTGTTGGGAGGTTAGGGCACGAATTGGGGATGAAAGGACAAAACTGTCCCTGAAATTCACCCAAAAAACGACTTTCTAGAGTGATTCGGCGGTTTTATTCGGCGGCCGGGCCGCCGTTTGAAGTAGTCGTTTAGACCTGACAGCCTTTCAGCGTTTTCAGCATCACGCACCGTTACGGAAATGGGCATACCTTCCTGTAGAAAGCTCAAAATCACAATCCGTAAAATGTTCTGGAAACTAGACTTCCGGGGCTTTCCGAATATATAAAGATATCCATGTGGTTCGATCTAAGAAGGAAGATATGATCTCCGCAAGTTGTACATTCTGCACGCGTATATATAATTTCAGCTCTTTTTGCTCCATTTTGCCTCCCAAACTAATCTTTAAGTTCAAAACCTTATTATAAGGAATATGTACCTACACAAGGCTAAAAAAACATTATATACAAAAATACACTTGAAAACGAGACAAACGATCGGAAATGGGGGACCTCAAATAGGTATAAAATAGTGCGATCAATATGATTGTACGTAATGCGACCTTACATTCAAAATGCCAAAGCTTCAAAGCAAAGGTGCTATTTGGTTTAGAATGTAATTCGCCTTGATTTCTAATCCTCACCAAAATCTCTCTTTTCTTCTCATTGATTCCTAGGTTTTTCTCAAAATACATATGCAACATGAATTCATGTTATGGATATCTAATTGATTGCATATGATGACATTTAAAACGCAATTTATGAAAAGTAAGTCTCATGAATGGAATTGCAAGCCATGAATTAGAAAGAACATGCATTAACAACATTTTACAATGTGGGCACTCCTAAAGATCATGAAGGTCTTTCTTTTGGTTGTAACGGGGCCTTAGGTGATGGTGAAACAAAGAATGGGGCAATGGATAACAAAGAACCCAATGATTACACTAAGGCACACATTCTAATTATGAGTTCCAATGCTTCACACATATTGCTCACACAATAGGCATCCAAGCTTACAATTTCAATTCGTATGTGCACTCTACTCTAATCTTTCATTTGAGTAGCTCATTCCACTTTTCACTTCCTCTCTAGGCCAATAGTGCCTAATTCTTGGTTCTCTTTTCCTTGATTTTTCTCTTTTTCTCTTTTTCTTTTCTTTTTGCCAATCTTTTTTTTTTCTTTTCTTTTCTTTTTCTTTGCTTTTCATTTTCTTTTCAAGTTTTCTTGCTTTGCAAGACTCTTTGCACACATTTACATGCCTAGGTACACGCCTTTACATTTTTAAGTACAAGATCTTACATTGATTTCCTAAGCCTTAGTAAATCATTTGGTCAAGCTAAGTCAATCATGTAGGCTATAAGGTTCATGTAGATGTGGTTCATGAATGAAAAGCTTAAAATGTGTTTGGCTTCAAAAGGGTTTAGGAGCACACACATTAGAGGGTTGGAAGTATTTTAGACCAAGTAATGGTTTACACATGCATTGCCTAAACTCACTTCTAAAGGCTTGTCCACAAAGCAAAATAAAGCATCCATAAGCAGTCTATAATATTCTATGGCAAGCAACATTTAAGTGCAAATGAGACATATGCATGCTTGAATGAGTGTTTGAGAGTAGTGTTTCAAGAGTGAATATTTTACAGCTTAAAATACGCTTTTTAAAGGCCATGTTTGTGATCCTCACGGGAATCTCCACTATTAATTCCTAACCTTTAAGCAAGATTGATATTTCACCCCCTCTAGATTAAATAGTTAACACACCGTGAAAACTTTCAATTGGTATCAAAGCGGGTTCCTAGATATACTTAGGTGATCCTTGCTTATTTTGGTGTGTTTTGCATTTTGTGTGATTTTTGATCATTCATGCATTTGCATTCATTTCATTCATTCATAAACACTATGAGTGGAAATGGTGGAAATGGTGGTGGCAACGAGGGTGCTTCTAGCACAAGGCCTCCGCTTCTTACCGGGTTGAATTATGCCTCTTGGAAAGGCAAGATGGAGTTGTACATATGTCAAATCCATGACCGGGCTTGGATGGCAGTTGAAGATGGCTACACATCACCCATGATGACTCCTACGGGTGGAGGAGAGGATGTTCTCAATGTAGGGAAAATTACCGTAGTACACGCAGCGGAAGCGAGACTAAAAAGAGGTTTAGTATATTTAAAAATTTTTCTTTTGATGAACCTTAACCCTTTAAATTAATTAAACATACATATAAAGTAACAAAAAGTAGAATACCTTTTGTCGCGTGATCCGATTGACTTATGTCGATGGTAATCCGCAAGATCTTCAATCCTAGCACGAACGTGAATCACCTATGAGCGTGGTCTCCCTTTTCTTTGAATTGCGTACCTGAGAATGGACAAACAAACTTTCTTTTTCTTATTGTTAGTCACAAAACAACCAAAAGACTACAAAGATTATTCCGGTCACTTTTGAGTTCTCAATCTAATGATCGAAACTCGCGTGAACCTTACTCGATGTTGTACACACAAGCCTATTGATGTATAAGCAATTAGTGTACTATCAAAAGAATAATCTCTTCTCTCTTTTTGTCTTGGTCAAATAATCAAATACTTGTCTATGAGTTTAGAAGAAGAAGAAAATTGAATCAATTAACCATTAGAGGTGGCCGAAACCTATCACAATAAATATATAGGGTGACCGAATTTCTCTTCCTTTTTACTTTAGGGTTGCCGAATTCTATGTGGTGTGGTATTAGGGTTGGCCAAATTTCATCACATCACCTATATAGGGTGACAGAAATTCAACCCTAATTCCCATCATCCTTTTAGACTCCTAACCCTAATTTAACTCATAAGTATTTTTATTCTTTTATTGACTAAATAAAAAGACTTCTTATTTGATTAAATAAATAAACTTAATTATTTATTTTCTTATCAAACAAGTCTTTTACTTTTAATATACTACTACCAATAGTATAACTCTAAGAAATATATTTCCTGATCAGAAAAAGATTTGTTTCTTAATTAAACAATTAATTAATAAATTAATTAATTCTTATTTAATTAAACAATGAAACAAAATAATATGTTAGGCTAATATTTTAACCTTGCCGCCCCACATGTATAAAATGAGCAATATATTATTTTCTTATTTCATTTAATCTATAGGACTTTAAATAAAAAACCCACATGTGAACCAGACCCATTCTTACTAAAAGAAACAAGCCCACATGCCTTTCATTAATATATAAATATAATTGAGCAGCCCATTAAATAATTAATGTGCAAATTATATTCTTAATATATTAAATGCAATTCTAGATGGACCCATAAATTGGTCCGGTAGAATATATCAAGTGATCCGTGCAAGTCCGTGTGGATTGGGGATCTTGACGGGCTATCTAAATTTAAGCTTCAATAGACACAACCTAGTCATAATCAACAAATGATTCACTTAGGTCCGATCCATTAATTTTAACTAATTCCACTAAAGAGCTAAAATTGAACTCTTAAATAAAGATAGAAAAGTAAGATGTTCCTCTTTCATAACCCTAGACAATCATATTGGAGATAGTGTATCCTCGTGATTAATATCAGTAATCGCCAAGAGTTTATAGACCGCCTATAACTCTCCAAGTTACCATATTTACTCATATGACCACGTTTTGAACTTGGATATTTTGACTTGTCCAGAAGCCATGTTTTCAATAGTCACTATCAAAAACTCAACGTTGAGATTTAATATCCAATTACCTCAAAACATCCATATGATGATATTATACTCTCATTTAATAAATGGAGCCACGATGTCCATATCTACAAATGAAGTCCTCTATCGATTAACAAATGAATATCAACAAATTATCGAGGATAGACTATGCTATATAATCGTACTCATTGATAACTCAAATGATATCACTTGCAACCATAAGTCCATCATTTATCTCAGGATTAAGATAGACTCTCCAATTGTCCTGATAATGAAAAGACTATTATCTATTGACGGTTCTAGATAAAGCTTTTCATTGTGATCCAGTTCAATGCACCCAGTGCACTAGATTCTTTTGCTTGAAGACACTCCGATGATTTTAGACTCATCATATCTCATTTGATCCCACTCAAATGCTAGCAAAAGAATTCTACAACCTTAACCAGATAAAGGTGCCCAACCTTTAACTTAAGTTGTGAACAATTTCAAGACTAACTAAAGAATTGTGTCTACCACCTACATATCCAGATGTACGAACAATTCTTCTTTTCTCATAATCTTTAGACCTTATGATTATTTACTTTAACAATTATAATATTAAACTATAAATGCTATAAGATTTGGTAAACCAGAAATCACTTTATTAATATGAAAAAGATTGTTAATTACAATATTACACTCTTGCTATTAAGCGTAATCCTAACAATCTTCCACTTTCGCTATAGCAAATGTGTCATATCTCTCAAGCCCATGTTCTCTAGATGCCCATCGAAACTCTTCTGAGGTAGAGCCTTTGTGAAGGGATCCGCTAGATTTTCTGCTGACGCGATTTTGGTAATCGACACGTCACCTCTTTGAACAATCTCCCTTAAAAGATGATACTTTCTTTCAATGTGTTTTCCTCTCTTGTGACTTCTTGGTTCTTTCGAATTAGTCACTGCTCCACTGTTGTCACAGTAGATAGTGATCTACTTATTCGCACTAGGAACCACTTCCAGGTCAATCAAGAATTGGCGGAGCCAAACAGCCTCTTTGGCAGCCTCGCATGCAGCAACATACTCAGCTTCCATGGTGGAATCAGCAATACAAGATTGCTTGATACTCCTCCATATAACTGCTCCTCCTCCAATAGTAAACACAGCCCCTGATGTGGATTTTCTAGAGTCAGTGTCTGATTGGAAATCAGAATCTGTATACCCAACGGGAATTAAATCCCCTCCAGAGTATACAAGCATATTATCTCTCGTTCTCTTAAGATACTTGAAAATATGCTTGACTGCCGTCCAGTGATCAGGACCAGGTTTCGATTGAAACCTGCTAACTATGCCAACAGCAAAAAAATATCTGGTCTAGTGCAGAGCATTGCATACATGAGACTTCCAACTGCCGAGGCATATGGAACTCTACTCATGAATTGCTTTTCATGCTCATTCTTATGAACTTGTTCCTTAGAAAGTTTGATTCCATGTCTGAAAGGTAACATACCTTTCTTGGAATCCTGCATGGAAAACCTAGACAAGATCTTGTCTATGTATGAAGCTTGGGATAATGCAATCGTTTTATTCTTTCTATCCCTAATTACTTGGATACCTAGAATAAAACTTGCTTCTCCTAAGTCCTTCATATCAAATTGTTTTGCTAACCATTCTTTTACTGATGTCAATACACCTACATTGTTTCCAATGAGTAGTTTCCAAGGTTCGTCAAGATTCTAAATAAATCCAAAACCTTTCACAGCTTGATCAAACCTTATGTTCCAGGATCTGGATGCTTGCTTTAATCCATATATGGATTTCTGCAACTTGCATACCTTTTCCATTTGGCCCTTTTCAATGAATCCTTCTGGTTGCATCATGTAGATGCTTTCGTCAAGACTTCCATTAAGGAAAGCTGTCTTGACGTCCATTTGCCAAATCTCTAGATCTAAAGATGCTGCAATGGACAAGAGTATCCTAATCGATTTAAGCATGGCCACAAGAGAGAAGGTTTCCTCGTAATCGATACCTTCTTTCTGTGTATACGCTTTAGCTACCATTCTAGCTTTAAAGGTTTCCACCTTTCCATCCATACCTCTTTTCCTCTTGTATACCCACTTGCACCCAATGGGTTTTATCCCTTTAGGCAAGTCTACAAGGGACCAGACTTTGTTATCGAACATGGATTCAATCTCAGATTGCATTGCCTTTTGCCAATGGCAACTATCAACATCCTCTATTGCTTCCTTATACGTGTAGGGATCATCGTCGTCCGGAAGATTCTCCACTGATTCTCCCAGACCGATGTATCTTTCGGGTTGTGTTCTAACCCTCCCACTACGACGAGGAATGGTAGGTTGTTGATTTTGTGTTGGATCGGAACTTACAATTGGGTTAGGTTGTGTAACCTCTCGTGGAATTGTATCTCCTAACATCTCATTCAGGACAATTCTACTTCTAGGCACAAAATCATTCATATAGTCCTTTTCCAGAAATTTAGCATTTGTCGAAACAAATACTTTAAGATCTGAAGGACTATAGAAATAATATCCTTTAGTTTCTTTTGGATACCCTACAAATATACACATTTCCGAACGGGACTCCATCTTTTCTGTCTTTCCTTTTAACACATGCGCAGGACAACCAAATATCCTTAAGTGTTGTAAACTAAGCTTGCGCCCAGTCCACAACTCATGCGGTGTTTTAGGAACGGACTTAGATGGTACATCGTTTAGAATGTATATAGCAGTTTGTAAAGCATATCCCCAAAAAGAAATAGGAAGTGTTGAATAACTCAACATAGACCTAACCATGTCTAAAAGAGTTCTATTTCTCCTTTTTGCTACCCCATTCTGTTGAGGTGTACCTGGTGCAGAAAACTGAGAAACTATACCATTATCAATAAGATATTGCTGAAACTCACCAGATAGATATTCTCCACCACGATTAGATCTCAAGATTTTTATGTGTTTCTCAAGCTGATTTTCTACTTCAGCTTTGAATGCTTTGAACATGTCAAAAGCATCCGACTTATGTCTCATGAGATACACATAGCCAAATCTCGAGTAATCATCTGTGAAGGTGATGAAGTACTCATATCTATCTCTAGCTTGAATGCTCATAAGACCATATACATCAGTGTGTATCAATCCTAAACATTAAGTGGCTCTTGCACCTTTGGCCGAGAATGACCTTTTGGTCATCTTACCTTCCAAACAAGATTCACAAGTTGGTAGATCATCAACCTTTAAGTCAATTAAAGGTCCGTCACTTACCAATCTTTTAATCCTATTAAGGTTAATATGACCTAAGCGTAAATGCCATAGGTAGTGAAACAAATTATAGCACGGTGTGTATAAAACTATCTAGAGGGGGGTGAATAGATTTTAAGCTTTTTACCCAATTTTTCGTGTTAGTCCAAATTATGAAATTACCACTAAGTAGATAATGCAATAAATCAAGTATAAAATGCGGAAATTAAATAACATTTGATTTTTACGTGGAAACCCTCACGGGAAAAACCACGGGCTAGTAAGTAAGCCACACTCGAACCTCGAATCTCGAATCCACTAAATATGTAAACGATTACAACCTAATCCCGGAAGTAATCACACACCTACCTAATCCCGGTATGAGTGAACCTAGTCCAATTGCTTGCGAATTAAGCAACCTAATCCCGGTCACAACACAAGACTTAATTCTCTAAAAAGAGATTAACACCCTAAGTGAATATATGAATATTCAAATGCAACATAGAGCAAGGGAAATCCTATATGCTTATCTAAGATGATGAATTTGCAATTAAAAACAATCCTAGATATTAAAGCTAAATGACATGTCAATTAGCTTAGATAATCATAGATTATAGAAACCTAGATATCTATCATAAAAACAACACTCAATCAAATTAACACAACAATCTCTATCTTGAATATAAGAATTTAATCTAATATCAATCAAGTAATAAAAGAGATGCCATAATAAATTAAACACTAATTATGTATGATAATAGTGAAAAACTTACCAAAGCAAGTGTGATGATGAAAGACCCATGCAAGCAAGCATCCTGGATATGCCAGAGAATGCTAGATGAACTTTGATGCAAATGGATTTTGGTTTGAGTGTTTAATGAGCAAACTTGATTGCTTTCTCTGTTAAAAATCTCTCTTTTTAAAATAGGGTTCTTGATGATTAAAGAGTCACATTCAGAACAAGAGAAAGTGATGTATTTATAGGCATGAAAAACAGAGCATGTGAAAAGACAAGTTTGCCCCTGAAACACACCGATCGGACAAAACCTTACAATCTAGAAACTAATGGGAACCTTACAATCTCCCTCTTTGGCTATTTTGTGACAAAACCACCACTCACATTGATTCCTCACAAAGAAATAAAAACTACGGGACAACTATGATTTTCTACAACACAAAGAGATAAGAAAATAAAACTTCAAGTCTTCAATCTCTTGTAGAATAATCAAGCCCTGTAAATAAGATTTCTATATTTTCCAATACAAGTGAAATGTGAGATTAATCAAGTGAGAACAAAAACAAGCATTTGCAAGTTAAAAGTTTAGGCACAACATTATGAAATATATGTGCACAACATTATGAAATGTATATGTATGATATGCTCCCCCTCAATGGGTTACTCCCGCTCAATGAATGTTCTCCCCAACCTGCACAATTACTTCTATATTTTGCAACTCCCCTTACCATATACTACTCCCCCTTTTTGTCATGATATAGGCAAAGAAGTAGTCCCCACCGGGTCACTCATAGCAACGAGAGATAGTAGCATGCAAGATTTGCATAATTAATATAAGTCACTTTATGCATCTCAATTAATTGGAGAGAAACAAGGAGATTTATTTGAAAGAAAATGTGTGAATCAAACATGCTTTGCATACAAGACATGTAGCATTCAAGTCCAAAAGACAATGGTATTTGGCAAAGCAAATGACAAAGGTTTCTAATAGGAATTCAAACCAATTTCACCAATGTCATGAGTAAAGCAAGGATATAGAATACATTGATTTCAATTTAAGAGCAACTATATCCAACTTTATAAAAAAAACATGGCATGAGCAACTTTGCACCCTTTTTGATTTTTCCGGATAAGATATCCGTATGATAGTAGCCATGTTCAACCAATAAAGAAAGAGAGACATTTGGAATATAAATTCCTTTGAACGGATATAAGATCCTTTATTCATTTTGAGTCTTATAGGTTTTCACACAAGTTTTGCATTTTAAGAATATGCAATCATCAATTCATGCTTTTCATGTGAGCATGTTATATGAATTTCATGCTTTTTCATTTGACATTAGCATGTTATTAAAGAATCATCATGTCATGGAGATAATCATAGGTCATTCAAATCATACTTCCTATATACATCTCCTAGTCCAAAAGTGCATGTTTGAACATAAATATGACATGGATTGTAAACAATCATGGTTCACACTTATTGAATTGAAAACATATATACATATGTGCAACTAAGCTTACTCAAACAATTAAAAGAAGAGGCATAAGTTATTTCAAATTTTTTGCAAGTGACAAGAATGCAAAATAGCTCTCTTTGCTTGAGTTCCCCATATGGGGTCAATAGCAAAACATATCACTCCACAAGACATATCCCAATAGATCTACTTAGTGTTTTAAATCTAGTAGAATCTAAGGGTTTAGTAAATAGGTCTGCAAGTTGATCATTAGTACCTACATGTTCAAGTACTATGCATTTATTTTTAACAAGCTCTCTAATGAAATGATGGCGGATGTCAATATGCTTAGTTCTAGAATGTTGCACCGGATTCTTGTAAATATTAATGGCACTCATGTTATCACAAAAGAGAGTGAGAGTACCTTGGTTGAATCCGTAGTCTACTAGCATTTGCTTCATCCATAGGAGTTGTGTCCATCCACTCCCCGTGGCTATGTACTCGGCCTCAGC
This sequence comes from Acer yangbiense, assembly GCA_008009225.1. NCBI lineage: Eukaryota > Viridiplantae > Streptophyta > Magnoliopsida > Sapindales > Sapindaceae > Acer > Acer yangbiense. The sequence goes on along the minus strand of CM017771.1, from coordinate 40,785,173 downwards.
TATGGACAAGGAAATCGAGTTTTGCTTCTTGCAAAACCAAGACACCAAGTTGTTGCCTAGGAAGAAGCAACCGCCCGATGTGCTTTTCCTATCATCACAATTTCTTGCCCAATCCGCATCACTAAAGCCTACAAGACTATCACTAAAGCCTACAAGACTAGCATTAGTGTCAAAAGAGTACCAAATCCCATAGTTGGAAGTCCCATTCATATAGCGAATGATTCTCTTTACGGAAGAGAGATGGGACTCCTTGGGATCCGCTTGGTACCTAGCACACACACCCACACTAAAAGATATATCGGGCCTACTTGCGGTCAAATAAAGCAAGCTACCTATCATGCCCCGATATAGAGTTTGTTCCACACTTTTACCACTAGCATCCTTGCTTAGCTTCAAAGTGGTACTCATGGGTGTATCACAATGTTTGGCATTCTCTAAACCAAACTTCTTCATTAGGTTTTTGGCATATTTGGCTTGGGTTATGAAAATCCCATCATCTAATTGCCTAATTTGCAAACCTAGGAAGTAACTAAGCTCACCAACAAGACTCATCTCAAATTCATGAGACATGACATCAACAAATTATTGGACCTTGGTGTTGTTGGTGGAGCCAAACACTATATCATCAACATATATTTGAGCTATGAAAAGCTCATCATTTTCTTTCTTGATGAATAGTGTCTTGTCAACACTACCTCTTGTGTAGTTATTGTCAACAAGAAATTGAGTGAGGCGCTCATACCAAGCCTTCGGTGCTTGTTTCAACCCATATAGAGCCTTCTTGAGGCGATAGACATGGTTGGGGTGGTGTGCATCCACAAACCCCTTGGGTTGTTCAACAAACACTTTCTCTTGCAAGAAGCCATTGAGGAAGGCACTCTTGACATCCATTTGGTGCAATTTGAACTTGTGCACACAAGAAATGGACAAGAGAAGCCTAATGGACTCTAACCGGGCAACGAGAGCAAATGTCTCCTCAAAGTCGATACCCTCAATTTGAGAGTACCCTTGTGCTACAAGTCTAGCCTTGTTCCGCACTATGTTGCCATCCTCATCGGATTTGTTCCTATAAATCCACTTGGTGCCTATCACATTAGTGCTTTTAAGCCTAGGAACTAGAGTCCAAACCTCATTCCTTTCGAATTGGTTTAGCTCTTCTTGCATGGCTTTATCAACATTTTTGGGTTTAATTTGAGAGGTGTAGCATGTGTAGCTAATTAGATTAGCTATTTGACGCCTAATTCTAACACCCTCATTCACATCTCAAATAACATCCTCTTTGTTATGGAGCCTTCTAACCCATGGAGAGGGCTCATTAGAGTCCAAGAGAGGGACTCTAGTAATAGGTTGTGTGACTTCATTAATGTCATTGGACGTCCCAACATTGGGAGTCACCACAACCGTCTCCAAAGGAGAGTCATCATCTAAAACTTCCTCCTCCTCATGGTCATGAGACTTGAGCCTTGTATCATCAATAACAACATTTGATGATTCCATGATGGTTCGAGTCTTCAAGTTGAAAACTCTATAGACTCTACTATTCAAGGCATAGCCAATAAAGATACCCTCATCACTCTTAGCATCAAACTTGCCAAGTTGATCACAGTCATTTAAAATGTAGCATTTGCTTCCAAATGTGTGGACGTAGCTAACATTTGGCTTCCTACCCTTCTATAACTCATATGAGGTGTTTCTAGATCCGGGCCTTAGGAAAACACGATTCCCTATATAGCAAGCCGTATTAATGGCTTCGGCCCATAGGTTCCTAGGGACGTTATTGCTAAGCAACATAACTCGGGCCATCTCTTGAAGGACCCTATTCTTTCTCTCAACAACTCCATTTTGTTGAGGTGTCCTAGGAGCCGAGAACTCATGGGAGATGCCTAAGCTATTGCAATAGCTTTCAAATGAGGCATTCACAAATTCCCTCCCATGGTCACTTCTAATCCGTTTAATGTTTTTAATGTTAGAATTCATTTCATTTTGTATTTTAGTACAAAACATTTTAAACTTATCAAAAGTTTTGGATTTTTCTCTAAGAAAATATGTCCATGTAAATCTAGAGAAATCATCAACACAAACAGAAATATATCTCTTTCCACCTAAACTCTCGGTTTGCATAGGACCCATGAGATCCATGTGGAGAAGCTCTAGAGGCTCCTTGGTGGAGAGATACTTGCCCTTTTTATGCTTGCTTTTGGTTTGTTTTCCTTGTTGGCAAGGTCCACAAATACCATTGGCTTTCTTCCCAAGCTTAGGGAGGCCACACACACAATTGAACTTTCCAAGCGTTCTCAAATCCCTAAAGTTCATGTGGCCAAGTCTTTCATGCCACAACTCTATTTGCTCATCCATGGACACATTGTTTGAGACTATTCTAGCTTTAAGACAATAATAATTGTCACTAGATCTCATACCTTTCAACAAGGTTTGTCTATCGGGCTTTAGGATTGAGCAATCATCTTTACTAAACAAGACGGAATATCCTTCATCACTTAAATGTGAAATGCTTATTGTAAGGTTCCCATTTGTTGATTGGCTCATTTCGTGGACAAACCACATGTTGGGGTTATTTGTAAGGGTAGCCTAGGTCCCGAGTTAATTGTTCGAAGCCCTTTTGAAGACCTCGTATTGATAAGCACCGAAGGTATATTTCTTTGTGCTTACTTGTCTTGAAGAGATAGTTGCACACACTCACAACTCATGCATTTGTTTAATACTTGTATGTTGTGTGTCTTATTTTTGTGCATTAATGTTCATTAACATCTCTTCTTGCATGTTAGTTTGATTGCATCTTGCATATCCAATTGCCTTGTCATGCTTAGACTTAGGATTGCATTTTTGCATTGGGCGCTCCCAAAAGCGCTCTACAGAAGCGCTGTACGAACAGTGCCCATGGAGCGCTGTTTAGACCTGATCGATTTAATTCGGTCGCTGTTGGGTCGCTGTACAGGCGTTGTACAAAGCGTTGTACAAAGCGCTGTACAAAGCGCTGTACAAAACGCTCTACAAAGCGCTCTACAAAGCGCTCTACGTACAGCGCCACTCTGTTTTCCCGTGAGAACAGAGTTGGGGCTCTGTACAAGCGCTGTACAAGAGGCGCTCTACGTACAGCGCCCAAGGCAAATATGAGGCCAACTTATCAAAACGACCACACCTTGTTTTGGCCCCCTATATATATATGCCTCTTTGACTTTAGGTCAATCAAGAGAGTTCATATTCAGATTCCATACTTAGGATATTTTTCAAAGAGAAGAAAAATTCCAAAGAACTCATTTTTAGTTTACTCAAACACTTTTTCATGATCATCAATCATCATCTAGCATCATCCTTGATCATCTAGATGACATCTTGCATGGATTCTTCATCATACTTTGCTTGGTAAGCTTTTCACTAATGTCTTACATATTTTGTGTTTCTCTTAACAAGCAATCTCAATTAATTACTTGTATGTTATTTTATATACTTTGATACAAGATTGAGATTAGTGTGATGTATGTTTGAGAAGTTGTATTGTGATAGCTAATTAGGTTTTGTGCTTAATCTTGATTAGCTAAACTATTTGATTTGACATGTCATTTAGTTTTGATATCTAGGATTGTTCTAATTGCATATTAATCATCTTAGATAAGCATATAGGGTTTCCCTTGCTCTATGTTGCATTTGGATATTCATATATTCACTTAGGGTTGTTATTCTCTTCAAAGAGAAAGTAAGTCTTGTGTGTAGCATCTGGGATTAGGTTGCTTAGATCGTAAGCAAATTGGACTAGGTTCACTCATACCGGGATTAGGTAGGTGTGTGATTACTTCCGGCATTAGGTTGTAATCGTTTTACATATTTAGTGGATTCGAGGTTCGAGTGTGGCTTACTTACTAGCCCGTGGTTTTTCCCGTGAGGGTTTCCACGTAAAAATCAAGTCTTATTTAATTTCCGCATTTTATACTTGATTTATTGCTTTATCTAATTAGGGGTAATTTCGTAATTTTGACTAACACGAAAAATTGGGTAAAAAGCTTAAAATCTATTCACCCCCCCCTCTAGATAGTTTTATACACACCGTGCTATAATTTGTTTCACTTATTAAATTGGCTTTCAAGCCATCAACAAATAAAACATCGGATAAGGAGGGTAATCTGGGAACGGAAATGGTTCATTTCCCTACAACCTTCTTTTTGGATCCATCACCAAAAGTGACATATCCTCCTTCCTCCATAACAAGAGTCTTGAAGAAACTCTTGTTTTTCGTCATGTGCCTAGAGCACCCACTATCTAAATACCAAAAATTAGAAGAATTTGCCTTCAAGGCTATTTGAGCAACATGGCAAACATTTTCATTCTTTCTAATCCACCTAGAAACAATCGCAGCTTTCTTAGTGGTCTTTGGTACATGGGCTCTAGATGTCCTAGGATCATGCATAATAATATTATCATTCCTAGGAACATGCATCATGGCTCTTTTCTTTTTCTTCTCAATCATGCTTCTAGTTTTGCACATTTTAATATATCGAAAGCAATGTGGTCTAATATGACCATCAAATCCATAAAAATGACATATAGGAGTAAAATAAGGAATCATACCTTGTCCTTGTCTTTGTGGATGAATCGGTTCAAAGCATCTTCGTTGTTGAACCGGTCTTGATTGCTTCCTAGCTTGAGGTTGCATGATTGGTCTATTTCCTTTGTGAGCCACTTGTGGAGGAATGTAGGCTTAAGAGACCTTAAGGGGTTGAGCTTGAGGTTGCCTTCTTGGCCCCATCTTCACTTGTGCATTTGAACATTGTCCTATTTCTAACTTCTTCCTAGGAATTTGCACAAATGAAGTTTCTTCATTCCTTAAAATCTTGACAAACACGATCTTGTTAGAGGTTGAGATCTTCTTACCATCTTCATACCCAAGACCCCTCTTGTCACATGGACTCCTTCCAACACCAAGCATATGGTCAAGCTTCTTGGTGCTAGAATCCATCCTAGTCATAGACTCTCTTACTTCTTCAAGCTCCCTCTTTAGGCTTTCTTCATTCCTCATAGATAAGACTAACTCCTTATTTAGCTTATCTTCCATCTTCTTGAATTTTTCCACTTGTTCACTTAAGTGGTCATTTTGAGATGAAAGCTCAAGATTTTCTTCTCTCAACATCTTGATCTTTCTTGTGCTCTTGATTGCTAAATCATTAAACTCGGCATGACATTTAGCAAGCACCTTTTTCTCCACAAAACTACTTATGGAGTTAGACGAGGAATCACTTTCTTCTCCACTTGAGTCATTTTCCTCTTGACTCATTTCCTCTTTCTCACTAGCACTTTTGCTTTTATAGGAGGAGGCAAAAGCTAGGAGATTAGCCATGAGCTCTTCATCACTTGAAGACTCATCTCCCTCAATGGAGTCATCACTACTACTACTCCATGTGGCGGCCATCACTTTACCTTTCTTCTTGACATTGTGATTAGCACATTCGGGGGCAAAGTGACCTATGCCACCACACTCGAAGCATCGGACCCCTTTCCTTTCGGTCTTCTCTTTCCTAGGCTCAAACTTGTTGTAGGAACCCTTTTTCTTGTAGTTTTGACCTTTGGAACCAAAGTCCTTTTTCCCAAACTTCATGACCCTCTTGAATCTCTTCACAAATAATGCAAGGTCTTCGTCCGAGTCATTCTTCTTTGCCTCTTTTTCATCCTTGGAGGTTTTCAAAGCAATTCCTTTTTGCTTTTTATGAGGTGTGGAGATAGGACCCTTCCTAGACTCATAAGCTAGAAGTCTCCCAATCACCTCACTCGGCTTCATATCCTTATATCCACTATTTTCTTCTAAAGCCGTTATTTTTAATTCAAACCTATCCGGAAGAGATCTCATAATCTTTTGCTTGATTCTCCTATCCGAATATGGATCACCAATTTGATGACTTTGGTTGACTATGTCCATCAACTTGATCTTGAAGTCGTTGAAGCACTCATTCTCCTCCATCTTAAGCATCTCGAATTGAGTTTGGAGGACTTGAAGCTTGGAGTCCTTCACCACTTCGGTTCCCTCATGTGCAATCTCTAGGATGTCCCAAGCCTCCTTAGCTATCCTAGTATTTTGAATCAATTTGTATTGATTTTCGTCCATAGCACATAAGATGGCATGCATCGCCTTCCTATTCCACTTTGAAGCCTCAAACTCTTGCGCGTTCCATTGCGCCTTAGGCTTCAATACTTCTTCTCCTCCACCATCGGGAGTCATCTTGGGTAGATCATCTCCGTTTTCTACCGACATCCATGTACGGTCATGAATTTGGCATATGTAGGATTCCATCTTCCCTTTCCATTGGGAATTGTTCAAACCGGTAAGAAGTGGAGGCCTTATGCTAGAAGCACCCTCGATGCCACCACCATTTCCATCGTTTCCACTCATAGTGTTTATGAATGAATGAAATGAATGCAAATGTATGAATGATCAAAAATCACACAAAATGCAAAACACACCAAAATGAGCAAGGATCACCTATGTATGTCTAGGAACCCGCTCTGATACCAATTGAAACAAATTATAGCACGGTGTGTATAAAACTATCTAGAGGGGGGTGAATAGATTTTAAGCTTATTACCTAATTTTTCATGTTTAGTCAAAATTACGAAACTGCCCCTAAATAGATAAAGCAATAAATCAAGTATAAAATGCGGAAATTAAATAACACTTGATTTTTACGTGGAAACCCTCACGAGAAAAACCACGGGCTAGTAAGTAAGCCACACTCGAACCTCGAATCCACTAAATGTGTAAAACGATTACAACCTAATGCCGGAAGTAATCACACACCTACCTAATCCTGGTATAAGCAAACCTAGTCCGATTGCTTGCGAATTAAGCAACCTAATCTCGGTCACAACACAAGACTTAATTCTCTAAAAAGATATTAACACCCTAAGTGAATATATGAATATTCAAATGCAACATAGAGCAAGGGAAACCCTATATGCTTATCTAAGATGATTAATATGCAATTAGAACAATCCTAGATATTAAAAACTAAATGACATGTTCAATCAAATAGTTTAGCTATTTAAGATTAAGCACAAAACCTAATTAGCTATCACAATACAACTTATCAAACATACAACACACTAATCTCAATCTTGTATCAAAAGATATATAAAAAACATACAAGATATTAATTGAGATTGCTTGTTAAGAAAAACACAAAATATGTAAGATATTAGTGAAAAACTTACCAAGCAAAGTGTGATGAAGAATCCATGCAAAGAGACATCTAGATGATCTAGGATGATGCTAGATGATGATTGATGATCATGAAAAAGTGTTTGAGTGAATGAATGAGCAAACTTGGTTGCTTTCTCTCTTAAAAATCTCTCTTTTAAAAATAGGGTTCTTGATGATTAAAGAGTCACACTCAGAACAAGAGAAAGTGATGTATTTATAGGCATGAAAAACAGAGCATGTGAAAAGACAAGTTTGCCCTTGAAACGCACCGATCGGCGGTTTAAATCGGCGGCCAGGCCGTTGATCATGGCCGTCGATCATGACCGCCGAATTGAGCCCGTGAAGAACAGAGCATCAACGGCGGTTTCATTCGGCGGTTTCGTGACGGCCAATACAACCACCGAATTAGACCGAGAGATAAAATCAATCAGGTCTTGAACAGCGGTTTCGAACAGCGGTTTCGTGACCGCCGATTCAAACGCCGAATTAGACCGAGAGATAAAATCAATCAGGTCTTGAACGGCGGTCGTGACCGCCGATCTTAACCGCAGAATTGCTCCAGACACTTCTGGAAGCAAACAACGGTTTCATTCGACGGCCAGGCCGCCGATCACCTAAATAGGTGAAAACCAAAGAGAAGCCAAGGGCATTCTCCGTAGGCGGTCCTCGTGCTAAACCAAGCACATTCTAGTGCATGCGTGGACGTTTCCGAAAGCCATCGGGAAACGAATTACAAGACAACAAGACACAATTACACACAATAAAATATAACAAATAAGTGCAAGTGTGAAATGTGACAAGTGAAGAGAATGCACACATATGCAATGTATGTTAAGTGTGTGTGTGCAACTAATCTCTTCAAAGAAAAGTAAGCACATAGAAATTTACCTTCGGTGGTTATCAACACGAGGTCTTCAAAGGGCTTCGAACAATAAACCCCGATACCTAGGCTACCCTTACAAAGAACCCCAACATATGGTTTGTCCACGAAAAAAGCCAATCAACAAATGGGAACCTTACAACCTTCATTGATGAAGGATGGTGATTGACCCCATATGGGGAACTCAAGCAAAGAGAGCTTATGCATACTTGTTGCATGCAAAAATTTGAAAAATCTTATGCTTCTTTATTGATTGCTTGAGTAAGCTTGGTTGGACATATGTATATATGTTTTCACTTCAATAAGTGTGAATCATGCTTGTCTACAATCCATGTCATATTTATGTTCAAATATGCATTTTTGGACTAGGAGATTTACATAGGAAGTATGATATGAATGACCTATAGTTATCTCCATGACATGATGTTTCTTAATGACATGCTTAAAAATTGAAAAGCATGAGTTGTTTTTATAACATGCTAATGACATATGAAAAGCATGAAATTCAAATGACATGCTCAAATGAAAAATCATGAATTGATAATTGCAATTTTTAAATGCAAAACTTGTGTGAAAAAGCTTATGAGACTCAAAATGAATAAAGGATCTTGTATCCATTCAAAAGAATTTATATTCCAAATTGTCTCTCTTTCTTTATTTGTTGAACATGTCTACTATCATACGGGTTTCATTCCCGGAAAAATCAAATAGGATGCAAAGTTGCTCATGACATGTTTGACTTATAAAGATAGATATAGTTGCTAATAAATTAAAATCAATGAAAACTCTATATCCTTGCTTCTCTCATGACAGTGGTGAAATTGGTTTGAATTCTTATTAGAAACCTTTGTCATTTGTTTTGCCAAATACCATTATATTTTGGACTTGAATGCTACATGTCTTGTATGCAAAGCATGTTTTGTTTCACACATTTATTTTAAATAAATCTCCTTGTTTCTCTCCAATTGATTGAGTTGCATAAAGTGGATTATATGATTATGCAAGTATATAGTATGCTACTATCTCTCTTTGCTAAGTGACCCGATTGGGGACTACTCATTTGCCTATATCATGACAAAAAGGGGGAGTAGAATGGTGGGGAGTTGCAAATTGTGGTAGCAATTGTGCATGTTGGGGAGACAACACATTGAGGGGGAGTAACCCTTTGAGGGGGAGCATTGCCTTCATCATACATTGCATGATGTTGTGTTTAATTTTCAAGAATGCAAATGCTTGTTTATGTTCTCACTTGATTAATCTCACATTTTACTTGTATTGGAAAGTATAGAAACTTTGCTTTCAGGGATTGATTGTTTTACATGAGATTGAAGACTTTAAGATTATTTCTATATATCTCTTTGTAATGTAGAAATTCATTGTAGACCCATAGTTTCTATTATGTTGTGAGGAATCAATGTGAGTGGTGGTTTTGTCACGAAATAGCCAAAGGGGGAGATTGTAAGGATTCCCATATATTGATTGGCTTGTTTCGTGGACAAACTACTTGTTGGGGTTGATTGTGTAAGGGTAGTTTAGGTGATTGATCTTCAAGCTTGAAGGCCCTTTCAAGACCTCAAGGGACAAACACGCCAAAGGTATAATCTCTAGTGCTTAGTTTTTCTTTGAAGAGATTTAGTTAGCACACACACACTTAGCATACTTGCATTTGTGTGCATACTCTTCACATGTCACTTTACACACTAGCACTTTGATTGATATCTTTTTGTGTGTATATGTGCTTTGTAATTCGTTTCCCAATAGTGTTCGGAAACGTCCGCGCATGGACTAGAATGTGCTTGGTTTTGCGTGAAGACCACCCACGGAGAATGCTCTTGGCTTCTCCTTTAGATTCACCATCACTGGTGAATTGGCGGTTTGATCGGCGGCCTGGCCGCCGAATCGAAACCGCCATTTCAGTCCATAAAGGTCTGGAGTGATTCTGCGGTTACGATCGGTGGCCACCGACCGCTGTTCATACCTGATCAATTTAAATCTCTCGGGTTTGATTCTACGGTTTAATCAGCGGTTTCGAAACCGCCGTTGTTCCCCTGTTCTTCTCGGGTTCAATTCGGCAGTTGTAAACGGCGGCCTGGCCACCGAATGAAACCGCTGATTGGTGCGTTTCAGGGTCAAAATTGTATTTTCACATGCCCAATTCTTGATGTCTATAAATATCTTACTTTCTCATTCTCTGATTAAGTTCTTTGAGTCCTTAGAACCCTAAACTTCAAAGAGAGATTTTTGAGAAAAATTCAAATCAAGAACTCACCTTTAAACACTCAAATCAAATCCTTTTTTGCATCAAATTTCATCTTGCATTCATCTATGAATGAGTTTCCATCATCACAACATGCTTGGTAAGATTTTGATTAATTTCATCTTATTTTAGTATTTTACTATCAAGCATATCCTCTTTTAATTTACTTGTATGTTTTTGATCATATGATAAATAAAAGAATAGAGAATTAATTGTGATGAATTGATTGAGTGTTGTTTTGTGATAGCTAATTAGGTTTTTGATTAATCTTGATTAGCTAAGCTATTTGACATGTCATTTAGCAATTGATATTTAGGGTTGATTTAAATTGATTATATCACCATCCTAGATAAGCATCTAAGGTTACCTAGCCTTGTTTGTTATTTGAATATTTATACATATTCACATAGGTTGCATAATCTCTTCATAGAGAATTAAGTCGTGAGGCTAAGATTGCTTAGGCCTCAAGCAATTGGACTAGAGCCACTTTTAAAGGCCCGAGTGGTAGAAGTGGGGGGTTATTGACCGGAGTGTTAGACGAGGTCTACATAGGTTGTAAACTCCATTTCAATTAGTGGATTTCGAGGTCCGAGTGTGGCACACTAAACAGCCCGTGGTTTTTCCCAGTGGTTGGGTTTCCACGTATACATCAAGTGTTATTTAAATTCCGCACTATATTACACTTGCTTGTATTTTTGACTAGTAGGGGCATTTTCGTAAAATTGACTTGCATGCGAAAATCGGGTAATAATAGTTAAAATCCATTCCGCCCCCCCCCCCCCCCCCCCCCCCCCCCTCTAGATATATTTATCATACGCACCGAGCGTTTATTCGTATTAGTTTCAAATACAGTTAAGCTCCAATCAACATATGATAACTCAAGATAGATATAGTAAAGTAAAGATCAATTAAATACAAGATAAATCATATAAAATCCATCCATCAACATTGAAAGTGTTACACATACATGTTCATGAATTACAAATAAGGAAGAGAAGTAAAAGTAAGAAGAAACCACAAGTAAGAAGCTTCTTGTTCTTTAATAGAGCACCAAGCCTTTTTCTTCCAAGCTAGGAAATTCACATGAACTATGTAGTGTTGAGGTGGTGTAGTTCTAAGTTAGAGTAGGGTTTCTAAGCTATTATAGTGTAATTTAGGTATTTAGTTGGACATTAGGGATTGTGTTTAAGGTTGGGAAAGGTGAATATATATAGTAGAGAAGGTTTGGGCAAGTTAATCTCCTAAATTGGTTGTTCCAGCGGGCTTCGATCCCCTACCTCACGGGTTTGAGCTCGCTGGCGGAGCTCGCGGAGTAAAAATGGAAGTTTCCCGTGAGTTTGTACCTTCTGGACTGCGGGAATGTTCCAGCGGCATGAAACCACGGAATCTTGGCGAGTTTGGACGCAGCGTGAAAGAAGCCGCTGGAATCAAGCTTGAAGGCTTGAACGTCCATGGAGGTTGGAGGTTGGAGGACTTGGAGGTGAGAAAAATCTTGTGCATGGGATGCCAAAAATGGGCCCATTATGACCGGAGGGAGACTAGCTGTAGATCTGGGCAGAAAACCGTCAGAAAATGGGTCAAAAAATGGTCAAAAATGGCCGGGTTAACTACCAGGTCGAAATGGATCGGGTCGGGTCTGTCATGGGTTGTGGTGACCTGGCTGAAGCTTAAAGACGCTGTGACGTCAGCATGACACGAGCTCCCCCAAAACAACACCGTTTAGCGTGTGACGTGGCAGCTGCTCTGTGGTTTGGCTGGCGAATATCAATTTGTACCCCTGAGCTTTCCCTTTTTCACATAATATTCAATATATGTCCTGAATGTTGCACTTTTGCCCCTGATATGTCCAAAATGACAACAATGCCCCTGAATTCCTCTATTTATCTGAAACACTTATTTAAAACATTAAATAACCGGTTTTACCCGAGAAACAAGCATAAAAAGATAGGAAAAGGGAGCGCTAAATGTGAACATTTGGAGCGCGATCAAGAACCATGCTAGGAAGATCCCAAGGCTTACTACTGGTCATGATATACTCTGGGTCTTCAGGGGATCCCAAGACTATCCTCGCTCTACCCAGATCATTCTCATGGAGGAGGATGTCTATAGCATAGTTCAACCACATGGTGATCCGATGGTGATCTCGGTACAGATAGCTAATTACTAGGTTCACCGCATCCTGATAAACACTGGAAGCAGTGTGGATATTTTATTCAAAGGAGCCCTAGAAAAGCTCAATCTGAAGCACCCCTACTACAACAACTGCACCACGCCCCTGTATGGTTTCACTGGGGACTCCATAATGCCAGTTGGGTCACAGATTCTACCGGTAGTAATCGGAGAAGCTCCTCTTCAGTAGAACATAATGAAAAATTCATTATGGTTGATACAACGTCTGCCTACAATGCGATCCTGGGAAGGCCCTTCTGTAGGGAAAAATACGGTCACGCAGCGGAAGCGAGACTAAAATCGAGTTTAGTATAGTTTAAAAGTTTTTCATATTATGAACCTTAACCCTTAAATTAATTAAACATATATATATACTAAAAAGTAGAATACCTTTTGTCGCGTCAATGGTAATCCGCAAGATCTTCCAATCCTATTACGAACGTGAATCACCTAGGAGCGTGGTCTCCCTTTCTTTGAATTGCGTACCTAAGGATGGAAAACAAAATCTCTCCTCTTGATCGTTAGTCACAATAAAATCTAAGAAACTAGAAAGTATGTTCCGGTCACTTTTGAATTTAACAACCGTTAAGATTGAAACTCACGTGATCCTAATTCGAAGTTGTGCACAAAGCTTTTTGAGATTCAAGCTTACAAGTGCACTATCAAAATTAGAACTCTCTTTCTCTATTTCTCTCTTGGCCGAAAATTAAACACTTGTCTAGAGTATGAATTATTTTTCTAAGCAAAAGAAAAAATTCACTCAAGCTAGGAGAAGAAGAAGTGGTGGCCGAATGCTATCCTATCAAATATATAGGATGGCCGAATTCTTCTTGTATTATTATTAGGGTTGCCGAATTCTTCTTGTATTAGGATTGAGGGTTGGCCGAATTCTCTCCCAAAGAGGATTTGTGCTTTACCCTAATTCCTATCAACCTTAGAATCCTAACCCTAATACAACTCATAAGTGTTTAATTCTATTATGACTTATTAAAAGACTTCCTTATTTGATTAGATAAATAAACCTTATTATTTATCTTCTTACCAAATAAGTATTTTATCTTTAATATACTACTACCAATAGTATAACTCTAGGAAATATATTTCCTGATCAGAAAAAAATTTTGATTCTCAATTAAATGATTAACTAATAAATTAATTAATTTTCATTTAATCAATCAATAAAATAAAATAATATTTTAGACTATTATTCTAGTCTTGCCGCCCACACCATATACATGGGCCTAATATTATTTTCTTATTTTATTTAATCCATTAGACTTTAATTAAAAAGCCCACATGTGAACCAGATCCATTCTTACTAAAAGAAACAAGCCCACATGCCTTTCATTAATATATTAACATAATTGATCAGCCCATTAAATAAATAATATGCAAATTATATTCTTAATATATTAAATACAATTCTAGATGGACCCATAAATTGGTCCGGTAGAATATATCAAGTGATCCATGCAAGTCCGTGTGGATTGAGGATCTTGGCGGGCTATCTAAATTTAAGCTTCAATAGACATAACCTAATCACAATTAACAAATGATTCACTTAGGTCCGATCTATTAATTTTAACTCATTCCACTAAAGAGCTAAAATTGAACTCTTAAATAAAGATAGAATAAGTAAATATTTCTCATTCGTACCCTAGACAATCTTATTAGAGATGGTGTATCCTCGTGAAGAATATCAGTAATCGCCAAGAGCTCATAGACCGCCTATAGCTCTCCAAGTTACCATATTTACTCATATGACCACATTTTGAACTTGGATATTTTGACTTGTCCAGAAGCCATGTTTTAATAGACTCTATCGAAAACTTAACGTTAAGATTCAATATCCAATACCTCAAAAACATCCATATGATGATATTCTACTCTCATTTAATAAATGGAGCCACGATGTCCATATCTATAAATGAAGTCCTCTATCGATTAACAAATGAATACCACCAAAATATCGAGGATAGACTATGTTATATAATCGTACTCATTGATAACTCAAATGATAACACTTGCAACCATAAGTCCATCATTTATCTTAGGATTAAGATAGACTCTTCGATTGTCCTGATAATGAAAAAACTTTTATTTACTAATGGTTCTATATAAAGTATTTCATTGTGATCCTATTCAATACACCCAGTGCACTAGATTCTTTTACTCGAAGACCCTTTGATGATTTCAGACTCATCATAATTCATTTGATCCCACTCAGATGTTAGCAAAAGAATTCTACAACTTTAACAAGATAAAGGTGCCCAACCTTTAACTTAAGTTGTGAACATTATTCAAGACTAACTAAAAAATTGTGTCTATCTGATACATATCCAGATGTACGAACAATTCTTCTTTTCTCATAGTCTTTTAACCTTATGATTATTTACTTTGACAATTATAATATTAAACTATAAATACTATAAGATTTGTTAAACCAGAAATCACTTTATTAATATGAAAAGATTGTCAAAAACAATATTACACTCTTGCTATTGAGCATAATCCTAACACCTTCCTCTCAGGGATTAGGGGGGGGGGGGGGGGGGGGGGGGGGGGGGGGGGGGGGGGGGGGGGGGGGGGGGGGTTCTATCCATCTACCAAATGTACTGAAATTTCTGATGGGAACCAAGGTAGGAGAAGTTCGGGGAGATCAACAAGTAGCCCGCAGTTGTTATGCAATATCCACCAACCCTACCGCGCTGGCCAAGCAGTGTGGGTATGTAACCAGTGAACCAAGCCGTGAAGTACCAGAACAAGATCACTACGTCCTGGAAGAAGGAGTGGTACCAGATATGATTGTAGAAGAAACAGAATAGGAAGAGCAGGGGTGGACTAGTGGGCACCTCGCGGAACAGTTGGAATAAATACCTGTTAGAAAGGACGATCCAACCAAAGTAGTGAAGATAGGAGGCGCGCTTGATTGTGAGGTCAGGAAGAACATGGTAAAGCTCCTTGAAGAATACAATTACATTTTTGCCCGGAGTCATTATGAAATGCCAGGTATCCCTCTCAACTTAGTTGCTTATGTTAGGATTATGCTCAATAGCAAGAGTGTTGAAAGTAATACAATAACGCTCGGTGTGTATGATAAATATATCTAGAGGGGGGGTGAATAGATTTTAACTATTATTACCCAATTTTCGCATGCAAGTCAATTTTACGAAAATGCCCCTACTAGTCAAAAATACAAGCAAGTGTAATATAGTGCGGAATTTAAATAACACTTGATGTATACGTGGAAACCAAACCACTGGGAAAAACCACGGGCTGTTTAGTGTGCCACACTTGGACCTCGAAATCCACTAATCGAAATGGAGTTTACAACCTATGTAAACCTCGTCTAACACTCCGATCAATAACCCCCCACTTCTACCACTCGGGCCTTTAAAAGTGGCTCTAGTCCTAATTGCTTGAGGCCTAAGCAACCTTAGCCTCAAGACTTAATTCTCTATGAAGAGATTATGCAACCTATGTGAATATGTATAAATATTCAAATAACAAACAAGGCTAGGTAACCTTAGATGCTTATCTAGGATGATGATATAATCAATTTAAATCAACCCTAGATATCAATTGCTAAATGACATGTCAAATAGCTTAGCTAATCAAGATTAATTAAAAACCTAATTAGCTATCACAAAACAACACTCAATCAATTCATCACAATTAATTCTCTAATCTTGTATTTATCATATGATCAAAAACATACAAGTAAATTAAAAGAGAATATGCTTGATAGTAAAATACCAAAATTAGATGAAATTAATCAAAATCTTACCAAGCATGTTGTGATGATGCAAACCCAATCATGGATGAATGCAAGATGAACTTGGATGCAAAAAGGATTTGATTTGAGTGTTTAAAGGTAAGTTCTTGATTTGATTTTTTCTCAAAAATCTCTCTTTGAAGTTTAGGGTTCTAAAGACTCAAAGAACTTAATCAGAGAATGAGAAAGTAAGATATTTATAGACATCAAGAATTGGGCATGTGAAAAGACAAGTTTGCCCTGAAATGTACCGATCGGCGGTTTCAATTGGCGACCAGGCCACCGATCATAACCACCGAATTGAACCCGAGAAGAACAGGGGAACAACGGCAATTTCATTCGGCGGTTTTGTGACCGCCGATCCAACCGCCGAATCAAACCCGAGATAATAAATCGATCAGGTATGAACGGCGGTTTTGAACGACGGTCGTGATCGCCGATCGTGACCGCAGAATTGCTCCAGACACTTCTGAATGCAAATGGCGGTTTGATTCGGGGGCCAGGCCGCCGATTATAATCGCCGATCACCAGCAGAGGTGAAAACCAAGGAGAAGCCAAGGGCATTCTCCATGGGTGGTCTTTGCGCAAAACCAAGCATATTCTAGTGCATGCGCGGACGTTTTCGAACACTATCGGGAAACGAATTACTAAGCACATAAATACACAACAAGATATCAAACAAAATGCTAGTGTGTAAAGTGACATGTGAAGAGTATGCACACATGATCAAGTATGCTAAGTGTGTGTGTGCTAACTAAATCTCTTCAAAGAAAACCAAGCACTAGAAATTATACCTTTGGCGTGCTTGTCCCTTGAGGTCTTGGAAGGGCCTTCGAGCTTGAAGATCAATCACCTAAACTACCCTTACACAAACAACCCCAACATGTGGTTTGTCCACGAAATAAGCCAATCAAGATATGGGAATCCTTACAATTGTAATATTGTAATTGATAATCTTTTCATATTAATAAAGTGATTTCTGGTTTAACAAATCTAATAGCATTTATAGTTTAATATTATAATTGTCAAAGTAAATAATCATAAGGTTAAAAGACTATGAGAAAAGAAGAATTGTTCGTACATCTGGATATGTATGAGGTAGACACAATTCTTTAGTTAGCCTTGAATAATGTTCACAACTTAAGTTAAAGGTTGGGCACCTTTATCTTGTTAAAGTTGTAGAATTCTTTTGCTAGCATTTGAGTGGGATCAAATGAGTTATGATGAGTCTGAAATCATCGGAGGGTCTTCGAGTAAAAGAATCTAGTGCATTGGGTGCATTGAACTGGATCACAATGAAATACTTTATCTAGAACCATCAATAGATAATAGTCTTTTCATTATCAGGACAATCGGAGAGTCTATCTTAATCCTGAGATAAATGATGGACTTATGGTTGCAAGTGGTATCATTTGAGTTATCAATGAGTACGATTATATAGCGTAGTCTATCCTCGATAGTTTTGTGATATTCATTTGTTAATCGATAGAGGACTTCATTTATAGATATGGACATCGTGGCTCCATTTATTAAATGAGAGTAGAATATCATCATATGGATGTTTTGAGCTATTGGATATTGAATCTTAACGTTATGTTTTCGATAGAGTCTATTGAAACATGGCTTCTGGACAAGTCAAAATATCCAAGTTCAAAATGTGGTCATATGAGTAAATATGGTAACTTGGAGAGCTATAGGCGGTCTATGAGCTCTTGGCGATTACTGATATTCTTCACGAGGATACACCATCTCCAATAAGATTGTCTAGGGTACGAATGAGAAATATTTACTTATTCTATCTTTATTTAAGAGTTCAATTTTAACTCTTTAGTGAAATGAGTTAAAATTAATAGATCGGACCTAAGTAAATCATTTGTTGATTGTGATTAGGTTATGTCTATTGAAGCTTAAATTTAGATAGCCCGTCAAGATCCCCAATCCACACTGATTTGCATGGATCACTTGATATATTCTACCGGACCAATTTATGGGTCCATCTACAATTGTATTTAATGTATTAAGAATATAATTTGCACATTAATTATTTAATGGGCTGCTCAATTATATTTATATATTAATGAAAGGCATGTGGGCTTGTTTCTTTTAGTAAGAATGGGTCTGGTTCACATGTGGATTTTTTATTTAAAGTCTTATGGATTAAATGAAATAAGAAAATAATATTAAGCCCATGTAAATGGTGTGGGTGGCAAGACTAGTTTAATAGTCTAAAATATTATTTTATTTTATTGATTGATTAAATGGAAATTAATTAATTTATTAGTTAATCATTTAATTGAGAATCAAAATCTTTTTCTGATCAGGAAATATGTTTCCTAGAGTTATACTATTGGTAGTAGTATATTAAAGATAAAAGACTTATTTGGTAAGAAGATAAATAATAAGGTTTATTTATTTAATCAAATAAGGAAGTCTTTTAATAAGTCATAATAGGATTAAACACTTATGAGTTGTATTAGGGTTAGGATTCTAAAATTGATAGGAATTAGGGTAAAGCAGAAATCCTCTTTAGTAGAGAATTCGGCCAACCCTAAATCCTTACACAAGAAGAATTCGCCACCCTATATATTTAATATGATAGATTTCGGCCACCCACTTCTTCTTCTTCTAGCTTGAGTGAATTATTTCTTTCACTTAGAAAAATAATTCATACTCTAGACAAGTGTTAAAATTCGGCCAAGAGAGAAATAGAGAAAGAGAGTTCTAATTTCGATAGTGCACTTGTAAGCTTGAATATCTTTGTGCACAACTCGAATTAGGTTCACGCGAGATTCAATATTAACGGTTGTTAAATTCAAAAGTGACCGGAACATACTTTCTAGTTTTCTTGGATTTTATTGTGACTAACGATCAGGAGGAGAGATTTTGTTTTGCATCCTTAGGTACGCAATTCAAAGAAAGGGAGACCACGCTCCTAGGTGATTCACGTTCGTGATAGGATTGGAAGATCTTGCGGATTACCATCAACGCAAAGTCAATCGGATCACGCGACAAAAGGTATTCTACCTTTTAGTATATATATATATATATATGTTTAATTAATTAGAGGGTTAAGGTTCAAATTATGGAAAATTTTTAAACTATACTAAAACTCACTTTTAGTCTCGCTTCTGCTGCGTGCACGTGATTTTTCCCTACAGCTTACAGATTGGCAGTAGATGTAACCTTCAAGCCAGTCAAGCAGAAACGGAGGCACTTCAACGCCAAACAGAATGCTGCTGTACAAGAAGAAGTAGATAAGCTCCTGAAGGCCAGATTCATTAGAGAATCCCGCTATCTTGAATGGATTGCAAATGTGGTCATGGTAACCAAGTCTAACGGGAAGTGGCGTATGTGCATGGACTACACCGACCTCAATCAGGTCTGAAACAATTACTCGGTGTGTACAATATCAATCTAGAGGGGGGGGTGAATAGATTTTATCCGATTTTACCCAATTTTCGTTATAGGTCAATTTTAGGAAAATGCCCCTATCTAGTCAAAATATAATAGCAAGTGTAATATGTGCGGAATATTAAATAACACTTGATATTTACGTGGAAACCCTCACGGGAAAAACCACGAGCTAGTAAGTGTGCCACACTCGAACCTCGAATCCACTAAATGTGTTAAGATTACAACCTAATCCCGGTATATAATCACACACCTACCTAATCCCGGTATAAGCAGACCTAGTCCAATTTGCTTGTGATTTACGCAACCTAATCCCGGAAGCTACACAAGTCTCACTTCTCGATGAAGAGAAATTACAACCTAAGTGAATATATGAAATATCCAAAAATGCAATTAAAGCTAGGTAACCCTATATGCTTATCTAGGATGACAATATTGCAATTAAGATAATCCTAGATATCAATGGCTAGATGACATGTCAAATAGCATAGCTAATCATAGATTATGAAAAACCTAGATAGCTATCAAAATACAACTCTCAAACATTCAATACACTAATCTCAATCTTGTATCTAAAATATATATGAAATACATACAAGTGATGAATGAGATTGCTTGTTGAGAAAGACACAAAATATGTAAGATATTAGTGAAAAACTTACCAAGCAAAGTGTGATGAAGAAACCATGCAAGATGACATCTAGATGATTAAGGATGATGCTAGATGATGATTGATGATCATGGAAAAGGTGTTTGAGTAATCAAAGGTGAGTTCTTGGTATTTTTCTTGCTTTTGAAAAATATCCTAAGTATGAAATCTGAATATGAACTCTCTTGAGTGACTTAAAGCATAGAGGCATATATATAGGGTGGCAAAGTCAAAGTGGTACGTTTTGATAAGTGACACAAAAATTGCCTTTGTCGCTATACGTAAAGTGACTTGTACAACGCCTATGTGGGAAAATGAAGAACATTCTTCATTGCCGCTGTTCGAACAACGCTTTTGTACAGCGTCTAAACAGCGCCACAACTCTATTCTCTCGGGAAAATAGAGAGTCGCTGTACGTACAGAGCTACGTACAACGCTTTGTACAGCGACCCAACAGCGGTCGATTAAAATCAATCAGGTCTGTACAGCACCAAACCCATTTCCATCAGGTCTCAGATAGGCGCTGTACGAACAGCGCTTTCAACAGTGCCTTACACAATGTATGCAATCCTAAGGCTTTAATTGACATGGCTTTGGACATACAAAATGCAATCATATAAACAAGCAAGAAGAGAGATTAATGAACATTAATGCACATATATGAGACCCACAAAATACAAGAATTAAACACTATGCATGAGTTGTGAGTGTGTGCAACTATCTCTTCAAAGCAAATAAGCACTTAGAATTTTACCTTCGGTGCTTATCAATGATGAAGTCTTCAAAGGGCATTGAACATGAACACCAATACCTAAGCTACCCTTACAATGAACCCCAATTGTGGTTTGTCAACGAAATAAGCCAATCAAATAAATGAGACCTTACAATCTCTCCCTTTGGCTATTTCGTGACAAAACCACCACTCACATAGATCCTCACAACATAATTGAAGCTACGGGATAGCAATGAAATTCTACATTACAAAGAGATAAGAAAATAAAACTTAAAGTCTTCAATCTCTTGTAGAATTATCAAACCTTTAAAACAAACAAAATTACACTTCCAAAGCAAGTGTATGTGAGGTGATCATGTGAAGTTAAAACAAGCACTTGCATTAAAAAGAAATAAGTACAACATCATGCAATGTATGTGAATGCAATGCTCCCCCTCATTGGGTTACTCCCCCTCAATTTGTAATCTCCCCAACATATACGCTACTTACAACTAGCAACTCCCCTTACGACATTCTACTCCCACTTTTTATCATGATATAGGCAAAGGAGTAGTCTCCAACCGGGTCATTTCTAGCAAAGAGAGATAGAAGCATACAAGATATTTGCATAATCATATAAGTCACTTTATGCATCTCAATTAATTGGAGAGAAACAAGGAGATTTATTTAAAAGAAAATGTGTGAATCAAACATGTTTTGCATACAAGACATGTAGCATTCAAGTCCAAAATACAATGGTATTTGGCAAAGCAAATGACAAAGGTTTTCTAATAAGAATTCAAACCAATTTCACCAGTGTCATTAGAGAAGCAAGGATATACAGCTTTCATTGATTTTAATTTAAGAGCAACTATATCCAACTTTATAAGCGAAACATGGCATGAGCGACTTTGCACCCTATTTGATTTTTCCGGGAACGATACCCGTATGATAGTAGCCATGTTCAACTAATAAAGAAAGAGAGACATTTGGAATTTAAATTCCTTAGAACGAATACAAGATCCTTTATTCATTTTGAGTCTCATAAGCTTTTTCACACAAGTTTTGCATTTAAGAACGCAATCATCAATTCATGCTTTTTATTTGAGCATGTTGTATGAATTTCATGCTTTTCATAAGTCAATAGCATGTTAATTAAGAATCATCATGTCATGGATATAACTATAGGTCATTCAAATCATACTTCCTATGCAAATCTCCTAGTCCAAAAATGCATGTTTGAACATAAATATTACATGGATTGTAAACAAGCATGGTTCACACTTATTGAATTAAAAACATATATACATATGTGCAACCAAGTTTACTCAAGCAATTAAAAAGGAAGCATAAGATTTTTCAAATTTTTGCATGTAACAAGTATGCAAAATAGCTCTCTTTGCTTGAGTTCCCCATATGGGGTCAATCACAAAACACATCACTCCACAAGACATATCCCAATAGATCTACTAAGAGTTTTAAATCGAGTAGCATCTAAGGGTTTAGTAAACAAGTCTGCAAGTTGATCATTAGTACCTACATGTTCAAGTACTATGCATTTATTTTCAACAAGCTCTCAAATGAAGTGATGGCGGATGTCAATATGCTTAGTCCTAGAGTGTTGTACCGGATTTTTGGAAATATCAATAGCACTCATATTGTCACAAAAAAGGGTTAGAGTACCTTCGTTGAATCCGTAGTCGACTAGCATTTGCTTCATCCATAGGAGTTGTGTGCATCCACTCCCCGCGACTATATACTCGGCCTCCATCGTGGACAAGGAAATTGAGTTTTGCTTCTTGCAAAACCAAGACACCAAGTTGTTGCCTAGGAAGAAGCAACCGCCCGATGTGCTTTTCCTATCATCACAATTTCCTGCCCAATCCGCATCACTAAAGCCTACAAGGCATTAGTGTCAAAAGAGTACCAAATCCCATAGTTGGATGTCTCATTCACATAGCGAATGATTCTTTTAATGGAAGAGAGATGGGACTCCTTAGGATCCGCTTGGTACCTAGCACACACACTCACACTAAAAAAGATATTGGGCCTACTTGCAGTCAAATAAAGTAAACTACCTATCATGCCCCGATATAGAGTTTGTTCCACACTTTTTCCACTAGCATCCTTGCTAAGCTTCAAAGTGGTACTCATGGGTGCATCACAATGTTTGGTATTTTCAAGACCAAACTTCTTCACTAGGTTTTTGGCATATTTGGCTTGGGTAATGAAGATCCCATCATCTATTTGCCTAATTTGCAAACCTAGGAAGTAACTTAGCTTACCAACAAGACTCGTCTCAAATTCATGAGACATAACATTAACACATTGTTGGACTTTGGTTTTGTTGGTGGAGCCAAACACTATATCATCAACATAGATTTGAGCTATAAAAAGCTCATCGTTGTCTTTCTTGATGAATAAAGTCTTGTCAATACTACTTCTTGTGTAGTTATTGCCAACAAGAAATTGAGTGAGGCGCTCATACCAAGCCGTCGGTGCTTGTTTCAACCCATACAAAGCCTTTTGTAGGCGATAGACATGGTTGGGGTGGTGTCCATCCACAAACCCCTTGGATTGTTCAACAAACACTTCCTCTTGCAAGAAGCCATTTAGGAAGGTACTCTTGATGTCCATTTGGTGTAATTTGAACTTGTGAATACAATATATAGACAAGAGAAGCCTAATAGACTCTAAATGGGCAACGAGAGCAAATGTCTCCTCAAAGTTGATACCTTCAATTTGAGAGTACCCTTGTGCAACAAGTCTTGCCTTGTTACGCACTATGTTGCCGTCCTTATCGGATTTGTTCTTATAAATCCACTTGGTGCCTATGATATGTGTGCTTTTAGGCCTAGGAACTAGAGTCCAAACTTCATTCCTTTCGAATTGGCTTAGCTTTTCTTGCATGGTAAGAACCCAAAATTCATCATTTAAGGCTTCATCAACCTTTTTGGGTTTTATTTGAGAGGTGTAGCATGTAAAGCTAATGAGATTAGCTATTTGACGCCTAGTCCTTACACCTTCAATCACATCTCCAATAACATCATCTTTGTTATGGAGTCTTTTAACCCATGGAGCGGGTTCATTAGAGTCCAAGAGAGGAACTCTATTAAGAGGTTGTGTGTCCTCATTATTACCATTAGACGTCCCAACATTAGGAGTCTCCACAACATTCTCCAAAGGAGAGTCATCATCTAAAACTACCTCCTCCTCATGGTCATTAGACTTGAGCCTTGTATCATCAATGACAACATTGGATGATTCCATGACGGTTCGAGTCTTCAAGTTAAAAACTCTATAGGCTTTACTATTTAAGGCATAGCCAATAAATATACCCTCATCATTCTTAGCATCAAACTTGCCAAGTTGATCACAGTCATTCAAAATATAGCATTTGCTTCCAAAGGTGTGGAAGTAGATAACATTTGGCTTCCTACCTTTCCATAACTCATAGGAGGTATTCCTAGATCTAGGCCTTAGGAAAACTCTATTCCCTATATAGCAAGCCGTCTTGACAGCTTCGGCCCATAGGTTCCTAGGGACATTATTGCTAAGCAACATCACATGGGCCATCTCTTGAAGGACCCTATTCTTCCTCTCAACAACTCCATTTTGTTGAGGTGTCCTAGGAGCCGAAAACTCAAGGGAAATCCCTAAGCTATTGCAATAGCTTTCAAAGAGGGCATTCTCAAATTCCCTCATATGGTCACTTCTAATCCGTTTAATGCTTTTAATGTTTGAGTTCATTTCATTTTGAATTTTTGTACAAAGCATTTTAAACTTATCAAAAGTTTCGGATTTTTCTCTAAGCAAATATGTCCATGTGAACCTAGAGAAATCCTCGATACAAACAAAAATGTATCTCTTTCCACCTAAACTCTCGGTTTGCATCGGACCCATAAGATCCATGTGGAGAAGCTCTAAGGGCTCTTTGGTGGAGAGACACTTGCCCTTTTTGTGCATGCTCTTGGTTTGTTTTCCTTTTTGGCAAAGTCCACAAACACCATTGGCTTTCTTCCCAAGCTTAGGGAGGCCACGCATATAATTGAACTTTCCAAGGGTTCTTAAATCCCTAAAGTTCATGTGGCCAAGTCTTTCATGCCACAACTTTATTTGCTTATCTATGGACACATTGTTTGAGACTATATTAGCTTCAAGACAATAGCAATTGTCACTAGATCTCATACCTTTCAACAAGGTTTGTCCATCGAGCTTAAGGATAGAGCAGTCATCTTCACTAAACAAGACGGAATATCCTTCATCACTAAGATGTGAAATGCTTATCAAATTGACTTTCAAGCCATCAACAAATAAAGCATTGGATAATGAGGGTAATCCGGGAATGGAAATGGTTCCTTTCCCTATGACTCTTTTTTTGGATCCATCACCAAAGGTGACACATCCTCCTTCCTCCATGACAAGAGTCTTGAAGAAACTCTTGTTTCCCGTCATGTGCCTAGAGCACCCACTATCCAAATACCAAAAATTAGAAGAATTAGCATTTAAGGCAATTTGAGCAACATAGCATACATTTTCATTCTTTCTAATCCATATAGGTAATGAAAGAACAAATTTAACGGTGTGTACAATATTATCTAGAGGGGGGGTGAATAGATTTTAACTAGTTTTACCCAATTTTCGCATACATGTCAATTTTATGAAAATGCCCCTAATAGTCAAAAATACAAACAAGTGTAATATGGTGCGGAAATTAAATAACACTTGATGTATACGTGGAAGCCCAACCACTGGAAAAAAACCACGGGCTGTTTAGTGCGCCACACTCGAACCTCGAAATCCACTAATTGAAATAGAGTTTACAACCTATGTAGATCTCGTCTAACACTCCGGCCAATAACCCCCCACTTCTACCATGTGGGCCTTTAAAAGTGGCTTTAGTTCAAATTGCTTGAGGCCTAAGCAATCTTAGCCCCAAGTCTTAATTCTCAATGAAGAGATTATGCAACCTATGTGAATATGTAAAATATTCAAAATGCAACAAGAGCTAGGTAAACCCTATATGCTTATCTAGGATTATGATATATCAAATAAAGCAATCCTAGATATCAATGACTAGATGACATGTCAAATAGCTTAGCTAATCAATATTAAGCAAAACCTAGATAGCTATCACAATACAACACTCAATCAATTATATCACTAATAATCTCTAACTTGTATTTAGCATATGATCTAAAAACATACAAGTAATTAAAGAGATGTCTTAATATGAAAATCACTTAAAATAGATGGAATTAGTGAAGAACATACCAAGTAAGATGTGATGATCCAAAACCATGCATGGATGCATTCTATATAGACATAGAAGATGCAATATGAAATTTGATGCAAAAAGTGTAGGGAAAAAAACACAGTGCACGCAGCGGAAGCGAGACTAAAAATAGAGTTTAGTATGTTTTAAAATTTTTCCTTTAAAGAGAACCTTAACCCTTTAATTAAGTAACATATAAAAAAAGATATCCTACCTTTGTCACGTGATCCGATTGACTTTGCGTCAATGGTAATCCACAAGATCTTCCAATCCTATCATGAATGTGAATCACCTAGGAGCGTGGTCTCCCTTTTTTTGAATTGCGTACCTAAGGATGGAAAACAAAATCTCTCCTCCTGATCGTTAGTCACAATAAAATCCAAGAAAACTAGAAAGTATGTTCCGATCACTTTTGAATTTAACAACCGTTAAGATTGAAACTCGCGTGAACCTAATTCGAAGTTGTGCACAAAGCTTTTTGATATTCAAGCTTACAAGTGCACTATCGAAATTAGAACTCCCTTTCTCTATTTCTCTCTTGGCCGAATTAAACACTTGTCTAGAGTATGAATTATATTTCTAATCAAAAGAAATAATTCACTCAAGCTAGAAGAAGAAGAAGATGGCCGAATTCTATCCTATCAAATATATAGGGTGGCCGAAATCTTCATGTAGTGTTATTAGGGTTGGCCGAATTCTCTCGCAAGGAGGATTTATGCTTTACCCTAATTCCTATCAACCTTAGAATCCTAACCCTAATACAACTCATAAGTGTTTAATCCTATTATGACTTATTAAAAGACTTCTTTATTTGATTAGTGAAACAAATTATAGCACGGTGTGTATAAAGCTATCTAGAGGGGGTGAATAGATTTTACGCTTTTTACCCAATTTTTCGTGTTAGTCAAAATTACGAAAATACCCTCAAGATAATATAAACAAGCAAGTGTAATATGGTGCAGAAATTAAAACAACACTTGGTTTTTACGTGGAAACCCTCACGGGAAAAACCACGGGCTATGTAAGTAAGCCACACTCGAACCTCGAATCCACTAAATGTGCAAACGATTACAACCTAATCCCGGAAGTAATCACACACCTACCTAATCCCGGTATGAGTGAACCTAGTCCAATTTGCTTGCGATCTAAGCAACCTAATCCCGGTTGCTACACACAAGACTTACTTTCTCTAGAAGAGAATACAACCCTAAGTGAATATATGTGAATATCCAAAATGCAACATAGAGCAAGGGAAACCCTATATGCTTATCTAAGATGATTAATAAGCAATTAAGAACAATCCTAGATATCAAAACTAAATGACATGTCAATTAGTTTAGCTAATCAATATTAAGCACAAAACCTAATATGCTAGCACAATACAACTTCTCAAACATACATCATACTCATCTCAATATTGTATCCAAAGCATACAAAATAACAAACAAGTAATTAATTGAGATTGCTAGATAAGAGAAACACAAAACATGTAAGATATTAGTGAAAAGCTTACCAAGCAAAGTATGATGAAGATTCCATGCAAGATGACATCTAGATGATCTAAGATGATGCTAGATGATGATTGATGATCATGAAAAAGTGTTTGAGAATCAATAATTGAGTTCTTGGAATTTTTCTTCTCTTTTAAAAATATCCTAAGTATGAATTCTGAATATGAACTCTCTTAATTGACCTAAAGTCAAAGTGGCATATATATAGGGGGCCAAATCAAAGTGAGGTCGTTTAAGTAAGTTTCAAAGAAACGCGCCAATTGGTGGTTTCAATCGGCGGCCAGGCCGCCGTTCATGACCGCCGAAATAAGCTCGTGAAGAACAGAGCAAAAACGGCGGTTCATTCGGCGGTTTCGTGACCGCCGATCCCAACCGCCGAATCAAAACAGAGAGATCAAAATCAATCAGGTATGAACGGCGGTTTCGTGACCGCCGATTCAACCGCCGAATTAGACTGAGAGATAAATCAATCAGGTCTTGAAACGGCGGTTTTGAACGGCGGTTTCGAACGGCGGTCGTGACCGCCGATCTTAACCGCAGAAATGCTTAAGACCAATCTAGACTGAAACGGCGGTTTCATTCGGCGGCCAGGCCGCCGATCATAACCGCCGATCACCTAGATAGGTGAAAACCAAGGAGAAGCCAAGGGCATTCTCCATAGGCGGTCCTCGCGCTAAACCAAGCACATTCTAGTGCATGCGCGGACGTTTCTGAAAGTTATCGGGAAACGAATTACACAACAACATGACACAATTACACACAACAAAATATAATAAATAAGTGCAAGTGTGAAATGTGACAAATGAAGAGAATGCACACATATGCAATGAATGTTAAGTGTGTGTGTGCAACTAATCTCTTCAAAGAAAAGTAAGCACATAGAAATTTACCTTCGGTGCTTATCAACACGAGGTCTTCAAAGGGCTTCGAACAATAAGACCGATACTTAGGCTACCCTTACAAAGAACCCCCACATATGGTTTGATCACGAAATAAGCCAATTAAAAACAACGGGAATCCTTACAATTAGATAAATAAACCTTATTATTTATCTTCTTACCAAATAAGTCTTTTATCTTTAATATACTACTACCAGTAGTATAACTCTAGGAAACATATTTCCTGATCAGAAAAAGATTTTGATTCTCAATTAAATGATTAACTAATAAATTAATTAATTTCCATTTAATCAATCAATAAAATAAAATAATATTTTAGACTATTATTTTAGTCTTGCCACCCACACCACATACATGGGCCTAATATTATTTTATTATTTTATTTAATCCATTAGACTTTAATTAAAAAACCCATATGTGAACCAGACCTATTCTTACTAAAAGATACAAGCCCACATGCCTTTCATTAATACATTAATATAAATTGATCAGCCCATTAAATAAATAATGTGCAAATTATATTCTTAATATATTAAATACAATTCTAGATGGACCCCCGGTAAAATATATCAAGTGATCCATACAAGTCCGTGTGGATTGGGGATCTTGGCGGGCTATCTAAATTTAAGCTTCAATAGACATAACGAAATCACAATCAACAAATGATTCACTTAGGTCCGATCTATTAATTTTAACTCATTTCACTAAAGAGCTAAAATTGAACTCTTAAATAAAGATAGAATAAGTAAATATTTCTCATTCGTACCTTAGACAATCTTATTGGAGATGATGTATCCTCGTGAAGAATATCAGTAATCGCCAAGAGCTTATAGACCGCCTATAGCTCTCCAAGTTACCATATTTACTCATATGACCATATTTTGAACTTGGATATTTTGACTTGTCCAGAAGCTATGTTTCAATAGACTCTATCGAAAACTTAACGTTAAGATTCAATATCCAATACCTCAAAACATCCATATGATGATATTCTACTCTCATTTAATAAATGGAGCCACGATGTCCATATCTATAAATGAAGTCCTCTATCGATTAACAAATGAATATCACCAAACTATCGAGGATAGACTATGCTATATACTCGTACTCATTGATAACTCAAATGATACCACTTGCAACCATAAGTCCATCATTTATCTCAGAATTAAGATAGACTCTCCGATTGTCCTGATAATGAAAAGACTATTATCTATTGACGGTTCTAGATAAAGTATTTCATTGTGATCCAGTTCAATGCACCCAGTGCACTAGATTCTTTTACTCGAAGACCCTCTGATGATTTCAGACTCATCATAACTCATTTGATCCCACTCAAATGCTAGCAAAAGAATTCTACAACTTTAACAAGATAAAGGTGCCTAACCTTTAACTTAAGTTGTGAACATTATTCAAGACTAACTAAAGAATTGTGTCTACCTCATACATATCCAGATGTACGAACAATTCTTCTTTTCTCATAGTCTTTTGACCTCATGATTATTTACTTTTGACAATTATAATATTCAATCTATAAATGCCATAAGATTTGTTTAAATCAGAAATCACTTTATTAATATGAAAAGATTGTTAAAAACAATATTACACTCTTGCTATTGAGCATAATCCTAACAAAAATGATTTGATTTGAGTGGTTAAAGGTGAGTTCTTGATTTGATTTTCTCTCAAATATCTCTCTTTGAAGTTTAGGGTTCTAAGGAGTAAAAGAACTGATTAAGAAAATGAGAAAGTGTGATATTTATAGACATCAAGAATAGGGCATGTGAAAAGACAATTTTGCCCCTGAAACGCACCGATCGACAGTTTCTATCGGCGGCCAGGCCATCGATCACAACCGCCAAATTGAGCCTTTGAAGAACAGAGCATCAACGGCGGTTTCATTCGGCGGTCGGGGCCGCCAATCTAACCGCCGAATCAAACCCGAGAGATTAAATCAATCAAGTATGAACGGTGGTTTCGAACGGTGGTTTCGAACTGCGGTCATGACCGCCGATCTGAACCATAG
Source organism: Acer yangbiense (assembly GCA_008009225.1). NCBI lineage: Eukaryota > Viridiplantae > Streptophyta > Magnoliopsida > Sapindales > Sapindaceae > Acer > Acer yangbiense. Next base: position 40,754,411 of record CM017771.1, on the reverse strand, counting down.
ATTTGCTTCAGACACTTCTGGACATAAATGGTGGTTTCATTCGGCTGCAAGGCCGCCAATTATAGCCGCCGATCATAACCGCCGTTCACCAACAGAGGTGAAAACCAAGGAGAAGCCATGAGCATTCTCCGTAGGCGGTCTTTGAGCAAAACCAAGCACATTCTAGTGCATGCGCGGACGTTTCCGAATAATATCGGGAAACGAATTACTAGGCACATATACATAAAACAAGATATATCAATCAAAGTGCTAGTGTGTAAAGTGACATGTGAAGAGTATGCACACAAATGCAAGTATGCTAAGTGTGTGTGTGCATTCTAAGTCTCTTCAAAGGAAACTAAAAACTAAAAGTATAAATTGTAGGGAAAAATACCGTAGTACACGCAGCGGAAGCGAGACTAAAAATAAGATTTAGTGACTTTTAAAATTTTTCCTTTATGAACCTTAAACCCTTTAATTAATTAAACATGCATATACAATAACCAAAAAGTAGAATACCTTTTGTCGCGTGATCCGATTGACTTACGTCGATGGTAATCCGCAAGATCTTCAATCCTAGCACGAACGTGGATCACCTAGGAGCGTGGTCTCCCTTTTTCTTTGAATTGCAAACCTGTGAATGGACAAAACAAACTTTCTTTTCTTTGTTAGTCACAAAAACAATCAAAAGAATGACTAAGATTATTCCGGTCACTTTTGAGTTCTCAATCTAATGATCGAAACTCGCGTGAACCTAGATCGATATCGTATACACAAGCTTATTGATGATTAAGCAAATAGTATACTATCAAAGAATAATCTAACACTCCTATTTGTTTTAGTAGAATAAAAGCTTTCTATGAATTGAGAAGAAGAAAAATTGTCTCCAGAACAACTTCTTAGCGTGGCCGAAATCTATATATGGGAATATATAGGTGGCCTAAATTTTCCTCTCCTTGTCTTTTAGGGTTGCCGAAATCTCTCTTCTTTTTGCACTAGGGTTGCCGCAAATCACCACCTCCAAAAGGTTTGTGTTGCACCCTAATTTCCATAAAAGAATAGACTTCTAACCCTAATCCAACTCATAGTTATTTTATTCTTTTTAATGACTAAATTAAAAGACTTCTTATTTGATTAAATAAATAAAATTAATTATTTATTTTCTTACCAAATAAGTCTTTTACTTTTAGTATACTACCAACAATAGTATAACATTAGGAATCATATTTCCTAATCAGAAAAGATTTGTTTCTTAATTAAACAATTAATTAATTAATTAATTCTTATTTAATTAAAACAAATGAAACAAAATAATATATTAGGTTAAAACTTAACCTTGCCGCCCCACTTGAATAAATGGGCCAACATATTATTTTCTTATTTCATTTAATCCATTGGACTTTAAATAAAAAGCCCACATGTGAACCAGACCCATTCTTACTAAAAGAAACAAGCCCACATGTCTTTCATTAATATATAAATATAATTGAGCAGCCCATTACTTAAATAATGTGCAAATTATATTCTTAATATATTAAATGCAATTCTTGATAGACCCTTAAATTGGTCCGGTAGAATATATCAAGTGATCCATGCAAGTCCGTGTGGATTGGGATCTTGGCGGGCCATCTAAATTTAAGCTTCAATAGACATAACCTAATCACAATCAACAAATGATTCACTTAGGTCCGATCCATTAATTTTAACTCGATCCACTAAAGAGCTAAAATTGAACTCTTAAATAAAGAAAGAAAAGGAAGATGCTCCTCATTCATACCATAGACAATCATATAGGAGATAGTGTATCCTCGTGATTAATATCAGTAATCGCCAAGAGTTCATAGACCGCCTATAACTCTCCAAGTTACCATATTTACTCATATGACCACGTTTTGAACTTGGATATTTTGACTTGTCCAGAAGCCATGTTTTCAATAGACACTATCGAAAACTCAACGTTGAGATTTAATATCCAATTACCTCAAAACATCCATATGATGATATTATACTCTCATTTAATTAAATGGAGCCACGATGTCCATATCTATAAATGAAGTCCTCTATCGATTAACAAATGAATATCACCAAACTATCGAGGATAGACTATGCGATATAATCATACTCATTGATAACTCAAATGATATCAATTGCAACCATAAGTCCATCATTTATCTCAGGATTAAGATAGACTCTCCGATTGTCCTGATAATGAAAAGACTATTATCTATTGACGGTTCTAGATAAAGCTTTTCATTTTGATCCTGTTCAATGCACCCAGTGTACTAGATCCTTTTGCTCGAAGACACTCCGATGATTTAGACTCATCATATCTCATTTGATCCCACTCAAATGCTAGCAAAAGAATTCTACAACTTTAACAAGATAAAGGTGCCCAACCTTTAACTTAAGTTGTGAACATTATTCAAGACTAACTACAGAATTGTGTCTACCACATACATATCCAGATGTACGAACAATTCTTCTTTTCTCATAGTCTTTAGACCTTATGATTATTTACTTTGACAATTATAATATTAAACTATAAATGCTATACGATTTGTTAAACCAGAAATCACTTTATTAATATGAAAAAGATTGTTAATTACAACATTACACTCTTGCTATTGAGCATAATCCTAACAATCTCCCACTTGCACTATAGCAAATGTGTCATATCTCTCAAGCCCATGTTCTCTAGATGCCCATCGAAACTCTTCTGAGGTAGAGCCTTTGTGAAGGGATCCGCTAGATTTTCTGCTGACGCGATTTTGGTAATCGTCACGTCACCTCTTTGAACAATCTCCCTTAAAAGATGATACTTTCTTTCAATGTGTTTACCTCTCTTGTGACTTCTTGGTTCTTTCGAATTAGCCACTGCTCCACTGTTGTCACAGTAGATAGTGATCTGCTTATTCGCACTAGGAACAACTTCCAAGTCAATCAAGAATTGGTGGAGCCAAACAGCCTCTTTGGCAGCCTCGCATGCAGCAACATACTCAGCTTCCATGGTGGAATCAGCAATACAAGATTGCTTGATACTCCTCCATATAACTGCTCCTGCTCCTCCTCCAATAGTAAACACAGCCCCTGATGTGGATTTTCTGGAGTCAGAATCTGATTGGAAATCAGAATCTGTATACCCAACGGGAATCAAATCCCCTCCAGAGTATACAAGCATATTATCTCTCGTTCTCTTAAGATACTTGAAAATATGCTTGACTGCCGTCCAGTGATCAGGACCAGGTTTCAATTGAAACCTGCTAACTATGCCAACAGCAAAACAAATATCTGGTCTAGTACAGAGCATTGCATATGAAAGTTATTAAAATACTCGAGGTGTGTTTATCAATATAAAGCTAGAGGGGGGGGGGGTGAATAGATTTTAGCTATTATTACCCAATTTTCGCATGCAAGTCAATTTTACGAAAAAGCCCCTACTAGTCAAAAATACATACAAGTGTAATATAGTGCGGAATTTAAATAACACTTGATGTATACGTGGAAACCTAACCACTGGGAAAAACCACGGGCTGTATAGTGCGCCACTCTCGGAACTCGAAATCACTAATTGAAATGAAGTTTACAACCTATGTAGACCTCGTCTAACATTCCGGTCTGTAACCCCTCACTTCTACCCAGCGGGCCTTTATTAGCAACCCTATTCCAATTTGCTTGAGGCCTAAGCACTCTTAGCCTCAAGACTTACTTCTCTAAGAAGAGAAACAACCTATGTGAATATATATATATGAATATTCAAATAACAAACAAGGCTAGGTAACCTTAGATGCTTATCTAGGATGATGATATAATCAATTTAATCAACCCTAGATATCAATTGCTAAATGACATGTCAAATAGCTTAGCTAATCAAGATTAATTAAAAACCTAATTAGCTATCACAAACAACACTCAATTAATTTTCATCACAAATAATCTCTAACTTGTATCTAGCATATAATCAAAAGCATACAAGTAATTAAAGAGATGTATTAATATGAAAAACACTAAAGTAATATGAAATTAGTGAAGAACATACCAAATAAGATGTGATGATTCAAAACCATGCATGGATCAATTCTATGAAGGCATAGAAGATCAAATATGAAATTTGATGCAAAAGGGAATTGATTTGAGTGTTTAAAGATAGGTTCTTGATTTGATTTTTTCTCAAAAATCTCTCTTGAAAGATTAGGGTTCTAATTGCTCAAGAAACTTATTCAGAGATTGAGAAAACAAGATATTTATAGACATCAAGAATTGGGCATTTGAAAAGACACTTTTGCCCCTGAAACGCACCGTTCGGCGGTTTCCATCGGCGGCCAGGCCGCCGATGACGACCGCCGAATTGAGCTCGTGAAGAACAGAGCATTAACGGCGGTTTCATTCGGCGGTTTCGTGACCGCCGATCCAACCGCCGAATCAAACCCGAGGGATTAAAATCGATCAGGTATGAACGGCGGTTTCGAACGGCGGTCGTGACCGCCGATCTTGACCGCATAATTGCTTCAGACCAATCTGGACTGAAACGGCGGTTTCATTCGGCGGCCAGGCCGCCGATAATAACCGCCGATCACCAACAATGGTGAAAACCAAGGAGAAGCCAAGGGCATTCTCCATAGGCGGTCTTCGCGCGAAACCAAGCACTCATTAGTGCAAGCGCGGACGTTTCCGAACAATGTCGGGAAACGAATTATAAGGCACATATACACACAACAAGATATATCAACCAAAGTGCTAGTGTGTAAAGTGACATGTGAAGAGATGCACATAAAAATAAGCAAGTATGCAATCATAGCAAGAATGCTAAGTGTGTGTGTGCTACTAAATCTCTTCAAAGAAAAACAAGCACAAGAGATTATACCTTTGGCGTGCTTGTATCTTGAGGTCATGGAAGGGCCTTTGATCTTCAACACTAAACACTTAGACTACCCTTACATTCAAAACCCCAACATGTGGTTTGACTACGAAATAAGCCAATCAACAAAATGGGAATCCTTACAGCATACATGAGACTTCCAACTGCCGAGGCATATGGAACTCTACTCATGAATTGCTCTTCATGCTCATTCTTAGGAACTTGTTCCTTAGAAAGCTTGATTCCATGTCTAAAAGGTAACATACCTTTCTTGGAATCCTGCATGGAAAACCTAGACAAGATCTTGTCTATGTATGAAGCTTGGGATAATGCAATCGTTCTATTCTTTCTATCCCTTATTACTTGGATACCTAGAATAAAACTTGCTTCTCCTAAGTCCTTCATATCAAATTGTTTTGCTAACCATTCTTTTACTGATGTCAATACACCTACATCGTTTCCAATGAGTAGTATATCATCAACATAAAGAATCAGGAAAACCAACTTGTCGCCCTTAATCCTTTTGTATACACAAGGTTCGTCAGGATTCTGAATAAATCCAAAACCTTTGACAGCTTGATCAAACCTTATGTTCCAGGATCTGGATGCTTGCTTCAATCCATATATGGATTTCTGCAACTTGCATACCTTTTCCATTTGGCCCTTTTCAATGAATCCCTCTGGTTGCATCATGTAGATGCTTTCGTCAAGACTTCCATTAAGGAAAGCTGTCTTGACGTCCATTTGCCAAATCTCTAGATCTAAAGATGCTGCAACGGATAAGAGTATCCTAATGGATTTAAGCATGGCCACAGGAGAGAAGGTTTCCTCGTAATCGATACCTTCTTTCTGTGTATACCCTTTAGCTACCAATCTAGCTTTAAAGGTTTCCACCTTACCATCCATACCTCTTTTCCTCTTGTATACCTACTTGCACCCAATGGGTTTTATCCCTTTAGGCAAGTCTACAAGGGACCAGACTTTGTTATCGAACATAGATTCAATCTCAGATTGCATTGCCTTTTGCCAATGGCGACTATCAACATCCTCCATAGCTTCCTTGTACGTGTAGGGATCATCGTCGTCCGGGAGATTCTCCACTGATTCTCCCAGACCGATGTATCTTTCGGGTTGTGTTCTAACCCTCCCACTACGACGAGGAATGGTAGGTTATTGATCTTGTGTTGGATCGGAACTTACAATTGGGTTAGGTTGTGTAACCTCTCGTGGAATTGTATCTCCTGACATCTCATTCAGGACAATTCTACTTCTAGGCACAAAATCATTCATATAGTCCTTTTCCAGAAATTTAGCATTTGTCGAAACAAATACTTTAAGATCTGAAGGACTATAGAAATAATATCCTTTAGTTTCTTTTTGGATACCCTACAAATATACATGTTTCTGAACGGGACTCCATCTTTTCTGTCTTTCCTTTTAACACATGCGCAGGACAACCAAATATCCTTAAGTGTTGTAAACTAGGCTTGCACCCAGTCCACAACTCATATGGTGTTTTAGGAACAGACCTAGATGGTACATCGTTTAGAATGTATATAGCAGTTTGTAAAGCATATCCCCAAAAAGAAATAGGAAGTGTTGAATAACTCAACATAGACCTAACCATATCCAAAAGAGTTCTATTTCTCCTTTCTGCTACCCCATTCTGTTGAGGTGTACCTGGTGCAGAAAACTAAGAAACAATCCCATTATCAATAAGATATTGCTGAAACTCACCAGATAGATATTCTCCACCACGATCAGATCTCAAGATTTTTATGTGTTTCTCAAGCTGATTTTCCACTTCAGCTTTGAATGCTTTGAACATGTCAAAAGCATCCGACTTATGTCGCATGAGATACACATAACCAAATCTCGAGTAATCATCTGTGAAGGTGATGAAGTACTCATATCCACCTCTAGCTTGAATGCTCATAGGTCCACATACATCAGTGTGTATCAATCCTAAACATTCAGTGGCTCTTGCACCTTTGGCAGAGAACGTCCTTTTGGTCATTTTACCTTCCAAACAAGATTCACAAGTTGGTAGATCATCAACCTTTAAGTCACTCAAAGGTCCGTCACATACCAATCTTTTAATCCTATTAAGGTTAATATGACCTAAGCGTAAGTGCCAAAGGTAGGTTTCATCTGTTGATAATTTTACTCTTTTATGATTAGGTTCCGTTATTTCTGTGTCTAACGAGTGAGAGATATTTCTATGCAAAAAGTATAGACCGTTTTCCAATGTACCTTGGCAAATAATTTTGTCATTCTTACTAATAATAAAAACTTTATTAAAAGTAACCGAATATCCAAATTTATTTAAACAAGAAACTGAAATTAAATTCCTCTTGAATTGAGGTACATAATAAACGTCTATCAAATCTAAATGCCTTCTAGAATCTAAATAAACTCTAATATCTCCCACTGCACTTGCAGACACTAACGTTCCGTTGCCCAAGCGCAAATTGATTTCATTCTTACTCAGCTTTCTCCTTTCTTGGAACCCCTGCAAGGAATAACAAACATGATTAGTGGCTCCTGAATCTATGATCCAAGAATCTGTAGAATCAGCCAAAAAACATGTTTCAAGATAATTCACATTACCTTCTTCCTTCTTATTCTGGGACTTTGGGCAATTTCTCTTCCAATGTCCCTTTTCACCACAAAGGAAGCATTTCCCTTTGATCTTGGTTACTTTCTTGGTGTCCTTCTTGATAGGCCCAAGTTGCTTTTTCTTCTGTTGTTTCTTGACCTTTTGACGGGCCTTAACAGTAGCAACTTTACCAACCATATGAATCTCTTGACCTTTGCCTTTCACAAGGATCTTTTCAGCACTTTGAACATCTTGCATCAGGCCTTGTAAGGTGTATTCCTTTTTGTTCAAAGTGTAGTCCAATTTGAACTGATCAAAGGAATCTGACAATGAATTGACAACCATATCAATCTTTGTCTCACCATCTATCTCAGCGCCATGCAGTTCAGCAATGTTGAGATGTGCTATGACTTTCATCATGTGATCTTTCACAGCCTGTCCAGGTTTCATCCTAAGATTCATAAAAGCAGTCACTGCCTCTCTCTTAGTCGTCCTAGACTTCATAGCAAACATCTCCTCTAGAGACATCATAATATCAGCAGCGGACTCCATTTCTTCATGCTGCTGTTGCAACACGTCGGAGATAGTGGCCATAATGTAACATTTTGCCATATCATCTGAAGTCTTCCACTGCTCATACTCATCTCTATACATTATGCTTGATTCATTATTAGGAGCAGGTGGTTTAGGAGTAGTTAGAACAAACTTATGTTTTTCACTTTGCAGCAACAACCCAATTTTCCTTTTCCATGTGACATAATTATCTCCAGTTAAAGTGTTATCTTTTAGGATGTTCATAAGTGATGGGGTCATGATTTCTGAATAAAACAAAACATATATAAGTAAATAATCATGATAAAGCACTTTTTAATATTTATCTTGAATTAAATAAATAACTCAATCATAAAAATTCAACGGTGATCCAACACCCATAAATGTTACGCCTCCTTTGGGAGTTCGCACCATTTACTAGTTAGACTAGGTCCCACCTAATTGTTAACATAACAACCAGCGTTTTCAATTTTAGCCTTGCAATTTTACTGACAAGAACTCTTGGGAGGATATCAATAAAATTACATTGAGTGTGTTACCAAGATATCGACCCTCAATTTTCTCTCACGAAAATCCCTCCTTGGGGAGTAGATCTCGTTTGAGTCCATTGTCTAGTCTATCCTTGTAAGGAAGTATGTTGCTAAATTCCATTCATGGACGCCCCTTGGGGGGATTACCATAAATAATAAAGCTCAACCAACCTTGGAGGCCATAGGTGTTACAAAAACACCTTCTCCCACTCAATTATTTAAGGCGTGTGATTAAATCCCATAGAATGATTTACCAAGTTATCTAGATGCCAATTTAGATACCTAAATCATTCAATGCATGTTCATACCAAAAGAGATATATGAGTGGCACTCCTATTCTATATGTCATGTTATCATACAATAACAAATATTGTAATATTTAAGCAAAAATTAAATAGCAACAATTTTGGCCCATCCTAGAAAAACAAGTAAATTACAATTGTTTTAAGAATACAAGATCTTCAAGTGGCCCATCAACCATACGCTCATCCTTCGGCCTCCTCCCATGGGCGTGCACAGCCCACAACCCCACAAAGGGGCTGCCATGCGCAGCCCATAAGGCCCAACAAAGCTGCCATGCGCAGCCCACCAAGCTTGGGCTTGCCATGCGCAGCCCAATCCACTCCTAGGGTGCGCACGGTGCTCGTTCTCGGTTCCAGTTGCTTCGTTTTCTTCGTGTCTTTGAATATTCAATACCCAAAAATATTACAGCAGTATAAAATAATAAATACTGCAGTATTAAATTTTTTTTATTTTTTATTTTTTATTCACTGCAGTATTTTACACATAAAAACTGCACTAATAATTAAATAAAAAAACTGCAGCAGTAAACCAAAAAAAAAAAAAAAAAATACTGCACCTTTTTAATAAAAAATAAAATAAAACCTATCAACTACCAAGAAGGAATTATGGCGATAATAGACCATCCTTCTTGTTACAATTCCATAACAAAAATACATTGAAAATCTAGGACTAAAATCGAGCAATAACAATCCACATAAAACATATATAAATCCATACATCACATGTAATTATATATGCGAATACCTAGAGCGTCATCTCTTTCTAAACATGCATAATCACAATAAAAAGAAATAGATCCACGTATATATACGTTAATTAATTAAAAGGGTTCAACCTAGGCTCTGATACCAATTGTAGGGAAAAATACCGTAGTACACGCAGCGGAAGCGAGACTAAAAATAAGATTTAGTGACTTTTAAAATTTTTCCTTTATGAACCTTAAACCCTTTAATTAATTAAACATGCATATACAATAACCAAAAAGTAGAATACCTTTTGTCGCGTGATCCGATTGACTTACGTCGATGGTAATCCGCAAGATCTTCAATCCTAGCACGAACGTGGATCACCTAGGAGCGTGGTCTCCCTTTTTCTTTGAATTGCAAACCTGTGAATGGACAAAACAAACTTTCTTTTCTTTGTTAGTCACAAAAACAATCAAAAGAATGACTAAGATTATTCCGGTCACTTTTGAGTTCTCAATCTAATGATCGAAACTCGCGTGAACCTAGATCGATATCGTATACACAAGCTTATTGATGATTAAGCAAATAGTATACTATCATAGAATAATCTAACACTCCTATTTGTTTTAGTAGAATAAAAGCTTTCTATGAATTGAGAAGAAGAAGAAAAATTGTCTCCAGAACAACTTCTTAGCGTGGCCGAAATCTATATGTGGGAATATATAGGTGGCCTAAATTTTCCTCTCCTTGTCTTTTAGGGTTGCCGAAATCTCTCTTCTTTTTGCACTAGGGTTGCCGCAAATCACCACCTCCAAAAGGTTTGTGTTGCACCCTAATTTCCATAAAAGAATAGACTTCTAACCCTAATCCAACTCATAGTTATTTTATTCTTTTTAATGACTAAATTAAAAGACTTCTTATTTGATTAAATAAATAAAATTAATTATTTATTTTCTTACCAAATAAGTCTTTTACTTTTAGTATACTACCAACAATAGTATAACATTAGGAATCATATTTCCTAATCAGAAAAGATTTGTTTCTTAATTAAACAATTAATTAATTAATTAATTCTTATTTAATTAAAACAAATGAAACAAAATAATATATTAGGTTAAAACTTAACCTTGCCGCCCCACTTGAATAAATGGGCCAACATATTATTTTCTTATTTCATTTAATCCATTGGACTTTAAATAAAAAACCCACATGTGAACCAGACCCATTCTTACTAAAAGAAACAAGCCCACATGTCTTTCATTAATATATAAATATAATTGAGCAGCCCATTACTTAAATAATGTGCAAATTATATTCTTAATATATTAAATGCAATTCTTGATGGACCCTTAAATTGGTCCGGTAGAATATATCAAGTGATCCATGCAAGTCCGTGTGGATTGGGATCTTGGCAGGCCATCTAAATTTAAGCTTCAATAGACATAACCTAATCACAATCAACAAATGATTCACTTAGGTCCGATCCATTAATTTTAACTCATTCCACTAAAGAACTAAAATTGAACTCTTAAATAAAGATAGAAAAGGAAGATGCTCCTCATTCATACCATAGACAATCATATAGGAGATAGTGTATCCTCGTGATTAATATCAGTAATCGCCAAGAGTTCATAGACCGCCTATAACTCTCCAAGTTACCATATTTACTCATATGACCACGTTTTGAACTTGGATATTTTGACTTGTCCAGAAGCCATGTTTTCAATAGACACTATCGAAAACTCAACGTTGAGATTTAATATCCAATTACCTCAAAACATCCATATGATGATATTATACTCTTATTTAATTAAATGGAGCCACGATGTCCATATCTATAAATGAAGTCCTCTATCGATTAACAAATGAATATCACCAAACTATCGAGGATAGACTATGCGATATAATCATACTCATTGATAACTCAAATGATATCAATTGCAACCATAAGTCCATCATTTATCTCAGGATTAAGATAGACTCTCCGATTGTCCTGATAATGAAAAGACTATTATCTATTGACGGTTCTAGGTAAAGCTTTTCATTTTGATCCTGTTCAATGCACCCAGTGCACTAGATCCTTTTGCTCGAAGACACTCCGATGATTTAGACTCATCATATCTCATTTGATCCCACTCAAATGCTAGCAAAAGAATTCTACAACTTTAACAAGATAAAGGTGCCCAACCTTTAACTTAAGTTGTGAACATTATTCAAGACTAACTAAAGAATTGTGTCTACCACATACATATCCAGATGTACGAACAATTCTTCTTTTCTCATAGTCTTTAGACCTTATGATTATTTACTTTGACAATTATAATATTAAACTATAAATGCTATACGATTTGTTAAACCAGAAATCACTTTATTAATATGAAAAAGATTGTTAATTACAACATTACACTCTTGCTATTGAGCATAATCCTAACATAACTTTGGAGTGCTAGTCCCTTGAGGTCTTGGAAGGGCCTTCGAGCTTGAAGTTCAATCACCTAAACTACCCTTACACAATAAACCCCAATATGTGGTTTATCCATGAAATAAGCCAATCAAGATATAGGAATCCTTACAGGTAACACATTTTTTTTCGTTGTGGTCTTTGATGCATGGGCTTTAGATGTCCTAGGATTATACAAATCAATATTATCATTCCTAAGAACATGCATGATGGCTCTTTTCTTTTTCTTCTCAATCATGCTTCTAGTTTTACATATTTTAATATAATGAAAGCATCTTGGTCTAATATGACCATCAAAACCACAAAAATGACATGTAGGAATAAAATAAGGAATCATACCTTGTCCTTGTGTGTACATAGGAGCTTTCCTATGTCTTTGTGGTTGAGTGGGTTCAATCCATCTTTGTTGTTGAACCGGTCTAGCTTGCTTCCTAAGTATAGCTTGCATGATTGGTCCCTTTCCTTTGTGAGCTATTGGTTGAGAAATGTTAGCTTAAAAAGCTCTTGTAGGTTGAGCTTGAGGTTGCCTTCTTGGAGCCACTTTCACTTGTGCACTATTTGAACTTTGTCCTAGATCAATTTTCTTCATAGGAGTTTGCATCGGTGAAGCTTCTTTGTAGCCTAAGATCTTGACAAACACGGTCTTGTTAGAGGTTGAGATCTCTTTGCCATCTTCATACCCAAGACCCCTCTTATCACACAGACTCTTTCCAACATCAAGTATGTGGTCAAGCTTTTTGGTGCTAGAAGCCATCCTAGTTAATGACTCTTTAGCTTCATCAAGTTCCTTCTTCAAACCTTCTTCATTCCTCTTAGATAAGACTAACTCCTCTCTTAGCTTATCTTCATTCGATGTGGATCTCACTACTTCTTCACTTAATTGATCTATATGTGTTGAGAGCTCTAGGTTTTCCTCCTTCAATCTCATAATTTCTCTCTTGTTTTTTAACCTAGAATTCTCAAACTTGACCATGTAGTCTATAAGATCCATCCTATCCACTTTTCCATTAGTGGAGTGAGATGAATAGCCATCATCACTTTAGTCAATTTCCTTTTGACTCTCATTCTCTTCTTCACTAGAACCTTTGCTTTTATGAGATGAGGTAAAGGCTATGAAGTTAGCCATGAGCTTTTCATCATCCGAAAACTCATCTCCCTCATTGGAGTCATCACTTCCACTCCATGTGGCGGCCATCACTTTTTCCTTTTTCTTGTTAATGTGATTAGCACATTCGGGGGCAAAGTGGCCTATGCCACCACACTCATAGCATCAGACCCCTTTCTTTTCGGTCTTCTCTTGCCTAGGCTCAAACTTTTTGAATGAAGTCTTTTTCTTGAAGTCTTGGCCCTTGGATCCAAAATCCTTCTTCTCGGACTTGTAGAACTTCTTGAACCTTCTCATCAACAAAGCCATTTCTTCGTTCAAGTCATCATTCTCCTCCTTCTCAACTTTGGAGGCTTTCAAAGCAATTCCCTTTTGCTTTTTAGAAAGTGTGGAGGTAGGACCCTTCCTAGACTCATAAGCTAGAAGCCTTCCAATCACCTCACTCGGCTTTATATCCTTGTATGTGCTATTCTCCTCTAATGCCGTCACCTTGGATTCAAACCTATCGGGGAGAGATCTCATAATATGGGTTACCAAGTTGATGACTTTGGTTAACTATGTCCATCAACTTCTTCTCGAAATCGTTGAAGCGTTCATTCTCCTCCATCTTAAACATCTCGAATTGAGTTTGGAGGACTTGAAGCTTAGAGTCCTTCACCACTTCGGTTCCCTCATGTGCAATCTCTAGAATGTCACATGCCTCCTTAGCTATTGATTTTCATCCATTGCACATAGGATGGCATGCATCGCCTTCCTATTCCATTTTGTTGCCTCAAACTATTGCGCACTCCATTGCGCCTTCGGCTTGAGCACATCCTTTCCTCCACCAGTAAGAATCATCATGGGTGATGTGTAGCCGTCTTCAACTGCCATCCAAGCCCGGTCATGGATTAGACATACGTACGACTCCATTTTACCTTTCTAAGAGGCATAATTCAACCCGGTAAGAAGTGGATGCCTTATGCTAGAAGCACCCTCGTTGTCACCACCATTTCCACCGTTTCCACTCATAGTGTTTATGAATGAATGAAATGAATGCAAATGTATGAATGATCAAAAATCACACAAAATGCAAAACACACCAAAATAAGTAAAGGATCACCTAAGTATATCTAGGAACCCGCTCTGATACCAATTGAAACAAATACTCGGTGTGTACAATATTAATCTAGAGGGGGGTGAATAGATTTTATCCGATTTTACCCAATTTTCATTATAGGTCAATTTTACGAAAATACCCCTATCTAGTCAAAATATAATAGCAAGTGTAATATGTGTAGAATAATAAATAACACTTGATATTTACGTGGAAACCCTCATGGGAAAAACCACGGGCTAGTAAGTGTACCACACTCGAACCTCAAATCCACTAAATGTGTTAAGATTACAACCTAATCCCGGTATAAGCAGACCTAGTCCAATTTGCTTGTGATTTACGCAACCTAATCCCGGAAGCTACACAAGTCTCACTTCTCAATGAAGAGAAAATACAACCTAAGTGAATATATGAAATATCCAAAAATGCAATTAAAGATAGGTAACCCTAAATGCTTATCTAGGATGACAATATTGCAATTAAGATAATCCTAGATATCAATGGCTAGATGACATGTCAAATAGCATAGCTAATCAAAGATTATGAAAAACCTAGATAGCTATCAAAATACAACTCTCAAACATTCAATACACTAATCCCAATCTTGTATCTAAAATATATAATAAATACATACAAGTGATGAATGAGATTGCTTGTTAAGAAAGACACAAAATATGTAAGATATTAGTGAAAAACTTACCAATCAAAGTGTGATGAAGAAACCATGCAAGATGACATCTAGATGATCAAGGATGATGCTAGATGATGATTGATGATCATGGAAAATGTGTTTGAGTAATCAAAGGTGAGTTCTTGGTATTTTTCTTGCTTTTGAAAAATATCCTAAGTATGAAATCTGAATATGAACTCTCTTGAGTGACTTAAAGCATAGAGGCATATATATAGGGTGTCAAAGTCAAAGTGGTGCGTTTTGATAAGTGACACAAAAATTGCCTTGGTCGCTGTACGTAGAGTGACTTGTACAGTGCCTATCTGGGAAAATGAAGAACATTCTTCATTGGCGCTGTTCGAACAACACTTTTGTACAGCGCCTGAACAATGCCACAACTCTATTCTCTCGGGAAAACAGAGAGTCGTTGTACGTACAACGCTTTGTACAGTGACCCAACAGCAACCGATTAAAATCGATCAGGTCTGTACAGTGGCAAACCCATTTCCATCAGGTCTCAGAAAGGCGCTGTAGGAACAGCGCTTTGTACAGTGCCTTACACAATGTATGGAATCCTATGGCTTTAATTGACATGGACTTGGACATACAAAATGCAATCATATAAACAAGCAAGAAGAGAGATTAATGAACATTAATGCACATATATGAGACCCACAACATACAAGAATTAAACACTATGCATTAGTTGTGAGTGTGTGCAACTATCTCTTCAAAGCAAGTAAGCACTTAGAATTTTACCTTCTGTGCTTATCAATGATGAGATCTTCAAAGGGCATTGAACATGAACACCAATACCTAAGCTACCCTTACAGTGAACTCCAATTGTGGTTTGTCCACGAAATAAGCCAATCAAATAAATTAGACCTTACAGGGTCTACCCTAAGGATAGCTTCCCTCTACCTAAGATAGATCAATTGATTGATTCCACTGCAGGTAACAAGCTCCTAAGCTTTATGGATGCTTTTTCGGGGTACAACCAGATCATGATGCACCCCATCGATCAAGACAATAGTAGTTTCATCACCGGGCAAGGCCTTTACTGCTATAAGGTGATGCCGTTTGGTCTTAAAAATACTGGAGCTACTTACCAATGTTTGGTGAACAAATTGGTCAAGCAATAAATAGGAAGGTCGATGGAAGTATATATAGTCGACATGAACACCATGTCTCAGATGACCAGCCAGCATCCAAAGGATTTACGCCAGACTTTCCAGGTAATAAGAGAGAACCAGATGAGATTGAATCCGGCTAAGTGTGCTTTCAGGGTAGCAGCAAGAAAGTTTCTTGGGTTCATGGTACACGAGAGAGGAATTGAGGACAACCCTGATAAAATCAAGGCCATCATGGATCTTGAATCCCCCCCACTACCCTTCAGTAAGCACAGGGATTGACTGGCAGGATAGCAGCATTAAACCGCTTCATATCCCGATCTACAGATAAGTATTTACCTTTCTTCAAAATCATTAAGCAGGGTAAGAAGATGAAGTGGGATCAAGAAAACGAGTGAGCTTTCCAGTCTTTGAAGGAATACCTAGCTAGCCCGCCTTTGCTAGTGAAACCCCTTTCAGGAGAAGAGCTACAACTTTACTTGGCAGTATCAGAAACCACAACCAGCGGGGACTTGGTGAAAGAATGTAGTTACAGGGTATAGAGACCAATCTACTATGTGAGCCGTTCTCTGACCAAGTCCGAGAAAAATTATACCCTTCTGGTGAAGCTCGCCTATGCACTTGTGACTATAGCTAGAAAGCTCCGGCCTTATTTTTAAGCTCACACAGTTGAAGTAGTGACAGATCAACCACTGAGATAGTTCCTCTAGAGGCCAGACGTATCAGGCAGGCTGATCCTATGGGCCTTAGAGCTCACTCAGTATGACATAAAATACAAGGCACGAACAACAATCAAGGCTCAGGCCTTGGCTGACTTTGTATCAAAATTCAGCACGACCTCCAATCTGGATACCACCACGGTCTCGAGCCCGGATCCAGAATCCTCAGAATGGACCACTGATTGCAAGGCCTAGATACTATACACGGATGGAGTGTTGAATCAAGTGGGTTGTGGAGCAGGGATCGTCATTACTGATTTAGAAGGGATCGAATGTAGCCACTATTTCAGGTTTAAGTTTAGAGCCACCAATAATGAGGCAGAGTATGAAGCCTTGTTAGTAGGGATGAAAGTTGCTGAAGAATTGGGGGCACACTTTCTATTAGTTAGAAGTGATTCCCAACTTGTAATTAACAAAGTATCTGGTTTGTACCTGGTGAAGGGTGACAACATGGTAGCATACCTCAAAAAAGTCCAGGAAGCAGTAACAAGATTCAAGGGTATGAAGATGGAACATATTCCTCGAGAGAAGAATCATCGAGCAGATGTCTTGGCCAAGATTGCTGCAACTTCAAGCATTGCTCAGAGGGGTACCCTGACCCAACATAGCTAGGGGATTAGAAGTGAACCTGGTTAACCGACTTCCTTGCTGGATGGATCCTATAGCTAGCTATCTCCAAAATGATACTCTTTCTACATATTCAGATCAAGCACGTAAGCTTTAAAGGACCACTACTCGGTACTACCTAGTAGAAGGATACCTCTACCACAAAGGAAAATCCCTTCCATTACTAAGTTGTCTGCATCCGGACAACGCTCAATGGGCGCTAAATGAAATACACACGGGGGACTGCGGCAACCATGTGTCAGGTGAGACCTTGGCTTATCAAGTTCTTAGAATGGGCTACTTCTGACCTACTCTGCATCAGGATGCGAAGCAGTTTGCACAATCCTGTGAACCTTGTCAAAAGACAGCAAATCTCCATCACCTACCTTCAGAAAAGCTTGCTTCAATTAGCACACCTTACCCGTTTGCTATCTGGCGGCTGGACCTTATCGAGCCATTTCCTACTACTCCTGGTCAAGCCAAGCATGTCGTGGTGGCAATAGATTATTTTATTCAGTGGGTGGAAGCAATGTCCGTTACCCAGATAAATGAGGCAAACACCACGAGCTTTGTCAAGAAAAACTTTGTCTGCCGGTTCGGTACCCCAATGACCATAATAACTGATATGGGTAAACAGTTTGACAATGCTAAATTTAGGGAATTCTGTGAAGAGCGAGGTATCAACCCCCATTTTGCATCAGTGGCTCATCCTCAGACTAATGGATTGGTGGAAGCTACTAACAAGACCATCAAGAAGCTCCTGAAAAAGAAGCTTCAACAGAAGAAAGGGAAGTGGGCTGAAGAACTCCCAAATGTGTTATGGGCATATTGATTGTGCCTAAATTGTTATATATTTCGGCCCTCTTTTCCTTATCCTTTGTTTCGTTCCCAGGTGTTTTTCAGTGTATTTCATGTCTAATAGGCTCTTTTGTGGTAATTACAGGCAATTGATGTAATTCAGGTGTTGGAGATGAAAAATGGGAATTTCAGATGCAAAATAAGCCAGACAGGAAGAAGAGATGTTTCAGTGCACGGGTACTGTGCTGGTTAGCATGCCCATGCATAACCAGCACAGTGTGCTGGTCCACTTACCCCACACATTACCCGCACACTACCCTCACAGTTGAAGAAATCAGCCAAAGTGTGCTGGTCCACTTATCGGCGCATTACCTGCACAGTACCCTCACAATGTGCTGGGCCACTTACCCGCGCACTACCCTTACACTACCAGCACACTGCGTGCCTAAATCAGTGGCTGAAAGGTTGAAAAATTGATAAAGTGCGGGTGAGTGCGGGTCAGCCACCCGCACTTCACTTGCACTCTTGCCCAGATCCGGGACCTGATACTTTGAAGAAATTGATAAAGTGTGGGTGAGTGCGGGTCCCTGAACCGCGCTCCACCCACACTCCACGCACGTCAGATTCTATTTTTAAGCTTAAGTGACCTATTTTTGCATCCCCTATAAATAGAACCTTATATGTTTCGACCAAAACGATTCCCACACCTCCCATACCTCCCATACTTAGATAATTTCTTTCTTTACTTGTTTTCTAGCCTAGGAATACTTTCTTTCTCATCTATACCCATCTCTACTCATCCAAAGGCAACTATGGAGATTTGGATTCAAGCTTCAAGGAAGGAGAGCTCTTCAAGGGTTTCCTCTCAATCTCTCCTCTTAGTTTTGTATTTGTTATTAAGAACATGAGTAGCTAAATACCCCACTAAGGGGTTGATGTGATTAATTGATGGATATTGGGTATTTGTAAATAAACTCTATATTTTATATTTATTGTAGGGAAAAATACGTGCACGCAGCGGAAGCGAGACTAAAATCGAATTTAGTATAGTTTAAATTTTTTCCATAATTTGAACCTTAACCCTCTAATTAATTAACATATAATACTAAAGATATCATACCTTTGTTGCGTGATCCGATTGACATTGCGTCGATGGTAATCCGCAAGATCTTCCAATCTAATCACGAACGTGAATCACCTAGGAGCGTGGTCTCCCTTCTCTTTGAATTGTGTACCTGAGGATGGATTAACAAAACTTTTTCTTTTTCGTTAGTCACAACAAGTTCCAAGAGACAACAAAGAATGTTCCGGTCACTTTTGAATTCACAATCTTTGGATCGAAACTCGCGTGAACCTTATTCGAAATTGTGCACAAAACCTTTTGATGTAAAAGTAACTAGTGCACTATCGAAATAAGAACAAACTTTTCTCTCTATTCCTCTTGGCTAAAAGTCACACTAGTCTAAGAGTTGGATTCTATTTTTCTATAGCAAAAGAAAAAAAACTCTCAAGTCCAAGACATTAGGGTTAGCCGAATTCCACTTGCCTTATATTTATGTAGTGCACCGAATTCTTGCCTATTAAAAAATATAGTGAACCGAATTCTTGCCTATTAAAATATACAAGTATTTAAGTGCACAGAATTCTGATTGCCATATAAATCTATATATATTGGCGACCAATTCTATATGCCAAATAAATAATATATATCTCAAACCTATATACTACCAAATCTGCATGCCACCTATAATATATATATATATATATATATATATGTTGCCGAAAAATGCTTTCCACCTATAATATATATTAGTGGCTGAAATCTTCTACCCAAATAGGATTTATGTCTTTTGACCTAAATCCTAGCCCTAGGTAGATTTCTTTAGAATTCCAAACCATAATCCAACTCCTTAATGTATTTGTGACTATAAAAGACTTCCTTATTTGACTAGATAAATAAATCCCTTATTTATCTACTTACCAAATAAAGTCTTTTATATTTATTATACTACCGCAATAGTATACTACTAAGAAACATATTTCCTAGTCAGAAAAAGATTTTGATTTTTAATTAAATAATTAATTAATCAATTAATTAATTTCCATTTAATCAAATAATAAAAATAAAACAATATAATATCATATATATATCTCGGCCATGTGCCATATATATTAAGATATCTATATATTGTTTTTCTATTTTATTAAATCCATTGAACCTTAATAAAAGGCCCACATGTGAACTAGGCCCATTCTTACTAAAAGAAACAAGTCCACATGCCTTAATACAATTCTAGATGGACCCATAAATTGGTCCGGTAGAATATATCAAGTGATCCATGCAAGTCCGTGTGGATTGGGGATCTTGGCGGGCTATCTAAATTTAAGCTTCAATAGATATAACCTAATCACAATCAACAAATGATTCACTTAGGTCCGATCTATTAATTTTAACTCATTCCACTAAAGAGCTAAAATTGAACTCTTAAATAAAGATAGAATAAGTAAATATTTCTCATTCGTACCCTAGACAATCTTATTGGAGATGATGTATCCTCCTGAAGAATATCAGTAATCGCCAAGAGCTCATAGACCGCCTATAGCTCTCCAAGTTACCATATTTACTCATATGACCACATTTTGAACTTGGATATTTTGACTTGTCCAGAAGCCATGTTTCAATAGACTCTATCGAAAACTTAACGTTAAGATTCAATATCCAATACCTCAAAACATCCATATGATGATATTCTACTCTCATTTAATAAATGGAGCCACGATGTCCATATCTATAAATGAAGTCCTCTATTGATTAACAAATGAATATCACCAAACTATCGAGGATAGACTATGCTATATAATCGTACTCATTGATAACTCAAATGATACCACTTGCAACCATAAGTCCATCATTTATCTCAGAATTAAGATAGACTCTCCGATTGTCCTGATAATGAAAAGACTATTATCTATTGACGGTTCTAGATAAATTATTTCATTGTGATCCAGTTCAATGCACCCAGTGCACTAGATTCTTTTACTCGAAGACCCTCTGATGATTTCAGACTCATCATAACTCATTTGATCCCACTCAAATGCTAGCAAAAGAATTCTACAACTTTAACAAGATAAAGGTGCCTAACCTTTAACTTAAGTTGTGAACATTATTCAAGACTAACTAAAGAATTGTGTCTACCTCATACATATCCAGATGTACGAACAATTCTTCTTTTCTCATAGTCTTTTGACCTTATGATTATTTACTTTTGACAATTATAATATTCAATCTATAAATGCCATAAGATTTGTTTAAATCAGAAATCACTTTCTTAATATGAAAAGATTGTCAAAAACAATATTACACTCTTGCTATTGAGCATAATCCTAACATTTATATCTATCTCTATGTTCTATTCTATTGCTTTAATTGCTTTCCAATATTGATTTGCTTGGATACACCCTCTTAGCATGTTGATTTGGATTACTTGAGTAGGCAACTAGGTGTGCACCCTTTTTGTTGTCTAATGCCCTATTGAATGGAATGATTCCGGAATCCCGGCTCGATAACCATAATCTTCATCTAACCTCTAATGGGTGTCCGTCTCTATACACCCTAGGACGGCTCTCGTGAGAGGCTATAAGCCATTCTATACACCCTAGGTGGCTACACTAGTATCGGTTGAGCCCTTAGATAAATATACGTACATTCATTGTTAGGGTCCTAACCGAGCAACCGACACTATACACCCTAGGTTGGTTGCTTAGGAGGGATCAATCCCTAGTAGAAGGCCTCCTCTATACACCCTAGGGTGGCCCTCTTCTAGATATAGATAGCCAACCTATACACCCTAGGTTGGCTACATTCGTTAAAACGTGCTTAATTCAGAGTTTGTTGCATTGCCTAATGTTCGTTTACGAGTCCATCAACACCTTAGTCATATCACTTCATTCGCATTCACTTTTAATCATTGCATTCCTAGTTTGCTTTAGTTTCTTCATGAGACAAATTATAGCACGGTGTGTATAAAACTATCTAGAGGGGGGTGAATAGATTTGAAGTTTTTTACCCAATTTTTCGTGTTAGTCCAAATTACGAAATTACCCCTAAATAGATAAAGCAATAAATCAAGTATAAAATGCAGAAATTAAATAAGACTTGATTTTTACGTGGAAACCCTCACGGGAAAAACCACGAGCTAGTAAGTAAGCCACACTCGAACCTCGAATCCACTAAATGTGTAAAACGATTACAACCTAATCCCGGAAGTAATCACACACCTACCTAATCCCGGTATGAGTGAACCTAGTCCAATTTGCTTGCGATCTAAACAACCTAATCCCGGATGCTACACATAAGACTTACTTTCTCTATGAAGAGAATAACAACCCTAAGTGAATATATGAATATTCAAAATGCAACATAGAGCAAGGGAAACCCTATATGCTTATCTAAGATGATTAATATGCAATTAGAAGAATCCTAGATATCAAAACTAAATGACATGTCAAATCAAATAGTTTAGCTAATCAAGATTAAGCACAAAACCTAATTAGCTATCACAATACAACTTCTCAAACATACATCATACTAATCTCAAACTTGTATTCAAAGTATATAAAATAACATACAAGTAATTAATTGAGATTGCTTGTTAAGAGAAACACAAAATATGTAAGATATTAGTGAAAAGCTTACCAAGCAAAGTATGATGAACAATCCATGCAAGATGTTATCTAGATGATCAAGGATGATGCTAGATGATGATTGATGATCATGAAAAAGTGTTTGAGTAATCTAAAAATGAGTTCTTTGGAATTTTTCTTCTCTTTGAAAAATATCCTAAGTATGGAATCTGAATATGAACTCATATGATTGACCTAAAGTCAAAGTGGCATATATATAGGAGGCCAAAACAAAGTGTGGTCGTTTTGATAAGTTTGCCTCAATATTGCCTTGGGCGCTGTACGTAGAACGCCTCTTGTACAGCGCTTGTACAGCGCCCCAACTCTGTTCTCACGGGAAAACAGAGTGGCGCTGTACGTAGAGCGCTTTGTACAGCGCCTGTACAGCGACCGAATTAAATCGATCAGGTCTGAACAGCGCTCATTGGGCGCTGTTCGTACAGCGCTTCTGTAGAGCGCTTTTGGGAGCGCCCAATGCAAAAATGCAATCCTAAGTCTAAGCATGACAAGGCAATTGGATATGCAAGTTGCAATCAAACTAACATGCAAGAAGAGATGTTAATGAACATTAATGCACAAAAATAAGACACACAACATACAAGTATTAAACATATGTATGAGTTGTGAGTGTGTGCAACTATCTCTTCAAGACAAGTAAGCACAAAGAAATATACCTTCGGTGCTTATCAACATGAGGTCTTCAAAGGGCTTCGAACAATAAACCCGATACCTAGGCTACCCTTACAAAGAACCCCAACATGTGGTTTGTCCACGAAATGAGCCAATCAACAAATGGGAACCTTACACTTCACACTTCACACCACCAATCATTTCCTTTTACTTTTATCACACTAGTGTTATTAATTTTAATCTAGTCACCGCTACCCCAATCCTTGTGGACGACACCCGTGCTTACCACTTTACTCGTATTTATACTTGTGAACGCATAGCATAGGTTTTATAAAATGTTTTGACGTACGATCTTTTTGACGGCAAAAATCCTTTCGTCAAATGGCGTCGTTGCCGGGGATCGGTATACGTAGTAGTGGTTAGATTAGTTTTAATATTATTAGTTTTTACATTTTTAGTTCTTAGTTGTTTTTAGTTTGTTTCTTTTGAATAAATGGTGTTCCAGGCTCTTATTGGCAATTGCATATATTGAGTGAAAGTATACAAACGTAGTTAAATAGCTTAAGGCATACTTAGAGGGGGGGTGAATAGGTTTTTACGCCTTTTTCAATCCCTTGAACAAACTTTCGTTTGTCCCTCAAGGTTGCCTTACATACAACAAATACACTAAGAAAAGACAACATACATAGACAATATGAATAGGTAATCATATAAGCATGGTCTACATACATCATCAAGTTGTATGAGGTAAACAAACAAATAAGTATAACAACAAAGAATACTTGTATTTCACTATATGTTCAATGAGTTACAAGAGTGATCAAATATCACTACACACAAATACAATATACAAAAGAATCATAGAAATAAAATCGATCAATAAAATGAGTTCACTAATCACACTATACAAAGTCTTGCTTCACAATACATCATAAGTGAATACTATGAAACAAGATAATAAAAATATACAAATAAAATATAAGAGATAGAGATAGGAAGAATTAACACAAGAGATTTTTTAACGTGTTAAACCTCCAAGGAGGAAACATCCACGGGTTGAACTACAACCATTGGGTACTATATTATTGGAAAGTAAACATAGAATATTCACAAAGTGACCAATCTTTAGCTCACCCAACCTAGTGAAGTCTAAGCCTACCCAACCCTATTGGAAAGTGTGAAATCCCTCAATGATGCGAAACCACCATATATTGGACACCACACAAAACCAACATCAGTGGTAGACTAGATTTTCCTCAAGAGTGCATACACCTCCTGTGTACCCCGCTCTATCGGAGTCTATATCTAACCATATGCCTAGGCCTACCAATACAATAGCCAACTCCCTATCCAAGGCACTCATGCCTCTAGGGAGCCTCCCATGCATGACTATCCGAGTCCTCCCCGACTCTATCCATGACTTCTTGCTTACCTATCTGAGTCATCCCGACTCTAGGCAAGTCTTCTTGCTTGGCTATCCGAGTCATCCCGACTCTAACCAAGACTTCATGCCTTTTACAAGGACTTCCTAATGTGATTATGTGAATACAAATGATGCAAACAATCTAATCAACATAGAACATGTGATCAATACATTCTATGGTACAAATAGACCTAAACATGTGATAACACATTTAATAAAAGTCTAGATGCAAAATACAAGAATAAAACCTAAGCATGTGCAAACATCAAACACATAAGCTCAAAGTTTCATTCACACATACAACACTTGAACATAGTATATTCTTGAAGTACAAGTTCAAGATGCAATCAAAATACAACAAAAATGCTAGATACATGAGATTTAATCAATCAATATTCTAGCCAAAAATATAGAGCAAGGAATTAAGATATAAATCAATTAAAACCTAGATTGCTCTAAAACACATACAAATACAAAATCCTTGATTTCATCAATCAAAGGATCAAAACAAATCTCAAGGTCATTTATCACAAAATTGATTCAATCAAGTCACAAACAACTTAAGATATCATTCTAATCACAATACAACTCACAAACATGTGAAAAACCTAGAATCATATAAACTAGTCCACATTTGTCTATAAATTGACTTTCAATTATAATGATTATGAAGCTACCTTTCTCAATAGCTTTTACCAAACATAAACAAACATATAGAAGAAGAAACCCCAAGCAAATTGAAGGTTGAAAAGAAAGAAATCCCAAAGATAAGTCCAATACCTTTGATTCAACAGCTGGTTCGGATTTCAGTGTGTAACCACCCGAAAACTCGATCAATCAGCTACCAAACCTCTTAGAAATGATAGAGGACTCAATTACGAACGTTCTCCAATTCGAATCACTCAAATCCGACTCCGGATGAGGGAGATATGATGTTTGGAAGATGAGAAAATGTAGAGGAGAAGACTGACGGGATTTTACAAAATTTTCTTCTTTTTTTAAAATCAAATGGAGAGAGAGGAGGGAAATAAAAGGAGGAGAGAGAAGGAGATTCCGGGCCAATCAGGTGAGGCCACATCACCCCAGGCCGTGGGGGGCGCGTGGGCAGAGAGCCCCTCTGGCCGTGGGGCCCACAGCCTCCCTCACGGCGTGGGCCAAGTGGCCTCACGGCCACCCACTCTCTCGCGCGCTCCCTCGGTTCTTCAGCCGTATCTTGGGCATCCGAACTCCGATTTCGAATCCGTTTTCAGATTACGAACCATGACTCTCTTACGCACGACGAGGACTACACAACTTTGAAAAATGGTTGAGAAATCATCTCAGAAAATGACAATGAAGTCAACTCAACGAATGAGAACGAAATGTAGCGTAGCTACATCGTTTGGACTTGAAACTAAATGAATGAGTAACCGAAACGATTGGAACTCAATAAGACATCAAATAAGAACATGTTCAAGTCCAAGTACAAAAAATATGAAAACATACAAATACAAATACACACACATATGCTAATTTCCAGACATAGTCCTAGAAAATGCAATAAACAAAGTTTTACGAGTATAATATGAATGCATGAGCATATTTTGTCAAGTGTGTGAAAGTGATACATAAGTGATGTTTAATCATGAAGGAACACACAAGAATGCCATGTGTGTGTGTGTGTGCCTAGCCTTGTAAGAGATATGAGGTCTTATATTACCTTTGATGATCAATGATGTACAAATCTCTTTAAAGCCGGCTTCTTACATGATTTTTGGTCAAGACATTCTTCGTCTTCTTAAATCTTCAATATAAGAACCACTAAACATTACAAGAGAAACACGTTTTGATATGGAATTTATGCCAACACAAACTATAAACCTAACAATCTCCCCATTTGGCAAATTCCATGACAAAACCCCTAAATAAACACTAAAACAATTACAAAGAAAATTTGGTCACAATGAGTATAATGAGTTACACATATAGACACAAATTAACAACCAAAACAAGTCTTGAACTTCAACTTGGTATTCTCTTGATATCACCTAAAATGAACTTGAAAGCACAAGAATATCCAAGAGACAACAAATATGGCAATATCCAATCTTAGGCAAGAAAATAGTAACATATACTCCCCCTTAATACATACTATCCATCAAAATATTCTAAGCCAAGATTCAACAACAACAAAAATATTACATACCATATAGTTCAAGCTTGATACCAAATATACTAAAAGTAAAATAACACAAAAACTAAAAAGAGACTAAGTAAGCTAGATTTCTGCCATGTGTTTCTCATATTTCTTCCCCTTTTTGACATGATATGAAGCCAAAAGGAAAGAGTAAGAAAATATACCTCATGAAGCTCTTTAGCCACTTGTGCCACCAAGGAAAGAAGTGCGGTGTGAGGATCTCACATATTGCTTTGTTGTAGTTGATTTGCCTTCCAACTCTTTGATCCTTTCATCTTGAACAACAAGCTTAGCACTAAGGTTGAAACAAATTATAGCATGGTGTGTATAAAGCTATCTAGGGGGGGGGGGGGGGGAATAGATTTTACGCTTTTTACCCAATTTTTCGTGTTAGTCAAAATTACGAAAATGCCCTCAAGATAATATAAACAAGCAAGTGTAATATGGTGCGGAAATTAAAACAACACTTGGTTTTTACATGGAAACCCTCACGGGAAAAACCACGGGCTATGTAAGTAAGCCACACTCGAACCTCGAATCCACTAAATGTGCAAACGATTACAACCTAATCCCGGAAGTAATCACACACCTACCTAATCCCGGTATGAGTGAACCTAGTCCTATTTGCTTGCGATCTAAGCAACCTAATCCCGGTTGCTACACACAAGACTTACTTTCTCTAGAAGAGAATACAACCCTAAGTGAATATATGAGAATATCCAAAATGCAACATAGAGCAAGGGAAACCCTATATGCTTATCTAAGATGATTAATATGCAATTAAGAACAATCCTAGATATCAAAACTAAATGACATGTCAATCAGTTTAGCTAATCAATATTAAGCACAAAACCTAATATGCTAGCACAATACAACCTCTCAAACATACATCATACTCATCTCAATATTGTATCCAAAGCATACAAAATAACAAACAAGTAATTAATTGAGATTGCTAGATAAGAGAAACACAAAACATGTAAGATATTAATGAAAAGCTTACCAAGCAAAGTATGATGAAGATTCCATGCAAGATGACATCTAGATGATCTAAGATGATGCTAGATGATGACTGATGATCATGAAAAAGTGTTTGAGTAATCAAAAATTGAGTTCTTGGAATTTTTCTTCTCTTTGAAAAATATCCTAAGTATGAATTCTGAATATGAACTCTCTTAATTGACCTAAAGTCAAAGTGGCATATATATAGGGGGCCAAATCAAAGTGTGGTCGTTTAAGTAAGTTTCAAAGAAACGCGCCGATCGGCGGTTTCAATCGGCGGCCAGGCCGCCGATCATGACCGCCGAAATGAGCTCGTGAAGAACAGAGCAAAAACGGCAGTTCATTCGGCGGTTTCTTGACCGCCGATCCCAACCGCCGAATCAAAACAGAGAGATTAAAATCAATCAGGTATGAACGGCGGTTTCGAACGGTGGTTTCGTGACCGCCGATTCAACCGCCGAATTAGACTGAGAGATAAATCAATCAGGTCTTGAAACGGCAGTTTCGAACGGCGGTCGTGACTGCCGATCTTAACCGCAGAAATGCTTCAGACCAATCTGGACTGAAACGGCGGTTTCATTCGGCGGCCAGGCCGCCGATCATAACCGCCGATCACCTAGATAGGTGAAAACCAAGGAGAAGCCAAGGGCATTCTCCATAGGCGGTCCTCGCGCTAAACCAAGCACATTTTTATGCATGCGCGGACGTTTCCGAAAGTTATCGGGAAACGAATTACACAACAACATGACACAATTACACACAACAAAATATAATAAATAAGTGCAAGTGTGAAATGTGACAAATGAAGAGAATGCACACATATGCAATGAATGTTAAGTGTGTGTGTGCAACTAATCTCTTCAAAGAAAAGTAAGCACATAGAAATTTACCTTCGGTGCTTATCAACACGAGGTCTTCAAAGGGCTTCGAACAATAAGACCGATACTTAGGCTACCCTTACAAAGAACCCCAACATGTGGTTGTCCACGAAATGAGCCAATCAACAAATGGGAACCTTACAATCTCCCCCTTTAGCTATTTCGTGACAAAACCACCACTCACATTGATTCCTCACAAAGAAATAGAAACTACGGGACAACTGTGATATTCTACAACACAAAGAGATAAGGAAATAAAACTTCAAGTCTTCAATCTCTTGTAGAATAATCAAGCCCTGTAAATAAGATTTCTATGTTTTCCAATACAAGTGAAATGTGAGATTAATCAAGTGATATCAGAAACAAGCATTTGCATTTTTAGAATTTAGGCATAACATTACAAAATATATGCAATGTATGATAAATGCAATGCTCCCCCTCAAAGGGTTACTCCCCCTCAATGTGTTATCTCCCCAATGTGAACAATTGCAACACCAATTTGCATCTCCCCTTACCATATACTACTCCCCCTTTTTGTCATGATATAGGCAAAGGAGTAGTCCCCAACCGGGTCACTCATAGTAACGAGAGATAGTAGCATGCAAGATTTGCATAATTAATATAAGTCACTTTATGCATCTCAATTTAATCGGAGAGAAACAAGGAGATTTATTTGAGAGAAAATGTGTGAATCAAACATGCTTTGCATACAAGACATGTAGCATTCAAGTCCAAAATACAATGGTATTTGGCAAAGCAAATGACAAAGGTTTCTAATAGGAATTCAAACCAATTTCACCAATGTCATGAGTAAAGCAAGGATATAGAATACATTGATTTCAATATAAGAGCAACTATATCCAACTTTATAAGCGAAACATGGCATGAGCAACTTTGCACCCTTTTTGATTTTTCCGGATAAGATATCCGTATGATAGTAGCCATGTTCAACCAATAAAGAAAGAGAGACATTTGGAATAGAAATTCCTTTGAACGGATACAAGATCCTTTATTCATTTTGAGTCTCATAAGCTTTCACACAAGTTTTGCATTTTTAAGAATATGCAATCATCAATTCATGCTTTTCATGTGAGCATGTTATATGAATTTCATGTTTTTTCATTTGACATTAGCATGTTATTAAAGAATCATCATGTCATGGAGATAATCATAGGTCATTCAAATCATACTTCCGATATACATCTCCTAGTCCAAAAATGCATGTTTGAACATAAATATGACATGGATTGTAAACAAGCAAGGTTCACACTTATTGAATTGAAAACATATATACATATGTGCAACCAAGCTTACTCAAGCAATTAAAAGAAGAGGCATAAGATATTTCAAATTTTTTGCAAGTGACAAGAATGCAAACTAGCTCTCTTTGCTTAAGTTCCCCATATGGGGTCAATCATAGAACATCACTCCACAAGACATATCCCAATAGATCTACTAAGAGTTTTAAATCGAGTAGCATCTAAGGGTTTAGTAAATAGGTTCGCAAGTTGATCATCAGTACCTACATGTTCAAGTACTATGCATTTATTTTCAACAAGCTCTCTAATGAAGTGATGGCGGATGTCAATATGCTTAGTTCTAGAATGTTGCACCGGATCCTTGGAAATATTAATGGCACTCATGTTATCACAAAAGAGAGTGAGAGTACCTTGGTTGAATCCGTAATCTACTAGCATTTGCTTCATCCATATAAGTTGAGTGCATCCACTCCCCGCGGCTATGTACTCGGCTTCCGCCGTGGACAAGGAAATCGAGTTTTGCTTCTTGCAAAACCAAGACACCAAGTTGTTGCCTAGAAAGAAGCAACCGCCCGATGTGCTCTTCCTATCATCACAATTTCCTGCCCAATCCGCATCACTATATCCTACAAGACTAGGATTAGTGTCAAATGAGTACCAAATCCCATAGTTGGAAGTCCCATTCACAAAGCGAATGACTCTCTTAACCGAAGAGAGATGGGACTCCTTGGGATCGGATTGGTACCTAGCACAAACTCCTACACTAAATGATATATCGGGCCTACTTGCGGTCAAATAGAGCAAGCTCCCTATCATGCCACGATATAAGGTTTGGTCCACACTTTTACCGCTAGCATCCTTGCTTAGCTTCAAAGTGGTGCTCATAGGAGTGTCACAATGTTTGGCTTTTTCAAGACCAAACTTCTTCACAAGGTTTTTGGCATATTTGGCTTGGGTTATGAAGATCCCATTATCTAGTTGCCTAATTTGCAAACCTAGGAAGTAATTAAGCTCACCAACAAGACTCATCTCAAATTCATGAGACATAACATCAACAAATTGTTGGACCTTGGTGTTGTTGGTGGAGCCAAACACTATGTCATCGACATATATTTGAGCTATGAAAAGCTCATCATTGTCTCTCTTGATGAATAGTGTCTTGTCAACACTACCTCTTGTGTAGTTATTGTCAACAAGAAATTGAGTGAGGCGCTCATACCAAGCCCTCGGTGCTTGTTTCAACCCATATAGTGCCTTCTTGAGGCGATAAACATGGTTGGGGTGGTGAGCATCCACAAACCCCTTGGGTTGTTCAACAAACACTTCCTCTTGCAAGAAACCATTGAGGAAGGCACTCTTGACATCCATTTGGTGCAATTTGAACTTATGCACACAAGAAATGGACAAGAGAAGCCTAATAGACTCTAAACGGGCAACGGGAGCAAATATCTCCTCAAAGTTGATACCCTCAATTTGAGAGTACCCTTATGCTACAAGTCTAGCCTTGTTCCGTACTATGTTGCCATCCTCATCGGATTTGTTCCTAAATATCCATTTAGTGCCTATGACATTAGTGGTCTTAGGCCTAGGAACTAGAGTCCAAACCTCATTCCTTTCGAATTGGTTTAGCTCTTCTTGCATGGCAAGAACCCAAAATTCATCATTTAAGGCTTCTTCAACCTTTTTGGGTTCAATTTGAGAGGTGTAGCAAGTATAGCTAATAAGATTAGCAAGTTGATGTCTAGTCCTAACACCCTCATTTACCTCTCCAATGATATCTTCTTTATCATGGAGTTTCCTAACCCATTGAGCGGGTTCTTTAGAGTCCAAGAGAGGAACTCTAGCAATAGGTTATGTGTCATCATTGTTGACATTAGATGTCCCAACATTAGGAGACACCACAACCTTCTCCAAAGGAGAACCATCACTAAAAATAACCTCCTCCTCATGATCATTAGACTTGAGCCTAGTACCATCAAATACGACATTGGATGATTCCATAACACTTAGAGTCTTTAAATTGAAAACTCTATAGGCTCTACTATTCAAGGCATAACCAATAAAGATACCCTCATCACTCTTAGCATCGAATTTGCCAAGTTGATCATGGTCATTCAAAATGTAGCATTTGCTTCCAAAAGTGTGGAAGTAGCTAACATTTGGCCTCTTACCTTTCCATAACTCATAGGAGGTGTTTCTAGTACCGGGCCTTAGGAAGACTCTATTTCTTATATAGCAAGCCGTATTGACGGCTTCGGCCCATAGGTTCCTAGGGACATTGTTGCTAAGCAACATCACACAGGCCATCTCTTGAAGGACCCTATTTTTCCTCTCAACAACTCCATTTTGTTGAGGTGTCTTAGGAGCCGAAAACTCATGGGAGATACCTAAACCATTACAAAAGGTTTCAAAGGTAGCATTCTCAAATTCCCTCCCATGGTAACTTCTAATCCGTTTTATGCTTTTAATATTAGAGTTCATTTCATTTTGAAGTTTATTACAAAGCATTTTAAACTTATCAAAAGTTTCAGATTTTTCTCTAAGAAAATATGTCCATGTGAACCTAGAGAAATCATCAACACAAACAGAAATGTATCTCTTTCCACCCAAACTTTCGGTTTGCATGGGACCCATGAGGTCCATGTGGAGAAGCTCAAGAGGCTCCTTGGTGGTGAGATACTTACCCTTTTTGTGCATGCTTTTAGTTTGCTTTCCTTGTTGGCAAGGTCCACAAACACCATTGGCTTTCTTCCCAAGCTTAGGGAGGCCACGCACACACTCGAACTTTCCAAGGGTCCGTAGATCCCTAAAGTTCATGTGGCCAAGTCTTTCATGCCACAACTCAATTTGCTCATCCATGGACACATGATTAGATACAATACTAGCTTCAAGACAATAACAATTGTCGCTAGATCTCATGCCCTTCAACAAGGTTTGTCCATCGGGTTTTAGGATTGAGCAAAAATCTTTAGAAAACAAGACGGAATATCCTTCATCACTAAGATGTGAAATGCTTATTAAATTGGCTTTCAAGCCATCAACAAATAAAGCATTGGATAAGGAGGGTAATCCGGGAACGGAAATGGTTCCTTTCCCTTTAACATTTCTTTTGGATCCATCACCAAAAGTGACATTTCCACCTTCCTCCATAACAAGAGTCTCGAAGAAACTCTTGTTTCCCGTCATGTGCCTAGAGCACCCACTATCCAAGTACCAAAAATTAGAAGAATTTGCCTTCAAGGCTATTTGTGCAACATGGCAAACATTTTCATTCTTTCTAATCCACTTAGCAACAATTTTAGCTTTCCTAGTGGTCTTTGGTACATGTGCTCTACTATTTCTAGGATCATGCAAATCAATATTTTCATTCCTAGAAACATGCATCTTGGCTCTATTCTTTCTCGTTTCAATCATGCTTTGTTTTCTACACATTTTAATATATTGAAAGCAATTTGGTCTAATATGACCATCACAACCACAAAAGTGACAAATAGGGATGAAATAAGGAATCATACCTTGCCTTTGTGCACGTATGGGAGCTTGTCCATGTCTTTGTGGATAAGTGGGTTCAATCCATCTTCGTTGTTGAACCGGTCTAGGTTGCTTCCAAGCTTGAGGTTGCATGATTGGTCTCTTTCCTTTGTGAGCCAATTTTGGAGGAGTGTTGGCTTGAGGGACCCTAGGGGGTTGAGCTTGAGATTTCCTTCTTGGCCCCATTTTCACTTGAGCATTAGAACATTATCCTACTTCTAACTTCTTCCTAGGAGGTTGCACAAATGAAGTTTCTTCGTTCTTCAAGCTCTTGACAAACACGGTCTTGTTAGAGGTTGAGATTTTCTTGCCATCATCATACCCAAGACCTCTCTTGTCACTTGGACTCTTTCCAACACCAAGTAAATGATCAAGCTTCTTGGTGCTAGAATCTATCCTAGCCAAGGACCCTTTAACTTCTACAAGTTCCCTCTTCAAGCCTTCTTCACTTCTCTTGGATTAGTCTAACTCCTCAATTAACTTATCCTCTCTCCTCTTCAATCTTTCCACTTGTTCACTTAAGTGGTCATTGTGAGCCGAAAGTTGAAGGTTTTCTTCTCTCAACCTCTCAATCTTTCTTGTGCTTTTAAGTGCTAAATCATTGAACTCGGCATGGTATTTAGCAAGCACTTTTTGCTCCACAAATTTCTTTTTGGAACTAGAAGAGGAGTCACTTTCTACTTCACTTGAGTCATTTTCCTCTTGACTCATTTCCTCTTTCTCACTACCACTTTTGCTCTTATGTGAGGAGGCAAAAGCTGGGAGGTTAGCCATGAGCTCTTCTTCACTTGAAGACTCATCTTCCTCATTGGAGTCATCACTACTCCCACTCCAAGTGGCGGCCATCACTTTGCTCTTCTTCTTTTCATTGTGATTAGCACATTCGGGGGCAAAGTAACCAATCCCACCACATTCAAAGTATCGGACCCCTTTCCTTTCGGTCCTCTCTTGTCTAGGCTCAAACTTCTTGAAGGAACTCTTTTTCTTCAAATCTTGTCCTCTTGACCCAAATCCCTTCTTCTTCTTGAACCCCATAACCTTGTTGAACCTTTTCACAAATAAGGCAAGGTCTTCATCCGATTCATGCTTTGCCTCCTTTGCATCCTTAGATGCTTTCAAAGCTATTCCTTTAGACTTCTTAGGAGGAGTAGTGGTGCTAGGAGCCTTCCTAGACTCATATGCAATGAGACGCCTAATCACCTCACTTGGCTTCATATCTATGTAGCCACTATTTTCTTCTATGGCCGTCACCTTGGATTCAAACCTATCGGGGAGAGATCTCATAATTTTTTGCTTGACTCTCCTATCCGAGTACGGGTCTCCGAGTTGATGGCTTTGATTTACAATGTCCATCAATTTGATTTCGAAGTCATTGAAGCATTCATCCTCTCCCATCCTAAGTAGCTAAAACTGAGTTTGGAGGACTTGAAGCTTGGACTCTTTCACCACCTCGGTTCCCTCATGTGCAACTTGAAGGATGTCCCATGCCACTTTGGCAATCTGAGTATTCTGAATAAGCTTGTACTGATTCTCATCCATAGCACACATAATGGCATGCATAGCCTTCCTATTCCACTTAGAAGCCTCAAACTCTTGCGCGTTCCATTGCGCCTTAGGCTTCAAAACATCTTGTCCTCCACCCGCGGGAGTCATCATAGGGAGATCATATCCGTCTTCCACCGCCATCCATGCACGGTCATGAATTTGGCATATGTAGGATTCCATCTTCCCTTTCCATTGGGAATAGTTCAATCCGGTAAGAAGTGGTGGCCTTGTGCTAGAAGCTCCTTCGTGGCCACCACCATTTCCACCGTTTCCACTCATAGTGTTTATGAATGAATGAAATGAATGCAAATGTATGAATGATCAAAAATCACACAAAATGCAAAACACACCAAAATAAGCAAGGATCACCTATGTATGTCTAGGAACCCGCTCTGATACCAATTGAAACAAATTATAGCACGGTGTGTATAAAGCTATCTAGAGGGGGGGGGTGAATAGATTTTACCCTTTTTACCCAATTTTTCGTGTTAGTCAAAATTACGAAAATGCCCTCAAGATAATATAAACAAGCAAGTGTAATATGGTGCGGAAATTAAAACAACACTTGGTTTTTACGTGGAAACCCTCACGGGAAAAACCACGGGCTATGTAAGTAAGCCACACTCGAACCTCGAATCCACTAAATGTGCAAACGATTACAACCTAATCCCGGAAGTAATCACACACCTACCTAATCTCGGTATGAGTGAACCTAGTCCTATTTGCTTGCGATCTAAGCAACCTAATCCCGGTTGCTACACACAAGACTTACTTTCTCTACAAGAGAATACAACCCTAAGTGAATATATGAGAATATCCAAAATGCAACATAGAGCAAGGGAAGCCCTATATGCTTATCTAAGACGATTAATATGCAATTAAGAACAATCCTAGATATCAAAACTAAATGACATGTCAATTAGTTTAGCTAATCAATATTAAGCACAAAACCTAATATGCTAGCACAATACAACCTCTCAAACATACATCATACTCATCTCAATATTGTATCCAAAGCATACAAAATAACAAACAAGTAATTAATTGAGATTGCTAGATAAGAGAAACACAAAACATATAAGATATTAGTGAAAAGCTTACCAAGCAAAGTATGATGAAGATTCCATGCAAGATGACATCTAGATGATCTAAGATGATGCTAGATGATGACTGATGATCATGAAAAAGTGTTTGAGTAATCAAAAATTGAGTTCTTGGAATTTTTCTTCTCTTTGAAAAATATCCTAAGTATGAATTCTGAATATGAACTCTCTTAATTGACCTAAAGTCAAAGTGGCATATATATAGGGGGCCAAATCAAAGTGTGGTCGTTTAAGTAAGTTTCAAAGAAACGCGCTGATCGGCGGTTTCAATCGGCGGCCAGGCCGCCGATCATGACCGCCGAAATGAGCTCGTGAAGAACAGAGCAAAAATGGCGGTTCATTCGGCGGTTTCGTGACTGCCGATCCCAACCGCTGAATCAAAACAGAGAGATTAAAATCAATCAGGTATGAACGGCGGTTTCGAACGGCGGTTTCGTGACCACCGATTCAACCGCCGAATTAGACTGAGAGATAAATCAATCAGGTCTTGAAACGGCGGTTTCGAACGGCGGTCGTGACTGCCGATCTTAACCGCAGAAATGCTTCAGACTAATCTGGACTGAAACGGCGGTTTCATTCGGCGGCCAGGCCGCCGATCATAACCGCCGATCACCTAGATAGGTGAAAACCAAGGAGAAGCCAAGGGCATTCTCCATAGGCGGTCCTCGCGCTAAACCAAGCACATTCTAGTGCATGCGCGGACGTTTCCGAAAGTTATCGGGAAACGAATTACACAACAACATGACACAATTACACACAACAAAATATAATAAATAAGTGCAAGTGTGAAATGTGACAAATGAAGAGAATGCACACATATGCAATGAATGTTAAGTGTGTGTGTGCAACTAATCTCTTCAAAGAAAAGTAAGCACATAGAAATTTACCTTCGGTGCTTATCAACACGAGGTCTTCAAAGGGCTTCGAACAATAAGACCGATACTTAGGCTACCCTTACAAAGAACCCCAACATGTGGTTGTCCACGAAATGAGCCAATCAACAAATGGGAACCTTACAAAGGTCTTCAATCTTACTTTGTGACGCCTTAATCAACCTACGTGACTCCTCAACCTCATTCCTCAATTTTAAAGCCCAACTAGGAAGAGCGGGTGAGCTAGGGACATGGCAAGAATCAAGAGATTCACCAAAAAGCCTAAACACATCACTAGACTTTCCCTTGTCCTTGTATGACATGGTTGCCACACGTTTATCACTCAACTTCTCTAAGGGAGGAAGCATAATATCACCATCAAGATTCCTCACTCCTTTAGCTAAGCATAATTGAGTTATAAATCCCAGAAATGCCAATTTCTTATCCAAACGACTAGTACGA
Source organism: Acer yangbiense (assembly GCA_008009225.1). Classification (NCBI taxonomy): domain Eukaryota; kingdom Viridiplantae; phylum Streptophyta; class Magnoliopsida; order Sapindales; family Sapindaceae; genus Acer; species Acer yangbiense. Next base: position 40,716,758 of record CM017771.1, on the reverse strand, counting down.
GCCGCAATCTCAATTTGTTCCACAAGCAATTCACCAAGATTTATAGGTTCGTTAGTCACCAAGGCATATACAATCTTGATTTTGTCTCTATTAAGCTCCGAAGCATTAGTAGAGCCAACAAGATTGGAGCAAACAAACAAATGCCAAAATGCACTAATTTTTGTTAACTCACCTTGTTTATTATAAGCACGTTTCCCCCACACAAAATTAATATCATCACATAGAGTTCTACCCATTAAATCAAGGTTTTCCAAGACATCAACATTAAGGAAATCCGACTCAATATCATAGGGCAAGTCTAGAAATTCATTCAACTTCCTAGCACAAACTCTAAAAACAACTTTACTCATGTTCAAAATGGCATTAGTCACGGTAGAACTTTCTTTATAAGCATGATAAAATTCTCTAACCATGATATCATTAGAAACTCCTAACATGTCAATCCAAGAACCCCAATTGCTATCAATAAGCACCTTATAAACATAAGAACCATCACAAGAGTTCAAATCTATACCTCTTTCTTGAATGATCTTCTTGCAACCAAATATTCCCAAATCCTTCACATTGTTGACTTTGGAAACCTTGGAAGAAAATGAAGGTTCAGACTTGTCAATGGGAATAGAAGAAACGTTACCACCAACCTTCTTCGCTTTACCCATGATCTTGTAACACAAAACACTAAAAACAAAAAAAGGTGAGAGGAAACATAGAAACAAATTAGTAACCAATAAACATATACAAAGGCAAAACATTATATTCAACAAATCATCATGCATGTAAACAATTTATCATAGCATCTCCATGATTTATCAAAAACAAGAATAATGCCAACAAACAACAACCTTGAAGAACATGTGAACATGTCATAAAAGAGAACAAGAATCTAGCATATTATGCTCCCCCTTGACAAGTGCCTTATCTAAAATCAAGATAGACAAATGTTCACAAAAATCACCACACAATCACATCACAAGCAATTTTATTAGATTTGCAAATAAGCTTCACATATCTAAGAGAGTTACATCAAGATTTTCAATCACTCTCATATGTCATCGAAAATTGCTAAAGTATCAAAATACTAATTAAGCAAAAGTGAGTGTGTGAAGATTTTGCTTCAAGCATATGAAAAGAAGTAGTTTGATAATCAAGCATGCAAACAATTTCAACATCTATTCATCTTAGGCCTTTCCATGAAAAGGTCAAACCAGTTATCATCCGAAATTTTGCTTATAAAGAGAATAGATTTCAACATGTGAGTGTGTGTGTGCATGTGGCTCGTCAACCAATTTCTATTTGTTAACCCGAGCTCATTTGATTATTCAACTATACTCCAAAAGCGCCCCCCCCCCCCCCCCCCCCCCCCCCCCCCCCCCCCCCCTTTTTTTTATTTAGGCTAGAATCAAAGATTTTTTTTTTTTATGATTCAATTCAACACTTCTTTGATTTTTCTAACAAAAAACATATACTCCTCATGGTGGCTTTCACTCATCACAATGGCGTAGCCCTTTCCTACATTGGGCGGCTTCACAACCAAGGTGTGTAGCCCTTTCCATGAGGGTGCCCGTTGAGTTCTATGTTGCCGAAGCAAATGGATACCAACCATTGGCCATTTTTAAATGTACTAGTCCTTAGGACTTCAAGGTGTATCCAAAGCTAACATCAATCAAGCTCAACATACTTAACAAGACATACAAGAGAAGCAAAGTGCATTTTTGAAACCAAAATTTAAGGCTTAAAAGCACATGATCAAGAAGCAAGTAAAGAGACTTACTTAAGATATCTACTTCTCAAGAGAGTAGCTATCAAAGAATATGAAGCTCACATTATTCAAAAAATTAGCCACTCAACAATCATACAAATAACAACACACTTCATGAAATAAGATCAATGTGAACATTTATCACTAAAAGATCTTAAACTAACAAATGTCAAAGAGGACCATATAAACACTATACTAGTTCTCAATTATGACATGCTTCATGAATGTGATGCAAACAATGAGTTGATAGATGAAAAATCAAGTAAGCAAGCAATATGATATTGAGATACCTTCGCAAGCTATTTTCACCAAATACAATGCCTTCACCCTTTTTATGAGTCCTCTTGGCTTGTAAGTCCTCATGACTACAAGTTATAGGTGTGTCGATTCCAAGAGACTAAAGACAATGTAATCCAACTCAAACAAACAAAAAAAATGACTTTCATTAAAAGCCTTAACATTAATGTCACCATATAGATACCAAAAGAAAAACTTCTTAAAAGTTAATCAACAAATTTTGACTATCATAACAATCAATGTGAGATAGCTAAGTTCATGTCAAGTTGTAAAGATACAAAGCAAACAAGCTAAGCTTCTTAACAACAACACTAGTCTTAAAGCTAACTCACACGTGCAACTTACACTAATGGTAAGAGCACTCACCCTTGACAAACTTTGTCTTGGGTGGACAAACACGAACATCATCAAGATTCTCTTTGACCACAATGTTGAACCTAGAGTAAAGTTCTTCCACAACTTGATTCACAATAATTTCATTAATACTCTTTTTCTCAACATTGTTAGCAACACATGCATTGTCAAATTTAGAAGGATATGCATTCTTCACCTTCTGGACATTCTTAACATGCTTTGAGAGGTTATCATGCTTTCCATATTCAAAAGCCTTATCATGCATAAAATGAGGTCCAATCTCTCTATTCCTAGATGCATTTTCCATGTTGCAATATTCAATGAATTTATAGCACTTGGGCTTGATATGGCCTAAGGTATTGCAAAAATGACATATGGGAACAAAAGGAAAGATTTTACCTTCCGGAGTTGGAGAAGCACAAATGGGAGTTTCAAGGGGTACCTTATTCTTCAATTTGTTCTTCTTCTTGGAACGTCTCTTCTTAGGAGCTTTCTCTTCAATGATAGCTTCGCTAGTAGGAAGTGATGCTTCTATGAGCTTCTCTTCAACCACCATGTCACTTGAGCTTCCTAAGTTCATATTAGAGATGATCCTATCCTTTTCAAGCACAATACCCTAAACATCGCAAAGCTTCTTGGCAAGAGCATTCTTTTCACGCAAGAGCCTACGAGTTGTAGCAACAAACTCATCCACTTGAATCTTGATCAAGTCATCCTTCTCATCAACCTCACTTAAGGCTATTTTTAATTTTTCCTCAAGAAACTTCACCTTAGCCAAAAGATCAATATAGGTTGGAATATCATTTAAACACTCTTGATGACTTGGATCAACCTCCTTATCCAATGAATCTTGATTCACATCCTCTAGAGTAGAGTGAGAAGCCATGAATGCAACAAAGTTGCTCACTAGCTTTTCTTCACTAGAAGACTCATCACTTGAGCTCTCCTCATCACTAGAGTCATCATCTTCACTCCATGTAGCCGCCATAGCCTTTCCCTTCTTGTCCTTCTTAGAATCACCATTATGACAATTCGAAGCATAATGTCCATACTTCTTACACTTAAAGCATTGAACCTTTCTATTGCTCTTAGCATGGCCACTCCTCTCATGAGGTGGAGTAAAGGACTTCTTGACTTCCTTGTCCCTTGAGTACTTGCCACTTGGATTGGCACCTTTCCTCATGAACTTCCTAAACTTCCTAACCAATAAAGCCATCTCCTCATCATCATCGCTACTACTAGCTTCCTTGACAACTTTGAGAGCTAAACCCTTGTTCTTAGCCTTTGGTTTCATGCACGCCTCAAAAGTTTGAAGAGATCCTAGCAACTCATCTAAGCTCATGATGTCAACGTCTTTGCTCTCTTTAATGGCGGGAACCTTGGCTTTTAACCTCTTTGGAAATGATCTAAGAATCTTCCAATTTAGCCTCTCATTGGAGATAGGAGTACCAAGTGCTTGGCATTGGTTGGCGATGTCTAGTAGCTTATCTTGGAAGTTAACAAACTTGTCTTTTCACCCATTTGCAAAACCTCAAATCTGGAAGTGAGCAATTGAAGACGAGACTTCTTCACTACTTTAGTCACCTCATTGGTGACTTGGAAAGCCTCACATGCCTCCTTTGCGGTTTCTAGGTTTTGAATGTAGGAAAATTGCCTACTATCAACACCTTCGAAAATAGCATTCACCGCCCGATGATGCCATTTTGCTAACTCAAACTCATTAGTAGACCACTCACTCCTAGGCTTGGAAACGGTCACTCCATCCTCAATCTTGTTAGGAGCAAGGTAACCTTCTTCAACGGTCATCCAAGCTCTCTCATCAATAGATCGAATGTAAGCCTTCATCCTCAATTTCCAAAACCCATAGTTGTGACCCTTGAGAAGAGGAAGCCTAGAATTCGAAGCCCCTTCGGTCATCACATCATCTTGGAAAACCATACTGGCAAAAACCTTAGCAATCCACACGTAAGTATAAACCGGATCTCGTCGAGTGCCGTCGGGCGACCCGCTCTGATACCAATTGAAAGTATACAAACGTAGTTAAATTGCTTAAGGCATACCTAGAGGGGGGTGAATAGGTATTTACGCCTTTTCCAATCCCTTGAACAAACTTTCGTTTGTCCCTCAAGGTTGCCTCACATACAACAAATACACTAAGAAAAGACAACATACATAGACAATATGAATAGGTTATCATATAAGCATGGTCTACACACATCATCAAGTTGTATGAGGTAAACAAATAAATAAGTATAACAACAAAGAATACTTGTATTTCACTATATGTTGAATGAGTTACAGGAGTGATCAAATATCACTATACACAAATACAATATACAAAAGAATCATAGAAATAAAATCGATCGATAAAATGAGTTCACTAATCACACTATACAAAGTCTTGCTTCACAATATATCATAAGTGAATACTATGAATCAAGATAATAAAAATATACAAATAAAATATAAGAGATAGAGATAGGAAGAATTAACACAAGAGATTTTTTAACGTAACCTCCAAGAAGGAAACATCCACAGGTTGAACTACAACCATTGGGTATTATATTATTGGAAAGTAAACATAGAACATTCACAAAGTGACCAATCTTTAGCTCACCCAACCTAGTGAAGTCTAAGCCTACCCAACCCTATTGAAAAGTGTGAAATCCCTCAATGATGCGAAACCACCATATATTGGACACCACACAAAACCAACATCGATGGTAGATTAGAAATTCCTCAAGAGTGCATACACCTCCCGTGTACCCTGCTCTATCGGAGTCTATTTCTAACCATACGCCTAGGCCTACTAATACAATAGCCAACTCCCTATCCAAGGCACTCATGCCTCTAGGGAGCCTCCCATGCATGACTATCCGAGTCCTCCCCGACTCTAGCCATGACTTCTTGCTTACCTATCCGAGTCATCCCGACTCTAGGCAAGTCTTCTTGCTTGGCTATCCGAGTCATCCCGACTCTAACCAAGACTTCATGCCTTTTACAAGGACTTCCTAGTGTGATCATGTGAATGCAAATGATGCAAACAATCAAATCAACATAGAACATGTGATCAATACATTCTATGGTACAAATAGACCTAAACGTGTGATCACACATTTAATAAAAGTCTAGATGCAAAATACAAGAATAAAACCTAAGCATGTGCAAACATCAAACACATAAGCTCAAAGTTTCATTCACACATACAACACTTGAACAAACTATATTCATGAAGTACAAGTTCAAGATGCAATCAAAATACAACAAAAATGCTAGATACATGAGATTTAATCAATCAATATTCTAGCCAAAAATATAGAGCAAGGAATTAAGATATAAATCAATTAAAACCTAGATTGCTCTAAAACACATACAAATACAAAATCCTTGATTTCATCAATCAAAGGATCAAAACAAATCTCAAGGTCATTTATCACAAAATTGATTCAATCAAGTCACAAACAACCTAAGATATCATTCTAATCACAATACAACTCACAAACATGTGAAAAACCTAGAATCATAGAAACTAGTCCACATTTGTCTATAAATTGACTTTCAATTATAATGATTATGAAGCTACCTTTCTCAATAGCTTTTACCAAACATAAACAAACATATAGAAGAAGAAACCCCAAGCAAATTGAAGGTTGAAAAGAAAGAAATCCCAAAGATATGTCCAATACCTTTGATTCAACAGCTGGTTCGGATTTCAGTGTGGAACCACCAGAAAACTCGATCAATCAGTTACCAAACCACTTAGAAATGATAGAGGACTCAATTACGAACGTTCTCCAATTCAAATCACTCACATCTGACTCCGGATGAGGGAGATATGATGTTTGGAAGATGAGAAAATGTAGAGGAGAAGACTGACGGGATTTTACAAAATTTTCTTCTTTTTTTAAATCAAATGGAGAGAGAGGAGGGAAATAAAAGGTGGAGAGAGAAGGAGATTCTGGGCCAATCAGGTAAGGCCATGTCACCCCAGGCCGTGGGGGGTGCATGGACAGAGAGCCCCTCTGGCCGTGGGGCCCACGGCCACCCACTCTCTCGCGCGCTCCCTCGGTTCTTTAGCCGTATCTTGGGCATCCGAACTCCGATTTCAAATCCATTTTTGGATTACAAACCATGACTCTCTTATGCACGACAACGACTACACAACTTTGAAAAATGGTTGAGAAATCATCTCAGAAAATGACAATGAAGTCAACTCAACGAATGAGAACGAAAAGTAGCGTAGCTACATCGTTTGGACTCAAAACTAAATGAATGAGTAACCGAAACGACCGGAACTCAATAAGACATCAAATAAGAACATGTTCAAGTCCATGTACAAAAAATACGAAAATATACAAACACAAATACACACACATATTCTAATTTTCAGACATAGTCCTAGAAAATGCAATAAACAAAGTTAATATAATATGAATGCATGAGCATATTTTGTCAAGTGTGTGAAAGTGATACATAAGTGATGTTTAATCATGAAGGAACACACAAGAATGCCATGTGTGTGTGTGTGCCTAGCCTTGTAAGAGATATGAGGTCTTATATTACCTTTGATGATCAATGAGGTACAAATCTCTTTAAAGCGGGCTTCTTGCATGATTTGTGGTCGAGACATTCTTCGTCTTCTTAAATCTTCAATATAAGAACCACTAAACATTACAAGAGAAACACGTTTTGATATGGAATTTATGCCAACACAAACTATAAACCTAACATTGAGTAAATTTTTAATTGCCGGAACTTTCTAATATGCTTTGTGCGTGTAGATTTTCTATTGCTTCTTGAGGAAGCATGTTGTGTTGCTTGTGCGATAAAGCAAGGTTTCATTATCTCTTTGGATGAAATAAAGACGACTTGGACGGACGAGTAAGCCAAGAGTGCTCACAAAAAGGACAAGAGCCTTATCCTAAGGAAAGCAATATTTTGGAGTTCAAAGTGCGGGAGCACCATGCCACGTCTTGCCTAGACGTTAAATAGTGCACTTATGGTAGGCAACCCACATTTGTTTGAAATTTCTGAACCCTTTTCTTTTTAGTTTTATTCTCGCTTCCATTTAATAATTTGTGATTTTGGGATGTTTTTGTTGGAATGATTATTTTTGTGGATGAATGAGCCAAAGGCTCCTATGCATGCGCTAAATGATTATGAGATGGATGCTCTATTGCATGAGTTTGATTATATAAGTTTTAGTGCTTCATATTGTTTAATTCGGTTTGGGGGTTGTTCATGCCCCCATTCTGCCAATTTTGAGAAAATGCTTAATATTGCTTAATGAGTGCTTGTGCTTAAATTGAGATATTGCATGAATTGCCTTTCTTTAGTTGGGCCTATTTCGAGTCAGTTTTATTTTTGTTGTGGCATTAATTGTGTATGATTAGTGCCTAGGTTTGTTTTGAGTCTTGTTAAATGCACACCACTAGGCTAGACTCTCTTGTCTTCAACATTGAGGACAATGTTGGGTTTTGGTTTGGGGGTGTAGACGCCTTATCGTGTCGTCTTTTTGAGTCTTAAGTCATTTTTGTGTCAGTTTTTCAAAAATTTGATACTTAGCCAAAATTTCGAGCTTTAATTAGCTTGGTGAGATTCTTGAGCATAGTGTTTGTGGCGAATGTGTGTATGCTTAGTGTGCTTGATCAATAGCTATTAGTCACTTTAGGGGTCTCACTTGCACTTCATGGGCTAGTCCCATCTTTTAGTGTCCAAGTTGAAGAAACTCGGTGCTCAAGCACCTTGTTCTAATAGTGGAGAGTTCCCTTGTGAGGTCACAAACACAAGCCAAAAATGTGTATATTTGAGGGAAAATGTTTTTCAAATCTTTAAACACTATTCAAACACCATGCATAGTCTCATTACATCAAAAATCATCATGTGTCATAGAACATGCATCATATACGTTGACTGCTTGACGGAAACTTTCATTCCCTTGATAGATTGATCCTTTGAAGTGATATTAGGCAATGTGTGATGTAGCCACTTAAAGAGCATAAATACTTCCCATTCCCGTCATGTGTGTGCTCCCAAGCCAATTTTGAAGCCAAACACTGACACACACGGGATAATTCTATAAACTATCATAAATGATGGTACGTATGTGTTTATCTGCAAGTGCACGGATCGTTGCGATCGTGTAGCAGCAAGTACGGTTCGTTCCATAGGGAGATGAAATCCATTAACTGTGTCTAGTTCTAGTGTTTATTAAAGCATGTAAATGGAAAACGAGTGTGGTGTGTGTATGTGCTGTAAACTAACTAACTAGGATAGAAATGTAGCTGGGTGTCTTGGCTATCTAATTAATCTACTCCTAATTAAGTTAATCTACTCCTAGAGGTAAGACACCCTAACTACGAAAACAATGGTGGCTTGGAGATAAGCAAGATATGAAACACATATGGGAACTCGATTCACCAAACACACTATGCAATTTATGTGGATTTTTTATCATGTGAATCTAATTAATCCAGTAAAGGGTTCGTTCTCTTGATTAGGGATTGTAAGGATTCCCATTCTTTTATTGGCTTATTTCGTGGACAAACCACATATTGGGATTTATTGTGTAAGGGTAGTTTAGGTGATTGATTTTTAAGCTCGAAGACCCTTCACAAGTCCTCAAGGGACAAGCACGGCAAAGGTATAACTCTAGTGCTTGGTTTTCTTTGAAGAGATTTCGATTGCACACATTCACTTAGCATTCTTGCATTTGTGTGCTTTCTCTTCAATTGTCACATTTCACACTTGCACTTATATGTTATATTTTGTTGTGAGTATTTGTGTCTTGTAATTCGTTTCCCGATAGTATTCGGAAACGTCCGCGCATGCACTAGAATGTGCTTGGTTTTGTGCGAAGACTGCCTACGGAGAATGCCCTTGGCTTCTCCTTGGTTTTCACCTATGTTGGTGATCGGTGGCCTGACCGTCAAATGAAACCGCCGTTTGCTTCCAGAAGTGTCTGGAGCAATTCTAAGGTTACGATCGGCGTTCATGACCGCCGTTCAAAACCGCCGTTCAAACCCAATTGATTTTATCTCTCGATTTGATTCGGTGGTTGAATTGGCAGTTTCGAAACCGCCGAATGAAACCGCCGTTCATACCTAATTGATTTAATCTCTCGGTTTGATTCAGCGTTTAGATCGGCGGTCACGAAACCGCCATTGTTCCCTTGTTCTTCTTGGGTTCAATTCGGTGGTTATAATCGGTGGCCTGGCCACCGATTGAAACCGCCGATCGAAACCACCGATCTGTGCGTTTTAGGGGCAAACTTGTCTTTTCACATGCTCTGTTTTTCATGTCTATAAATACATCGCTTTCCCTTGTTCTGAGTGTGACTCTTTAATCATCAAGAACCCTACTTTTAAAAGAGAGATGTTTAAAAGAGAAAGCAACCAAGTTTGCTCATTTTAACACTCAAACCAAAATTCATTTGCATCAAAGTTCATCTAGCATTCTCTAGCATATCTAGGATGCTTGCTTGAATGGGTCTTTTATCATCACACTTGCTTTGGTAAGTTTTTCACTATTATCATATATAATTAGTGTTTTATTTATTATGGCATCTCTTTTATTACTTGATTGTTCTTAGATTGAATTCTAATATTCAAGATAGAGATTGTTGTGTTGATTTGATTGAGTGTTGTTTTGTGATAGATATATAGGTTTCTATAATCTATGATTATCTAAGCTAATTGACATGCCATTTAGTTTTTAATATATAGGATTGTTCTAATTGCAAATTCATCATCTTAGATAAGCATATAATGTTTCCCTTGCTCTATGTTGCATTTGGATATTCATATATTCACTTAGGGTGTTAATCTCTTTTTAGAGAATTAGGTCTTGTGTTATGACCGGGATTAGGTTGCTTAATTCGCAAGCAATCGGACTAGGTTCACTTATACCGGGATTAGGTAGGTGTGTGATTACTTCCGGGATTAGGTTGTAATTTCATCACATTTAGTGGATTCGAGGTTCGGGTGTGGCTCACTTAACAGCCCGTGGTTTTTCCCGTGAGGGTTTCCATGTAAATATCAAGTGTTGTTTTAATTTCCGCACAATATTACACTTGCTATATTTTATTGACTATTAGGGGTATTTTCGTAATCTTGTCCTTAAACGAAATTTGGGTAAAATTAGTTAAAATCTATTCACCCCCTCTCTAGATTAATAGTTTACACACCGTGAGAACTTTAAGGGAATTACCGAAATCATGTAATCACTCTCCAATCGGAAGAGTGATTGTGTCTAGGGTTTAGACCTATTAAGCACAAGAACATACGAACCAAAGCTAAAGTGGTACAGTATGCACACACAAGCTATTTCCATTCCATAAAGCTAATAGCCAAGATTAGGCAAGGAATGGTTATCCAAGGACAATCTCAACTTTCAATCTCTCTAATCATTCTAAACACATACATAGTAAATCATACACCAACATACATAAACAAATGAGATATTTGATTACAACTACTCCTAATCATTTAGTTAATCTACTCCTAATCTCATCCATACATATATATCAATATATAATCATCCATACACATGAATATCATAATAAGAGATTAATCAATATACAACTAAGGAATGAATCAATACTAAATCAAATCAAATGAACAACACAAACATATATTAACATAAGTGTAGGTTACAAATATTCCCAAATATGTTACACATCAATAGAAAATACAAATAAATAAGAAGTGAGAAACAACCCTTGAAGACAAGCCTCCAATAGCTCTTCCTTTCTATGAAACTCCTATGGCTCGGTTTTGACACACAAGCCTCTCCTATCTCTGCATATCTACTCTCCATGGAAGGCTTTCCATAGAGGAAAATCCCCCATGTTCAATCCAAGAAAATGGGTTTCTTGGAGAAAAGTGGGGTGGTACACCATTTGAAAGAGAGGCAAAGTGATGTATATATAGTTGGAAGTGTATAGGGCAAGAATAGGCATGAAAATATCTCAATATCCTCTTAAGTCGGCCAGCTTCGCGGGTTCAGGCACCCTGCCTCATGGGTTTGTTTTTGCGGCACGAAGTCGCGGTGGAAAATGGAAGTTGGCTGCGAGTTTGGTCCTTCTGTCTTGCTGGCTTATTCCCACCACATGAAACCGCAGATATTCAGTGAGTTTGGACGTCTTTGGAGCGGGAATGAAGCCGCTGGAACAAGCTTGCAAGGTTGAATGGCCATGGAGTTTGGAGGATTTGGTGGAGACCAAGATCACGTGCATGGGAGGCTGGAATGGGTGGCAAACCGATCAGAGAGACATCCGTCGTCGTTCCGGGTGGAGAACCGCCAGAAAACTATCAGGAAACACTGCTGGAACACCGGGTCTGAAGTCGGGTCTAGACCAGGTCTGAACCGGATCAACGAGTCGGGCATGCGGGTTGGCTGGAGGTAGGGGACGACGTGACGTCATCTTGACGTCACGTTGACGACAGCGTCAGCGCCCAAAACGGCGTCGTCCCACTAATGATGTGGCACCCTTCTGCTGTGCTTTGCGTGACAATTACAATCTGCACCCCTGATCTCTCCCATAATTACTGATTGTAAGGATTCCCGTTTTGTTGATTGGCTTATTTCGTGGTCAAACCACATGTTGGGGTTTTGAATGTAAGGGTAGTCTAAGTGATTAGTGTTGAAGATCAAAGGCCCTTCCATGACCTCAAGATACAAGCACGCCAAAGGTATAATCTCTTGTGCTTGTTTTTCTTTGAAGAGATTTAGTAGCACACACACACTTAGCATTCTTGCTATGATTGCATACTTGCTTATTTTTATGTGCATCTCTTCACATGTCACTTTACACACTAGCACATTGGTTGATATATCTTGTTGTGTGTATATGTGCCTTATAATTCGTTTCCTGACATTGTTCGGAAACGTCCGCGCTTGCACTAATGAGTGCTTGGTTTCGCGCGAAGACCACCTATGGAGAATGCCCTTGGCTTCTCCTTGGTTTTCACCATTGTTGGTGATCGGCGGTTATGATCGGTGGCCTGGCCGCCGAATGAAACCGCCGTCTCAGTCCAGATTGGTCTGAAGCAATTATGCGGTCAAGATCGGCGGTCACGACTGCCGTTTGAAACCGCCGTTCATACCTGATCGATTTTAATCCCTCGGGTTTGATTCGGCGGTTGGATCGGCGGTCGCGAAACCGCCGAATGAAACCGCCGTTAATGCTCTGTTCTTCACAAGCTCAATTCGGCGGTCGTCATCGGCGGCCTGGCCGCCGATTGAAACCACCGAACGGTGCGTTTCAGGGGCAAAAGTGTCTTTTCACATGCCCAATTCTTGATGTCTATAAATATCTTATTTTCTCAATCTCTGAACAAGTTTTCTTGAGCAATTAGAACCCTAATCTTTCAAGAGAGATTTTTGAGAAAAAATCAAATCAAGAACCCACCTTTAAACACTCAAATCAAATCCTTTTTGCATCAAATTTCATATTGCATCCTCTATGTCTACATAGAAAGCATCTATGATTGGATTGGCATCATCACAATATGCTTGGTAAGATTTTGATTAGTTTCATCTTATTTTAGTATTTTTACTATCTAGCATATTCTCTTTTTATTCACTTGTATGTTGTTGATCATATGATAAATACAAGAATAGAGAATTAATTGTGATGAATTAATTGAGTGTTGTTTTTGTGATAGCTAATTAGGTTTTTGCTTAATCTTGATTAGCTAAGCTATTTGACATGTCATTTAGCAATTGATATCTAGGGTTGATTAAATTGATTATATCATCATCTTAGATAAGCATCTAAGGTTACCTAGCCTTGCTTGTTATTTGAATATTCATACATATTCACATAGGTTGCATAATCTCTTCTTAGAGAATCAAGTCTTGAGGCTAAGGTTGCTTAGGCCTCAAGCAATTGGACTAGAGCCACTTATAAAGGCCCGAGTGGTAGAAGTGGGGGGTTATTGACCGGAGTGTTAGACGAGGTCTACATAGGTTGTAAACTCCATTTCGATTAGTGGATTTTGAGGTCCGAGTGTGGCGCACTAAACAGCCCGTGGTTTTTCCCAGTGGTTGGGTTTCCACGTATACATCAAGTGTTATTTAAATTCCGCACAATATTACACTTGTATGTATTTTTGACTAGTAGAGGCATTTTCGTAAAATTGACTTGCATGCGAAAATTGGGTAATAATAGTTAAAATCTATTCACCCCCCCCCCTCTAGCTTTATATAGAACACGCGTCTAATTTGCTTCACTGAATATTCAATATATTCTCCAGGTTTGCACTTTGACCCCTAATTCTCCATAATGACATAATTGCCCCTGAATTTCCCTGTTTTCTTCCGTTTAGGTTTAAACACCCACTCTGAGGGATATTTACCTACACATAGCTAAAACACACATTATATACATAAAAGTGCTCAGAAACGAACACAAAAGATAGGAAAAGGGAGCGCTAAATGTGAACATTTGGAGCGCGATAAAACCCCCAAACCTAACTTTTGCTCGTCCTCGAGCAAAACTAAAAACAAAAAACAAAAAACAAAATAAATTAACAAACTAAACACTAAAGCAATAAACATAGAAACTAATTAGTCCACTGTCGTGGGAGAAACGATGGCACTTAACACGTGCCACAAGCCTTTTAAACCCCTAGGTGTCCTTAGTAGGAGGAGTGTAGTCTCCTGAGGGTTTACCGCTACGATACCCACAAACGTAACTCTACAAAGCAAAAGGTTGAGATGCAATCCATACATACCAAGCAAAAACTACAAGCATGCTAGAATTTATGCATAAAGACTAATAATATGCCATTCAAATCAATACATCACAGTCATGCAAGTATGCCAATACTTAGGATGCTTTCGGTTTACAAAACAACTAAACTCGAATGCTCAGGCTAGAATTTGCCTCGACTCTAATCCTCACCGGATTTCAGTCATATATTCTCTCAGAATCCTAGGCTATCACTCAATATCAAACATATGCAAATTGGAATTTATGTATCGAAATCAAAATATAACGCATATGAATATTTTCAAATAAAGCTTAATTTCTGAAAATGGATCTCATGGAAGGAATTGAAATACCATGAATGTGAAAAGAGCATGCATCAACTCATATTCCCAATATAGACTTCCTAAGAGATCAATTAGGCTTTCCCTAATTTGTATTGTGACCAAGGGTGATTTGTGGTGTATGGATGTTGTGGTAGGAATGAATAGATAAAGCTATAATCATGCCAAAGTATTTAACATTAAACTTTCAATATAGTAAGCTCTATGTATTTTTCAGAATAAAATTTAAGCGTCTAGGCTATAAACTTTAAAGTGCACAATTTGCTAAAATTTGTACTCACATCTTTGAGTAACTTTACATTGAAGATTGAAGGCTTAAGTGTTTTTCATTTAACACTTCTTTTTGAAAGCCCTTTTTCTAGCATAATTTTTACACATTTGCCTCAGTACATGCTTTTACACAATTTGGAGCTTACAAATGACTTCTATTAAGCTATGCACCTTAACATGATTGATAACTAGTGTTTGGTCTCAATTTAACAATGAAGTACACAATAGGGACATGGAAGTGTTTAGGCAATATTTGGAGTTTTGCACACACTATAGCCCAAAATCATTTCTAACAATCCATCTACCAAGGGAATACAAATTTCAACAAGCAGTCCACATATATGTTTTATGGCAATCAATGCAAAATTGATGTACAATGAGATCACTAAAAATTAAGAGAACAAAATTCGAAGAGTGTTTAATGAGTAGAAACAAAATACCCTCTAAAATAAAAACGCTTATAGGCACAAATTCTGACAAGGTTAGTTTCCACTATTCTCCTAAGCTAAACAAGAATAAAGTTCTATCTACCTCAATATCAAAAGATTGGCACTGTACAAGCAAATTAATAGTGATGCGAAGATCATACATGGCACGAATGATAGTCAAGATATAAACCTAAAAGAATACATGATATGTCTCTACCGGCACACAAAGATATTATCTCAACAAATGGACTTCAATTCCAAAATTTCATTTTTGACCACTTTGTAGAGATTTGAAAATTTAAAACCTACAAAAACAAAGACAACATCACGAAAGTTGTCCGCACCCCCAAACCTAAACTTAACATTATTCTCAATGTAACACAATGGAACCTTTGCCGTACATAAATTGGACAATGCTTAGCAAGATTCGGACATAAGAACAACAAAAATCACAAAGACTAAAAACAACAAAACAAAATAAATCCTAAGATCTAAGCACAAAACAACTCGCACTCTTAGATCTAAACAAAATAAAAATAAAATTTACAAAATATACAAGCAATTCATTTATCTTTGAAACTCATTGGTGGAAAACTTACCACCATACTACAACGACCCACAAGTGCATTAACTCAACACATGCATTCCACTTTAATTGAAGCACAAAACTAAGTCTCTATCCAATCCTCTCAAATCCAAAACTGGATGAGTCGATTGAAGAGACTTAATGTTGGGAAAGCAAAGTGAAGAGGATACCTCTTGTAGCGTGTGTTGCGGTCCATGGATTGTGCAGTCATCAACTGTTGGGGCTCGACGTGGGTTCATTCTCGCGGGCTCTTTCCCGCGGAATGAAGTCGCGGAAGGTTCTACGAGTTCGTTCTTCCTGGCTGGCGGGCTTGTTCCCACGGATACTTCGTTGGTCTTCCCCATCAGTCCCGCGGGCTCTTCTCATCTACACAGCGGGTTAATTCACGCGGAAAGAAGTTACGGACATCCCCAAAATTCCTCCCGCGGGTTCTTTTCTTTTGCTCCGCTGGATCACTCCCGCTGATGCAAAGTCGCGGACATCCTTCGAGTCTTCTCGCGAGTTCATGCCTTCTGCTCAACGGTTTCCTTCCCACGGACTTGTCTCGCTCAAGGCTCCAAAGTGGAACTCGCGGCTTTGGTTGCGCGCATTAACCCGCGGGCTGAGATCACGGAAGGTAGTTTTTCTCGTTTTGACCCTCTTCCTTGATTCCAGACCTCAGAATCCTACACAACACAAACAACTAAAAAAAAATTCAAACGCATTTGCTTAATACAAAAACAAAATAATAAAACAAACAAACATTACAAACTACATTATTTGCTAAAACTAAATACGGCTAACGAATAACCATTTCCCCGGCAGCAGCGCCAAAAACTTGACACGCACGGGATAGTTCTATAAACTATCATAAATTATGGTACGTGTGCGTTTATCCTCAAGTACACGGATCATTGCGAGCGCGTAGCAGCAAGTACAGTTAGTTCCATAGGGAGACGGAATCCGTTAACTGTATCTAGTTCTAGTGTTTCTTTAAGTATGTAAATGGAAAGTGAGTGTGGTGTGTGTGTGTGTGCTGTAAACTAACTAACTAACTAACTAAAATAGAAATGTAGCCGGGTGTCTTGGCTATCTAATTAATCTACTCATAATTAAGTTAATCTACTTCTAGAGGCAAGACACCCTAACTACAAAAACAATGTTTACTTGGAGATAAGCAAGATATGAAACACATATGGGAACTCGGTTCACCAAACACACTATGTAATTTATGTGGATTGTTTATCAAGTGAATCCAATTAATCCAGTAAAGGGTTCATTCTCTTGATTAGGGAATTACCAAAATCATGTCAACACTCTCCAATGGGAAGAATGATTGTGTCTAGGGTTTAGACCCATTAAGCACAAGAACATATAAACCAAAGCTAAAGTGGCATAGTATGCACACATAAGCTATTTCCATTCCATAAAGCTAATAGCCAAGATTAGGCAAGGACTGGTTATCCAAGCACAATCTCAACTCTCAATCTCTCTAATCATTCTAAACACATACATAGTAAATCATACACCAACATACATAAACAAATGAGATATTTGATTACAACTACTCCTAATCATTTAGTTAATCTACTCCTAATCTCATCCATACATACATATCAATATATAATCATCCATACACATGAATATCATAATAAGAGATTAATCAATATACAACTAAGGAATGAATCAATACTAAATCAAATCAAATTGTGCTGGTTGGTTGGCTGGCTGGAGGTAGGGGACGATGTGACGTCATCCTGATGTCACGCTGACGACAGCGTCAGCGCCTAAAACGGCGTCGTCCCACTAATGACGTGGCACCCTTATGGTGTGCTTTGCGTGACAATTACAATCAGCACCCCTGATCTCTCCCATAATTACCGAATATTCAATATATTCTCTAGGTTTGCACTTTGACCCCTAATTCTCCACAATGACATAATTGCCCCTAAATTTCCCTGTTTTCTTCCGTTTAGGTTTAAACACCTACTCTGTGGGATATTTACCTACACATAGCTAAAACACACATTATATACACAAAAGTGCTCAGAAACGAACACAAAAGATAGGAAAAGGGAACGCTAAATGTGAACATTTGGAGCGCGATCAAACACATATAGACTTTTTCATTCTACACCCACATTATCCATAACCCAAGCAACCTAAACACTAAGCCAACCCTTACGTAATTGATCTTGTTGAGGCATAGGATTAATTGTAAAATTGTGCTTTAATGTGATAAATGGTGTGTACCTAGGCAAGAGTAGTGAGTTGTAAAAATGTGCAAAGTCAAAAGGCATGAAATCAAAAGAAATTTTTTTAAAAATAAAAATAAAAAAAGAAGAAGAAGAAAAGAAAGAAAAGAAGCAAAAGAAAAATATGCTTCAATTGCCTTGCTTAAATTGTAATTGCTACTTAAAAAGGTAACAATAGCAATTAAAGATTGCACTCAGAGCTTAATTGTATGCTTGGACACCATATTATATTTGAAAGTGGAGTTGCATGAGGAATTATATGCTTTAGTGTAGAATGTATTGCCTTAACTTGCTTGATTAGTGCTTGTGCCTAAATTCCCATTCTTTCTAATCACCATTCACCGTGGCCCCGTTGCAACCAAATGGAAAAGACCTAGTTGATCTTAGGGGAAGTCTAGATTAGGAATATTAGTTAATGCATGCTCTTTCCACGTTCATGGCACTTGATGTTAGGATTATGCTCAATAGCAAGAGTGTAATATTGTAATTGACAATCTTTTTCATATTAATAAAATGATTTCTGGTTTAACAAATCTTATAGCATTTGTAGTTTAACATTATAATTGTCAAAGTAAATAATCATAAGGTCTAAAGACTATGAGAAAAGAAAAATTGTTTGTACATCTGGATATGTATGAGGTAGACACAATTCTTTAGTTAGTCTTGAATAATGTTCACAACTTAAGTTAAAGGTTGGGCACCTTTATCTTGTTAAAGTTGTAGAATTCTTTTGCTAGCATTTGAGTGGGATCAAATGAGATATGATGAGTCTAAAATCATCGGAGTGTCTTCGAGTAAAAGAATCTAGTGCACTGGGTGCATTGAACTGGATCACAATGAAAAGCTTTATCTAGAACCATCAATAGATAATAGTCTTTTCATTATCAGGACAATCGGATAGTCTATCTTAATCCTAAGATAAATGATGGACTTATGGTTGCAAGTGGTATCATTTGAGTTATCAATGAGTACGATTATATAGCATAGTCTATCCTCGATAGTTTGGTGATATTCATTTGTTAATCGATAGAGGACTTCATTTATAGATATGGACATCGTGGCTCCATTTATTAAATGTGAGTATAATATCATCATATGGATGTTTTGAGGTAATTCTCAACGTTGAGTTTTTGATAGTGACTATTGAAAACATGGCTTCTGGACAAGTCAAAGTATCCAAGTTCAAAACGTGGTCATATGAGTAAATATGGTAACTTGGAGAGTTATAGGCGGTCTATGAACTCTTGGCGATTACTGATATTAATCACGAGGATACACTATCTCCAATATGATTGTCTAGGGTATGAATGAGGAACATCTTCTTATTCTATCTTTATTTAAGAGTTCAATTTTAGCTCTTTAGTGGAATGAGTTAAAATTAATGGATCGGACCTAAGTGAATCATTTGTTGATTGTGATTAGGTTATGTCTATTGAAGCTTAAATTTAGATAGCCCGTCAAGATCCCCAATCCACACGGACTTGCATGGATCACTTGATATATTCTACCGGACCAATTTATGGGTCCATCTAGAATTGCATTTAATAGATTAAGAATATAATTTGCACATTATTTGTTTAATGGGCTGATCAATTATATTAATATATTAATGAAAGGCATGTGGGCTTGTTTCTTTTAGTAAGAATGGGTTTGGTTCACATGTGGGCTTTTTATTTAAAGTCCAATGGATTAAATAAAATAAGGAAATAATATTTGGCCCATATATTTAATGTGGGGCGGCAAGGCTATATTATTAGTCAAAAATATTATTTTATTTTATTGTTTGATTAAATAAGAATTAATTAATTAATTAATTAATTATTTAATTAAGAAACAAAATCTTTTTCTGACTAGGAAATATGTTTCTTAGTAGTATACTATTGTGGTAGTATAATAAATATTAAATACTTTATTTGGTAAGTAGATAAATAAAGGGAATTTATTTATCTAATCAAATTAGGAAGTCTTTGATATAGTCACAAATACACTAAAGAGTTGGATTAGGGTTTGTATATAATATATATGCATGCGGAATATATATATGAATACATGCATGCGGAATATATACATACATATATGCATGCGGAATGGAAATATATATTTGCATGATTACATGCATGCGGAATATATGCATACATATATGCATGCGGAATGGAAATATATATTTGCATGAATACATGCACTAGAATGGAAATATATATTTGCATGATTACATGCATGCGGAATATATGCATACATATATGCATGCGGAATGGAAATATATATTGTGCAAGTGAATGCACTAGATATATATATAATATATATTGTGCAAGTATTTCGCACTACATATATAGATAATATATTGTGCTATGAAATAGCACTAGATATATATATATAATATATATTGTGCAAGGATATATATATAGATAATATATTCGAAACCCTAATAGTTTTTTAGTGATTTTATTTTTCTATTGCTTGAAAAATAAAAAGCTATCTCTTAGACTAGTGTGATAATTCGGCCAAGAGAGAAAAAGAGAAGAGATCGTTTCACTTCGATAGTGCACTAGTAGCTTATACATCAATAGGCTTTGTGCACAACTTCGAATAAGGTTCACGCGAGTTTCGATCATTAGATTGAGAATTCAAAAGTGACCGGAACGTTCTTTGTTATCTTTTAGAGGTTTTGTGACTAACGAAAAAGGAAAGTTTTGTTTGTCCATTCTCAGGTACGCAATTCAAAGAAAAGGGAGACCACGCTCCTAGGTGATTCACGTTCGTGCTAGGATTGAAGATCTTGCGGATTACCATCGACGTAAGTCAATCGGATCACGCGACAAAAGGTATTCTACTTTTTGTTACTTTATATGTATGTTTAATTAATTTAAAAAGGAAAAATTTTAAAACATACTAAATCTATTTTTAGTCTCGCTTCCGCTGCGTGTACTGCGATTTTTCCTTACACTTGATTCTTTCATGAGATGTATTCACTAAAAAGAGCGTATTTTCTATTAAATATATGCAACCAATTCAATTCCATTACATAAACTCATTTGCATACATCTCACATGAGCGTGAACCTAGGTTCTGAGAGGAAAGATAAGAGAGAATTCATGTGAGAACCTAGCGTCGAAGCGAATAATGCTCGAGGCGTGAGAGTGAGTGGTTTCCAAGGCAAGGGTACTTTAAGTGTGGGATTCGTGATTGGGCAAGTTCCTTTGAGATGCCTTTGAGTTGTTTAGAACATTTTACATATGCTCATTCCTCACTCCCACTTGTTTTTGTTTATCTCTCTACTAGTTGGCTTTGTAGCAAATGTTTTTGTCTAGGAAATTTTGAGTTCGAGTCATTTGATTTTTGTGTCTTTTTTTTTTTTTTTTTGTGTTTTGCTCGAGGACGAGCAAAGGTTTGGTTTGAGGGTATTTGATCGTGCCTAAATTGTTGTATATTTCTGCCCTCTTTTCCTTATCCTTTGTTTCTTTCCTGTGTGTTTTTCCGTATATTTCATGTCTAATAGGCTCTTTTGTGGTAATTACACGCAATTGATGTAATTCAGGTGCTGGAGATGAAAAGTGGGAATTTCAGACGTAAAACAAGCTAGACAGCAAGAGAGATGTTTCAGTGGGTGGGTACTGTGCTAGTCAGCATACCCATGCACAACCAGCACAGTGTGCTGGTCCACTTACCCACGCACTACCCGCACACTACCCTCATAGTTGAAGAAATCAGCCAAAGTGTGCTGGTCCACTTACCTGCGCACTACCCGCACACTACCCTCACAATGTGCTGGTCCGCTTACCCGCGCACTTCCCTCACACTACCAGCACACTGCGAGCCCAAATCAGTGGCTGAAAGGTTAAAAAATTGATAAAGTGCGGGTGAGTGCGGGTCAGCCATCCGTACTTCACCCGCACTTTTGCCCAGATCTGGGACCTGATACTTTGAAGAAATTGATAAAGTGCGGGTGAGTGCAAGTCCCTGAACTGCACTCCACCCGCATTCCACATGCGTCAGATTCTATTTTTAAGATTAAGTGACCTATTTTTGCATCCCTTATAAATAGAACCTTATATGTTTCGACCAAAACGATTCTCACACCTCCTACACTTAGATAATTTCTTTCTTTACTTGTTTTCTAGCCTAGGAATACTTTCTCTCTCATCCATACCTATCTCTACTCATCCAAAGGCAACTAAGGAGATTTGGATTCAAGCTTCAAGGAAGGAGAGCTTTTCAAGGGTTTCCTTTCAATCTCTTCTCTTAGTTTTGTATTTGTTTTTAAGAACATGAGTAGCTAAATACCCCACTAAGGGGTTGATGTGATTAATTGATGGATATTGGGTATTTTTAAATAAACTCTCTATTTTATATTTATATCTATCTCTATGTTCTATTCTATTGCTTTAATTGCTTTCCAATATTGATTTGCTTGGATACACCCTCTTAGCATGTTGATTTGGATTACTTGAGTATGTAACTAGGTGTGCACCCTTTTTGTTGTCTAATGCTCTATTGAATGGAATGATTCTGGAATCCGGCTCGATAACCATAATCTTCATCTAACCTCTAATGGGTGTCCATCTCTATACACCCTAGGACGACTCTCGTGAGAGGCTAGAAGCCATTCTATACACCCTAGGTGGCTACACTAGTATCGGTTGAGCCCTTAGATAGATATACGTACATTCATTGTTAGGGTCCTAACCGAGCAACCGACACTATACACCCTAGGTTGGTTGCTTAGGAGGGATCAATCCCTAGTAGGAGGCCTCCTCTATACACCCTAGGGTGGCCCCCTTCTAGAGATAGATAGCCAACCTATACATCCTAGGTTGGCTACATTCGTTAAAATGTGCTTAATTGAGAGTTTGTTGCATTGCCCAGTGTTCGTTTACGAGTCCATCAACACCTTAGTCATATCACTTCATTTGCATTCACTTTTAATCATTGCATTCCTAGTTTGCTTTAGTTACTTCACACTTCACACCACCAATCATTTCCTTTTACTTTTATGCATACTAGTGTTATTAATTTTAATCTAGTCACCGTTACCCCAATCCTTGTGGACGACACCCATGCTTACCATTTTACTCGTATTTATACTTGTGAACGCATAGCATAGGTTTTATAAATTGTTTTGACATACAATCTTTTTAACGGTAAAAATCCTTTCGTCACATATTGAACTACCAAGAGGACTGTAACTGGGGAAACCCCCTACTCTCTGGCTTTTGGAATAGAAGCAGTCTTACCCATCAAATGTAGGCTGACATCTTTCAGGGTCCAACACTTTGAACCAGAGGACAATGAAACAAAGTTGAGAGCCAGTCTAGACCTCTTTGAGGAGAAGCATGATAGGGCTGCAGAACGGGTAGCAGCCTACCATAGCAAGATAGCCCGCAGTTTCAATAGAAGGGTGAAGACTCGAAAGTTTAAAGAAGGGGACTTGGTCCTTAGGAAGGTAACTCAAAATACCCAGAAGAGGTTTGTCGAGGTACTAGCTCCCAACTGGGAAGGTCCCTACCTAATAAAAGTGGTGGTTCTAAGGGGAGCCTACAAACTGGAAGATATGGATGGATACCTGGTAAACCACACCTGGAATACCGATCACCTTAAAAGGTTTTACCCTTAGAGCTTGAAGAGAAACTTATTTCAATTGGTATATTTCTAAATGTGTTCCCCAAGTTTGCTTTGTATCATTTGAGAAATTCAATAAAGTCAGTTTTTTTCTCCTACATGTTTCCCCTGAGTTCACCTTGCAAATTTCACCATAACTGATCATCTCAAGACCAGGAAGAGCCACATGGCACTCCTGCTACCTTGGTCGGGGTATACCCTCCTCCAGGAAGGATCTAGTGCATAAATGCCTGAAAAGAATACTCGGTGTGTTCTAAATATTATCTAGAGGGGGGGTGAATAGATTTTTTCTAATTATTACCCAATTTTCGCATGCATGTCAATTTTACGAAAATGCCCCTACTAGTCAAAAATACATACAAGTGTAATAAGATGCGGAAATTAAATAACACTTGAATTTTACGTGGAAACCCAACCATTGGGAAAAACCACGGGCTGTATAGTGCGCCACACTCGGAACTCGAAATCACTAATTGAAATGAAGTTTACAACCTATGTAGACCTCGTCTAATACTCCGGTCTGTAACCCCTCACTTCTACCCAGCGGGCCTTTATTAGCAACCCTATTCCAATTTGCTTGAGGCCTAAGCACTCTTAGCCTCAAGACTTACTTCTCAATGAAGAGAAACAACCTATGTGAATATATATGAATATTCAAATAACAAACAAGGCTAGGTAACCTTAGATGCTTATCTAGGATGATGAGATAATCAATTTAAATCAACCCTAGATATCAATTGCTAAATGACATGTCAAATAGCTTAGCTAATCAAGATTAATTAAAAACCTAATTAGCTATCACAATCAACACTCAATCATTTTCATCACAAATAATCTCTAACTTGTATCTAGCATATAATCAAAAGCATACAAGTAATTAAAGAGATGTATTAATATGAAAAACACTAAAGTAATATGAAATTAGTGAAGAACATACCAAATAAGATGTGATGATTCAAAACCATGCATGGATCAATTCTATGAAGGCATAGAAGATCAAATATGAAATTTGATGCAAAAGGGATTTGATTTGAGTGTTTAAAGTTGAGTTCTTGATTTGATTTTTTCTCAAAAATCTCTCTTGAATATTTAGGGTTCTAAGGTCTCAAAGAGCTTTTTTTATTTAGAGAATGAGAAAATAAGATATTTATAAACATCAAGAATTGGGCAAGTGAAAAGACAATTTTGCCCCTGAAACACACCGTTCGGCGGTTTCAATCGGCGGCCAGGCCGCCGATCACGACCGCCGAATTGAGCTCGTGAAGAACAAAGCATCAACGGCGGTTTCATTCGGCGGTTTCGTGACCGCCGATCCAACCGCCGAATTAGACCGAGAGATTAAAATAGATCAGGTATGAACGGCGGTTTCGAACGGCGGTCGTGACCGCCGATCGTGACCGCATAATTGCTTCAGACCAATCTGGACTGAAACGGCGGTTTCATTCGGCGGCCAGGCCGCCGATCACCAACAATGGTGAAAACCAAGGAGAATCCAAGGGCATTCTCCATAGGCGGTCTTCGCGCGAAACCAAGCACTCATTAGTGCAAGCGCGGATGTTTCCGAACAATGTCGGGAAACGAATTATAAAGCACATATACACACAACAAGATATATCAACCAAAGTGCTAGTGTGTAAAGTGACATGTGAAGAGTATGGACATAAAAATAAGCAAATATGCAATTATAGCAAGAATGCTAGGTGTGTGTGTGCTACTAATTCTCTTCAAAGAAAACCAAGCACAAGAGATTATACCTTTGGCATGCTTGTATCTTGAGGTCATGGAAGGGCCTTTGATCTTCAACCTTAAACACTTAGACTACCCTTACACAAACAACCCCAGCATGTGGTTTGTTCACGAAATAAGCCAATCAACAAATGAGAATCCTTACAATCTCCCCCTTTGGCTATTTCGTGACAAAACCACCACTCACATTGATTCCTCACAACATAATAGAAACTACGGGTCTATAATGATTTTCTACTTTACAAAGAGATATATAAAAATATTCTTGAAGTCTTCAATCTCAAGTAGAACAATCAATCCCTGAAAGCAAAGTTTCTATACTTTCCAATACAAGTAAAATGTGAGATTAATCAAGTGAGAACATAAACAAGCATTTGCATTCTTGAAAATTAAATACAACATCATGCAATGTATGATGAATGCAATGCTCCCCCTCAAAGGGTTACTCCCCCTCAATGTATTGTCTCCCCAACATGCACAATTGCTACCACAATTTGCAACTCCCCTTACCACCATTCTACTCCCCCTTTTTGTCATGATATAGGCAAAGGAGTAGTCCCCAACCGGGTCACTTAGCAAAGAGAGATAGTAGCATACTATATACTTGCATAGTCATATAATCCACTTTATGCAACTCAATCAATTGGAGAGAAACAAGGAGATTTATTTTGAAATAAATGTGTGAAACAAAACATGCTTTGCATACAAGACATGTAGCATTCAAGTCCAAAATACAATGGTATTTGGCAAAGCAAATGACAAAGGTTTCTAAAAAGAATTCAAACCAATTTCACCAATGTCATGAAAGAAGCAAAGATATAGAGTTTTCATTGATTTTAATGTATGAGCAACTATATCCATTTTTATAAGTCAAACATGTCATGAGCAACTTTGCACCCTATTTGGTTTTTCCGGGAATGAAACCCGTATGATAATAGACATGTTCAAGAAATAAAGAAAGAGAGACAATTTGGAATATAAATTCCTTTGAACGGATACAAGATCCTTTATTCATTTAGAGCCTCATAAGTTTTTTCACACAAGTTTTGCATTTAAAAATTGCAATCATCAATTCATGCTTTTTCATTTGAGCATGTCATTTGAATTTCATGCTTTTCATATGACATTAGCATGTTATAAACAACTCATGCTTTTCAATTTTTAATCATGTCATTAAGAATCATCATGTCATGGAGATAACTATAGGTCATCCAAATCATACTTCCTATGTACATCTCCTAGTCCAAAATGCATGTTTAAACATAAATATGACATGGATTGTAAACAAGCAAGATTCACACTTATTGAATTGAAAATATATATACATATGTGCAACCAAGCTTACTCAAGCAATCAACAAAGAAGCATAAGATTTTTCAAAATTTTTGCAAGTGACAAGAATGCAAAAATAGCTCTCTTTGCTTGAGTTCCCCATATGGGGTTAGTATCATCCTTCATTAATGAAGGGCATGAGGTCCTATGGACCTACCAAGTCCATTGGACTTAGTTGAACCTATTTGAGACTTGTTAGTCTCGTAGCAAGCGGGTTCATTTTTCCTTATCCACATAGATATGACATTTTTCTTCTTAGTGGTCAAAGGTTGCATGTCATTCACTAACCTAGGATTATTGACAAAGGATTTCCTAGGCTCATGCAAGTGGGCTTTTCTTAGCCTCTTTTTCTCTATCATGCTATTAATCCTACAATGCTTAATGTACTTAAAGCACTTAGGCCTAATATGCCCATAAACACCACAATAATGACAAGTTGGTACAAAGTAAGAATTCATACCATATCCGTGTGAAGTCATTGAAGACTAATCATGCATTTGATGTCTCCTTTGGTGTTGAGCCGGTTCATGTCTTCTATGAGGTTGAACCGGAATGGGTTGCCTCCTTGGATGAGGTAGCATGTTTTGCCTCTTTTCATAGTGGGTCATTTGTTGAGGAGAGTTGACTCGAGAGGCTCTAATCCATTGAGCTTGGGGTTGTCTTGCTTTCACCACCTTCACTTGTGCATTTTTCGAACATTGTCCTAGTTCTAACTTCTTCCTAGGAGTTTGCATCGGTGACGCTTCTGTCTTACCCAAACTCTTCACAAAGACGGTCTTCTTAGGAATAGAGCAATCCTTGCTCACTTCGAATCCAAGACCTCTTTTGTCACAAGGGCTTTTTCCTACACTAAGTATGTTGTCAAGCTTCTTGGTGCTTATGGTCATTCTAGTCAATGACTCTTTGGCTTCAACAAGCTCTCTCTTCAAACCCTCTTCATTCCTCTTAGACAAAGCTAGCTCATCTTTTAGCTTGTCTTCTTCCACCATGGATCTTACCACTTCATCATTCAAGTGATCAACTTGTGTTGAAAGTCTAAGTATTTCTTCCTTTAACCTTTGAATCTCTTTTTCATTCTTTAACTTAGAGCTTTCAAAACTTTCAAAGTTGTCCTTAAGATCCATTTTCTCCACTTGCTTCCTTAAGAGGTCATTGTATGTTGAAAGCTCTAGATTTTCTTCCTCTAAAATCCTTAGAAATCTATCTTTCTTCTTCATGGAGCTTTCAACATTAACTATAAAGTCATGCACATCCATATTCTCTACATTTCCATTTGTAGAGTTAGAAAAGGAGTCATCTCCACTAGTGTCATCTTCTAGACTCTCCTCCTCTCCTACGGATCCAATTTCCTCATCAAGACTGAAAGTAATTAAATACTCGAGGCGTGTTCTTTATAAAGCTAGAGGGGGGGGGGGGGGGGGGGGGGGGGGGGGGGGGGGGGGGGGGGGGGGGGGGGGGGGTGAATAGATTTTAACTAATATTACCCAATTTTCGCATGCAAGTCAATTTTACGAAAATGCCCCTACTAGTCAAAAATACATACAAGTGTAATATAGTGCGGAATTTAAATAACACTTGATGTATACGTGGAAACCCAACCACTGGGAAAAACCACGGGCTGTATAGTGCGCCACACTCGGAACTCGAAATCACTAATTGAAATGAAGTTTACAACCTATGTAGACCTCGTCTAACACTCCGGTCTGTAACCCCTCACTTCTACCCAGCGGGCCTTTATTAGCAACCCTATTCCAATTTGCTTGAGGCCTAAGCACTCTTAGCCTCAAGACTTACTTCTCAATGAAGAGAAACAACCTATGTGAATATAAATGAATATTCAAATAACAAACAAGGCTAGGTAACCTTAGATGCTTATCTAGGATGATGATATAATCAATTTAATCAACCCTAGATATCAATTGCTAAATGACATGTCAAATAGCTTAGCTAATCAAGATTAATTAAAAACCTAATTAGCTATCACAAACAACACTCAATTAATTTTCATCACAAATAATCTCTAACTTGTATCTAGCATATAATCAAAAGCATACAAGTAATTAAAGAGATGTATTAATATGAAAAACACTAAAGTAATATGAAATTAGTGAAGAACATACCAAATAAGATGTGATGAATCAAAACCATGCATGGATCAATTCTATGAAGGCATAGAAGATCAAATATGAAATTTGATGCAAAAGGGGTTTGATTTGAGTGTTTAAAGATAGGTTCTTGATTTGATTTTTTCTCAAAAATCTCTCTTGAAAGTTTAGGGTTCTAATTGCTCAAGTAAGTTGTTCAGAGATTGAGAAAACAAGATATTTATAGACATCAAGAATTGCGCATGTGAAAAGACACTTTTGCCCCTGAAACGCACCGTTCGGCGGTTTCAATCGGCGGCCTGGCCGCCGATTACGACCGCCGAATTGAGCTCGTGAAGAACAGAGCATTAACGGCGGTTTCATTCGGCGGTTTCGTGACCGCCGATACAACCGCCGAATCAAACCCGAGAGATTAAAATCGATCAGGTATGAACGGCGGTTTCGAACGGCGGTCGTGACCGCCGATCTTGACCGCATAATTGCTTCAGACCAATCTGGACTGAAACGGCGGTTTCATTCGGCGGCCAGGCCGCCGATAATAACCGCCGATCACCAACAATGGTGAAAACCAAGGAGAAGCCAAGGGCATTCTCCATAGGCGGTCTTCGCGCGAAACCAAGCACTCATTAGTGCAAGCGCGGACGTTTCCGAACAATGTCGGGAAACGAATTATAAGGCACATATACACACAACAAGATATATCAACCAATGTGCTAGTGTGTAAAGTGACATGTGAAGAGATGCACATAAAAATAAGCAAGTATGCAATCATAGCAAGAATGCTAAGTGAGTGTGTGCTACTAAATCTCTTCAAAGAAAAACAAGCACAAGAGATTATACCTTTGGCGTGCTTGTATCTTGAGGTCATGGAAGGGCCTTTGATCTTCAACACTAATCACTTGACTACCCTTACATTCAAAACCTCAACATGTGGTTTGACCACGAAATAAGCCAATCAACAAAACGGGAATCCTTACAATCTCCCCCTTTGGCTATTTCGTGACAAAACCACCACTCACATTGATTCCTCACAACAAAAAATAAACCTATGGGTCAATGAAGATTTTCTACAATACAAAGAGATATATAAAAATAAAACTTGAAGTCTTCAATCTCTTGTAGAACAATCATTCCCTGAAACAAGGTTTCTAAACTTTCCAAAACAAGTAAAAGTGAGATGAATCAAGTGAGGACATAAACAAGCATTTGCATTTCTAAGAAATTAAACACAATATCATGCAATGTATGATGAATGCAATGCTCCCCCTCAAAGGGTTACTCCCCCTTAATGTATATTCTCCCCAATGTGCACCAATTGCTACAACAATTTGCACCTCCCCTTACCACATTCTACTCCCCCTTTTTGTCATGATATAGACAAAGGAGTAGTCCCCAACCGGGTCACTCAAGGCAAAGAGAGATAGTAGCATTCTAGTATATGCATAATCAATATAAGTCACTTTATGCAATCTCAATTAATCGGAGAGAAACGAGGAGATTTATTAGATAAAATGTGTGAAACAAAATGCTTTGCATACAAGACATATTTCATTCAAGTCCAAAATACCATGGTATTTGGCAAAGCAAATGACAAAGGTTTCTAATAGGAATTCAAACCAATTTCACCATTGTCATGAGGGAAGCAAGGATATAGAAATTTCATTGATTTCAATTTAAGAACAACTATATCCAACTTTATAAGCTAAACATGTCATGAGCAACTTTGCACCCTATTTGATTTTTCCGGGAATGAAACCCATATGATAGTAGACATGTTCAACCAATAAAGAAAGAGAGATATTTGGATTGTAAAATCCTTGAATGGATACTAGATCCTTTTTCATTTGAGTCTCATGAGCTTTTTCACACAAGATTTTGCATTTAAGAACGCAATTATCAATTCATGCTTTTTCATTTGAGCATGTACATGAATTTCATGCTTTTCATAAGACATTAGCATGTTATTTAAGAATCATCATGTCATGGAGATAATCATAGGTCATTCAAATCATACTTCCTACAAACATCTCCTAGTCCAAAATGCATGTTTGAACATAAATATGACATGGATTGTAAACAAGCAAGGTTCACACTTATTGAATTGAAAACATATATACATATGTGCAACCAAGCTTACTCAAGCAATCAACCAAGAAGCATAAGATTTTTCAAATTTTTGCAAGTGACAAGAATGCAAAAATAGCTCTCTTTGCTTGAGTTCCCCATATGGGGTTAGTATCATCCTTCATTAATGAAGGGCATGAGGTCCTATGGACCTACCAAGTCCATTGGACTTAGTTGAACCTATTTGAGACTTGTTAGTTTCGTAGCAAGCGGGTTCATTTTTCCTTATCCACATAGATATAACATTTTTCTTCTTAGTGGTCAAAGGTTGCATGTCATTCACTAACCTAGGATTATTGACAAAAGATTTCCTAGGCTCATGCAAATGGGCTCTTCTTAGCCTCTTTTTCTTTATCATGCTATCAATCCTACAATGCTTAATGTACTTAAAGCACTTAGGCCTAATATGCCCATAAACACCACAATAATGACAAGTTGGTACAAAGTAAGAATTCATACCATGTTCTTGTGAAGTCATTGGAGACTCATCATGCATTTGATGTCTCCTTTGGTGTTGAGTCGGTTCATGTCTTCTATTTGGTTGAACCGGAATGGGTTGCCTCCTTGGATTAGGTAGCATGTTTTGCCTCTTTTCATAGTGAGTCATTTGTTGAGGAGAGATGACTCGAGAGGCTCTAATCCGTTGAGCTTGGGGTTGTCTTGCTTTCACCACCTTCACTTGTGCATTTTTCGAACATTGTCCTAGTTCTAACTTCTTCCTAGGAGTTTGCACCGGTGACGCTTCTATCTTACCCAAACTCTTCACAAAGACGGTCTTCTTAGGAATAGAGCAATCCTTGCTCACTTCGAATCCAAGACCTCTTTTGTCACAAGGGCTTTTTCCTACAACAAGTATGTTGTCAAGTTTCTTGGTGCTTGTGGTCATTCTAGTCAATGACTCTTTGGCTTCAACAAGCTCTCTCTTCAAACCCTCTTCATTCCTCTTAGACAAAGCTAGCTCATCTTTTAGCTTGTCTTCTTCCACCATGGATCTTATCACTTCATCATTCAAGTGATCAACTTGTGTTGAAAGCCTAAGTAGTTCTTCCTTTAACCTTTGAATCTCTTTTTCATTCTTTAACTTAGAGCTTTCAAAACTTTCAAAGTTGTCCTTAAGATCCATTTTCTCCACTTGCTTCTTTAGGAGGTCATTGTATGTTGTAAGCTCTAGATTTTCTTCCTCTAAAATCCTTAGAAATCTATCTTTCTTCTTCATGGAGCTTTCAACATTGACTATAAAGTTATGCATATCCATATTCTCTACATTTCCATTTGTAGAGTTAGATAAGGAGTCATCTCCACTAGTGTCATCTTCTAGGCTCTCCTCCTCTCTTATGGATCCAATTTCCTCATCACCTTCACCTTGATCTCTTGAGTCAATAAGTGCCATATCCCAATGTGAAGCAACAACTATCTCCTCTAGAGCTACTTCTTCGACTTTCTCTTCTATGGGATCACTAGCAACGGAATTCTTACCAACAACTTCATTTTCTTCACAATTGGCACCCAATGCCTTGAAGTTATTGATAAGCTCATCATCACTTGATGACTTATCTCCTTCTTCGGAGTCATCACTTTCACTCCAAATGGCGGCCATCATTTTTTCTCTCTTGTTCTTCAAATTCCCAAAATCTAGGGAGATATGACCTATGCCACCACACTCATAGCATTGGATCCCTTTCCTTTCACTATTCTCTTGCCTATGCTCAACCTTCTTGAAAGGAACCCTTTTCTTCAATTCTTGCCCTTTGGATGCATGACCCTTCTTCTCGAATTTTACAAACTTCTTGAATTTTCTCATTAAAAGTGCCATGTCTTCATCCGAGTCATCCTTGTCCTCCTTCTCTATCTTGGAAGCTCTCAAAGTAATCCCTTTTTGCTTCTTTAAAGGAGTGGAGCTAGGACCCTTCCTAGACTCGTAGGCGAGAAGTCTACCTATTACCTCGCTCGGCTTCATATCCTTAAAATCACTATTTTCTTCTAAAGCCGTCACCTTAGACTCAAACCTCTCGGGAAGCGATCTCATTATCTTTTGCTTGATCCTTCTATCCGAGTAAGGGTCACCAAGTTGATGACTTTGGTTGACAATGTCCATCAACCTAATCTCGAAGTCGTTGAAGCACTCATTCTCCTCCATCCTAAGTGTCTCAAATTGAGTTTGGAGGACTTGAAGTTTGGAGTCCTTCACTACTTCGGTTCCCTCGTGTGCAACCTCTAAGATGTCCCATGCCTCCTTGGCTATCTTAGTGTTCTGAATCAGTTTGTACTGATTTTCATCCACTGCACATATGAGGGCGTGCCACGCCTTTTGATTCCACTTGGACAACTCAAACTCAGGTTGTGTCCACTATGCCTTAGGCTTGAGCACTTCTTCTCCTCCACCCGTGGGAGTCATCATAGGAGGCGAATATCCATCTTCAATGGCCATCCATGCCCTATCATGGATTTGACACACATATGCCTCTATCTTCCCTTTCCATTGGGAGTAATTTATACCGGTGAGGAGGGGTGGCCGTGTGCTTGAAGCACCCTCATGGTTGCCACCGAATCCACTCATTGTATCAAATGAATGAATGAAATGTATGCAAAATGTATGAATGAGCAAAAATCACACAAATGCACAACACACCTAAAATGAGCTAGGATCACCTAAGTATATCTAGGAACCCGCTCTGATACCAATTGAAAGTAATTAAAATACTCGAGGTGTGTTTATCAATATAAAGCTAGAGGGGGGGGGGGGGGGGGGGGTGAATAGATTTTAACTAATATTACCCAATTTTCGCATGCAAGTCAATTTTACGAAAATGCCCCTACTAGTCAAAAATACATACAAGTGTAATATAGTGCGGAATTTAAATAACACTTGATGTATACGTGGAAACCCAACCACTGGGAAAAACCACGGGCTGTATAGTGCGCCACACTCGGAACTCGAAATCACTAATTGAAATGAAGTTTACAACCTATGTAGACCTCGTCTAACACTCCGGTCTGTAACCC
Source organism: Acer yangbiense (assembly GCA_008009225.1). Taxonomy (NCBI): domain Eukaryota; kingdom Viridiplantae; phylum Streptophyta; class Magnoliopsida; order Sapindales; family Sapindaceae; genus Acer; species Acer yangbiense. The sequence goes on along the minus strand of CM017771.1, from coordinate 40,682,847 downwards.
CTCACTTCTACCCAGCGGGCCTTTATTAGCAACCCTATTCCAATTTGCTTGAGGCCTAAGCACTCTTAGCCTCAAGACTTACTTCTCAATGAAGAGAAACAACCTATGTGAATATAAATGAATATTCAAATAACAAACAAGGCTAGGTAACCTTAGATGCTTATCTAGGATGATGATATAATCAATTTAATCAACCCTAGATATCAATTGCTAAATGACATGTCAAATAGCTTAGCTAATCAAGATTAATTAAAAACCTAATTAGCTATCACAAACAACACTCAATTAATTTTCATCACAAATAATCTCTAACTTGTATCTAGCATATAATCAAAAGCATACAAGTAATTAAAGAGATGTATTAATATGAAAAACACTAAAGTAATATGAAATTAGTGAAGAACATACCAAATAAGATGTGATGAATCAAAACCATGCATGGATCAATTCTATGAAGGCATAGAAGATCAAATATGAAATTTGATGCAAAAGGGGTTTGATTTGAGTGTTTAAAGATAGGTTCTTGATTTGATTTTTTCTCAAAAATCTCTCTTGAAAGTTTAGGGTTCTAATTGCTCAAGTAAGTTGTTCAGAGATTGAGAAAACAAGATATTTATAGACATCAAGAATTGGGCATGTGAAAAGACACTTTTGCCCCTGAAACGCACCGTTCGGCGGTTTCAATCGGCGGCCTGGCCGCCGATTACGACCGCCGAATTGAGCTCGTGAAGAACAGAGCATTAACGGCGGTTTCATTCGGCGGTTTCGTGACCGCCGATACAACCGCCGAATCAAACCCGAGAGATTAAAATCGATCAGGTATGAACGGCGGTTTCGAACGGCGGTCGTGACCGCCGATCTTGACCGCATAATTGCTTCAGACCAATCTGGACTGAAACGGCGGTTTCATTCGGCGGCCAGGCCGCCGATATAACCGCCGATCACCAACAATGGTGAAAACCAAGGAGAAGCCAAGGGCATTCTCCATAGGCGGTCTTCGCGCGAAACCAAGCACTCATTAGTGCAAGCGCGGACGTTTCCGAACAATGTCGGGAAACGAATTATAAGGCACATATACACACAACAAGATATATCAACCAATGTGCTAGTGTGTAAAGTGACATGTGAAGAGATGCACATAAAAATAAGCAAGTATGCAATCATAGCAAGAATGCTAAGTGAGTGTGTGCTACTAAATCTCTTCAAAGAAAAACAAGCACAAGAGATTATACCTTTGGCGTGCTTGTATCTTGAGGTCATGGAAGGGCCTTTGATCTTCAACACTAATCACTTGACTACCCTTACATTCAAAACCCCAACATGTGGTTTGACCACGAAATAAGCCAATCAACAAAACGGGAATCCTTACAAAGACCTTCACTTTGATCTCTTGAGTCAATAAGTGCCATATCCCAATGTGAAGCAACAACTATCTCCTCTATAGCTACTTCTTCGACTTTCTCTTCTATGGGATCACTAGCAACGGAATTCTTACCAACAACTTCATTTTCTTCATTAGTGGCACCCAATGCCTTGAAGTTATTGATAAGCTCATCATCACTTGATGACTTATCTCCCTATCCGGAGTCATCACTTTCACTCCAAGTGGCGACCATCATTTTTTCTTTCTTGTTCTTGTTCTTCATTCCAATTCCCACAATCTGGTGAGATATGAACCTATGCGCCACACTCATAGCATTGGACCCCTTTCTCTTACCTAGGCTCATGCTTCTTGAAGAGAGCCTTTTTCTTCAAGACTTAGCCTTTGGATCCAAAGCCACTCTTCTCGAACTTGACAAATTTCTTGAATCTTTGAAGCATCAAAATCATGTCTTCCTTCCAAGTCACCTTTCTCCTCATTCCCTACCTTAGAAGCACTCAAGCAATTCTTTTTGTGCTTCTTTGAAGAGTGGAGCTAGGACCCTTCCTAGACTCGTAGCGAGAAGTCTACCTATTACCTCGCTCGACTTCATGTCCTTAAATCACTGGTTTTCACTGTTTTCTTCTAAAGTCGTCACCTTAGACTCAAACCTCTCGGAAGCGATCTCATTATCTTTTGCTTGATCCTTCTATCCGAGTAAGGTCACCAAGTTATGACTTTGGTTGACAAGGTCCATCAACCTAATCTCAAGTCGTTGAAGCACTCATTCATCTCTCCTCCATCCTAAGTGTCTCGAATTGAGTTTTAGAGGACTTGAAGTTTAGAGTCCTTCACTACTTCGGTTCCTCGTGTGCAACCTCTACAATGTCCATGCCTCCTTGGCTATCTTAGTGTTTTCTGAATCAGTTTGTACTGATTTTCGTCCACAGCACATATAAGGGCGTGCCATGCCTTTTGATTCCACTTGGACAGCTCAAACTCGGGTTATGTCCACTGTGCCTTAGGCTTGAGCACTTCTTCTCCTCCACCCGTGGGAGTCATCATAGGAGGCGAATATCCATCTTCAATGGCCATCCATGCCCTATCATGGATTTGACACACATATGCCTCCATCTTCCCTTTCCATTGGGAGTAATTTATGCCGGTGAGGAGGGGAGGCTGTGTGCTTGAAGCACCCTCATGGTTGCCACCGTATCCACTCATTGTATGTAATGAATGAATTCAAATGAATGCAAAATGTATGAATGAGCACAAATCACACAAATGCAAAACACACCTAAAATGAGCTAGGATCACCTAAATATATCTAGGAACCTGCTCTGATACCAATTGAAAAGAATACTCGGTGTGTTCTAAATATTATCTAGAGGGGGGGTGAATAGATTTTTTCTAATTATTACCCAATTTTCGCATGCATGTCAATTTTACGAAAATGCCCCTACTAGTCAAAAATACATACAAGTGTAATAAGATGCGGAAATTAAATAACACTTGAATTTTACGTGGAAACCTAACCACTGGGAAAAACCACGGGCTGTATAGTGCGCCACACTCGGAACTCAAAATCACTAATTGAAATGAAGTTTACAACCTATGTAGACCTCGTCTAACACTCCGGTCTGTAACCCTCCCTTCTCTACCCAGCGGGCCTTTATTAGCAACCTATTCCCATTTGCTTGAGGCCTAAGCCCTCTTAGCCGCAGCTTACTTCT